>QUSF01000015.1:2051287-2137048 GCA_003676055.1 Chloebia gouldiae
TCTGCTCATATCAACTTCTCCCTTTTGGCCAACTGGAATAGTCAGTTCCATGAAACAGCAAAGATTTTCATTATAGTAATGATTAAAGATTTTGAAATGGGTGGAGACTTGGGCAATGAACATATCCAAACTCTTTTATTTTCAAATGTTCTTTGATTTTTAGCTGTTTGTTGTTCCTACAAAACCTTCTTCATTTATTGCCCTTTGTGGATGCACTGACTTCCAGAAGCTTCCTCACTTCCTAATCCTCAGGGAAAATATTTTTTTCTGTATTTTTGAAAGGTACTCAAGATGTTACTTTTTGTCTTTTGCCAAACAACTTCTTTAAGAGAAGTTAGAGGAGCATTTAGAGGGATGCAGATTAAGACCCTCATCACTCCCACTGTTTCTTTTTGCCTTGTAGGACAGAAGACGACAGCTGTAGGAAAAGGATGGAAAAGGAGGATGGTGGTAGGACTTGCTCCATATTACTTTCCAGGGAAAAGCCACATGTGTATGGAAGTTATCTAGTAACAGTACCAGGGAAAGAGTAAAACAGAAAAGTTTCAAAGGGTCAGGAAAGACTCCCAGGGAAATTTGAGGCCCAGGGAAGGGGATACTGTTCATGTTCTCAAAGTGAGACCTAAGCAGAAAGGTGGAAGGAACACAGAAAGCTCAGGTAAAGAGCTGGAGGTGAGTTTTATTTTGGCTGCTTTTTAGCTTAGCCTTGCAAGGGAAGGATTTGGCTTTGGATAGAAGACTGCAATTACAGGAGCTTGTCTGAGACAGTGGAGGAAAAGTGAAGTAGGAGAGAAAGATACAAGAAATTGGTTTTAACAGGTCAATTTTGGGCATGTAGAGACCTCGGCAGAATATTTGTTAAATTTTAATTGTGATAAAATCTCTCCATGCTCAGTACAACTTTGTCATGCTGATTGTGGCCCTAACAGGTGTTTTATATAATATATCACCCTTGCTTTTAGTCAGAATGTCATTTAGTCATT
This sequence comes from Chloebia gouldiae, assembly GCA_003676055.1. Classification (NCBI taxonomy): domain Eukaryota; kingdom Metazoa; phylum Chordata; class Aves; order Passeriformes; family Passeridae; genus Chloebia; species Chloebia gouldiae. The sequence goes on from QUSF01000015.1 coordinate 2,052,271, forward strand.
TAGTTAAAAAGAAAAGTTCTGAGCATTTTACCCCACGGAGCAGAGAACTATTCCTATGATTTTGTTGACATTTGAAGAATAATGAGTTCAGTTATGTTTGAATAAACATAAAGCTGTTATTCCCTCAAATGACTTTATTCACTATGAATATAATAAATCTGCTTTGCCCTTTTTATATATTGTAGATCCCAATTCAGATATTGAAATTACAATTCTCTCACAGCTTATCTTTATGTGAGCAAGCTGGAGAGCCAGTTTTACTAGGGAGAATATTTACAGAAAGAGAATTTTAGATTCATATAGATGTACATGTGGGAACCAACTGTTGTATTTCCATGAGGAGTTGCACCAAAAGCACTAAGCAGCTATTGTGTCATGAAAGCAAAACCTATGATTTACTGAGAGCTGTAAATCAATGTAAATTTATTGAGCAGGGAAATTCTCTTGTTTATGCTTCCTAATTAATTTTCTAGCTTTTTATTCCATAAAAATAGTATCAAATTTGTTTTTAAAATAAAGACACTGGTTATTTTTTTCACAGGGAGCCAATTTCATCACATTATTTGCTTAGTTCCAACTTCTTTGTTTAGCCAACTACCACATAGACTTTTTTCTAAGGGGAAAAAAAAAGAGATTTCTCAAGCAAAAGGAGTATGATTACAGAAGGGCATTTCTTTTGTCTCTTTTTTTCTAAAGAGGGAAACTGTTCTTACTTGAATGAAATCTTCAAATCTGGTCTCAAGTTAGTGTTCTTTTCTCTCAGTGATTTTCCTCTGTGAGCCTCTGTGTGCTTGACAAAGCCAGGCTGCCTGTGCCAACACCTGACTCGAGAGCCTCTGTGTCCCTTGCCAGGGCTGTGCCTGGGCTGGTGGGGTCTGTCCCTGAGTGCCACTTCCCCTGTGTCACTCAGGGACAGACCCCACTGCTTCCTGCTGCTTCTGGTCCCAAGTGGACAGAACCAGAAGCAGTTTTGCTATTTCTCATTTTTATAATTTTGATTGCGTTTTGACAAAAAGAAAGGCATTCCCCTCACTTGCTCACACCTCTGTATCATGTGGCTTGCATCAAATTTCCTGGGGAGCTCTTTGCTAGGGTTTAACACTACATGTTCTAATTGCATCTTTTTTCTCTGAGGACAAGCGCTGTCTAAACATTTCCTTTGTTGCACGTGAGAGAAATGAATGATATTTGTCACTCTAAAACCTGATATGTCTGTCTTTTTCTTCTAAAGCTTCAGGTAGATGTTAGCCAAGGGAATGTTGGAGGGAGGCTTCTGCTTCTTAAAGGAGAAACACTGACAGTGGAGCTAAAGGATTCTGTTGGAATTTGGTGTGTGTGCCCTGGCCAAAGCTAGAGCTTCATTGGGGCTGCAGTCCTTACAAAAGTCCTTTGCAAAAGCAAAATCTCTCACAAAGCAGAGGAAGCTGAAGTGACACTGTTCTCTGACACTAACTGGCAACCCCTTCAGATTACACCAGGTCTGTATCTTATTTTAGTTACCCTTGTGCTCTGAAGTGTTTTGAGGAGTATTTTTGGACCTTTTTGGAAATCGTGGGGAGTTTGGCACAAAGGCACTCAGTTTTTTCATGTTCAAACACACAGTGAAAGAAGGCCTCCAAAGCAATTTTGGAAAATGTGAGTGAAGAGCTGATATATTGACCCACAGGTTACGGTGGGGAGAAATGGCTGTTGTAATACACTTTGAAAAAACCTTCCTGCCTGCATGACTAGCACTTTTTGCAAAACTAATGTAGACTTTAATAACCCATAGGTTTTTGTGTGTCAAATTGCAAGTTTTAATAACCTGTTAAAAAGCCATAGAAGTCTTTAATTTGTTAAGTGCAGATTCCCTTCTCTATAGTTACATTGAATCTTGAACTGTATGTTGAATATACAGAGGAAGTTATGGTGGGCAAAGCAAAGTTCCCAGGCAGATTCTTGCACTGGAACCTGCAGAGCACTGACCTGCTGGAGGTTCACTCTTTGGGTTTGTCCACAGAAGAAATAGCTGCTCTCAGGGGAGTTGCTGTGCAGACAGGCAGTGGGCTACAAGGGGTATCAAGGCATCTCTATTGAGCAGATGGAAAGAAAGGCTCTGACATGCTTTACAGATGATTTTCCCCGATTTTTTTAGAATTAAGCAGTAAAGAAATTGTCCATATTATAAGAAGACATGGAGAAGATTTGAATATGCTGGTATTTTATAACAGGAGAAAGGGAGACTTTCAAGTAGTTTTCATATGAAAACAAATTTCTGGGGCACCCAAACCTGGTTATTAAATGGTATGACAGAACCAACATGGCACTTGTTTTGGTTCTATCTGTGGAACAATCAAATCTGTCAGTATTTTTGTTGTATAACTCCCTTAGGAGCAGATAAATCAGGCTGACACTGACTCATTTAGTAAAACATCAGCAGGGAAACAACAGGCAGGAAACTGAGGCCCGGGAGATGTTGTGGGTCGCCCTGCAGCTCCTCATGCATCGATCACTGCCTGCCTCTGACAAACACAGACACTTGAGCATGGCAGCCTCCTCTAATTAAATCTGTTCCTCCTCACCTACACACAGGAAATCTGCAACTGCCAGCGGGCCTAGGAAATGGGAGTTGTGAATGACTCGGTGCAGTGGATTTGCATAATTTGGGTTTTTCATTCCTTTTCAATATCTGAGTTCCATTATCTGAGCTGACTTGGGGTCGAATGCCTGAAGCATTTCATGCACCCCAGAGCAAAGTAAGGGCCAGAGTTGTGATCCTTAGGGAAATATAAGTAACATACTCTTGGCAGAAGGATCACAAGTTTCTCTGCAGACCTAGGAGATGTTTGTGACTTGCCACAAGACAAAGGGGAGAGGTATGGGATAAAAATCTGATGAACTCAGGGTTGTGATTCATTTGTGCACTTCCCAATGGCTGAAACAGCCCATGAACCAACTGAAACAGAGCTCCTGCTGCAGAGCAGGGAAGGCCCAAGGGACTTTCTGCTTCTCTTCAGTGTTGCAAGTGAGGTTTCTGCCACTCTAACTCGGCTTTCTTGGTTCTCCTAGGGAGCTCTCGTAGATAGGTATTTCCTTGTATCAATCGGAGGGAGAAAAAGCAAGCCTTTTCCTTTTTTCTAAAGGAAAATATATAAGAAAAAAATTACAAGCATCACAACAGCTTTGCAAACAGAATGGCATAAAGCCTACCAAGCTGTCATGTCAGCACCTCCCCAGAGGAAATAATGGGAAAAAGTTCAACAAGGAACATTTTTACATCTGAAAACGGAATGTGGGGTAGAAATCAGAATGATTTTTTAAAGCAAGTGTATTCCAGAAAACTTGCAATATAAGTTCCAATAAAGCTCAAATAAAGCCCCGGTGAAACTGATTCCCTCTTTTACTTAATAAAATGTGGGAAGTGAACCTTGAGCTAAGGCAGCAAAGTGATGCAGCATAGCTGTGGATCAGGCAGCCCAGAGGGATCTTGTGCAGCTCTGAGGGGAGGGGAAGGTTGGTGAAGAAATGGTTAGAGATGTTTTTTTGGACATGCTGCATGGATGTGCCTTTGTCAAGTGAGGAAAGAGATGCAGAGAAGTGGCTCCTTGGGCTGGCTACACACGGAGGGATTTCTTCCCAGTGCCCTGAGGGCACTGTCACACGAGAGGCTGGCAAACAGGTATGGGCCACTTAGAGTTGTGTCTTTCCCCCACAGCCTTACATCATGTTCCCTAAATTTATTACTCATTCATATCTATCTGAAACTTCCCAGATGAGGCATCTTTTGCAGGAAAAAGGAGATAATATTCAGGCTCCCCCAGTGCAGGAAAGACCTCATGGTGCTCCTGCAATGTGGGAATGTGTAGGCAGATGTGGAAGGGACAGAAAAGCTTCTGTTCCCTGTGAAATCCTCTGCCCAGCCCTGCAGCACCTCTGCAACTCTCAGGTGCACAATCTAGAAGCCACTTAACTGTGTTGAGAATTTCCAGGACAGGGGAGAAGCTGCAGCACAGCACAGGCTGTGCCCCTGCTTTGCCACCTGGTTTGAGAAGAGACAAGATTCCTCTGCCCCCATCCCATGGTAACAAAGCAGCTTCATCTGTGCAATTCTACCAGGAAACATGTAACAAACATATCCTCAGAAAGTTACACAAATTAGGTAAATGAACAAAGAACTAGATCATACATTACACTGGCCCAATTAATTTTACTGAAGATTCAGGGATGTGAACCCCTATGAGGTTACATCAGCAGCATGCATTTGTGAGTAGATAATAAATTTGTGCAGGCTAGCAACTGGGGACAAAACTGCTTTTTAATTTTTCTGATGCAAAATAGGCTTTCTTCAGTTGTGTCTTGTTGTTCTTATGCTTGTTCCTACTTGAAGAAAAATTACTGTAACATCTTTGTTGAAAACCTTCAGGAGTTGATGTGCTCATAGTGCTGGAGAGAAACTAAATGCTGCCTAAAATGTTCCCTCAATAAAGGGTAAAAGCAACACACACACTTGAATCTTAAACCCTTGTTTAAAAAGTAGTTTCAAGAAACCTCTGGCAAGGAAAACTAGTATTAGAAGGGCTATGTCCAAACTGATCCAGTGAACTGGTTCCTGTGGGAATGGTGATGTTTTCTGCTACAATCTAAGAGATTGCTGAGGAAAGGGGTTCTGATACTTTCTTACATTAGGAAAAACAATCATAATCTGAATTTCCATATGCTGACTTCCATAGTAGTACTGTGTTAGATGGTCCTTTTTTCATTTGGCCACAATATAGGGAATCTCATTCTGTGCTTTTATGGATGTGTGGGAATCAAAGTGTCAGGGATGTCCTCTTCTGTGCACACTTGAAAGACACAAAAGCTGTTTTCATATTTTTAAGTACATAATTTCAGATTTGAAAAAGACTTTACATCAGCAAGCATGAATTTCAAACTCTAGTGGTAGTGGCAGCATTGTTCATCTTTATAGACAGTATTTTCCTAGTTTGTTATAATAACTCTATCTAATGGCAGTAAACTCAAGTGTCCAACTTGGAACTCAAGGCAATTATAGTTTCCCTCAGTTAAAGACTGTCAGATATGAGAATAAATATGTGACTAATGTCACTGATAATAAAATATAGATCTCCATTTTCTTGATTTTTATTTTAGGTTTCTAATTAAGAAGAAATAGTCTATTTAAATATAATAATTTAGGCTCCATAATGAATAGTGAATTATTCTACTACTGTTTTTTTTTGGTTTTTTTTTTTTTTAATGCAGAACAACTCAAAGGCCCTATTTTATTTTACCTAGGAAATAACCAGGAAAAAAATAAAAAGGGGACATTTTTCACAGGAAAGACAACCAGTATTCAACTCCTTCCATTCTTGTTGGCTTAGTAATATTTGTCTGGATCAGTTCTTCTGGGAGGATGTGTGAGAGCAGGGTAGGAGGCTAGTGAGAGATGTGGAAATGCAGAAGCTTAGGCAAGCATGGCAGTGAGAGCACGCAAAGCTCTAGGTCAATGGCTGGCAGATGGCTTATGAGCTGAGGAGGCTGCTGGCAGATGGTATTGACAGTGTGGACAAGACAAAGATTTTGGCTACAGAAAGGGAGCTTTGGAAAGATGCTAGAAGTTTATCTTTCCTGATAAGAATAATGTCCAATTTGGATGCACATCACATCTTGGGTTTTCTTGGGTTTTGTTTTTTCTTTTTTTTTACCACAGAAAAGGTAGAGAGGCTTTGCTGCTTTAGGAAAGAAAAAGTGACTGAAACAGAGATTGTGAGGTCTGTTATTTGGTCTAGTTCCCAAATTCTGACCATTCAATAACAACAAAACCCCCTTACTATGTGTAATTGGCACGTAATTATTTGTGATTACTAGTCTGATTCCTCTGCTGCTCTCACTGTTACTGAACTAATTACGCCTCTTATGCAACATTAGCAAATTAAATCATTCCAATTATCCACATTTATATCCTTGTGCTTTCCTACTGCCACAGTTCCTTCTCATCACCCTGTGTGACGGTGCCTGTCACACTTTCATTCGCAACCTACTTTCTTCGTAGGCAATTAGTGGGTGCCGGGGCTGGGCCGGCTGCGAGCCCCCTCCGGAGCCAAGGACGTGCCTGAAGCTGCTGCCCACGCTCCTGGGGCTGGGGAAGGAGAGGAACTGTGGGGTTGGGGTGCACAGCTCTGTGCCCACCCCTAAGTTCGGATGTCTCAAAGGCAGAAACCTCCTAACTCTCAGAGGGATTTAGAGAAAAAGAAAATCCCTTCAAATGAAGTGACAACCGGCTTTAAACGTCACTTTAGACACACACAGAAGACAGCTGCTACTCAGTTTGGAGTTTGTTCAGTTTAGGATGTGAAAATACAATGGGCAGTGAACTCATAAACAAGCGGAAAATATGGTAGGAAAGTGCAGGGTCTGCTATAGACGTGTTTGTCAGCAATGAACCTCTGAGCTGGTCTGGCAGCAGTGAGAACAAGGGATTTTACAAGCAGCTCGTTCCTTTTTTCTGTGCGTCAGAGGGCAGCAGCGCAGCTGATGCTCGGTGAGGGAGATGGTGGTTCTCCATTAGGCGCCTGACAGCCCCCGATTGTCCTGATGAGCCTCACCTGGGGCGTCCCCAGCTCTGCCCTTGGAGCTCGGCCTGGGCTCTTCCCTCCTGCCTGGAGCCCTTCCGGAGCTGTGCCTTTCTGCAGCTCAGCCACAGCTGCATCTCTGCCCAGCCACGGATGCTGCTGCTCTGCACCCTTCGGGGAGCAGCTGGCCCTCGCCCTCCTCTGACATGTGCCAGAATGTGGCTTGGAGCCTAAAGCTGCGATCTGGAGCTGACTTTGTGAGAGTGACGGCGCTCGAGTGGCTCCGAGTTCAGAGGTCCGTGTCCGGCCCTCAGCTCCTCAGCGCCCGGAGCTGGATCCCTCAGGGTGGGGCCGGGCTGCGGCCCCTTCCCGGCTCTCCTCAGGGCCCGGAGCTGGATCCCTCAGGGTGGGGCCGGGCTGCAGCCCCTTCCCGGCTCTCCTCAGGGCCCGGAGCTGGATCCCTCAGGGTGGGGCCGGGCTGCGGCCCCTTCCCGGCTCTCCTCAGCGCCCGGAGCTGGATCCCTCAGGGTGGGGCCGGGCTGCGGCCCCTTCCCGGCTCTCCTCAGCGAACGGAGCTGCGGCTCCTGGTGCGAACAGGTACGGCAGGCGTCCAAGAGCCTTGTATTGGCCTGGAATTACTCCTGTGCTTTCTCACTCTCCCTCCTAAGAGAAGTATTGCTGTAGCTGTGATGCACTACGTAATGTGTTGTAAAATATCAGCATTACTGTTTTAATGAGATTTGGGCTGCTTTGTATAGTTAGACTATTCACCTTCATAGCATTGCGTGGAAAATGAGGCTCTGAAAAGCCAGGGTCCACAAGGAAACAGGAGTTCTGCAACTTGATCCGAATAACGGGAGAGAGCCCCCTGGGCCACACCCCCGCAGAGTCTCCAGTTTTGGGAGGCCGCAGTTGATAGTGAACTCCTGGCTGCTTGTTGCCCTCCTCTTTTCCCTGTTTGCTGAGGCACCAGGAAGGTACAGCCTTCCCGAGCCACCTACCACATATCCCCCCCGTGAACACGTGTGGTCATTTTCCCCTTTCAGAAGTTCAAACTGTACCAAACTTTCACAGCTTGGTGTTCCTGCAGACCCCCAGAGCCCTTCCTCTGCCCCCGGTTGGTTTTCCCGACCGGGTCGTTAGTGAAGACATTGACACCCGTTTCTCACGGCAGCCTGATGGAGCCATTCAAAGCAGAACCTGGAGGCAGAGATGCGGCCCCACTCTGCTGCCCAACAAACGCCTGTGGGACGGGGCAAGGAGCTGCTGCTCCTCTCTGGGGACAGCCACCCGCAGCTGCCAGCCCTGGCTTCTTCACTCACCTGGCTGAGGCTGTGCAGTGCAGCTGGGGGGCTGAGGAGCACAGCAAGAGGAAAGGTACCTCTGGGTGTAACTTCTGTCTTTCAGTTCAATATTTAATATGCTGTATCAAAATTACTGTCTGCTTACAAAAAGAGAGCTGCAGAACAGCTCTTTCTGCTGCAGAGGATTTACTGTTACCTGGTTAGGCCTCTGAATCATAAGATGAACAGATGCTTTGAATATCTTGTTATATTTTTATTTCCTGCTGTAACAAAATCTCCCTTTGTTACTGGAATATCTATTTCTGCTGATTTTCAGACACATCAACTTTAAATTACAAACCCAACAAAATATGTATTTTTAGCATTTATCCTTATGAAAGGAGCATGATTTACTCTCATTAGGAGCAAATAGAAACATGAGGAGACAAAAGCATAAAACTTTTCAGCAAGAATCCAGTGAGGCCTAGGAAGGAAGGTGGTTTCCTTTGCCTAGGCCTTTCAGAACGTAGAGACCACAGAGCAAGTGTCTGCCCAGGCTTGAGCATTAAAGAGTGAAGCAGAAGATGGCAAGCACAGAGCACCTCTGCACCTTTCAGCCTCTTCTGAATGACTTTTTTCCACGTGCAGAGCTGAGGGCAGGTGAAAAAGGACACCAACTAGTCAGAAAGGGGAGTTGTTTCCTTTCTTAATAGGTAAGAATCTTGCTTTACAGGGGGACTAGAAGCAGATATTTAACTTACTTTGTTTTGTCTTTATGCTATTTCCTCAACCAACAATTCTAATGCTGTGTGCTAATGACCAAATCTGGACTTCTTGGGACAGTGCTTGACAGTACATCCAGCATTGCTGAGCTGTCATGGCAGGACTGTATTGTAGAAAACCCCTAAATTCAGCAAAACTGTCTCCAGGAAACCCTGGCCATGTCCTGTCTTAGCAAGTGCTGGAAGTCCATGGGGTTTGTCCCTGCAGTGGAGATCGGTGCTGTGTTCCAGAGCTACAAAGGTACGTCCGGAGTGGCTCAAGCCACACCTGCCTGCATGGCAGGCACAGTGAAGAGCTCTGTATGTTTGTGATGACAGGTGACATTTAGTATGGATGGATGACCAATCTTGCACTGATCTCTTTCAGATTCTCACAGAGGTTCATGTATGAATCTTTCACCTAACTCCTCCAAGGGAGGAGTTTTCATCAGCTGAGTTAATTAGCTCTGCCAGCAGCCTGAGGAACTTCCTGGTTCCCTTGGCTTCCTCCTAGAAGAATGTAAATGATACAGAAGGAATTGCTTCTATTCCTTATTTTTAAACTTGCTGCTTTCTGTCCTTTTGAATGTGGGCAGCAACTGGAAGATTTAGAAATTAGAGTGGTGAGGAACGCTTGGAGGACTTCTGTTGAATGGTGTAGGCTGTTTTAATGCCCTCTTAGTGGGGACTGCTTTGGATCTCTGGCAACTAGAAAGTCTAAACACAAGCTTTTAATTACTTAAATGCAAGCTGATTGGTTGAGTTTATGTGGTAATAATCTGCATCAACAGATGAATTTGGCAGTGCTTAGTAATGGTGCTGTACAAGGTGAATGATGTTTTCTTAATACTAGTAGCTAACATTGTATTGAGCATATATCAGTGTCAGTCCAACTTTTCAGTTTTCATCTGTTTAATGAAAGCTTCTAGCAGTTATAAAATTTTTTTTTGCCAGTGGTTCTGTGATTTGGTGTTCTGCTTTTAAAAAGTAAAGTTTTGAAGTTGTATACTTATTAAATTTACTGGCATCTTCTTGACAAGATAGTCTTGGTGTTAACTGCACTTCTCAGGTACTGCAGTTCTGGAAGCACGATTACAATGTTTAGTGTGATTCTGCCATCCATTATCACCAACACCACCTACTTCTGCAGAGATGTAGCAGTGGGCGTGATGCTGTCTGGTGCACATTATTGGCCTGCAATTTTGTACACAGGAAGAAAATAAACAACCGACTTGCAATAATGTGGTTATACAGTTTAATTTAATTTTGAGATTAATTTTCAGATTGCTAATTCAGGAATGTTTGGGGTTTTTTTTATATAGGAAATTGCTCTCACCTGGAGAAATGCAGATTTTTCTCCTCATGGCAGGTATGGCTGCAGCAGAGTGGCAGTGTTTGGTCAGCAGGGCATGCTGTTCAGAGTGTGCCAAAACCTCCTTACCTGGTCAAGAGAGCATAGAATTTGGTGTAGACATCTGTTTGTGTCTCAGCCAGCTTAATTGCTGTGACCCTAATGAATCCTCTTTTCCAGTTCAAGGCAAGCTGAACCAAATAAAATACATGTGTCTCTTCAAATGACATGAGGGAGGAGAGCAGATGCTATCCTAGTGCAAGAGCTTATTTTATAGTCTGAATGGGATATGATAGAAAAATTCTGGTAAGTTTTCTCAGGCATATAGCAATATTCATCAGTCCAGTCATGTTACCATATAATGTTACTGTACACACCAGAGATGATGGAAAATGCTCTGTAACTGATGCTAAAAGATGCAAATATTTGCTGTATTTTGTACACAGTGATGAAAAGTTGTGACAGGGACCAAAGACTCCTTTTATGATAGCAGCCATCTGGTAAAATAGAAAGGCACAATATTTGTGCAGGATGGTTTGCAACTTTAAGGTAGGCTAAAATGCTGCTAGACTTGCTGTTGTTGCTCCTTTCTGATCAGAGTCCTGCACTGGTTTCTCTACACATCAGGATGACTGATAAGCCTTGGGTCACATTTGAGCTGATATTCATTGGCCAATATTTATTTTTAGTTAAATAATGAGCAGACTTTGTTGAAATCTTGTAAGGTGCTAGAGTATCTGCACTGCAGGGTTTCATCTTGCTCAGGGATGAATATATAGGTACTTGGTTGCTTCACTGCCTCATTTCCTTTGTTGTTGTAGAAGGGATGAGGGGGGAAGCCCTTGTCTCAGATACTTCTCATTCCTGAATTCCTCAGGATCATCTAGCTTTCATTATGCTGCCTCTGGAATCCCTGTGTGAGCCTCTCAGCCCCTCTGTTCACTTTGCTTTCCTCTCCCAGAGCCAGTGCATGTTCCTGTGGCAGCACAGGTCCTTTGCTAGGCCCAAGGCAGGAGGCTGCTGCATGTCTGCTGTCCTGTCTGGACTGTTTTCCCTAATGAGGCCAGTTACTCTGTGACAGGTGCACATATAATAGTTACTGCAGAGAAGAATTTAAATTACAAAACAACTTTAATTCCCTTACAGTTAACCTTAAAGGAGCACAAGCTTAAATAACCTTGGCTAGATTTTGAGCTGCATGATGTATGAAACCTGCACTGCAATACATAAACACATGAAGCTTATATTCAAGTCCAGATAGTATGCACTGTGATTGAGGAGCAGTAAAAAGAACAGGATTTCTTAATCAGACAGTTAGTTCCTCTGGGGGGAAGGGACTGTTTCTCTGTGCAGGGATTAATGTGTTTACTGGCTTTATGGCAGGCTCTGTCCATACCACCAAAACACAAAGCAAGTGGTAGCTTCCTTTGACCTACTGCAAGATGAGGATAAGATACCCATGATGACTTAATTAGATCTGTCAGCTGTTCTTAATTCTGTTAAGCATGGAATTTTGGGTGACTGGGTGGAAACAGCAGTTTTGGGTGAACTTTGTTAGACTATTAGATTGACATGGCAGGAATCTTTTAGCCTTTATTGCTATGGAGCACATCTCTGTAGTAACTTGAAGTTGCTCTGAGATCCTGTGTTACTGATGGCTGACACTCAGCCATACAGACACTACATACCAGTGTCTTTTAAATTGTACATCTGATGAGATTGAACACATTCACCTCTCAGCTAGAGCAGACAAACAGTGAAAATGGAGGAAAGTGGAAGACAGTATTTGCAATAGTAGTCACGGGTTGCCAGTAGTGACCTGCTGCAGGGAGATTATTTCCTTAATTTTTGTCCTGTGATTGTCTTTAAGCCAGGCTGGCTGTAAGACAGTGACAGACCAGCTGTTACTCAAAGGAGAAATCCTACAAAGCTTGGCTGGAGGCATATGACCTTTTCTTCTCAAATGTTGACATTATTTTGTGTTTTGTTGCTTCAGACTTTGATTGCTTAGACAGGTTTGACATGAACTTCCAGGCTGATACTCTTCTCAGCTCTACCTTAGGAATTCAGGGTCCCTCTGATAGCTCATTGGAGGTCCCCACACAACAGCTATAGCTCCAGTATTTCCAATTTGGCTAAACCAAGAAATCATGGCTTAGCTTTGCCTTTGGAGCATGGGATGACTCAAGTCAGCCAGCTCTGCCTTCAAAAAGTGTTTCTTCAAGTGGTTGCAGCCTGAGGTAAATCATTCCCACTGGATCTCTCATGGAGCCCCTGGAAGGGCTGTCAGCAGATTATCCAGCTTAATACCTTCTCCAGACTCCATGTCACACCCTGCACTTCCCCAAAACTCAGTGCCACTAAGGTTCTGTTGTCTCCCAGTCCTTTATTGAACCTGGGGGTGAGTCAGCTCCCTGGGGCAGGTACATTCCGTTCTGGCTGTGGCAGCCTGTTCAGGCATTGCCTCTGAGAGCTGAGAGGAGGTGCAGTGCTGTTTGTGGGGCTGGCACAGCACCTGCCCTCCCCTTCGGGCGGCTACAGCCTTTGCATAAAGGATGCACTGGCACAGCACCTTGCCCTGGCCTGTAGGTTTTGGCCAATCTTGCCTCTTATCTCTTATCTCAAAGCGTGTGGTATGTTCTCTGCAGCAGCCAGGTGTAGGGGACTTCTGCAGAGGGGAGGAAGGAAGGAGGCTGGCGGTGGTTCTGAGAGGTTCTAGTGTGCTGCCTTTCTTCTTTCTCTGCTCCAGGTTTGTCTGAAAGCACTGGAAGAGATGCTTTTTTCACAATTTTAACATCTGACTGGGTTTAGTAGCTTCTGGCTTGTGTTTCGCTTAAATGTGTAAGTGTAATGGCTGAAAATATGTGTGAATGATGTTAAATATTTAATGGTATATTAAAGTTTTGGGGAAATGCTGCAGTAATTAGCAAGTGCTGAGAAAGTCAGAATCAACATAGAGAACATCAGAAAAGCTGAAGGATGATTTTATAGAAGCTATACAAGACACTGCTAGAAATTAACAGTATAGTGTGGAGTGCATGAAATGTATTAATATTGTAAATAAACCTTGCTCATTATATTTTTAGCTGGTAATCTTTTGTTATATTATACTTGTTCACAGTGGGAAGACTGGGACATGTTTCTACTGTAGCAGCCTTGTAGTCAGGCTAGATAACAGGAGTTTCTGGTGCTGTTTGTATGTTTTCAATTATATTGGCATAATCTGGTCCAATACATTCAAAAGTGTTTCTAAAAGCTAAGATGTTGGGCAAAGCTGCAAAGATTTTAAATTTCATTCCATAGTAATTTTCTAAACTGCAGTGAGAAAGGAGCTTTCCAGTACTCTTTGTTTTCACTATTATGAAAAGACTGGTGTTAAGGATTATTTCATGAATTCCTTTCTTTACTGAGCTTTTGTAAGAAAGGGCAATGTCCATCTGAACTCAGGCCTGTTGGGCTTGTTGTTCCACAAATATTTTTAAAATTTTAGATTTTTTTTTTGCAGAAGAGTTTCAGATACAATAATTCCTTGAATTGCATTTTGATGCTAACTAATGTTTGCAATCCCCAAAATAACAGTTCTGTCATAAACTAGGATAGTTCCATACCTCCATAGCTAGGTAACTCTTAGAGAAACCAATATGTTTCAGTAGATATTTATTGTCCTTGAAACTAGTTAAAGGAGACAAAGATAAATATTTAGTTCTAACCACAAAATTAGCACATGCTATGTCAAGTATTCATAATGAACTTCTACTCAGAATTCAACAAAGCTTTTCTGATTAAGTCACAAATGGACTTGTGACAAAGGACACTTCTGCAGTGGTGCCAGTACATGGATTTTCTGGGAAAAGAAGGGAACTAATATCTTGTGCAATAGACAGTTCTTGTTTTGAAAATGATCCTACTTTTCAAATGCAGGTATCTCATACCACAGGAAGTAAAAGTCATATATTTTCTAAATTCAGATTGCAATATGAGGTGTTTCTTTTCAAGTAATGGCAAATAAACAAAATAGAGCCACTGCAAAAGCACGTGAAATGAAATGGTGTGTATTGCAGCAGTATCTCAGACAAAACAGAATGTTGCAGACCTTTAATTACTAGTTAACTGGATTCAAGATGGATCTGTATATAAGCTAAACAATAGATACAAAAGAGCATTATGCAGAACACAACATGCCTCTAACCATTGTTTGTTCCACTTGATTTGAAGTTCCACATAACAAGATGCCATTTGGACTGAGATTTACTGCATGCCTTACCTTTAGCAGTTATGCAGAAATTTTGAAATCATCTATAGTCGGTACTCCAATTAGAAGTTAACTATTCCTAAGCTTTATATTTTAGAAATATATTTTAAAGTATATATTTCATTATAGTATAGGAGTATAAACTCACTGTTCCTGGTAGCTGAAACTGAATAACTGTAGTCACTCTGAACACCTACAAGCACTGTTTACTTTATTGATTTCAGACATAGCTTGAGCTATATTGGCTTTTTGTATATGCACATACATAGGTGTTCTGAAAGTATCTTTGTGTCTACATGATCTCTGAGTTAGGTTGGGCAGTTACTGGGCAGTGAGTGCATCTGACCTCTTTGGGATGAGAACCTGGGGGTTCATTTTCAGTGTGGCTTCTGCAGGGCTCAGGTAGAGGACTGTGCTTGAACATATGCAAATTAAAATCCTTTTTAAGTTTTCCTCTGATTTATGGCTTGGTATTGTGTGATGTGTGGAACAGCCTGGATGCTGTCTGCTGCCTGTGGGAGGGAAGGCAAATCCCAGTGGCCTGGCTTTGTGTCACCCCTGCAATAAGGAGTTCCCAGCTGTGGCACTGCCAGGACACTTCCCCTTCCAGCTTCCACACCAGTGGAGCATTTTGCCCCTTGCAGGAGTCGCGAGCACAGCTGGGTTGGCAGTGGAGATGCTTCTTCCCTGTGTGATCTCTGTCTTACAAAGGGGTAACCAAGGCTGTTAGAGGGTGAAACACTGCAAAAAAAAGGTCACATCTGGAGAGAGCACCCTTGTCACTCCATGTAAATAGCTCTCAATAGTCAGACTATGGCAGGGCCCAAGTCATGTGTAGGGAACACTCTGGAGTTAAGGTCAGTGGGCAACAGCAGTTCACCACAGCTGATGGGACCGTGGGTCAGCATCATGCCAGCCATTGCTGGTAATTCCCACATGTAGAGTGTTAGTAAACACAGTTACTATTAATTAAATCACAGTCTATGCATCTTGTCCTTTCTTCTGAGTGTCCAGAACAAAGGAGATCTCCCAGCGCACGTGTTGAACAGACTACAATATGGATCCACTATTTTTCGGCTAGGAAAGGGTCTGCTGAATTAATTACATGCTAAGGTCTGCAAAATACATTATTTTTCAATTAAATAACCAGAGAAATGTGAATTGTGTTTGTATTCCTGTACAAGTAATTGTATCAACATAATAGCAGGTATGAAAGAGCCCTATTGCTTTCTGCGATCAGTGGGTGTTTATTTGTGCAACAAATGGCACTGACAGTTAATCAGAACTTAAATTTGCAATCCACATTAGAAATTCAGTAATATCTTTCATCTGTACTTGCAACTATAAATTGCCCTCTGTAGAATGGCTTACATGAATTTCTGAGGAAACTGTCAAAAACGGTATTAGAACATGTTTTTCAAGAAGAAAATATGGCTTCAAAAGAATCTGCCCCATAACTTTATGGAGGAGCTGGAGCAGTGATGCTTTGATTTGTTGTCCCAGCTTCTTCCAGCTTTTCTCACTCCTTTGGTCACTATTTCAACATGCAGGACAACAACAGAGTGAGGGATTAGAAAAGCTTTGGTTGTGAGGGTTTCAGCCCTAGACAGAGGATGTAAAGCTCTAGTGGCTGCACAGCAGGCCAGAAAGGACAGCTGGGCAGAAATAAGGAAACAAGCAAACTGTTGGAGTATGGCACAGCTCTGGCTTGTCACAAACCATTGTAGTTGCTTATTCTCTTCTGTGCTTTCCACAATTGTGCATATCCAGTGATATTTCATCTCAGGTCTGTGATCATGCAGCAGCAGCATTTCTTTTATTGCTGGAATGAGGGGAATAAATGTCTGTTGCTTTTTGTTGTGATACTGCTAGTGAAGAAGAAAGAGCAGAGAAACAGTGAAATGCCTATAGATTTGTGCTGGTCCTCTTTCTCCACTACTAAGGAGGATGGTTTTGTGGGTTGGGAGCAGTCTTTCAGCAACAGTAAAGCAAATAGAGGATCAGGAACTTAAATTTCTACCTATTCACGTAGGACTACTGAGCCATGTGTTATGTCAATGTAGACTTGAAAGGGTTTACTTTCATAGCAAAATAGAAAGTAAAATAGGTTGTTTAATTGAAAGTAATCCATAGACACCTACTATGTATAAACCCAAGAATAACTGGGCTGTTAGAAGAAAGATCAAAGAGTGTTTTTCACCTTCACTGTTGGATTCATTATAAAAATGCATGATTCATTACACTTTAAGTGTCACGTGCATCTACTGAATTTGCAGATTAAGCAGACATGAATTTAAAAAATACAGAATAGTTGATCAACAAAAAGTATAAAGCTGTACCAAATTTGGAATATTAACTAAAACCAAAAATATTTCATGCCTGGATCTGATGAAAATGTAGTTGTGTTATGCTTCATATAAAACTGTTTGGACACACATGTAACAAGGGTCCCTGCTTTGATCACCTCGCTTTCACAAATTCTAGTACAAGGAGAGCCAGGTCTTCAGCAGGTGCGATTTGCACAGGTGGTGAAGTACAATTCTCTTCATACTGGTTATGTGTTAGCATCTATATTGCCTGGAAGTTGGTTGCTTAAGCCTGGCCATAGCCTCTGCACAATGAGAAACCAAACATAGAAGTTCTCACTATTAGCCCCATTAACTTGGAATGGAGAACAGGCATGACCATTTTCACTATCATAACAGTTTGGGAAGAAATGATAAAAAACAAAACCTGCTATTTGTTTCATTGTCTGCTGCCTTGCAAATGCTGTCAAGGGAAGGTCAGAGGATGCCCACTCATCAATACAAGAAGGTGATAAATTTGTCAGATCATCTTTTGTACATATCTCCCTTGTAAATACTTTGCTTTGATGTAGGTATGTTTGTTTTAAAATTAGATGCATTGAAACATACCATTTCTGTCCCTCAGCTGCCTCAGTGTTTCTTGAGACATAAATGTGTAGAGTTTTATGATAGGAATTCTCTGTGGATGCACAACCTGAAGTAAATCAGCATGATGGAAAAAGTAGAAGGGAATATTGTCCTCTTATGGTCAGTGAAATTTTGGCAGGCTTTAAAGGCATAGCTGTTTCCAATTGTACTAACTTAAAGGAAAAACTGTGATCTTGAGAGCCTGTGAGATTTTCAGAGTGGCAATGGCCGAGTTTGAAGACCTCCAGTTTGTGCCTCCTGACTCAGGCCCTGTGGGTTGGGTCCAGCTCCTGGCTCCAGCTCAGGGCAGCCCTCTCTGAGCTGCTGCTGGGCACTCGCTCTGCCACTGCTCAGGATTTGATCAGCACATGCCCATTCCTGACAGCATCATGTTCCTGACAGTCCTCTTGCCATGTTCTTGGTGCTCTGGGGGTAACCACGGTGTCTCCTGCCAGTGTGGCTGTTGGATCTGACTGCACTCCTTGGGTTTGACCTGAGGAGGGCACAGGCAGCACCAGATGGGACTTTCTGACTGGTTCACCCAGAGTTTTGGCAAGGTGCAAATTAATACCTTTTCTAGCAGCTGTTGCTAAAGTGGTCCTGGAGGAAGTGCTAACTGTGGCCATAACTCAATCCAGAGAGAAAAAAAAATTTAAGTGCCTTATATGAGTAGTCTCCTGCATTTAGAAATAGGTAGGGTAAGGTAACTTATCCTTTAATGGATAAGTTAACACGTTTGTGGAAAACTTCTACACAGCACATTGGGAAAGAGGAGTATCACCATTGACTCAAGAGACAAGACACCACAGGCTGGATTTCACAGATATGCAGTATTTAATTACTGTCCTGATAGCGACATAATCACAGTATCCATCCAGTGCTCATGGAAACCAGTTTTGTTTATAACAGTGTTCAGGGAGGTCTGGACCAGGATACAGTCTACACCTGTGTTCCCGTTTGCTTAACAATGATATTTTTGAGGTGTGACTAAATAACATTACATATTTGCATATCTCTTACCTGGAAAATTCACGTAACTGCTGAAAATTAATTTAAAGCAGATCACTGCTTTGACTGATCAAAAGCACAGAAATGTCAAGAGCTGCATGTCTTTCTTTCTACATTGTTGCAAGGCATATGGTTTTGGTGATGAATTCTTTCCTGGAAAGGAAGCTCAGCTGTGTTGTTAGGGTATCTCCTTGCACAGAGTGGCAGGGTGCTGTAATGGACATGGGCACATGAAACATTGAGAGAGAAGGCAGGGTGTGTGTTACAGTGCATTGGTTACTCTGCAGCACTTGCTGTGTGTGTTCTTACTCTGCAAAGCCCCTGAAGGACCAGGTTTCCTGCTGGGGGAGAGCCTGCACCAGTTCCATTCTCCAGACAAACCAGAGAGCCCCAAGTGCTGTAAGTTCACGCCCAGCTGAGTTTGCAATAGTTCATTTGCATGCTGAGTCTTGGTTTCTGGTATTTGTAACAGAAATGCTTTTTGAATTTCAAAGGAAATAAATATTGTAGCTTCTCAGTTACAGTGGGACAATGTTTCAAAAAATTCTTTAAAAATAATTAAGCACTGTATAACTTTGGGGACTGATAAGACTGACAGATGTGCTGAAAAGTATCCATAATGTCTTGGTATATGCATACTAATATATTTCAATGTCTTTATTTTTAATCTAGTCTCACTTTTCTTGCCTCTGCTGCACCTTTTGCTCCCTTCCCCTTGAATAGGAGCTTTGCTGTGCTAGCAAGCAATAAAACTTGTTCTTTGAGAGAGGGAAATATTTTCCTCTAGTGCATGACAACCTCCTTATATACTGGCCCTTCTGCTTGTGCCCTGAGGGTTTACTGGAGGGGAAATGTCTCCAGCAGCAAACGAGCTTTGAGACCCACAGTTGTGGTCACTTAGTAACTTCAGCTGAGAAACCTGGCTATTGAGGCAATACATCATCATGGTGCAGATGCAATTGTATACCAAACTCAGTAAAAATAATTTGCATATTAAAAAACTTTTAAACTTATTTCAAGGCTATTCATTTGAGTTCTGAAGGAACTATGCTGTCTAGTCAGCAAAAATTTAAAGGAACACATTTTGCTTTGCTCTTTGCTATCATGAAGCACATTAGAGCCTGCAGGACTTCTAGGGCATGTGTCTTGTCTATAAAAGGGTTATTTGATGTAGAAAAACCCATTGAGTTTGTTTCTGCTTTCTTTTTATTACAGGTAATCTTTCAATCACATGATGTGAACAAAAGTGGTTAGAGGATTTCTTTCAGTTGAGGAAGCTGCCAGCCACTCAATGAATTCTGTTTCTTTGAGGATAGATGTAACAAAGATGAATTTTATCATCCAAGTGGGACTTTATGCACAGCACATTCAAACACAAAGAAATTTTCTGATACCATTAGGGAAAAGTTCCAGTCTTACAACGTAGCCATTGGCAGTCAAGTTGGAACCAGTATTATGGTCCAGGCCTTGATTTATTTTCTTTTTCTGCTCACTCTAATACTTTCCTCTCTATTTTAGAGTTATTTGCTGCCTCCGTTCTCAAAATATTTGTGCCTCTAGTAAGCAGGCATCATAACCAACAGAACACAATCTAAAGGTATAATTAGCAAGAGGAGAAGCATCCTCAGGAGTACAGGCAGTTCCAGAGCAGCCAAACCAAGCTGTGCTGACCTTTGAGAGGAAAGGTGCTGTTGGTGCAAGCACCCCATGGGACAACTGGGCAGTGACACAGAGCACTGATACTCAGGGGCCTTCCATGTGAGTTATGCTGGGAAGTGGAATCTCTGCTGTGTGTGCTGTGGCTCCCTTGGCTGGCAGGATGACAACTGCAGCAGACTGTCAATATCATGTGCTCGGCTTTACTTTTTCCCCTTAGGGAATTGCATGTTTAGCTCAGCTGGTAAAGCCCAGCACATCTCTACTTGATCTCTGTTTGTCCTCAGAACTACATGTGCTCAGTAGGCTACTTTTGGACTAGTGCTCTCCAGCTGTATTCCTCCTTTTACTACAAATAATTGCTGCAGCAAGGATTGACTGTTTCATTCTGGGAGTTAAAAATAGCTTTATAGAACATATATTTTATTTCTTTTTTCTTCTTGGCTGCTTGCCAGTACCCTGCCAATAGACATCATTGGGCTATGAAGCGCTCTGATTTCTTATATTTAATTTTGGGTCCTATCTGAGGGGAAATGATTACTTTGTACTTACCAGACAGGGCTGCAGCACTTGTTCTTCCCTTGATATACTTGTCCAGTTTGAATTTTATTAATTATACTTTGTTTCTAATTCACAGCTGCATGGTGAGTTGAATCTTTGTCTTTCAGTGTCTTTTTGCTGGTGCCCTCACTTCTCCTGATGTCTCCCATGCAACATGATTTATTTTTGAGTTTAAATGCTATTTCATATTATCACACTGCATCATTCTGTGTTACTTTCTTCTCCTGGAAACCTTCTCCTTGCAGTGCAGAGCGTGGTGGGTTTTTGTACCTGCCATTACTGTGCATTGACCAGCTGCTTCTAAACTGGGTTTTGTCTTTGTTGTTTTCAGTCCAAGTGTGACCCTTTAATCAGGCTTAATAAACAGTCTGCTCTTTTATTGTTAATCTTCCTGTAATCCATAACTGATGACCACTGCTAAAGTTGGTGATGTTACAGGCGAACACGCAGAATATGTAATTATTGTCTTTTAACAACTGTAGTTTTCTCTCTGCTTTTTCCTGTAACTCTTGTTAGGTCTGCTTTGGATTTTGATTTGTATGACCAAATAGTGTTCCTACTTCTCAACTATGGGATAAATATCTTAGTTTAAAATCACATCAGATATGTCCCTCTAATGTGGACAAGGCACTTGAAGGGTCAAAGACTCCTAGTGTACTGTGTGGATTGCAAATACTCTGGAAAATGCATTTTCATTAATATGCATTGAACACTCTCATTCTGCAAACATTTGTGTGAACAGTATTTGTCAGAATCTACTTAATATACCTAAGCCTCCAACAGAAGTTTAACATCCTAGGCCAGCATTTCTTTCAAGGCTGTAACAGGTTATTCATTTAGTCAAGCAGGCTGTTTGCAACACTTTGTGTTTAACTGCATGTCAGCCATAGGAAATCACAGATAAGCTACAAGATTGGCTTCTCCATGGGAATTATGTCGGCTTGCACACAACTTCTTTAGCTAACTCTATTACTGTACAGTTATTATCAAGTAGATATATGTGGTGCTGACAGCTCCTGACAGGAAAATGCTTTATTACATAAAGTTTGCAAAGAAAAAAAATCTTACAACATGACAGTCCTTTATGCCCAGAAAGCTACGTATTGGACAAGAACCCACATAATTAATATTAATTGTAATAAAGTGTGACAATCAAGAAAGAATAACATAATCTGCTTGTAAGTCAAGACCTCAATAGAGTGGAAGAAATAGAGCCAGCCAGAGATGGATGATGGAAGAACACTGGTGCTTGAATAATTCATGGAAAAGCACAGTATATTGCATGTGAGGTCTGGAGCCTTTTAATGGGCTGTGAATTAGATAACAAAATTCACTCAGTTCAGGTAAGTAAGAGAGGAGAATGGGGAATTCACATGGGATGTAGCATAAACTATTAATAAGAGTTAAAAGGTCATGTACTTCCCATGTCAAGTGTGAATGATCAGGAACAAAAATTGCCAAAAGATGTATATAATTTTTAAGGAAACAAAAGCAAATATGACCTTTGTAAAAGCATTGATAATTTGAAGACTTGTTAGCTGCATGTTTTTGGCATTTAAAAAGCCCCAGACTATTCCACTTTGTTAACAATATGTGCAGTGGGTATTAAACCAAGTGTGAAGTCTGCAGGAGCAGTAGGTGAACAGCACTGTTACCTAGTTTGGGCTATTATGAACAGCACTGTTACATAGTTTGGGCTATAATTGGAGGTGAGTGTGAGAAGATAAACTCTTCTGTGAATCACATGACTTGTGTGAATGTTTTGACCTCATGTAATATTGCTTCAGGAAATTATAGCCATGCTCTTTAAAAAGATGAGCTGAAAACAGGGAGGTAATGCTATGGGGGATGGAGTGGTAAAGATGTCTTGTGCTGAATGAGGATTCTGCTACAGATTTGAACAGGGGTATTTCTGAGGAAAACATGGTTTGGTAGAGCAACTATTTGACCTGAAAGAAAAATATGATTGAATTTTTAGGTTTGCCAGCAGGATTTAATAATGAAACTTGAAATCTGCTGGTTTTCCGAAAACCAGTTAGTTCTGAAAGTCAGTTAGTTTGACCATTAGCCTTGTCAGTGACCAACCAGGCCTGTCCTCCCTTCTGTGGCTAGGAAAAGGTGTATCTGACATTTACAGTGGTCTGATGGATGTTTTCATTTACTCAACAGGACAAATAAAATACTGCAATGTGTCAGTGGGACATGAGAAAGTTTTTTGTTATTGTTTTGTCTATGCAGTTATCAGTCTACCAATTTTCTCCTGGCCAGTGAAGCTGTTGATTTTGTTCTTACCAAGAAAGTAGAAAGAGGACTCTTAGGCTTGAGGGGAGAAAGGGTAAGCAAGCAAACTCTGGGCTGCAGAGCCCATCCGTGCAGGTCTGAGACTGGCAGCACCTCTTCCAGCTCTGCAGCATGAGGCTCTTATGAGGAGCAGCTCTTTGAAGGCCTATTTCTTTGAGATCATTGCAGGACAGTTATTTTCCAGCACAATC
Source organism: Chloebia gouldiae (assembly GCA_003676055.1). Lineage (NCBI taxonomy): Eukaryota > Metazoa > Chordata > Aves > Passeriformes > Passeridae > Chloebia > Chloebia gouldiae. The sequence continues at coordinate 2,075,119 of QUSF01000015.1, forward strand.
ATTCCAGAGCATCCTCCTCGGTGGCAAAAGCCAGAAACAGGAATCCATTCTTAGAAACAGTAAGGACATAGAGTGTGTGGCAGTGGGTACCCCTTGGGCTTGGGGAATGAGGTACTGCAATTCTGATACATCCTCTGTCAGATATTTGGATAGTAAACAGAGTTTATGTTGCACTATCTTCCCTTTCTTGTTTCTGATATGACAGATTCGTGTTATGTATATAGTTGCACCATAGAGGTTGTCACAGGGAAGTGAGAAGTTCTGGCAGCTGAGTAAAGGGTGTTTGGGAGCGATCAGTGTTGGGAATGGTGTGGGAAATAATTTGGAAGCTGGGTATGAGCATGTTGTTTATGCCTTCAACACTGAAGGAGCAAACAATATAGTTTGATTTTGCAATTCAACTGAAATGTATGAGTAGTTGACACTCTGCATTCCTATTATTTTGACTCTCAACAAATCCAATAAAGTTGTGTGGAATGGGTTCTCATACATTTTTTTGTTATCTCTAACTATGAGAATTAAGGGTAAAAGTTTTCTCTCATCTGCGGTTGTAGCTGAGTGGGACCACTGCCTTGTTGGTCTGCCTGTTACAACACCTTGAAACAATACAACAGAATGTTCCTTTCAGCAGAGAATTTATTCTTACAGAAAGAGAAAATAAACGTTGCTAATACATAGTTCCTTTAGCTGGGTAATTCTAAGTAGCTGGGATATAGGGGCAAAGCATTCAGAAGTTTTCAGCAAGCACTTCTGTTTGAGAAGCATTTATGGCAAGTAGTAGAACCTTTTACTGCATCTTATTCAGCATTTTGTTTTGGTCATTTCTCCTAAGGAGTTGAAACTTCAATGTATACAGAAATAATACATCTACAAAACAGGGAATCTATCCCTGTCTAGAGGGTTGGGTAGGTGTCCATAATTATGGCAAAGTGATCACTGAAGACACATGCAGATGTGATTGTAAAAGCAGATGGGAAAAGGCACTTAGCTGAAGAAATTCTATGGCTGTAACTGAAGTGTTTCAGGAACATGCTTTAATCCTAGCTTTAGGTGGAGTTAAGCTTTTGAATAACCAATAGGAGTTGGCTGGCAAGACGGTCTTTTACACATGTATATGCTAATGTAAATGTCATAATGCAAATTTAAGCATTCAAGAACATTATGTGGATTTGGGAAAATCCCTAAAATTTTAATTCCATAAGCAAAATATTAGTTTGGCAGCACATGACAGAAATAATCCTGCTCCCAGATGTTTCATACTGTTGCAGTTGAGACTAGTTGCATGGTCGTCTTCAAGACAGCTCTGAAATAACACAAAAGCTTCTTGGAATATGAAGCAACTCAATTATACAATGAAGCAAAGAACCATGTCTGAATTCTTAATGTTGCTCAGTCTTCTGGGGAAATACAATGGGGAACAGAGTCTTCACCAAGAGTGACGTATGTCAGCTAGAGGACAGAGGCAAAGGAAACTCTTGAAACCAAACAAGGGAGAAGTCACCTTCTGCACATTTTACGTGGATGCTGTGCTGGACTGTGTGTCTGTGTTCCAGGCTGGGTGTTGACAGCTGGCATGGAGGAGTCTGAGTATTCAGACTCTTTCTTGAACATTAAGATTTCCTCACTTGGTTACATGCCTATTTTTCCAGCAAGTTCAATTGTAGTTAAATTTCTTACTCCAAGAACTGGGTCTTAGTGGAAATTGCCAGATGTTGAACAAAATATACAGAAATACTTGGAAATGCGTTGATGTATTGTTGTGAGAGGTGCATATTCTCCATTTCTATTTCTTTAGAAACTGCAAGGACTCTTCAGGTAGAGAAATGCTTTTAAAAAGCAAGTTTAAATGTTTGCTTTTGTTGACCTATGTTTCAGTGTCATAAACAGAACCCCATAAGGAGTGTGTGTTGCTGTGCAGGTGACTAAGCACAGATTGCCCAGGGAGGGTGTGGAGTCTCCCTGCCTGGAGATACTCCAGAACTGTCTGGATGGAATCCTGTGCCATGTGCTCTGGGAGGACTGTTGGAAATAGGAGGTTGCACCAGATGACCCACTGTGGTCCTTCCAGTCTTACCCATGCTCTGATTCAGTATTTATCAATGTTCAAGATAATTCTTTACTGTTGCTTTTGTCGTTGGGAATGCAGGTTCCTGAGGAAGCTGTATGAAGAGAGCTTTATCCTTCTTCCATCTAGGACATGCAGTGAATGTCTTTGACTCCTTGTACTGCCTTTTCTCAAGCTGCAGTGAAAGCTGTGACTATTCTCTCTGTACTTCTGAGGTGGCTGCATTTTTTTTTGGGGGGGGGGTTGCAGCAGATGGACAGACAGACAGACAGCTGTGGCCTTGGCAGGCCATGTGTCCATCCTTGTGCACAAAGCAGAGTGTGCAGGAATCTGTCCCTGCCAGGTCACACCTGCATACGGCCTGCTTAGGTGGACATCTATAAAGTGCTGAATTTGATTTATTTTCCCAAGAACTAATTGGGAATTAATTGCTGAGCACTTAGCAAAGCAAACCCAAAAAAGAGGTGTTACCTCAATAGGAGGTAACAAGCTCTAACAGACAGTTATCAGGCCACCTCTGAAACCCACCCTAGCTCTGTCACTGACCCACGGTGTGGGACTCCCCGGGCAAAGTGACAACTCTCGATCTTCTGTGGCCTGGCCCAGCCCAGTCCCGCTGTGAGGAGCAGTGCTGGGTGCTCCCTGTGCATCATGGCCTTGCAAAGTGCTCCTGCATGATCATCTGAATTTATGTAACTGGGCTGTGTGTTTGTGACGTGCACTACTCAGGCACCTGGCTTTTCATAGCCACTCATGGCTCTGCTGGGGTTTCAGGAAGGTTCTGTTTCACAGCCTCATGACAACGGTTGTCCCAGGAAAATGGCAAAGTGTGACAAAGAGAGATCTGTGCACACGTGGGGGTGACACTAACTATAACCTGGATGTCAACATCAGTGACAGCCTTCAAATGAGTTGTCTAGCTTACAGCTCTCTTTAGCTACTTGCTTTCCTGTAAACACACTGTTGTTTTTTCCCTGTTGCAGGGTAAATCGGATCTGACATCATCTGTTCAAGTGCAAGAGGGGATTTTCTCTATGGCAAGAGTCTTGTTAAAGTTGGAAGTTCTTCCTATGGACCAGCACATCCCCCTTCTGTGAGCAGACTTCTCCTGGAATACTAAGGATTTGTTTATGGTGAGTGCAGTTGTTATAAGCAAGATGTGAAATAGAAGGATATGAAAATAAAACCACAGGCTGGAAATCAAGAGAGGTAAGACTCTCTATATTGTTTTATATAGTGTATATTTTCTGATTTTGCTTTTCAGCGATGTATAATTGTAAGTATTGCATATTTTAAAATTTACTCCATTACCCAGTGGGTGAGGGAGAAGGACAACTTGTTCTCAATGTGGTTTAATGGTACAAAGCCCAACAAATTCACTGTCACATGCAGCACGTTTTTCTCCTCATTCTTTCTGCCCTGAAGTTACCCTTAATTGCTTAATGTGTTGTCATGCTATAGTGCCTTGTACAATAGCTTTGCTTGGCTGCCTGCTTGAATGGGGAGGGAAGGGAAGGAGGAGAATGGATTCCCCCTCCTGCATCTCAGTGCAGCAGTGGAGAGTCCTTGTTAGGAATGTTTGGGTTTGGGGGGAAGTGGAGCAGAGTTTAGAGTGTGCTACAGCTTTGTGGGATTAACAGAGGCTTGAGGGGCCCAATTTAATTGAGTGTTCTGGCTGTACTGCTTCTAATGTCCTTTGCAATTATGGATACAGAGAATATCTGGTATCTAAGATTGGAGTGAATTTCATATTTCAAATTTTATAATATTGTCCTGAAATAAAATAAAAACACGAGTAGAGGGAAAGGACCCTTATAAATTGATGTTTGGTCATATAATAGTTACCATAAGGGAGGGCTGAATATAAGAAGCTTAGAGTGAAGCTGGATCTATTCCAAACACTTTTTACACTCTTATGAAAAATTTAAGGAAATAGCATGTTGAGCACTTTCAACTTTAATTATGAAAAAATAAATTGTAAATCAGACTGTCTGGCTGAAATCTCTTGGACTCTTAACAGTAGCATACCTTTCTGTATGCCTAATGTAGTATGCAGTTACATGGGTTTTATTTTACACAGAAGCTAGAAAAGTCTAGATTTCCTTTTTGAAAACACTGTTAGATAAGAAGCTTGGTTTGAATTTAATGACATCCTATGAGGCACTTTTTCCCATGTCCTAATGCTAAATGGAGGAAAAGAGGAAATATTTTATTTTTCTTTATCACCTTATGATACAAGTGTATTTGTTAGGCAGTCCCCTTACCTCCTTCCTCTACTACTCTGTAGTTAACCCCCTTTTAATTATAGAAAGACACAGGCACCCAGAATGGGAAACTAACTCAAGCTGTTAGCCTCACTTTTGACCTCTGACAATGCTTCACACTCCTGTTGAGCCCTCCATAAGAGGATCTCCACATGCTCACAACCATTAACAAATTTAACCTGCCAGCTGCCTTGGTAGGTGAGCACTATGTTCCTCTGCTGCCCCTTCAAATGGGGAAACCCAGAGACACAATTTCTGCTTTATTGCCTGAAAAAGCACTTTGCAGAACATATAGAAGGATGTGCTTGCCTGGAGGAGATGAGAGCATAAAAACAACCACAACAGAACAAATGGATGGGGGCGAACAAAAGAGATTGGGACAAATGAAAAGGGGAAAAAGGCTGCAAGCCCATGTGGTCACTTTGGGAGTGATATGCAAATTTTTTTGCTATGGATGTGGATTTTGTTTTGTAAGGCTTGGGATTTCTCTGTGTCACATTTGTAGAGTTAAAAACCAGGGACAGGTCTGAGAAGCATCATGGACACAGGTCAAGAGATGCTAAGCAGCATGTAATTCAAACTGGTGGGAAGAAGGCAGTTTAAAAGTAGTTCATCTACCACAGACATGAAATAAGGCAAGAAAAGGCTGGTACAAGTGAGACTTGTTTGACTTGGGTGCAGCTGTGGAGAAGCCAGAGGTCTTTGCCAGCACAGTGCTGCAAAGACAGCAGACAGTGAAGCACCAGGGAGCACCAACAGATCTCTGGGGAGCAGAACCAAGCAGCTCCAAGAGCTCTACCTCAAACTACCTTTTATGCATTTCCTGGCTAATCAGCCTTGGGTGACACATGTATCTGAGATGATTTTGAGGAAAAGGGAATGTTCTTTCTGTGAGATGATAGGAAGATGCCTTTCAACTGTGCTTTTTGTCCTTACCTATTTTCATGTACAGCATCTTATTAGAAGATAGGAAGCCTTCAACACTGAAGAGGGGGCTCTGGCATCAACATGTATTATTCAGGATTCTAGAAATTGCTATTACTGTGTTTCATTTTATATCCAGAAATATATTGCTGTTGAAAATGAAACAGATTGGTAGACCTTCATCTGTAGGAGGAGTTTTGTAAAAAGTTGCATGCAGAGAAGGGCAAAATAGAGCTTGACTACTGTGTGCTAGAAACTCTTTGGCTATATTTTGATTAATATTTGTCACTAGCACCACTTAATGTCAAATGCTTATTCAGCTTATGATTTAAAGTCATACAATGCACTGCATAATTGTAAGTAGGAGACATTTGTGCATCTGGTATTTAAATGGAGTATGTGTACTTTGCATTCCAGAGCATCTCTAAGCACTGCTGTTAGAATTGTCATTTTAAAAATATGTTTTGTCCTGCTTTTAGAGCCCATTTAATCTTTTCCCCATTAATCTGCTTTTCCTAAACCTTTCTCTAATTCTTCTGAAGGATCCCCCACCTGCTGTGCAAGCTACACAACACAGTGAATCTAATCATGTCTGGAATTATCATTTTTATCAGTTTAATCCATATTTTTCTGTTATTTGCTTTCCAAAGCCTTAGACATTTTATGTACTGTGGTAAGTAATGGAGCAATTGTGGTGGTTAGTGTACTTTCAAAAAACAGTGACAATACAGTTAAAATAATCAATTTAAATTATTTTCTGGAATGCAGCATTAATGTTCCATGGAAGTTAAGCTTGATCCTTAGAATTATGGAATATATTTTAAACTTCAAATTGTGGATGAGTCAAGAAATATCCCTGTGTTTGTTCAAGCCATGGTTCTCAATTGTCCTGATCAACACTTGCATGTTCTTGATTGCACAATCAGCATTCTGCTACCTCCCTGAATTTCTTCACATACCATTTTTGTCAAGCAGTCTTATATTCATATTTTCTTAAGTGCTTTTATGAAATAATTACAACTAAGATAGCAACTATTTTCTTTATGCTGTGATTTCCTATCATGAAGTGCAGTTTCCAGCATTTGAAGAGAGCAGTAGTTCAACTCAAGCAGGTGCTTTTTATGGAGCTCATCTAAATTTACAGTGGTCTAAAGAAGAGAATTTTGTTTGGTGTTTCATTCTATTACTCCTGTCACCTGTGTTGCTGAGGGTCATAGGCAGATGCTGGTACTGGCAAGGTCCTCATCAGACAGACTCTCCCAGCAATACCCTGCTCTAATTTGGAAGAGAATGTTTTGCCATAGATGCTTAGGAGCAGCCTAGATGACTTCATGTAGGTTCCACAAGTGAATAGCTGTGGACATGCCGTCCTGGTTTTCAGGTTTTATCCTCTCCTTCCTTTATGTCAGAGCTGCCTTTTCTCTCCTGCTCCTGCCCTTCACTTGTTTTGCTGTGAGGCTCTGGGATGCTTGGCAACAGCTTAGCTGCTTGTCTACATAAAGGTCTGCTGGTGCTACACTGGTAAGGCTGTTCTGTAAAAATGTAATTTAGCAGAATTTTTGCATAAACTCTGAGACTGTAAAACATTTGCAGAAGAGCTATGGTTTGTACTATTTTCATTCAAAGCAGGACATTAAGTCTCCAACCACATTTCATTATCCATTTGAATAACATTTTTCAATTTAAAGCTCTCTCTCTAACCACGAGCACTAAATTAATACTAGATTCCCTCTCTGCCTAGTGGGAACACTAAATAGATAAATAAAAATCATTGCAGGATAATTGTAGGTGCTGTGGGCTGAAAGCCAAACCAGGCCAATTCAGCCTTTGAGCCCTGTCTGTCTGTCTGCTTTTCTTTTTCCTTGCCCATCAAAATAGGGTATTCAATTATAATCTTTTTTTCTGCATACAGTGGCCCAGAGGCATTATTAATCTCAGTGCATTTGGAGAGTGAGTGAAAAGACTAAAGGTTTTGGGGGGGAATCTCTCCCCCCTGTAGCTGTATTCATCACTTAGGGTCTTTGTCAAAAATGTACTTTTCTTTCTCCCTCCCCCCATTCCTTGGAGCATAAGCTGGAATTGACTCCAGAAGTTAAAGGACAATGGAAGCATTAGCACAGGGATTATGGATCTTCTTGTGCAAGATGGGGGCTGGGGGGAGAAGGTAGAGGCATACTACTGGCAGGATAGAAATTTAGAATTTGTGGCTAGAACAGTGTACACCACTACATAAGAAAAAGCAATAGTGCAATCTCTATCCGCATGAAGCTTTTCAGGTCCCTGAAAAGACCATGCAAAATGTGTTTCTGAAGCTGGTACACAAATACTTGGGTTGCAAGTTTAAGTGTCTAAAGAAAATTTTAATGAAAAATATTGTGTATTAGTGTGTTTTCCAATGAAAGATCAGTAGCTTGTGGTAGCAAGATCTGGTAATTTCTGACTTTCTGTAATTTATTAAATTCAAGTCCTTTAGATAGGTTCTATAATTTATTTGTGATGGGGTTTTGTTTGTTTGTTGTTTTTTGGGGGTTTTTTTGGGTGGGTTTTTTTTTAATAATGAGCACTTACCCATAATATTCCCATAGGTTTAGAGAAACTGAATGTTATGGCTGCAGTCCAAAGGGTTTTGGTGGCATTTAGCTGTGCATGTAGCCATAAACTCGAGTCAGGTGCTCAGTGATGTCAGTCAATTCAACATGATTTTCAAGGCGATTTCCTGCAACAGGAGGGGCTTGCATCAGCCATGGACCATGATGGGGCAATGACCCAAGTCACTGAGTCATAATCTCCATTTGATACAGGTTAATAATGAATTTTAGCAGTCCAAATTATCAAATCGATGAATGTTGCTTTCTAAATTTTGGTGCTTTAACTTTGGTGGTCAAGCTGATTTGTGCACTGCAAATTAAAGGAGCATTATTGCTTCCTCTGCTTCAATGAAATTGGTTCACCCCATCTGTAGTTACAGAGAATTACTTACAGAGCTTTTACCAGTCTTCCCATGTGGATCTAGCAGAGACTCTTTGATTACTGTACGTTTTAAAGCAGAGTAAAGTGTTTATTTTATTTCTGTGGTATTAGATATTTTCCAAAGGTTTAGGTGCCAAAATACTGTTTTGAATGCCTGGGCATATCTAAGTAGGAATTTTAGAAGAAAATCTAGTATGTTGCCCAACTGTATTCTCATTGATGCCTGCCTTTCATACATCCTACTAGCCTAAAGAAAAAAGATGAGAAATTATTTTAATGACAAAAAAATGCTCCTACCTACCCTTGCTCACCCTCCCCTTTTGCTAGAACTACTTCAATGACTACTCAAAATTTAAAACAAACAAATAACCCCCCCCCCAAAAAAAAAACACCCAAAAAAACCCCAACTAAGTTATCTGTTGGAGTATTTTTAAAAAAGCAAAAAAAAATTCCCCAAATAAACCAAGCCTCCAAACTTGCAGAATTCCTCAGTGGAAGACTTCACGCCTGCCTACTGGTAAACCGGTATTTTTCAGAATCTGATTTAACCTGGATAATGCTTTAACAGTGTCTTCCAGCATAAAAGCTTTAACATTTCACATCAGGACCTTGATTTACTTACCATCTGCTCAGAGGTCTGTCATCAGCAGAGATGATTTCTAGCTCCCTTCAGATAACTGGCGTTTGGCAGAGTTCTGCTAAACAGTCTATAACCTTGAAGACAAGGAGTATATGATAACCCATGCATATCAGTTAAGTTTTAAGTGGCTTAATAGTCTCTTTTCTTAAATAAATCTGCCAAATACTTCAGTTTGGTCCTGGTTTTCCCCGAATTTTCCTTTTTTATCCTTTAAGTCAGTAAAAGTCAATGAGACCTTGGAGGCAGTGAAGAAATTATTTTTTCTGTTTTATCTTTATTTACCATTAACATATTTAAACTTGCTTTTCTTTTTGTCTGTATTTTTTATGATTCTTTCAGTGCTGTTTCTATCAGAAGAGTTGATCTGAAGATTTATGTATTTATGGCAAAATTAAAAAAAGCAATTTTTTAGTGTGTTATACCAGTTAAGTCAAGAAAATTATTAGGATCAGTTTGTCAAAAGTCAGCCAGTCAAAAAAACAAGTGACTTCAATTTTAGCTTTAATAACAAGTTTGATGTTTCAGGAGGTTAATAATACATTTCTATGGCTGTTGACTTAATGATAGCATTATTCATTAAATTTATAGAGCAAAAAATATTTCTGTAGAGGCATTGGCATGCTTAAGAGCCTGCTTAGATCTAGGTTTAGATATTAAGACAAGCTTAGCAGTGTTTGCTATATATATCAGACCTAAGCATGTAGACCAGAGCTGCTATCAAATCAAAGCCAAAAACCTCTGTGAAATTAGTCTTTCTTTTAATTTAGCAGATAATTATAGAAGTTTGAAATTACATCATCCAAAATTACAGCAGCCCTTGAAGCAGTGGGGGTTCTGCTAACAAATGATGGCATTGCCCAGGGTAGACTGGCCAGCTACCAGGTGATGTCTCTCAATATATGGGACTGATTTCAGGACAGATGGGTTCTTTCCTTCTGTATGTTTTAGTTTTATTTTTACTCTTGGTTCAAAATCTGTTTTTTTTCTACTGACTGATTGGGTGGAGAGGATTTTTAGGATAAGCTGGCCAGTTGGCCAGTTGTCTTCAGATGACTGGAAAGACTGAGTACTGCAGTTGGGCCAAAATCAACTAGGAAGAGTTTGTGATGTGACCAGGACACTGTACTGTACCTAGTGAAAATCCTCCTCTGCTCTTTTGTTTTGGGAACAATTCTGACCTGCTCCCTGTTCCTAGCTGTAGCAATAACAAGCTGTGTGCTGCTGGGCAAAGAGTTGAACTCAAATGAATTTGATCTCTACTCTCCTTCCTGATCTTTTAAACAGGCTTCAACCTGCAGTGCCCAAACCCTTTGGCCACTGGAAGAACAACTGCTGGAACCTTTGTTTTTATGGACAAATTCTTCTCAGCAAAAATTCCTTATAACATTTTTAGCCTCATCTCATCAAAAACTGTCAAAACTAGGTCAACTTTGCTTCCTTCTGTCAAAAGAGGCACCAAGCAGTTAGAAATTACTGCAGTGTGAGCCATACTTTGGGACAGGGAGGTACATCCCAGTAGGCACCCTGCACCCAGAGCAAGGGGCTGTGTATTTGCTCCATGGCTGTGGCTTTACACTCAATCCAATTTTTGTTTTTTTAGGGAGGAGGATGTGAAAGCCCAGTTGGGAATTCTACCACAAACTATTCTTCAGTCTTTACTTCTAAAGCATCTGAGTTGCAAAAGGAGACTTTTAATGCTCAATTTGTCAAAACAGTCTGCAGTAATTTCTTGGATGGTTTGGGTATCAATTTTAATGGCATTATGCCTGATGTGCTTTGTTTCCTCTATCTAAGATGAAAAACTGAATAGCAGAACTCTGAATGGTGTCCAGGTGCAGCAACACCTTTCTGTATTGCCTTTCGAATTCCTGACTGTGCACTAGGACTGCAATTAATTTATAATAAGGTTTGGCACAAGCCACCATAATTTGGCTCTGAAAGAGCCAAAATTAGCTTAGCCATGATTAGCCTATGAATGTTTCTATACTGCTTGTGATTGACAGGAGTCCTGTGGACTTTGTACTACAAATAGATGTGATTTACCCCTCAATGAAACTTGCTTTGTTTACTTCTAGGCACGTTAAAATAAGAAAAATCACTCTGCAAATGTGTTGTTCTTGAAACCCTGATGCTTGTTGATTAGTGCCCAGGCAGTATTCACAGCATCTGTTTGTATTGTAAACCTCTGTCAGCTCTGCCTGTGCACATGTTCCTTTTTGTTCATGGCTGTCTGTGAGAACAGGCTGGGAACATCTTCTGGCTAACAAGGAGGGCCTTTTTCTATTCCTGAGATGAGTCTGTGTGCCCCCAGTGCCTTGTGACACAGGTCAAAACCAGTGTGATTTTTCACTTGAAGGCATTTCATCTAAATAGCTATCAAAAAGCTGGAAAGATTATATATTTCCACAGAAATTATAATTTTTTAGTTTGGCTCTATTATAGCAGGCATCAAGAACTTGTTGTGATCAAATCTGGCTTGTTCTTGATGGGATTTTCAGGAGATTTAGGCACTGACCTACAACGGAGGAGCTGGAAGGGTTAATGGTGCAATCTACATGAGCTTGGAGGAAGCTGGAAAGAAAACAACCATGATCAAACCTACTTTTCTTTGATTTTAGTAGTTGATTTACACTAGAATGTTGAGTTTCATAATGTATATTTTGCTGAATTTCTGTCCTTGTTTCCTTCCACTATTTTTCTTCTTCTACAGCTCTGTTCCATGCTCTGTGTTTTTTGCTTGTTTGTTTGTTTTATTCTGCTCTGTGAAACTCACCTCTGTGACAATCTTCAGGCAATCTCTCTGTCTTTCTTTGACCTTCTGCAAGGTATCTCCTCTGTTTCCAAACATCACCTGCACTAATACCTTAAATTGTTCTGACAGTCTCTGGAGCAAGTAACATGTTACACTGAAAGATCTGTATATGTAAACCTCCCCAAATGCTGTATTCTAAATACAAAAATCTCTCTTATGGTAAACAACTAAGGCTTCTAGAGGGAAGGCTGGAATTGGTCACCACATTATGAGCCCTTTTGAACTGGTGAAGCAGCACCAACAAAGAGATTTTTATCTGCAAGTGCCTGAAAGAAAGAAAGAGAATTTTAAGTGGACAGAAATTAGTTTCTGCTTGCTGATCCTTGTCTGGCCTGTGATTCTTTAAGTCACTCATGGATAGCATAAATTAGAGAAACCTAAAGGAGCCAGGATAAATTAGGGCAGCCTGTCTCGGAAGTAAGGAGCTGAAACCAGGGATGTGACACCACTCCATTTTCCATTCCCTTGCTGAGTGGTGCTCTGGCACAGAGGGAGGGTCTTCCCTCTCCTCTTTTTTTTTGTTATAATATTTTTAGGTGTTAGAGATTTCAACATGATTATTTTTTTACTGTGTAGTACTTTTTTGATACACTTTTTGTATTTAATTCCCTAAATAGCCAGTCTTTTCCTTAAATGTCCTAGCTATATTTCCCCGATTTACTTTCTCATTTAAGAGTGTAATGATCTCTGGAGCTGCCAGAAGTATTAGATGATTCTGTTAAACATTTGGAAACTGTCCCAGTTTCTGCTTCACCTTCAGAGGGGGTGATCTTCTGTTTAAAGTCCTCCATTGATCTTCTGTCTTTCAAAACTTCTCCAAAATGCATGAGAGAAGACTGCAAACGTAAATCAGGCTTAAAGAAAATGTATTCTGCTATCCTCACTAAAAGTAGGTAAGTAGAAGGTAATGCAGTCTGGTCATGAACTACCAGCTAAATGAAAGGGCCTGGATCTTCTGTCATCCCCTCTGCTACTCTGGGTCCAAAATCTCACAGCACCACTCCCAGCACGGCTCCTGCCTGGAGATTTACTCTTGGAGCAAGCAGGTACACTCAACTTGTGTAAATTCAATCTGATTGGATTCTTTATTAAATAGATATACTTTCTTTTTTCTTTTTACCATGTAATTCTTACAGATCTCAATCTTTTGCACAGTTTTTAACTTCTGAGGAGCCATTCGCATATAACAAATAGTTAAGAGTTTTTAATATTTACATAAGCTTTGGGAAAACCATCCTCATTCAGAAAGCAGATGAAATGCTGCAAGATACATTTTGGGCTCGAAAGTGGGCTCATCTTCCTATGAATGTTTTGATGGGCTTTTGTATTATTTAATGTATTTTCAGTGTGGTCACAATCTATGCAGAAAATACAGTACCATCCTACCAAAAATATAGTCTATAGCATGGCAATTTTGCATTTGCCATGTCTTCCTCTCCAGAGAAAGGTTAGATAAGGGATTCTCTCCAGTGCTTCTGGCTAAGGAACTTGAGTGCTAATCTCTGTGTGCTTTAGGATGACAGGAGAAAAGACTTCAAATAATGTTGATTCTTGATCAAACTTGATTTTAATGGAAGTGTCTTTTAAAAAAGAGTATGTAATTGACCTGTCTTTGTTCAGCCTAATGTGATTGAGAGGAGAATTAAATAATAACTGACAGACACATCACTTTTTTAAGCATACAGTAACAGCTACTGTCAAATATGCAAACACAGAAGGGAAGGAAAAGCCTCACACTGCACTGTAGTTTCAGCTGAGATGAATTACATCAATAGATCTCCTGCAATTCTAAATCTGTTTCAAAGAGTGTTTTCAGTATAATAAAAATATACTTTCTTACTACAATTCTGAATGTCAGGAGTGGCTGGGAACAAGTCTGACTAGAATAACAAATTGTCACTAGTCAACTTTCTAGTGGGTGTCAGTGGGCACCAAGCCTATTATGCTGCAGGAAATTTTCACTGCAAATGTGTTAAGAGGGCCTTTGAGTCCTCCTGGCTTGCTCAGTGTTCCTTGCTATGCACACAAGTGTGCTGTGCTTTACTAACAGGACCCCACTGTACAGAACTGAAGATGTAAACAAGAAAAAATACAAGCAGGGAGTCATGAACACAAAATGTGAGGTAGATGTCTTGCTGGAGTTATCCCTCTGTTGCTTTATCAAATAATGAACAACAGTTAAAGCATGTTATAATTAATCAGGAGGCATGTGGGCATGAGAGTTCTGTTCATCAAACAAGGAACCAGACCCAGAAGAAATAAGGTTTGGAGCACCTTCTGGGAAATGATCTGGCATTCCAGGGACAGGAAGCTGCAACCAGGAACCAGGGCTGGAAAATCCCTGTGGTGATCTTGGAAAGGCTAACTGACAATCAGAGCTTCAGGTTTGATGAATATTCTCAATGCAGCCAATATATAGGTGTGTGTGAATATGTGTGTGTGTATATTTGTTTGTGTATTTTTAATTAACTTTACAGTTCTGGAGAAATGATACCTTGCTGGGTTTAACCGAATTAATACTGGTTTGAGAGCCAGAAGTGGCTAAAAACTTGTCTAGGACAATGAGTATTAACTCTGGATTCTTTCGATGGAAACAGGTTGAGCTTGAGTTGAGCAATACTTAATTTGCAGGAGTAAATGAAGCATTAGTTGAACTACCAGAGTAAATGTGAGTAACAATTTGATCTATAAGGGGTGCAATGAGTCTCCTGCTATATGAAGTGCAATTGGCAATTTATCTTGGTAGACCATAGAGAGGATAGAAAATAATCCAAATCCTGCAGTTGGAAGCGAATACAGCAAACAATCAAAATCATGGCTAATAAAACATAGAAATCAGTACTTTGAGTGACATAGCCCACCATAAAATCAATTTTAACACCATGAGCTGCCAGAAAGTGTGGGGTTTTTTTCAGCTTCAATTTTAGAAAGATAAACCCCATTCATCCTGGGAGGTGTAGAACAGTAGGTCTTAAGAGCTTCTAGTGGCCATATTTTGCTTCAAGCAGCTTTGGAGCACTGCTGGGAAAAGAGAGGGTGTGATATGTTCCATAAAGTACAGGATTTCTGTAAGGATTCAACTAGTTAGTTCCAATTAAACTTGCCAGCAAAAAGGCAGTGACCATAATTTGTGCCCTAAGTAAACAGAACAATTTTATAATCAATTCATTGACTTTGTTGCCACTGATGGAAAGGCTTTACAATCAGCACAATATGTTCAAATCATCCTTTTCTCACAAAAAAAAAAAACAGAGCAGGAGGCTGTGCCTGCTGGAGGTTGTGCAGAGCCCTGTTGTGCATGGCAGTCAATAAAGAATTAGAGTAATCTAATCCTGAAGAAAGACAAAAGTGTAAATGGCTTTTCCAAGGGCTTCCTGAGATGGGAGTGACAATTCCTTGGCAATAGCCTTTGCAAATGGTGCAGAGATGATGTAGTGGGGATGAAATGCTTCTCTGTGGTCTAACATGATTCTCAAATGTTTCCATCTCCCAAAGAAAGCATTTGATTGCAAACCTCAGAAATATGTGCTGGAGGAATAATCTCCTTTGAGCTTCACAGCCAAGAAGCAGCATGATTGCCTTGTTTAAGGAAAGTTTGACATGGAATTGAACATCCACCAAAAATGCTACTGCTGATGTTATTCAGTCTGTGTCTGTAGGAATTGTGTGAATTCTGAACA
Source organism: Chloebia gouldiae (assembly GCA_003676055.1). Lineage (NCBI taxonomy): Eukaryota > Metazoa > Chordata > Aves > Passeriformes > Passeridae > Chloebia > Chloebia gouldiae. The sequence continues at coordinate 2,090,474 of QUSF01000015.1, forward strand.
GAAATACTAGAAGTAAGCTTAATGCTGTCCCTTATAAAAAGGGTTTTGCTTTTGCCTGCAAAGAGTTTGCCTTTGTCATGCAATAAACATATCCCTAGAATACAAGACTTGCATTGGAGTCTGACAGAAAGTGGTGACCTCTCCCATTATCAAATATAGCAGAAGGATTTTCTTTTTGATCCAGATCTTCCTGTGTTACTTCACATATCCCCAGGGCTTGCTATCCAAACCCCAGTGGAGCCCTGCAAGGAGAACTTGGAATCTGTGAATATGCCAAAGCTGCTTACATGCTCCTATGGATATTAGAGAACAGATCAAAACAGATCAAAATGCAGTGGTACCCACTCTTGAATTTCAGATCTATTTCCTAAGGTGCTGCTTCCACTCAAATGCAAATGAAATGAATTGTGGGGAGATCTTGCCAAGGAGACAAGGATGGGCCTTTTTCAAAGGGCACAAGGCAACTGTGGGCTGCCTGTCACACAAGCAGTGGATGTTCAAGTCCAGTATTTCATTTTATGTAAAATCTATGTGTTCCTGCTTTTTCTTTTTATAAGCTTTGCCTTATATAAAAAAAAAAAAAACCAAACTGAAGTAGATATACAATGATACTCTTACAAGTTAAATTTTGTAATTTTTAATTGTGTGCTCCCTAAGTTTTGATGAATCAGGGATGTGTTTTTTCATCTTCCTTCTTGACTTCTTTTGAGAGGAAGTAAGAGGAGAGCAGCATCTCTGACTTGGAATCAGAATGCAGCATTCCTTTTCAAAGCCTTCTGCTCAGAGAAACAATGAAAGTTGTAGGGATCAAAAGGGTGGGAAAAGGGTGCAGCTGAGATTATGCTTGATCTGTGACAAACTCTGTTGTCAAAATGAGACAACTTGGAACTTCAATGCTGAACCAGAAATAGGAGACAGGGAATGAAGCTGAAATGGAAAAAATATTCCAGGAGAATGAAACACATCAAAGATAACTGGGGAAGGAGGAGGGACAGTGATAAATGGTGAGTGACAAAAGAAATGATAAAAAATAAAGGCTAAACCAGAAAGACCAAAAAGCATATAGAGTGAAGCTCATTTTCTTAAAAATAACTGGAATAATTAAACTGTATTGAAATTTGGAATAAGCATAAATTCTTAACACAGATATTATCTAGAAAATAATTTTTTCAATCCAGAATTTCATTACAATTTTGCTGGCTCTTGTTCTTACTGCACTCTTGTGGTGCCTGTTTGCTGTATAGTTGTGTATGTGCACAGGGATGTGCTTATACTACTGCCAGTCTTAACTGAAGCAAACATTGAAAAAAGCTCTGATAATGTAGAGACAACTGGTAAAAAATAATTCTGAAAACAAGGCCAAAGTGATAATTTCCTTAAAATTGGAAGATTACATGGCAAGTAAGGCAGGAGTTACACACACAGAATGCAAACCTACACACGTTTTTGTATGAGGTAGGAATCTCATGAAAAAAATTGTGTGTTATTGTATAATCAAAGGCTATGATATTTCCTCATGAAGGAGTAAGAGTAAACAGATGGCTTTTTATTCTTTTATTTTGATGTTTCTTTGATTTATTTTCACAAACAGATGTTCTTAGTTTGACCTGCTTGTTTCTTTCCTTTTTTTTTCTTTTTTTTTTTGGTTCTCTTGGAGGATTTTTTTATTATCTTTTTGGTGCTACTGCCTGATTTTTTTTTAATGAAAATTGAGTGTGGCATTTTACTATAGCTGAAAATTCCTACTTGACCTCAAGGTAAGCATTTGCTAAAATGGAATTTGGAGACTCCTTTAAAAACTCATTCTGAAGGAGCTGCTGTAAATAACTGCTTCTTTGTAGCACTAACAAACCAAATACTGAACTACTAAGGACTCTGAAAAGAAAGCTGGTTATCAGCTGCCACTGAAATTTATTTTTTCTGAAAACCAGTTTATCTGCCTCAGTTTGCTCAGAGTAGGTTAAGTAACACCAAGCAGAGTGAATTCAATTAAATGGATATGTGTAGAGTCATGTCATTGTGGCATAATAAGCAAGGAAATCTAAAAAAACCCTCCACCCTTATCTAAGTTTATGTTCATATAAAATGTATATCAAGATCACATCTAAATATTAAAAATACAATTAAGGAGTTTGTTTAAGAAAATCTGAAGAGAGCTGTAAAACCAAAAGGATGATGAAACATATTAATAAAATTATTTGTATGGTTCACAATTTTCTGGGACTGTTTTCTCTAGGCCTGAATTTGGAAGTCATTATTCATTGTAACAGTGACTGAGAAGATTTTCTTAGAAGCCTGATCAGTAACAAGTTCTTTCAGGGATTTTCTTGTCTATAGTGTACGAAAATCACATGGAATTTAATTTTGCAACAGGGAATGGAAGATGAAACTATGATAGCATGGGAATACAACAAATAAAATTCTTGCTATACATTCTTCTTAAAATCCAAAAATGAATATATTTGGGCTTGATCTAAAGTCTGCTCTTATGTGATGAGTCTGCTAAGTTTTCCAGTCTGTGAAAGTTCTGATTTGGAAATGTTTTTGCACAAGGAAAAAGAAACATTCTTGTCTTAGGGTAAGAATGTGAATAGTTTTGTCTTTTTCTGAGGCTCTTTGAAGACTGTCTTAGATGAATTGTGATGTTTGCACTCCAGTTCTGAAAATACAGAAAGCCTTAGTTCTTGCCATGTGTCTTTTAACTGGATGCACTCAAATAATTCTCTTTGGGATCATAGCAATACCTCGTTTTAGAGTCAAGAGCATTTCCATCCAGGTTTTTCCACTAAAAAACAGGATGAGCTGTACAAATTATGCAATGTGTAGAATTTTATCTGTTCAACTTATTTGTCTCTGGTTTTAGAAAGAGAAAGGAATTTAGCTTGCAGTTAAGGATAAATTAGAGAAGAACTGTCATGACCTCTCTTACTCTATGTTGCATTGGTTTCCTTAAAGCACTCTTGAAGTTTGAGTCTGGTACATGAAAATCACTTTCTTGCTTTTAAAGAATTCTCCAGTTCTGTAAGCACATAGTGTCTTTGTGTTCATTTATTCAGTAGTAGCAGAGAGTGCTTCCTCCATTGAAACCTTGGTCCCAGTCTCTTTTTCTGCAACTGGACTGAGTGCATGCAGTGTATCAGTTCAGGGTAACACCTACACAATTTCTGCTTTCCTTCCACTCTCAGTGTAGCAAAAGAATTGTGAATGAATGTGGCAAGAGGTCGGGGCAGTATTTCTTCTCCATTCAGCCAGGATTTAAACAGAAATACAAGCCTTTGCCAATCTTAATGAACAGAACTGTGAGCAAAGTTGCATTTTATGTTTTTGGAATAATCAGACATATTTATACCAGCTGGTGGAGTTAATTATTTTTCTGGTTTGTAACACAGCTATTCCCGGAATAACATCACACAAAAATGGCCATAATGAAAAGGTAAAACTCTCAGGGAAAATTTAATAAAGGTGACTTCCTAGTGAAAATATGTGCTCAAGAACCCTGAGGATTGTGGGTGAAGGGGACAGTGGCACGTCAGGGGTGTGTGTGCTGAGAAATAAAATGTTGCAAGCACAGGTCCTGGTTGACAGCTCTGCGATTCTTCCTGGCTGTATGGGCAGAGCCGGCGAGCTCATTTACCTCGCTCACAGACCAACCCTTCCTGACAATTCTCAAGGCAGTGGAAGTTTGAAATTAGTAAGATGGGAGCTGCGACAAGGCCTTTGTGTTTGTCAGTCTTTCCACCTGAAGCTTTAGGTGGAAACAATTGTGAAACGCTGCCAGGGCTGATGTGTTTCATATGAATTGTCTCTGTGCCCTGGGAGAAACACCCACAGGTCAGCGGCTCCTTCCAGCACCTCACCTTTGCCTCGGCAGCTGCTGTTACAGACGTGCTGAACTGCACCTCCTTGCAAGATTTTCAGGTAGACTGATACATCTGGTTTCTAAAAAGTTAAGCCTTTTCATTCTCTATAGTTCAGAAAAAGGGAAGATATGCAGTCTCTCTGTCTCCCACTTTTTCTCTGGTACCTTTCCCAGTTTTGTTTTGTGTTAGTTTGGTCCCCCCCCAAGACTTACAGTAGTTGTAAAAATGTGTGGCAGCTGAGCTTTTCCATCAGGCATCTGCTGGGGACAGAGCTCAATGAGATGAGGAATGTGAATGGCCAAACCAGATGCACCAAACTCTTCATATTTTCCTCCAGGCCTTAAAACTCTGCTGACATTTGCCTAAATACAGCTAAGACCTAGACAATCTTCTTATTTTGACAAGAAACTTAAATCAAGTTTTAATTTTAAAACTATTTGATTTTTTGAGAGTGCCTGTAATTAATACTATTTGTCTGACAATGTCTATACTAATGTCTGACATTTCAAATACTTTACTCACTGTAATTTTCTCATCTGAAAGAGGTTTAAAGCACCAAGAGTATAAATTATATTTTGTTTTATACTAGAAATGTTGAGGTGTGAAAGTTCCTCCCAACACAGCTTTTAGAAACGTTTTTGGTATGTCCAAAAGTAGCATCGATACATAGTTTGAGTCAGAAAAAAATAATGCTGAACATCATACTTTTAAGCACAAGAGTCTTCATTATAAATGATAAATTGATTTATTTTATGAATTATATACCCTTTTGTTGTGCATTCTCAAAATAATTATTTTCCACTGCAACACAAACCAGTAAAAAATACTTTCTCAGATGCTGGTGTATCTGTAATTCTTGTCTAAGCTTGCACTGCACTGTTATACCAGTGGCTGCTGGAAAGCTGCAGGAAGCTTCTAGGCCATGGTGACATCTGAACAATTTCAGCAGGAGCAGCCAAACCTTTGGCAGTGAAGATGTTTTTTAGGACCTGCAATCACAAGGTCAGAGGTGGAAGGCTTTACTGGATTGAGATTGTATAGACTTTATGAGGAGCTAAACTGGAAATTCTGAGTGTGTTTAGCAGTCTCATGACAGTTCCCCAAATATTGGAGAGCAATGAGTTGAAGCTGGCTCATTTAATTTAAAGGTAGAGCTAAGCAGTTAAACCTGTCAAGGGCATGTTCAGTGGATTTGAGCAGAATTTTCCTCTGCTCACTGTGACCCTCCTGGATGGGCTGAATTATGGTCACACCAACACTGGTTGTGGGGGTAATGTTGGGAGGCTGATTTGCATCTAAACTGGAAAGTTCCTCTGCCCTGGAGCTTGCCCCTGTGGATTCCCAGCTAGAATCAGGGGCTGTCATTGTGCTCCTCAGCATCTCTGCTTCCCCTTTGTACACTGCAGCTGGTTTTGTGAAATGCTGAGAGAAGGTATCTCCTGGATCCCAGCTTCTCTTGGATTTTAACTTCCACAGAAGCTGGGAATACAGGAGGATGAGGATACCACTGTCTGTCACAGAGAAGCAAGTTGTTAATTTGCTTTTGAAAAGGCACTATCTTCCAACTCAATTTCTGCTTATTCAGAGTTCAGCAAGAGCTGAGAGGTCCTGTCACAATGACCATTTTACAGTTGTTTTCAAACATGGAAATAAAGATTGAGACTTGTATCTTTGTACACTGGAGATCACATGTGATGGTGCCAATCAGCAAACTCATGTCTGTTGAAGGAACGTCCTTGAGCTGTTTTGGGTGTGGGAACCACAGCCTGATGATTCTACAGGATGGACATTTTTGGTAATGGGGAGCAGGGATGGAAAATCTGTGCATGTTCTGGATGTCTTACCCCAGCAGGGCAGGTATCAGTGACAGTGGTATTTGCACCTTAGCTCCTGTCACTTTAGCAAGTCCCCTGCCTAATCAAGTCTGTTCCTCTAGGACAGGACTCTGTGTAGGGATGTATCTTAAGGAGCTGCAGGTCCCTATTAGCTTATAGTCACACCATTCTCTTCCCCACTTGTCCTCTGCTGGTTTCAACAGCAGAAGCTGTAGATGAATCCACCTTATGCTCCCCTGGGTAAAAGATGTGAACCTTTGCTGAAGGAGGAATTAGAACTGTCCTAAAACTTTTGTGAGAGCTTTAACTGCTGAGCTATTAGATAAAGAAAGAGTTTTTCCTGCAGCTTTTTATAAAAGGCAGGTGTACCCTCTAGTTTATGGCAGAAAAAGCCTTTGTATTGGAAGTTGAGAGAGTGGGGGCAGCAGCCTCCCTGCAGTGAGGATTTGCTCACTTGGTGTCTGCAGCCTTAAGACATCTCTGCTGCTCTGTGTGAACCTCATGTCTGCCTAACCCTCCTTCTGCATTGAGGAGGAGCCCTGGGCACCAAACTGGGCCCTGGGGATTGTTTTAAGCCTTGTTTGACTGTGAGTTAGACATTGTGAAGCTCAGTGTCATTGTGCAGAAACCTTTCTGTGAATTCTCTTCCAGAAGCTCATGAGTGCTTTTGAAAAGATTTAATTTTTTTTTTCTAAACCTGATTTTTCAAAGGTGATACAGGAGCCTCTACTGAAAAGGGACTAGAGCTTCATGATGTGCAGACAATCAGCACTATCCAAAAATAATTCTCAGGTTGTGCTCCAGTGTAACCATTCTCAGTATTAGTATGTTATGTTCTGTCTTGATATGACCTCTGCAAGTAGTCTTTATTCTCATATTCCCATTTCATACATTGTACAAGTGCCTTTGAGAAAAATTCAGATAAATCAGTAGAAAAATAAGTGTTCTGACTAAAGGAAACATAATTTAAATTTGTCAGAAGACTAAATACTCAGAACATTCCCTTGAAAAACAAGTTTCAAGACAACTCTGTTTTTAGTAGACTTGCATAAAACTGGGTGATATTTATGAAAATGTGTAAATCTCCCTGATTGAAAACCTGACTAAGTGTCAAGCCTCATTTGTATCTCTAGATGCATAATGTAGCCCAGTTGATATAAGGTCATTGACTACAGTTTATTTTCCTGTGTCATTTTAGTAAAGCTGAGATGGATGCAAATGAAGTTTACACGTACTTTTATCAGTGAGGAGGGATAAAAGTGAACGTTGAAAAATGTAGTAAAATGAGTGGCTTATGAAGATTACTAGAATCAGGAAGTGGAATTTAGTTTTTTATTTATCTGTTGTTCATTAAATCCCTCTCTCCCTTTATGAAGAGTAACCCCTGCCTTTTTCCCCTTAGAGACTCCCCTAAGGCTCCAGTACAGAATGCAGCTCTGTTTGCTTCTTCTGCTTCTTTATGGTGCATAGAAACTTGAAACAGGAGACGATTTTTCCTTTCTGGGAATGCTCACAGATTAATAGATGGCTGTTTATTCTAGCTTGTGTCTGTTTATTTTACCACATCATATAAAAGACCCCGACCAGAAAAGATTAAAAGCTTCCAAACCACTTATATGGAGAAATAAGTTAAGAAAACTCAATTTTTAGCTTCTGCAGCATAATTAAACCCACTAATGAGTTAAAACATTAATATAGAAACAGCACAGAAGACTTTACACTCAGTGTTGAAGTGTCCACCATTCTGTGTATGCATAGCCCTCTACTTTATTGGACCCCGCTTCAGTTCCAAGTGTGATTTGAAATTGTCCTTCAAAGTCTGTAGCTTGAGCATCCTTCTTCCTAATGAAACTATAGAGACGTGCCCAAGTTAGTTCATCCAGAAATTGCCCTTTCTGGAGTTAAAACAGGAAGGGAGGTAATGAAAAGCTTGCCAATTTTTCTTTTAATCATTTTAAAGAGTCTAGAAATGTGGCTCTTGGTCCATAAATTAAAACAACTGTGAGAAACATTCCAGTAAATGACCAAATGTAAATGCTCCTCTGTGAATAAAGCCAGTGGTAGTGTGGACCCATTTGGGAATCTACAGGGCTTCCTGGGGGCAACTGCAGCAATGTATTAATTCTCTTTGTCCTTCCAGTGCATGGAGAATGTTCTGCCATCAGTGGCTTCCACAGCACTTTGTGCACTGCACACCCATCTGATCTTTTCTTCTTTTTGGAGAGCCAAATGCTTTATCTATTTTCTCGAGCATTTAGAGGTTTTGCTTTTCAGAATGTTCATCAATTGCTGCTGCTCTGCTTAGACACAGGCAGTACAAACACAAAACTCCTAGTCTTGCTTGGCTGAGCCAGCATAGCAGTGTATGAGCTGCTTGCACTGGGAAACTGCTGGGATAAAGAAAGTAGCAGTGACCAAACACTGAAATATCTGTGATTCTGCAGAGGCAGTGGCACTAACATTGAAAGCATTAAGCACAATCTTGCTTAAATATGAAATAGCTGCACACTAACCCCTTCTACTTCCCGGCAAGAATAATAATGCTGCTCCAATTCAGAATGAAATTAAAATCAAACAAAACAAATTCTCTGTAACCAAAAGCAAGTCTGTGGCAGGGATGAGTCAGGACTGAAGGTCTGAAATTATGAAGTGGATTTTATGCAGGAGCCTCTCTCCCTTTCCCTGTTGCCAGGAGGGTTCATAGGCAACAGACTTAATGGCTTAGGCAGACAACTTGTTGCTGACTAAGTCACGAAGAGCTGACACCTCTTCTGCATCTTGGAAGGCTTGCATGCTCTTTGGATGTTTTAGACCAGTGGCATGCTGTGAACTCTTTTCCTAAAAGGAATTTTTTCCATAGCTTTTTACAAATCTGGGGTAAATTGCTTGCTTATTTGAGTAACTAAGTAATTTTCTTTCTGCTTTCTTATAGGTAAAGCACACTATTCTGTTAACTACAATATTAGTTCCCCCCAGTAGCAGGGAGACCTTGGGTCAGATTCATCAAGAGGGATAACAGATATTTTCAGGTATTGCATACTAATGAAGAGTTGGCTCTTATTCATTATTTATCTACACCAGAAATTTAATGAATACCTTGAAAGCTAGTCATTGAATTCTCTGTTTGTGGACAACAGTGCTTCACAAAGTGCAGATCACTGAATACCGTGGTCAAGTTTCTGTACCTATGCAGTGAAATATAAAAATTAGTTTATTTCAGCCGTGCATGCCCTTGTTCATTCTTTTGTTAAGAACTTTAGAAGGTGGGCGTAAGTGTTAATTCAAGACAGTCACAAACCAAGGAACACCTGGATAAAAGCTTAAATACATTTTACTACTACTTTGTAGTGTCATACATATGGGGAATAATGAGGATTGTGAAAAAGCTGGCAGGTATTGTGGTTAAATGATTTCTGATATGACTGGCTTCTATCAGGAGACTGCTACAGCTCCAGGGCTTCGGCAGTGCTGAGGTGGCTCCCAAAATTCTCCAGCTGTAGGTCAAGTCCTGCTTTTTGAAACCCTGAGCATGGAGATTTGAGATTCCCGTTGTGAGTGGGCAGCTCTTCTAAAGCAGGGTGTTGCTTTTTAGCAGCAGGAACGGAGCAAAGCCAAAGGGACAGGGCAGAGGGGGCAGTGCAGTGGCAGGGCTGTGCTGACCATCCCTGGTTTGCCTGTGCCCTGGTGTCACCTCTCAGAGGCTCCAGCAGGTTGCTGCATCTGTGTCACCTTGCCTGGCAAGAACAGAGGCATATTGTTTAACTATTTGTGGTTATTTTGATGTCTTGCTTCCTGCTACTGGCAAAACAAGTACTGTAACTTGGCTTAGGCTTCCTTGGAGCCAATTCTGAAAGCATGAAATCATTCCACATATGTTTTCAGCAAGGGGCTTGTTTGGAACCTCTGTGTGGTTTCTTCTCCTTTGCTGATGGTCCAGAAACCAAAGCACCAAGTCCATGCAGTGAGCAGTCTGCTTACACAGTGTGTACAAATTGATTTCAGGGTGAGCACAGCCATCATAGAGAGGCTTGTTGTTGTCATGACTTCTTCTAACTCTCCTCCTGATAGTTCCACAGATGCTGTCAAGGAAACAGAATTGCTAGCAGGTGACCTCTCAAAAAGATAGCTTCATTTTCCAATAGTAAAACATTTTATTGTAATTCTGTGGCCACTGGTACCACTCAATTTCTTGAGCTTGAAAACGTCACAAAAAGGGGACATTAAAAAAAAAAAAACCAAACAAAAAACGGACAGACCTTATATTTTAGGGTTTTTTTTCCTTTTATTTTTTTTTCCTCAGGAGGAAGCTTTTTTTACTAATTTAAATATATTGTGGTTTAATAGTCCCAGAATATTAAAGACCCTATGCCTGGTATTTGTGAGGTCTGAGTACTTAGGCATGTAGCATGGAAAGTATTTTATTAGTTTTACTCTTCATTAGTTATATGGTTTCCCAAATCTTATTTCTCCAAGCCCCCAATCTTTCCATGTATAAATGTGTGTAAATCCATTAACATTGAATTTTTTGCTTTCTGGATGTTCTGCTTACCCATGAAGTCTGAGGTATACATTCTATTAATTATGTATAGCCAAAACGGGTACATAACTCTAATTACCTGATTCAGACAGTCTTGACTAAATGTGTGGTTGTCCTGTGTCTGTGTTTGAAGTCCAGAGTTGTGCACAAATGTGCTAATAAAGGGGTTGTATGCAAGCATGGTCATTTAAACAACTATTCCATCTTTGAGGATTAAAAACAATTATGGGCTTTTAAAAAATATTGCTGGGAAGTTTTTATGATTGTTTCAGAACTATTCACCTCCCCCATCCCTGCCTCTCTCAGGGGAAAGCATTTGGAGAGTTGGATTCTTAAAAATCTCACATCCCCAGACTGAAGCTCTGCAGAGAAACCTACTGTGGTAATCAGTACGTTCATCTGGGGAAAAAACAGAGCTGAGCTATTTATTTATCTTTAATTATAAGTGGTTAAACAAGGAGAATAGACTTACAGTTCCTACTGAACTTAAGAAGACTCTGATTTGTGCCAACTAAAAATTAATTAGTAAGGAATTTTTAATTTCAGCATCCTAGGCCAAGAATCTTTTCCTTTATAAAGACGTCCCCATGGAATAGAGTTATGAGATGAGATTAGAAGGAATGTAAACTTTATATCACATGAAGCTTCTACTCTTTTGCACCGATGCAAAGGGCATTCCTAAATTTTATTTTATTTTTTTTTGTGTTGGAACAGAAGCTCAGAGCTGACCAGACGGGGGCCCAGCATGCCAAATGAAAGGACACAAGATCCCATAATGTAGCTGGAAGATTCTGAAGTTGAAAAGTATTAAGGGGTTTTTAATCTGAAGTAAGATTGCTCTCCTGGATTTGTGAACCTGAAATGACAATAGCTAATACCATTCATTTTGGAAAATCATCACAGGCTGCTGCTTGCCTTGTATCTGCTTGATGCAGAGGGGCATAAAGTACTAGTATTAAAATTCCTGTTAATGGTTCCTTATTCATTAAACCTCTTTCTCCTGGTTTTGTTAGATTTGGCACCTTTTGAGGTGAGAATAGAAAGTAGGGAATGGTTAAAATTCCCTGTGGAAAACAGGTGATCACTAGATATCAAGTATCTAGTACATAAAGTGTAAGTTGGCTTTTGTTTTTTGTGAAAAATAGAAATCTTTTGGCTCTCAAAGTCTAAACCAATTGATTTCAAATAATTTCTCACACAAATTTAACAGCATTAGGGAAAAAGAAAGTTTAAAGAGAACATTTGTTAGTAGTACAGTTTTACAATCAGACAATCCAAAATTCTAAAGTAGAGCTGCTGCGTTGTTCTTGCCTGCTTGTATTGATTTATGAAAAGTCACAAACATTAGGAATGAACTTTAAAGTGAACCACTTGTTGTTCCTTTGAAAATTGTTCTCTGATCTGTCGGTTCCTTATGGTAATTGAAAATCACAATAAAGAACTTGTGAAGCTGTGAGTCTCAGTGGAGGGGGAGGCACAGCAGTAGTGTTCCCTTGTACAAGCACCAGGAAAATATCAGTGCATTATAAAGCTTATAGAAAACTTAAAGAAAAATTGTATTAGTGTAAATCTAGTGGTGTAAATATTTAATTATTTCCTTCTCTCCTTGAGCTGGAGGCAAATGATTGCCATCATGCTAAGGTGATAACAAGCACACTGTGAAATCTGTGTTGATTCCTTTGGGTGAGCAGTAGCAGGCCTGCAAGGATGAAACATGGTGGGAACTGCAAAAAGAATCTGGGAAAAGTCCTGTGGACTTCATTCCTATGTCCATAGGATAACACTGCCATGAAGATTGTGGGAAAAAAAATTAAAATATATAAAATATTAAAACATATAAATATTGCAATATATTAAATATTTAAAAATATATATCTTTTCTGTAAGCAGGCTGATTTTCATGTTAATTATTTACCACCTAGGATTTTACTTTCTTTTTTTTTCTTTTTTTTAATCTTTGGTAGTTTTGCCTGAGTTTCTGCTTTATGTAATTTTCAAATGGTTGTTAAATCTCTCCAATAGCAACAAGGACTATGATGAGGAATTATGAAAGAATCCTACATATTATGGGAGGTAGTAAAGAGAGAAAGAAATGTAACAAAAAATTTACTCTGAGTGACAAGCTGGAATGGAAGAGTACTCTAAGGATCTATGGAGTACAGCAGGTTTTACTTTTGCTTTAAACTTCAAAATAACTGTGTGGGTTATCATGAAGTCTCCCAGTCACAAGATTCAAACCTCAACTACTAAAACAAACTTTGTGTAGGAAAGAGCTTTCTATTTTTACACAAAACCTGTAAGGCATTTTTTTCTAAATGAGAGCATATAGTGTGTGCAAATACATTTGTGAGGATATTTTACATAGCCCGTTTTTGCTTTTAGATAATGGCTTTCTTTTAAAGAAAAATGATGAATCTTTCAAAAAGGAAAAGAGGAGAGATGCATTAGCAGTCTCAGGGCTGCATTCACAGGCCTGGAGAGATTCAGAAATAGAGAGCTGGGATTTTTCATTGCTAGGCTTACTTGGGCTGAAATTTGATTTGAGGATGGTTGAGCCTCCTCGTTTCAGATACTGAGGCTCTCTCATGGCTATTCCTGAGCAGCCTGTGTGCAGTTGTGTACTTGATAATGTGTAAAAATCCCCTGTTCACTGCACAAAGGAACCACAGAGCTCTCCAGAGCTGTACCCAAATGGAGTGATTTTTCCAGCTAAAAAAATCCATGCTTGGATCAATTTAATGAACTCGAATTTCTGATTGATTTATTCAATTGAAGAAGAAGAAATTGAAAAATATGCAAGACCTTGATGTTCCTTTTTAAATGTGTTTCAGGAATTTGTTTTGTGTTTGGTTGGTTTTTTTTTACAGAAAATATTGTTTTATTTTGAAATATATCTCAACATCATTTTTATGAGCATGTTAACAAATCAAGGCACAAAATACGTCTTTAATTTCAAGTCAAATTTAATATTTTGTTTGGTTATAAGGTACTTATTTTTTATCAGATGAAAAAAAGCTGAAAAAATTGCAAGGCTTATTTTGGGTTTCGGTGCTTTATAGAACATGAAGACAACTCTAACAACAACCAAATTTGTTTTTACAGTATTGGAACTGTCAGTTGTGAAAGCAAAATAGTTCTGCCCTCTTTCCTCTCATCTCCAAACACAGAGAAAAACAGATCTTCTCTGTCTTACTGTACCTTTGTTCCATTACCACACTGGAATAGATTCACTATGAAATTCCTCTTCCAAGGAGTCTTTTTTCAGCATAATACTTGAAGCTTCATATTACTCTTTCTAGTCTGTATAAAATATATAAAATTTTGGACTTATTATAAAATTTTGGACTATTATAAAAGACACAAGCTGTTCTATTGTGGAGCTTGAAGCTCTCAAAGAGTTAAAGCAGGTAGCAGAATATCTCTTTTCTTTAATACAAGTTGACTTTGCAGGCAGTAGAGAGCTTCCATTTTCCTTGAAATAAAAATATTTTACTAGATACAATGTTTAAATAAATCAAATAAGGCTTCAAATTATGTAAAACCTGACAATGTAAAACAAAATTACTACTTTCTCTTCTGAATTTTTGGCATAATTCAGTTTTAATGCTCATCTAAGCTGTAATGTCTCTGCTGTGTATTTGGCCTGCTTGATTATACTGTTGGGTTGTGTAATTTTTTTTGTTACATGTACAATGAAGGTAATTTTTGTGTTTCTAAGCTAGAAGATCAAGTTCTGTGACCTGGAGAGAAAGAAGGCAAATCAGAATGGGTACAGGTGCAGCTCCTTGCTGTTGCAGTGAGAATCCTGGGAGGGGTTTGCACCACCTGTCCAGAACGTTGGTGAGATGGCTGGGTTGGGGCAGACAGTTTGTACAATAACTTCCCCACCTTTTGGAAGGTGCGCTCTTGTGGTGAGGTTACTGGTGGAAATTCATTGGGAGAATGACAAAGATGCATGAAGGCATGTACAAAATTATCATCTAGACAACAGGAATATTTTTTTTCATCAAGGACAAGCTATTTTTTTCTCCTTGCTTTACCGTGGTTTTAACCTATTATTACTTTTAGAGAGGCATGTCTTTTTGTACAAGTGTGAGTTATCAGTCTGATATTATGGATGAATTCTATAATAAATATGGTATTTGAGGAAACAGCTCTTGAGTAAAAACACAGTGAAGAAGGTAGTGCTGAAGCAAGAGCTAATTAGAAATCAACCATACCCACTTTGGATTGAAGTGATCCAAGGTTTCAGAAATGGCATCTCATTTACTGATCTTCACTAAAAAAATCTTCCATTTTCTTGAGAAAAAAAATGTATCTCTGGATCAGATTTTTCTTTTCCCTGTTTCCCTTCAACTCTCCAGACAATATGGGCAGGCTGAGTTGCTCCTCTAACTCAATTAGCTTACCTTTGTGGGAGGAAGAAGTTGTCTGCAAGTGTATGGAAAGCAAGAAAAGTCTTCATCTGGCTAAAGGAAAATATTCAATACTTTTCTTTAAACAGCCTGCAAGAAAACAGCAGCAAAACCAGCTTGCTGAGAAAGGTGGATATCTTTGGGCCTTTTACCTTAATGCACTCACAGAAAGTCTTCCATTTTTAAAAACTGACCTGGTTACTCTCTATCAGGAGATGCTAATTGTGGACATTGTGCTGAACAGATAAGGACAAAGGACTCTTTACTTGTATGTTGTGTGTGCTTCTCCACTTTCTTTCAGAAACAGAAAATCCAAGAAGTGAATCCAAATGGCAGAGAGGAGAGTGGAAATAGAGGCTTAACAAACAATGAAAAGCAGCTCATAGTTTACACGATGAGTTTACAGCAGGAAGAAGGAGATTCCACTCAATCTGTGCTGTGCTAGCTGGTTAACAAATGCTCCTCAGTCTTTAAAACAAACAAAATTATGTCTGTGAGTGCAAATTCCATCAACTGTTAGATGAGCTTTCCACTTTGCTTAGAGATAAAGGTTGTGGGAAAGGGTCCACTGAAGCTGCATCCAGTCTAAGTGCCTCCAGCACAGTTGTCTTATTTCTTTCCCATTATTTTTTATTTTGTTTTCGTCTAGGATATGAGAGAATGCTGTTCAGGTGGTGTTTAATTTAATTACTGCCAAGTATTCAGGTTCCATACCTGTAGTTTACCAGTCTGCCTCTTTTTGCTGAAGCTTAATGGTTGCATAATTTTGAGGAGGTTGCTGTATGTGTTTCCAGTGGAAGCAGTTTCTTGTCCTACTGTAAAATTTAATTAACTGAAGTTTTGTGAACCATCAAAAGATATGCTGCAAAATGCAGTTGCAAAGAATAGATGTATATATTTTAAACCCTTCTTCGAATATTGGTACATAAGCATGATGACATCAGAACTGTACTGAAGACCTGCTTGGCATCCTATGCCTTGCTTGACTCTCTTCTGAATGTCTTTCATCTCTGAATTTTTAAATTTATTTTTTTCTGCAAAGACATCAAAACCACAGGGATGTGTCCAATGGAAGGCAAAGTGCCTTGCTTGTAGCAGCTTCTTGTAGAGGAGGAAGAGCTGTAACTCTGCCATGTTATTCAGGCTTTGTCCTCATGGTTCTGGATCTGTGCATCAATGTGTTCTGTACAACTGCTAGACTGGAGCTAACACAGCTTCCTAGGAAGGCTTGACAGCCTGATTTGACATGTGGGTGGTGTGGCCAGGGGTAGGCCAGACCCCAGAATGTGGGCTGTTTTGAGTCTGAACAATGCTCTGAGTTACAGGATTTAGTGTTAGTCCTGTCCTGTGAGGAGCAGGGAGTTGGACTCGGTGATCCTCATGGGTCCCTTCCAACTTGAGATATTCTCTGGTTCCATGTAACTCCTGGGTCAGGAATATACGAGGGCATTCTTCTTGGAGGGAGGTATTGGAACAGCTGGATTGGTTATGCATGTAGAAGACCCTTAGTGAGTCAGGTGCAAAGCAGGTTTGCACACTGATAGCAGTGAACAGGATGTGTGAGCTGTGGTTTTGTTGCTCACATTTGTGTGCTCTCTACCTCGTGCCTGTCCTGCCCAAGAATCGCTTTCTGTGTGTCTAGTGGCTGTGTGCATTACAGTTCTGCCACTTCCTCTGCCATGGAAAAAGTGTCCAGATGATCTTTATACCTCCTCTACTCCACAATCACGTAAGATTTATGTGACCTTTTATATTAGAATTTTTTAAATTATTAATCATTGTATCTACATGAAAATAACCAAGTCAATAGGAGATGTTTGGTGACACTTGTCTCTTTTTGTTCCATTACTGATACTTCTGGTGGGATCTGTTGCAGGTAATATCTGCAGCAATTTCTAAAGCCCTCTTTCATCTAACTAAGCATTTATCCTCAAGTTTCTCAACATACCTGTCTTTGCTGCTAATGCCATCTCACTTGTTGAAACAAGCTCAGTGATCAAAGTTAATGAACCATCTTGGTAGGGATTGGAAGCTAGAAATAGACTGAAGAACGAGGAAGACCTTTTCTATGCCCAGGAAATGTCTTAGCAGAACAGGCTCACGGAGAGGGAGCTTTGGACAACAGTCGTGATGGTTTTCATCCATTATACAAATCTCAAATGAACTGTCACCTATTTCCTTTGCTTATGGTGCTTTCACTTTGTGGGCAGCCTCTCTTTTTGCTAGAGCAAAGCAGCTTTGTCTTTTTCCTTATGTAGGTGCTCCTAGATTGTGGCCTCTACAAACATGCTATGAATTTGTCCTGCTTTAGCTGGTTCTAATTGCTGGTGATTTATGAGAGAGATGTTGTGAAACAACACAAAATTAATTTTTCTTCTCCATTAATTCAGATGTCCTAAGCGCTTGGGCTTACTCCTGTGATTTCCCCTCCCTCACAATTTACTTTGAAAACAAAAGCTCTACTGTGTTGACCTATTGTAGCCTTCAATGTTTCCTTCTCCTTTCTCTTCTAAGTAAATTGAAAAATTGTTTAGATTTAGAAAATAGGGGAAAAGATGCACTAAATGACAGTTGTGTAACAAAGGTAGGTGTACAAAATATCAGCAGTCCTTAACAGATAAAAGGAAAAAAACCCCACTCTAAACTCTGATAATTTGAAGTAGCTGCAATACTACAACCAGTCCTGCAAAACACTCACGTGAATAACCCTTACTGTGGCAAGTAGTCCAATTGTTCCCAGCACTGGTGAAAGGCAGTGGTCTGGCAGCTTTGAGGAATGAAGTTCTTTTCTTTATTAGCCGGGCAAGTTTCCCAACACACATTGCCTGGTCAGCCTGCTAAAACCCCCATCTGAGGAGGGAGGGATAAGCTTTCTCTCAGGCTAACAGGCAGCTTGGTTTCCACAGATCACATAATTCTTCCTTGTGTTTGGAGGCTGCCAATTAGCAAAAAGTAAAGGGAGAGACTTTGCAGGAAATTGCAGCTCTAATCCACCAAACTTGCATCAGAGAAAGACCACCTTGCTGCCCTCTGCAGATTCTGGAGAGACCATGCCTAAAGCCTGTGCCTCCTGCCTGTGCCAGTGTGTGTTCCAGGGATGCTCACAGTCTCCACACGAGTCCTGGGGAGCAACCTGTGTTCCTGCTTCCCTCCTCACTTCCACTCGCTCTGCTTCTCAGGCTGCTCTCTAGGAACAGCTTCCATCCAGCCTGAGACCCTTTAACTGGTGAAAAACCTCGGTAGCCTTTTGTGTCCTGTGTGCTCCCAGGCCTGGCCTAACCCAGTACTTAATGACAAAGAACAAGACCTGGTTTTACTCAGTGAACAAGGTCTGCAAGCCCAGCTCTGACCACCTCAAATTTATTTATGCTCTGAAAGTGAATGCAGAATAATTTTTTAATGTTACTCTGTCTTCTGCAATCGCTGCCCATTCCTCTCAGATGGAAGCAGACAAGAGATAATCAAAACTGTTGTGGTGTTTGTTTTCCAGACACAGGTAATTGGAACTTCAGGACTTCCAAATCAACTGACCCAAGATTCTACCTTTCCACCAAAAGAAATATCAGCAGGTGCAAGATGTAATCCAATTTGTGGACAGGATCCAGGGGCAAGTAGGACTCATGGTACGTTTCCCAGCTGTTTGAGCAGACACTATTTGTGGGAGAGCAGCGCAGTACTGGTGATTATACTGCAAAATGTGGAATTGCCCAGGGTTTACCTAAAAGTTTCATCAGGTACCAGCACCAGCAGTGTTGAAAGCTGTAGCAGCAGTCCTGGTTGGCAGAAGGTAGCACATCAGCTGCTTGCACATGATCAAGTGCCATTTGGAAAAAGCTTCAACCGCTTTCAGTAAAAATATCATGATTTGGTCTACTCGGGATATGCTTCTAGTCAGAGCAGTCAAAGCAGGCAGCTTTAGCACTCCTGTGCAGGAGGCAGTAGGGCTGCATGAAACATGGCCTCTGTTGTACAGGAGCGATGTGTTCTCCAGGGTGTGTTTGTGGCAGCTGTTACTGGATTTTAACATCAGGCAGTGGACAAGGAATTGACCATTACGGAGACTGTGAACTGCACAAGGGTGCTTGCAGAAGTCAGACCAGATCTGGAGGTTTTCTGGCACCTTGCTAGTCACCTTTTGTTCTATGTCAAAGCGCAGTTCATTGAGAGAGAGGTATTGTCTGAAACATTGCCTTCTCCGGCTGCGTGGCTGCTAAACATGTGGGTCTCGAGGCGCTTAATACAGCTGGCATCTTCTGATGCGGCTTCAGCTGAAACAGTCATGGGGGAGGGAAGACAGCCCTGCGTGGAAGCTCTTCCCGCCGGTACCGGGGCTGCAGAGGGGAGCTCCTGGCGGGCCCGCTGGCCCTGCTGGCCGGGCCCCACCATCGCGCCGAGCCGCCGGTGCCGGCCCGGACGGAGGTCGGGCTGGCTCCCCGCCCGCCCCGGGCAATGGCAGCACCTTCCGTGGCCCCGGCCCCGCTCGGGGGCCGCAGGGACCCCGGGCCGCCGCCCCTCCCGGCCCCGGCGCTGCCTCGCTGGGCGCGGGTCCCGCAGCCGGGCCGGGCCCGCGGCGGAGGGCGGCGGTGCCGGGCGTGGGGCGCGGGGCTGGCGGCGGAGCGCGGGGGGTGCGGGGGCGGGGGGGTGTGCAGCTCTCGCTAGCGCTGCTTGTGGTCACAGCCAGGCAAGCTCACATCCCATCTGGATCACGCTCGCTCTCTCCCTTCTGCTTTCCTACCATAGAGTTGCGCTGGAAACAGAAGATAGAGGGAGTGTAGGAGCTCGCCATCTCCAAGCGATCTACATTGGGAAAAACATGGAGTCGGCTCCGGCAGCCCCCGATCCAGCAGCCAGTGAGCCGGGCAGCAGCGTCTCCGAGGCGGCCGCCGGCGCCAGGGACACCCCGGTGAACCTGGAGCCTGCCCGGAAAAGCGATGCGCCGGCTCCCGTCCGCAGGCAGAGCTACTCCAGCAGCAGCAGCAGCAGAGGTAGGGAGACTTGGGGAAGGGGGAGGGGGCCGGGGGAGTGGGATCGGGGGGTGGGTGGGAATAGGAAGAGGGGGGTAAGAGAGAAGGGGGAAATGCAGCAATTTAATCCCCTGGTTTATTGCTCGTGCTTGTTGAAGCCGCGCACGCAAACAAGCCGGGCTTCTACCCCCTGCAAAACCTTGCAAACTTTTATAGCTTCTTTTAATTGCTGCAGGAGGAGGGACAAATGCAATGAAAATATTGAGCGGTGTTTGGTGCTTTCCTATCCCTCTCGTTTATTGCCTGTGGTATCCGGATGGGTCTGTGCCCCTGAAATTACATAATTTTATAAATATATAAAGCAACAGCAGGAGTATTGGGATTCAAGGGAACAAACTTTTAAAGCTGCAGTGTCCTTCCTCCCCCCCTTTTTTCTCCCCCTCGTCTGTCTCCTTTTGACAGTTTCTCAACTGGTGTGCTGTGGCTTGTGAATGGGGGATCTGTGATTAAACAGGAGATTTGCGGTTTGCGGGTGACTTATTCACTCTGTTGCGCGCTGTTTTTCCTTAATTCATTTAAGTGTATGTTAAAAATTATTTCATCGCGGAGCGGATGATCTCGTAGCTGCTGTTGTTGAGGGTGCACAACTTCGCAGAGGGTCTCCGTGCGCCCGGGGATTCTCTTACCGCTCTCCGCCGGCCCCCGAATAAAACGCAGCAAACAAACGAGCCCCCCTTTCCTGCCGCCAGCTGTCAAAGCCCTCCTGCCTCAGGTTGCGCCTCAGGAGTCGTGCGGGTCGGCTCTGGAGGTGCTCAGGGCGGGTGAAGTTTGGCTTCAGCCGCGGCAGCGCCCGAGCCGCGCCGGCGGCGGGAGAGCTGCGCGCTGCCGGGCGGAGCGGTGCGGGGCCGTGCCGAGCCGTGCGGGGCGGGCCGCTCCCGCCGCGGCCACGGACCGCGGCCCGGCTTCAAACGCCGCCGGAGTTTGCCGAGACGTGCGAGAGGGAGGAGGCTGCGGCTTTAATTACTTGTAAATAATTTATGAAGCGTTGCTCCTAAAAGAGGGGGGGGGAGCGCGCTGGAGAGGCTTCGCTCTGTAAAATCCCTCGGTGATGGGTAAAAATGAATTAAATAACGCTATGTAATAATACACACGGCTGTTGAAAGAAATGACGGGCGGAGAAAAGTACGTGCCCGGCGGGAGCGCAGCCCCCTCGGCGGCCGGCGGCGGGGCTGGGGCAGCGATGCCCGGGCGCCGGCGGTGGCGAGACCGTCTCTCCTCGGACGGAGGGGGTTTGGGTTGTAGGTTGGAATATGGCTGATCATGTGTTGGCTTGTGTTTTACAGTATTTTTCCCCTTTTGGCCACACCCCCCCTTCCCAGGCAGCTTCCCACTCAGGGAATCCGCGTACAGTAAAAGCCATCGAGATGTCACACGCCGAAACATTTAATTAGAGGCGATTTGTGAGCAGGGAGCGCGCCGTTCGGCGGATGCCGAGGCGAGGAGGAGCGGGCTCGGCCGGAGGAGGCCGGGTGGCCACGGGCGTGTGCGCAGGGAGCGTTTGGCTGCGCGGGGTATATTTAGAGCTTGCGAGAGTGGATTTGGAATGCAAGCGCCTTATGTAACGAGGTTAATCAGAAACACTGGAGAAAATTTCCTTAATTTGTCGGGGAGTTTTCTGGATGTTTGCGGAGCCGGCCGTAGTTGGCGGGTGTTACACAACGCCCCCCCTCCCGGCTCTCCGGCCCAGCGCTCCGGCGGCGCGGGCAGATGGTGCTGCCGGGGTGCGGGGCCGGCGGGAGGGAGCCGGCAGCCGGCTACGCCGCGTCTGGGCAGGGGGGCAACTTTGGGATCCCATCAATTATGTAACACTCGGCTGGCGCTTCTGTATGGATGCGAAAAGGAGAGGGGGGTGCTGGGAAGCCCGGGCGGCTCCGGCGGTGAGAGTGTTTTCCTGGCGGTCCCGAATTGTTTGGGCTCTGGTACTGCTAACCTGCTGACCCACATGTCCCTCCCCCCCCCGGGCCGCGCTGGGGAAGGGGAAGGAGCAGGGGGCCAGGCACTCCAGGCACACGCCGCCAGCCCGGCTCCCGGTCGCCGCACGCAGGCAGGCACCGCGTTATGTAACAGTCTGAGTGGGAAAGCGAAGGTCAGTGATGGAGGCATCCCCGGCAACACAATGGCCAGAGCCCTGCGCGGGGCTCTGCGGGCTGGAAAGCGAAATAAAGCTCGCGGCAGTAATTGGCGTGTGGTTTGGAAGGGCTTGGGAAGGGAGAGGGGAGAAGGAAAAGGAGAGTGGCAGGGATTTGGGGGGAAAAAAAAAGTGTTTGGGTTTTTTCGGATGATGTAATGGAGTTGGCAGAAAATACAAGTCTACTCCTAGAGTGCAAACAGTAAGAGAATTGCAGCTGGCATTCTGTGCTAATGTTGCATAAATTAGTGTATTTGAAGTAGATTGACCTATACAATACACACCAGCTGATTGTGCCTTTGTAATAGTTAAAACCTGGAGGTACAGAACCACACAGGAAAACATGACAATGACAACATTGTGGCCTCCTTGAAGTCAGGACTTGATGGATGGATTAGGTGCTAGGGGTCCCTGTAGACTTGTAGGTTTGGTGTTTAAAAAAAAAATTAAGCTATTGAAATAGCACTTGATTTCTTGCCTTTTTGTTTTTAATAGGGTCCTTTATATCTTATGGCAACAATGTGACCTTAATGTGTGACTAGTAGAGGTGAAATTATTTTTAGAACTGTTACCTTTTAAGCACATATGTTCAGCTGTGTATTGAGTTCAAAACATTTACTTGTTTGGGTCCCAAATCTGCCATGTGTTGTAAGGAGGCAGCTCTGGACTCTCATGTGAGCTGCGTGGAGGATAGGTACAAATACGTAAATATTTAAGTATATATACACATTTATACACCTCTTCAACTATAAAAATCCTTATTTTTGACTCGGCAA
The DNA here is from genome assembly GCA_003676055.1 of Chloebia gouldiae. Taxonomy (NCBI): domain Eukaryota; kingdom Metazoa; phylum Chordata; class Aves; order Passeriformes; family Passeridae; genus Chloebia; species Chloebia gouldiae. Next base: position 2,113,049 of record QUSF01000015.1, read on the forward strand.
ACACTGAAAATATTTGTTTCATATCCTTAATTTTCATAGCTGCACACACTGCAAAGCTGCTTTGATACATCAGAGTTTATAACAGTCAGTGTACATAAGGAGCAAGGAAAACAAAATTAAAGAGAGCACTGTTGATGTGGGGAAAGTTTGCTGTGGAATAAATTCTTAAATGAAGCTTTAGTTATTATAATATTATCATTTCAAAATACTTTATTGCTTGATATGCAAACCTGTTTGTACTGCCAGATCCTTACATAATTTGGTTTTTATTTTGCAGAGGTTATACTGGTTTTGTTGCTGTGTAGAATACTTTACTTGAAAACGTAATTCTGAGTTACCAAAGCACTTTTCACATGGGGAATTGTTATGTGATGTATTTAGTATACAGGGGCATGCATGCATACTTGCATGCTTCAAAAAACTCCTTGCAGTCTAATAATAAAACTGATTTTAAGGAAATTGTCACCATACTGGAAAAAGCAGGAAATGGATAAAAAGGCCTGGTTTTCCCCCAGAGGGATGTTTTTACTGCTGACAGTAGTTGTTAAAATTTTCTGAAGACCAGTCACTGACCAGCAGGTTGGATTTCATTCTCAGTGTTGTGTGTGTGTGTGTTCTGCAACAAGGGTTTGTGGTTTGCCATGCTTGGTAGAAGGAATGCTTCCCTCACCAGCTCTGGCCCTGGACTGTGGCTTTTATTGACATTTATTTCACTTTGCAGGCTTGGACGTCCATAGAGTTCTACCCATGCTGCAGTCTAAGGCTTAATATTCTATTAGTCCCCCTAGAAATAGTTGTAATTGAATAAACTCTATTTTAGTCGAGAACTACTGTCTCATTAAAAAGCAAAGTACATAAAAAGCTTTTAAATCTGCTAGAAAATGCTTAGTTTGTATGGAACTGAGCTCTTGATCTCAGGGGTAAGTCAAGAGAGGATGTCTTGCTGAAAAATATTTAAGACAGCTGTTACATTATTGGATGATGCTATGTGCAAATACTTTTAGGATGCTTCATATTTAATAATTGAAAACTGCAGCTATATAGGTACTTGTTCTTCTTTTCTTGCTGTTGAGGTTCTGAGTGTATTTGCTGTTTTCCAGAACCCGTTGGATGTCGTCTGTTTATCCTGATCCTGTCTCTACTGGTAGATTGTGGCATTTTGCTTTTGTGCTTTTTTTAAAATTTGGATGATGCTCCACAAGTAGGGATGTAACATCATTAATAGTGACAACAATAGGTTTGTGGAGTTCTTTTCTTTAGAAATACCTTTTTTTTTCCCCTAGTTTTTATCCATTTCTGGATTTTAGACTGTTCTACAGAGCTTAGCCACAATACAAAATTTTGCAAGTTGTTTTCAGGAGGACTCTTCGAATTTTGTAAATTTGGATGCTTTCTGTTGATTCTTTGGGTTGCCTTTGTCATCATTGAGGACTATTCTGCATGCACCAGTGATTTAGTCCTATTTTGGTAGATGATATGTGCTTTGAATCCTTTAAAGTACAGCATTGTTTTAAACGTTTGTAGCATAGGAGCAATAATAGCAGCAGTATGTTGTTCTCCTAGGAACAATGCAGTTCTCTTATTCCAATAAACCGTAACCTATTCTCTTATTTTATTTGCTGAGAAACATCTCAGGAGTTCATAAACCAGTATGTAAATACTGTTATCATTCAACCAAATGCTGTAATTTTACTAAATAAAGAACATAGTTTGTAATGGAGATTAACGGGCTGTGTGACAATTTCACTTTTGGGTCTAGCACTGCATCTGAATGGAAAGAGCAATTTCAGCTTTGGTAGGTTGTCTTTTTTTTTTTTTTTTTTTTTTTTTTTTTTTTTTTTTCCTTCTGATATTTCTGATACAAAAATACATGTTGGGAAAAACCTGCAACGACTCAGTCAATTTTATTGGATTTAATCTGAGAGCTATCCCAGTGAAAAGGGGAAAAACCCAACCTCGTTTTAAATGACTGTGATACGTGTATCTCTCTTGAAATTAATTTGTGAATAGGTAATCCGTTCTTTACAAAATATTTTAAGAGCGTGTTTTCAGTGACAGGTAGTTGTAGGAACAGACATGGAAAAAATGAAAAAATTGAAACTCGGAGTTATCTGAATGCCCTGGGAAGTGTGGGTGCTGTGCAGCTTGGGGATTGTGAACAGGCTCCGTGCTTCTCGCTGCTGCTCGGGGAGCAAAGGGGCTGCAGTGGCAGCTGCAGCTGCTGTCACACAGCTGTTTCTGCAGCAGGCAGAGGGAAAGGGGAGTGTGGGCCCAGGTAGCTCAGAAGAGCTGTCAGAGTGCCCCAGTGCACTTGACTCGGGGCCTTCCATTCCCGAGCTCCAAGGCTCTTGTCTGTCCACCCCGGCGTTTTGGCAAGAGGCTGCCTGTCAGCCCAGGGTGGGATGCTGGAGTGGGGAGCAGTGTCTGCTTCTCAAGAGAAACTGAATAATTTTTCTCTCACATTTTTACCTGGACCTGAATTTCCTTTGGAGGTTCTGTAGTTTTCTGTAGCTTTGACAGAAGAAGTAGTTCTGGGGGTTAAAGGGTTGAAGAAACTTTCTGAATGTGTGGAAGCATCCACACTTCATATGCAGATTTTTGCTGCCTTGTTTTCTTTTACTCTTTTTTCAAGTATTTTGCATTTCATGTATTGCTGAGGCTGTCTATGTAGGCCTGATAATCACTTCTGGAAATGAACTGTATAGAGCTGTTGGTTTTATATGTACTCACAGCTGGCGGCCAGGTCACACATCCTTACCTGCACAGATTCTTACAGGTGTGTGGAGGAGGGCCTTGCGGGGCAGAGGCCGAGTCCCCTGCTGTCACTAGAGCCATCTTGCACATTCGGTGTCAGAAACAGATCACACTTCGTTTTTAGGGTTGTTTAGGAATTTTTTTTGGTCCCAGTGTTCTGATAGGAAGCTCCTCTACAGCTTTGTTGTCTGACGATTAGAAATCTTTTCAGTTCTAAGTAACTGTATTCATGGTCAGCTCACTTGCTACTTTAAATGTTTTCTATAAAACCTCTGTGGACTGAAAATGAAGAAGAGCCTGGTATTTTATTTTGTGATAGCTGAACTAACAGCGAGCTCTGTTCAATGACTCACAGTTTAGCACTTCAGCATATCTGTTGTAGATGGTCTGTGCTGATAGAAACATGAGAACAGTTTGGGCTGTGTGTCAGGAGGAGTTAATTGTCTAATTTCTTGAATGTAAAGGTTGTGAATTATTCCTCATACTGTTATCTGAAGTCTCATCTAGGTATGTTTCATTCTTGGCAACAACTGAGCTCTTCAGAGACTAAGTGTGTTGGGGTGTGTATTTTCATGAAGAAATTGTGGGGCTTATTTTACAGCAGTTTAATCTTACAGTTTAGCCTCATTGCACTGTTCATTTGGAAGGATCCCCAGGTGTTTTAAACACTATTGGGAACCATTTTGCTTATTACTGAAATCCAGCCACTTCTTGTGTGGAATCTGACAGCTGTTTAATGGTGCTCAGCCATGCTAAGCAGATCAGAATGGAAAGTGAAGAATACCATACCTGATTGAAACACTCAGAGGGAATTTGGATACAGATAATATAATTATCTGCATTAGAATTGGGTCAAACAGCTCTATTCCTGTAGAAAATTACTAGATATTTTCAGTGGCAGTGTATGGTCAAGAAATTGGTTTGAAATACCTTCCTGAAAATGATACCCCCAGCAGTGAGATAATTGAAGATCCTGCTGCTTACCCTATTGTGATCACCAGTTGCAGAATGATCAATGTTTTCAGGTATTTCTGGATGTATTAATTGTTTGGTTCCATGCTGGCATGTGAAATCTTATAGACCAGGCGGGATGCCTGGGATGTTGCAGGTCTTGCTTTGTAAAGCAAATTTCTTTACTGGTGAATTCCTCAAATAGTGAGTTGCTGTCTGTGAAATGTGCTGGTATTCACAGAGGTTTTAAAAATGGTTCTAGGAGATCTCTTGACACTAAGCCAGTAGGGAATGGGGGAGGTGGGTGTCATGCCTTATCTTGTGAGGATAGTGGTGACTGTGGGGAAAATACAGCTCTTTTCCAGTTGTCTTCAGTTTCACTTCCCATGTAATGTAGCAGAACAGTATAAACAGAAGATCTGCAAAGGAACAGAAGTCAAAATTCCTGATCAACTGAATGTACATTAATGTCTTGGTAATAATGACCAACTGCAGAGTCTTTCATTTGTAATTTAATCTAATAATTTCCATGCACTTCTAAAGGAACACACTATGAAGCTGGCAACTTCTGAGAAATTGCTGCGCTGTTACAAACAGCGTTTGAGCTGGCATTATAACAGCATGATAGATGGTGAGATGGAGAACAAAGTTAGTGTGGAAACTGAGCTGAGAGAAATTGCCAGCAGAATGTGAGAAAGCAGAGTTGGATTATGATAACCTCCCTTGCAGAATCAAATTAAACCATTTCAAAGGCTTTGTTGATCTTTAGTTTGTAGTTGTACTATGTATTTACTTCACATGGGTGCAGGAGATTAATGAGGCAGGTGTAGTGATCATGGGGTGAAAACTGTGGTGCTGCTGTTCTTTTTAAATGTTTCATTTCATACAGACTGTGGGTTATTTACAGCATTAATTAACAATATGTCCGTGTGCTTTAGTTCTGCAACTGTTCAAATGTATTGAAACTATTTAATATACAGAGGTGATGGAAAATATAATTCCTAGAGGGAAGCTGGACAGAGAACCCCCTCTCTTTTTTTTTCTGGGTTTTTTTTAATTACATTTATAAATATCTTTAAAACTGGCATGCTTGTCCAAAGAGGTAGTTTGTGTGAAGAATGGGGAATATATGGCCCAGAACTCTGCAGCTAGTTTTGACAATATGGCTGAAAGAAGACAGAAGGAAAAATAAAAATCAACCCTCAGAACAACATATAGCCAAGTGCTGTTTATGTGCATTCAATAGCATGGAGAGCTCCTGACCTGCGAGAGAGGAATTTTTCCATAGTTATGTAGAAGTATATGCCATGCACTTCTGAAATAAATATATATGCAAAACTGTAGACACCATTGGGAAGATTTAAATTATGTATTAGTAGAGCTTGGCCTGACTGTTTTGGTGCTGAAGCAAGGTCTGTTAGATACAGTCAAGGATAAAACCAAGGCCAAGACTTGTGAAATACTGATTATGGGGTTCATTTTATTCCTGTAGTGGAATTATGAGAATACTTTAAAGTAGGATTTCCCCTCAGAGTTTCTCTTCAAATGTAGAGGTAGGAAAGAATGCCTTTTTATGAACTGATAGATGACTTTGCCAAAGTCTGTACCAAATGTAAATCAGAGGCCTCTGCTGTATTATATCTTTTAACTAAGGGCAGAAAGGTAAGGTTTAAACTATTTCTTTGTAAGAAATCTTGAAATTTGATAAGACAGGCTAACGTACAGCTTTTGCTAATACTTTACTTGAAGTAAAAAACCTGTCAGCATAAAGCATCTCCTAAATCCTTTGTATATTAAAAAATAAAATAAAATGAAACCAATCTCAAAGGAAACTAGGGCATATCAGAAACCTCTCTCTGAGTCCTGCTTCATTTGTGTAATTTTCAGGAGGAGTTTTGTTAGTAGTCATTTGTGTTGTCATTATAGAAGTTAGGACAGGGTCCTTTGCTGCCAGGGTTGTTAGGTCTTTTAAAAATTCTAATGAAGTATACTCTGAACTGTTGACATCTTGTGTGGAGTCAGAGTGCTTCTGAGCTAATACATGGAAGTCAGAGCACAAAAGCAACTCTTTCCAGGACCAATGCTTGGAGGAATAATGGACAAAGCAATGTATGGTGGTGGTGTGCTTGCAGTTCCTCAGCAATCTTGCCAATCCATCAATAGCCAGACAGGCCTTACACTTTGAGAGTCTTTAAAAAACCAAACCACTCTGTTGTTTCTAGAGATTTCATTTCCACTGAACACTCTTAATGTTTGTAACTTTCTTTTGGAATCAGAAATCAGGTGTATTTTTAAGAAGTGATCTGATTTTCATGAGTGTGAATTTGCCAGAGGTCAGGTTAGGCCAGTCCTATGTTGGCAGCACGAAAGCAGCCCTTGACTGTTAGAGGTGTTCTGCTCTGCTGGCAGAAGTCTGGATCCTGTGACAGTCTGTGTGTGCTTAATACTGAGCATCCTGGATGGTTCTGTTGATGTCAGTGGTAGTACTTCAGTGTAGGGTAAAACCAGAGGTGCACGTGTACGAAGAGCAAAAGAGAGCTGCGAGTAATCAAGAACTGCACTGGGAAATGGTTTAAGAAAAATAAGAAATGTTAGCACCAATGAAAAGGACTCTGGATAAAAGGTGAATTAACTGTAGTTTTCACAGTAGGTAGAGCTGGGTGAGTAGTTGTAATTATTTTGGCAGATACATTGTTACCCTGCTATTTGCTTTCAGGATCATACTGTGGCTTCATTGCTGGAGAAGAATTTCTATCCCTACTCCAGAACAGCTGTTAGGAGATGAGCAAGAATTTCCTCAGGTACAGAACCTGAGTTGCACTTGTCTGTTGCTGTATATGGAGTGTGTTTGCTAAGTTTACTAAATGTTTTAATTTGTAGCCACTGACATCTTAGCTCTGTTCTTATAACAATCAAAAAGTCTTTTTTGTTTTGTGATGGAAAAAAATGAAGGGAAAGGCAAACTGATTGTAGGGATTTTACTTCAAAGAATTTAATAAGCTGACTGTTGAGGTGGCCTGCCTTATTGGCATTTCTCTCTTGATACTGGCTGCCTCTAACATGGTTTGATCCTAACTGAATTATTTTCCTGGTTTGTTCTTTTTTTTTTTTTGTGTGTGTTTGTGTTTTTTTTTTTCTGAGTAAATCACACTATACCACTTGGCCTCCTTTTAGAGATTCGCAGTTCTGGTTCATGAGAAATTGCAGTTGATAATTTTTTGGATAATAATACCCCAGTGAAATTACCAGGCCAGGTCAGCAGTATCCCAGAGATGCTTTAGTATGACATGCAGTGTAGCATCTAAGGCTATGCGAAAGAACAAGGGAAGATTTTTTTGTTTTGTTTCTGAAACGGAAGCAAAATCCTTCCAAAATTCTAGCTAGTCATTAACTTTCCACAGCAGTGCTCAAGGCAGTCTGTCACTAAAATCTTTGGTTTCAATTCTCTGAAGAATGCTCCCCGTACAACATTCACCTTAGAGAGGATAAGGACAAAAGCTTCTGGATGAAGGCAGGATTAGCAGAGCAGCTAGGTTTACAGATAACCACGGGCTTCCATTTAGCAGGCTGTATTTGGCCTCAGTGTTGGGTTTCCAGCGTTCCCAAGTCCACCTTCCTGTTGTTTTCAGCCCACTTTAGAGACTGTAGAAATGGCTTGTCACAGATCTCTGCAATTGGCAAGTCTCCTCAGAATTTCTTCCACGTATCCTTTGTTTTCTTTGCCACAGCAGAGGTTCAAAGCAGAATGTCTTTAGGGATTTGAGAGCAAATGATCACAAGTGGCGAGGTGGGGACTCATGCCAATATACTGAAAATATTTTGTTGCATTGCTTTTCTCTGCACACAGCAGAACGCACACTGGAAGCAAACTTGGCTCTGGAAAGGCAGCAATAGAAAATGTAAAAACAAACCCAGAAAGGAAGTAAATGAAGCCAAAGGGGGAGCAGGGTAGTTTTGGGTAATGAACAGCAAAAGGAAGATGTGGAACTTAAGGAAGAAGTGTAATGAAAGGGCACAAAAGAAAGATGACTGATTTGGAGAATGGCCTGGAAAAAAAACCCCAAACATTTACAAAAGGACTGGAGTAGTGGGGAAAGCTACAGTGTCTGCTGAGGGGAGGGGAATTTACTGCTTTATTTCCTCTGTACAATTAATATATTCTTATTCTGTGATCTTTTCTTTGCTGCGGAATGTAATAAAATACGTTTTAGTGCATGGTGTGGTCTCAAACAGTTGCCTCAGATTTGCTTCAGCACCCTATTGTTTCCAATGAGCTCTAACTAAATTCTTTTGCCACAGATGTTGTGCTAATGTGTTATATGAATTATTTGTCTTATCTTGGTCCTGTGAAATTAGAAGCCCTTTCCCACAGTGTGTTAAGCAGATTAAAATGAAAGCCTGTTTTTATGGTCCAGCAGCAGTGCAAATATTTGGGAAAAAAAAAAAAAGAAAGGAAAAGAGTTGTGAACTAACTGGGGGGTGCTGTGAGGACTCTATGAAGCAAACACATCTTGACACCTAAATGGTGAGATGGTAAGTCACAGGCTTCTCTTGAAAAGGCTTATACTGTTTTCCCTGGTGCCTTTATTTGGGGGAAGAGTTTGGGATTGGTAGTTTCTGCTAAGGTTGTTGTTGTCATTTGATGTTAACTTGTGAGGCATCTCTGAAGAAGTTCCTTCTTCAAACCCTTGTCAGTGACTTGAGGGCCGCATTTGCTTTGTGGTAGGCAGTCCTGGGACAGAATTTGGGCTCTTAGGAAAAGCACTGAACATAATATTAGAGGCTACTACCAACTGCTTTTTGTTTGCAAGAGAAATTACTTTAAAAAGTAGTCAAGTGATGTTACACATCAAATTCAGAATTCGTGTTACTCTGCGCCTTGAATTCCTGTCTTGTGTCCTTTCTCCCTTAGGAGCAGAATATATTTTAGTTACAGCAGTAATTTTACTTATACTGACTTACTTAAATCTTAGTGTCATAACATTCCAAGATACTTTATAACTGCTCTCCTACCTGTGTGGTATTTGTCACAAAAAGTCTAAAGCCATAATGAATTTATTGAGGACATGATGTGCCTAAGACTGTGTTTGGGCAATAATGTAATTAAGGCATCACATGTTATTGTAATATATGTGAGAGAACACTGTAATGTGTGAGAGGGGGCAGAGTACAGGTGGAATGTCAGAGTGAACATTTTTTGGATTCTGGACTCTGTTCCCATTTCATTAATTCCTCTTATTTCCCTGCATGGAAATAAGGAATAAGGTTGCATGTTGCTGCATCACAAACCTTGCTCGTTCAGGTCTATTCAGGTCATAATCAGAATTGAGAAGTCCTGGAAGTGCTTGTGGGCCACACTCTATGGAGCTCTATGCTGAGATGTGCTGAGTTTCAGATGGTGGGGACACAAAAAGGCAGAAGGTGTAAGAGAGCTGCCCCATTATTTCCCTGTCTGTGGACTGAGTTAGCAGCACCAGACCATTCAAGTGCTATAAAGGTACTTGAAAGTTTGACTTTTTAGGTGTTAATTTCCCTCAGAAGGACAGGTATGAAGAAGTTTGGCATTTTTCCCTCTGTCCATGGGAGGCAGCAGCTGGGCCTTAATGGTTTTTCTTCTTGCCCAGCATCTGGTCTCGGTGTCCTTTTGTCAGGCCAGCTCCATGTGTGTGTCCTGGGATACCTGTGGGGTTTTTTTGGCACAGGAATTGACAATTCCACAATCTCCCTGACACTGCAGTCTGAACGCTGCTGGGGCTGCAGCCACGCCAGCAGAAGGGAGCATTTATCAGTTTGTTGTGTGTCCAAGTGTAGCAAAACCAGCATCATTGTTTTGGGGTTTTTTTCCCTTAAAAATTGCCCTCTCTTGAGTTACAGCTTGATGTGCTGGAGGTAGTGGGGGCTGGGGAGGACAGCAACTTTATTTGTCATTGCTGTGTTAGCAGAGGCTCTGCTAACTGCACAGGCAGTGCTTAACAATCCTCAGGAGATTGCAGGGATCTGTCTCTGCTCAGCCCTTACCAAGGTGCAGTTACACTGCTGCTGCTCAGTGGAGTTACATGGTTTCATTTCTGTGGAAGACTTCAGATTCCCCAGCAAACTGGACACTACAGACCTGGGGTGTGCAACAAAAATATTTTGCAGTATGTTAGATATTAAAACTTGATAAAAAATAGATGAATGGCAGTAGTAGGAGGTAAGCAGTATTCCTTCTTTTGGAGGAAGTTCTTATGTATTATTTTTCAGCATACATTGACCAGATGAGCACAGAGAAACCTGATTTTAGTCTGTCTCTGGTAGTGTCTGGTTTTTGCAACCACATTTAAATGTAAATATAACTGTAAGCAGTTGAATTTTTTTGTGTAATCCTGACATCTCTATGTGATATTTCTCCATAAAAATAAATATTCCTACATTATGTTTTTCCAATGTAATGTTTTAGATGTAAACACATTGCTTTTGATTTGCCCTTTTTTTCCCATATTTTTCCTATTTTGCCCCTTTTTTCCATATTTTAAGCAGAGAGACTTATAACTTCTGGACCTTACTGAGGGAAAAGTTTTATAGACATAAATCAAGAATGTATAGCGAATAATTAGGCTATATTAAAATTAAAGCATTAGAGATTTTTAATACCTTGAAGGTAATTTAAATTTAAAACATAGTTTAGATTTAAATCATATAAAGCTATTCTGCATGACTTCCACCAGCCTTTATTAAGGACTAAGCACTCTACTTGCCAATTTTTAGAGATTACACTTTTATTTGTAATTTGTCTTCTAATGTGCAGTTAATAGCAATATGGCAATCATTCAGTTTTGCAAAATCAGGTAGGCTTCTAATCTTTAGAGAAGTTTCTAATACATATAAAAAGACTTTATTCAAGGCATTGCCATAACAATTAGCCTCTTAACAGTTTCCTTAAAGACAGTTGGGAGGAAAAATTCCTTCCAATGACACAGATGCAGTTATTAACTTGTTTCGTATTGCTTTTTGAATGTTCTCATCAATATTCCAAGTGGGAGAGTATCCATTCCTTTATGTTTGTTTCAAACCTCCCACGGTGAGACTGGAAGGATGTGGTGTGGATGTGATGTGCTTTTCTGACTATCCCATTTGTTCACCTGGATCCAGGTGTCCAGACTTGCTATGCTCAGTTGGGTGGGACAGAGGTCTGAAATGTCCATACTTTATATTCTTTTGTGCTGCAAGAGGTTAACTCAGTTTGCTGTCTCTGATGAAGTCCTTACTGTGGCCATTGAGGAGAGTGTGAAAGCAAGAACCATCAACTCTGTTTGAATTCCTTGCCAGCAGTGTCTCCTGTGGTTCTGTCTGCCTGGTCAAATCCATACCTGGAAACTGAAAGGGATAGTTGGGCTTTAAAACCTCCTTTTCTCTGGAGCCCCCTCCCCGCTGGGCACAGCTGTGTTCCCGTGCAGTGTGGCCACGGCAGTGCCTGGGGACCAAAAGCTGTTGGGAAGGTTCTGCTTTGGTGGCCACATCCGACACTGCTGCAGCTTCTGAGCTTCCAGTGTGAGTCTTGGCTCCACGTGAGTTGGTATCATTAACCTAAGACTGTTTAATGTGAGCTGGAGTTTCAGATCTGAGATGTGAAAAGAATTGAAATACTCTGTGTTATGTAACTTTGAGTTGCTAGTATGCAGTTGTGTTACAGAGAAGGATTAAGGGCAAATTTTATCCAAAGGCACTTTCAGGAACTAGAGATAGCCAAAATATTGTTAGTCATCCTTTCAGCTTTTTATTAGCAGTATCTTGCTGAGACAGGTGATTGTTAAAATGGGAAAGGAAATCTGGTTGTTAGTTCCAGTCTGGAGCTGTATTTAAGGGAACATTTTCCAGCAAAGGGGAGAGGGATCACTGCTGTGGGCTTTAGCCAGAGAAACAAACCTGAGATTTGCTTTTTAGTTCATGTGTTCAGCACTGGAGAAAGCTGTGTTTGAGAGACTTTGGAGTAAAAAGGAGGTTTGTGTACCCTCCAGAAGCTGGAGAAGAGATGGAATCTTGGCTGTCAGTTGAAATGGACTCTTCTCATGTCAACCTCCAAAGCAGCAGTTAACATAACTGAATATTGCACTGTGCATGGTGCACCTCATGTTTCAAACACAGATCAAATCCAGCAGCAGGTTTGAAATGGAACTGAGCTTCCAGAAACCAGCCCAAATACCAACAATACCCCTCCAATCTTAGTATGAGGAGCTTGAATTGAGGCATCAAGCAAATCCTGTTAATAATGTAATGACTCTCCATTAATTCTCATCACTGTTATGTCAGTTGATTTTCAGCTACTTGATCCATCATAATTTTGTCAGTTCTACTGAGGACTCTTTTTATATTCAGCTATTAAAAATGGTTTAGGTTTCTGTTGATTGTCTAATATTTACATATTTCCTGAGATCAGTGATGTCTGAATTAAAATTCCCATTTTAAAAGCAGAAATAACTGTTGAAATGATTTCTCCTTACTTCCTCAATACCTACATGTTGTCCTTTTAAGCAGGTTGTACTGCATCCCAAGAGATTAGGTAAGCTTCCGGTCTTCTTGCTAATTCAAATGTTACCAAGATATTATGTGTTAAATATGCAGCAAAACAACATTGATTTCTTTCCTTCTTTTCTGTATGGTGGAAAGAAGCAGAAGAAATTTTACTCTTAGCATTTATCACACCCAAGTGGGAGTAATTTTTCTAACACAAGAATTATTTCTAAAATATGCTTATGTTTATTCAAACAGTGTTGTTTCAGCTTTCATTTCTGAGCTGAGCACATTTCTAAAGAGCTTTTTTCCAACACGAAGATGGTGGGAGCTGGTGGATATTAAACTTTAAAATATTTCTAGTCCTGGAGGAAAGGTGGATCATCAGGAAAAGAAAACGAACGTTGCTTAATTGATAATGATGCATATGCTCTGTTTGCTTTCGTGGAACAGTTGTGAAAATTCATCACCCCTTATGGGTCTGTGTCACTTGGAGACTCTGAGCCATTTTTATAAATGGGATCTGTAAGCTTTTCTGTATTTTAGATTGCATGCAAGTTTGGAAGTGCCAGGGTAGGTACTTCCTTCCCCTTAAGGGTGGGTCACAGTAGAATTCAGAAACTGGAGATATCCAAAATGCTGCTAGTCATCCTTTCATCCTTTCTTTTTATTATCTCAGTAGAATTAACCAGCAAAATTAAGGTATGATGGTCCCATTCAAAGCATTTAACAAGTAGTTTTATCAAGTAATTCTAAAAGAGCAAAAGAAGGTTTCAGGTAACAGCAGAAGCAGTAATACCCCATTGGTAGAGATCATCTTGCAGGTTGGTTTTTCTTAATTGACAAAATGATAACAAATGATGGATGGTTGGTATTCAAATTTAGTGACCAATTAATGGAGACAAGAAGATGTTTTTGTTTCAGAAAATGGATGTGGTGAACAACTGGAGCAGATGAAGTTTTGCTCATAAATTGCTAAATGGATGCATTGGAGTACTGCTCCTGAAAGATAAACAGCTGGGAAAGCGTTAGAGGAAGTGTTGATTTTTGTCTCAGTAAGATAAGTACTGGCAATCAAACTAATAAAAATGTTCCACTAGGTTGTTATTTACTGACTGGTATGCTTTTTTGTGTTGAAAGTGTAATGGAATTGAAGTCTCCCTCCACTGAGAATTAATAAGCTGTGTTACACTTGCCTTGTGTTGGAGTAACTTTGTTTAACTATTTTGCCTTTCCTCTGTGCTGCTTATTCTGTGGCCCTTTCAGTCTCTTGCCTGTAGGTATTTCTCATTTATTTCTTCTGTGTCTTATTCCTCATTTATAACCAGTGTTTTTCATGGTGAGTAAACTTTGTGATAGTTTAATGAAATTTAGCTTTGCTCCTCTCTGTCCTTACAGCCTTCCTTCTGGCTAGACAAAAATAAGCGCCAGGCTCTTTGAAGACATTTTTGGGTACAGATTTTTTTCAAGTAACTTTAACTGATTGCTGAAAACATCTAAGATTATGGGCTGGCAGTAGTCACTATCAATTCTGAATGTTAAAGAGGCAAAGTCTCTGTTAAAGCAAATGCTCTGGTAAAGGGAGCTGCTAGTCCAGCCATGCTTTGAGGTGCCATCACAAGAGGGTTGTTGGTTTTTTTTTTTGCCATGAGGCTGGTTACCAATACTTTTGTTTTGTTGATATTATCTTTGTAAGACTCAGCCTGAGGGAAAGGAATATTTTTTTGTGAAATCCTCTGAAACTTAATTGCTTAGGCTAGATGAGAGCAGACCATAGAGCCCTACAGATGCAGTCTTATGTGAATGGACTCTGCTCACTGGAAGTGGCAATAAACATATGCAGGGGTTTCAGTGGCTCTTGGAATATTTCCTGCACAACCTTTTACTTTTAAATCAGTTTGTGAAAAGTCTTCAAAAAGTAAAAGTAGTGCTGGGTTTTTGTTTGCTTTTGCTGTAGTGGTGCTGGATATGTGATGAGTATTGTGTGGTCTGAAACAGCCATGCAATGTAAATAACACAAAATAATAAGTCTTATCAAAAAAGCAGAATAAAATTTGTGGGCTCCTAGAGGCAGAAAGACAGTATTCATAAAATGAGTTGCTGAAGGATGGGCATTGCTGCTATTGTCATTGATACACTACACAGTCAAACCAATGGCATTGCAATGTACAAAAGGACTTTTTCATTACTTTTTCTCTTGCTTTAAATGATAAGGTAATAGCCATAAGTAAAAAAACAATGTAGGCTCTGTTTCTTCCCCAGTCAGGCTGATGAGTGGAATTTGCACCTTCTGTGGCAGGTAGGGCTGCCTGAAGTGTCTAGCCTGAAGTATAAAGAGTTGCTTCCTCCAAGAGTGAGTAGTACTCATCAGTTTAAATTTGAGAAGAGAGGATGCCTATATCACATTTCCCTGTGATCTTTCATGGAGGTTCAATGTATGCCAATGACCCTTAAGAGTTCTGGCAGAAATGAGGAAAAATCCTAGTGTTGTATCCTGAGTGGGGCTTGTCTCTGGAAGCATAAATCCTGAAGAGCATGTGGCAGGTCCTGTTTGGGCTGAGGAAAGAAGTATGAAAATATTGTTTGTGTCATAGCTGATCAATGGCCAAATCAAAAAACCTGCATAATGCAGAACGAGAAAGAGCAGAAGATGAGAGAAACCTCTTCTGAGAGGCTTCTGATGTCTGGAAACCAAATGAGTGAGTAATGTTTTGAAATTGCTTCAAGTGCTCAGTGTAGATAATGGTTACTTCAAGCCATGGAGGAATGCCCTGTGTGCTGACTCCCAGTTGCATTATTGTGTGTCACAAGAACAGCAGTGTAAAGCACCCTGCTGGAAGGGCTTCAGCTTCCTCCCAAAATCAGATTTCACAGCTCTTCTGCTCCTTTACAGCTCTTCTGCTCCTCAGTTATTCTGCTGTAGTGGCCTTGAAGCCTTGTAGTGGCCATTTTCCTTGCCAACAGCAAGTACAGTCTGCATTACCTGTTTTGATAATTTCCCTTTCTTAGTTGTTTAAAAAGCCTTGGAAGGAGAGGAGCAAGTCTCCATGGCTGATAAGAAGCATTATTGTGTTTCACTTTCCACTGTGACTAGCTGTGGTAGGGTGTTCAAATACTCCTTCTCTCCAGGTATGCAATATTGATACCTCTTTACTCACCAAACTGCAGCACAGGCAAGAGTCATCCCATGTCTGTTTGCTCCAACTGTCCATGGTGTTTGCACAGTAGGTATGTATACCTAAGTTCTTCAAAATGCCCTGCATTGTCTAACATACAGAAGCTGGCACCTTTAGGGGATAATCAAGAAGATAACTCTTCTGAAGTTTGATGTTTGAATTAAGTCAGGGAATCGCCCTGAGCATACCTGTTTCTCTCCTGTAAATCTCTATACAAATTTAAGCAAGCCCACTGTATTAGAGTACTGGAAATGCACATGTTGTACCATGGGTGCTTCAGTCCAGGTGCAGGAAAAGAATTTGTCTCACCAGCATGAATTACAGGAAAGAATTAGAGATGGGTGATTTCATTTAGGGCGCACTTCCCCCACTTGCACTTCTAGAGCAAAAATAAATTGAGACCAAGTTATCTCTTTCTGCTTTTTCCTTCTAGACAAAATTAAAAAGATAATTGTTGGGAGGTTGAGTACTGGATCTTTGTTTTTAAAGGACATAATTTGCAAATTCCTGAGCATCATTTTTAACCCTGTAAAGTTGAACGTGATTTCACTTAGAGATGCAGCCCCATCTTCTTGTTCATGCAGGAAGAGTCCTTCCTTTCTTGGGATTGTTGCATTCTTTACAGACTTAGGCAGTAATCAGAGAAACTCATACTTGTAATCCATTGTGAACAAAACCAGAAATAGTCAAAATTATATGCTGAGAATAGGTGGCCCACTGCAGTTAGTCCATGTCAGATCTAATGCAATTATTGTTATAAACTGAGACCTTCTCAAATTCCTTTTATTCAAGCCCTATGTAATATTTTTCATTTTCAAGTGATTTATGGCTGCTACAGATTGGGAAACATTTCAGACAGAATGACACTTCCAGCTCCATATATGCAATACCATTTAAATTTTTATAGCTGACTCTAGGGCCTAAATGTACTTTCACGTGCACTTAGGAAGCTGCTGTCAGAATCTACACATTGCATAACTGAGGGTAGAATTTGTCCCTTTATATACCACTGGGCTTAAAAAACCCCACCAAAGCTAACAAACAAAAAGCAAACCAAAAAATCCCAAATCAAACCTAAACCTTCATGAAATTGTCATAATACATACTACATTTTAATGCCTGAAAATCTTTCATTACAGTAATTTGGAATTTCACCATTTATTTATACAGGCCCTCCAGGCATTCTCATTTTAGCTGCTTCTTTCTGGCTCTCTAAAGAATCAATGATTTTACTCCAGAAACATTCATGGATCAATAGACTTTGAAGATTAGCAGGTCATGGCCAGGTACAAAATGCATGTTGTAAACCCCAGGCTCTTATATTTGTTTGAATCCTTTCTCAGAAAAAAATGGGAGAAGGGGTAGCTTTGAACAACAGACCTCTTTGACTGGATTAATTCTTCGTGTATTTCAAAGGGTTGAGAATATACCAGAGAAACTAGAAATGTGGAATTAATTTTCAGTGGCTTGAGAATTCAGTTAGCTGACAAATACTTTTCTTGGATGCTGTGGATGACAGTAAGACAGTGAAAAAGGAGTGCTGTACGTGGAGTTAAGTTTTTGTTTTTCCTGTCTTCCCACCTTGTATTGTAAATGGAGTTGCACAGAAGTAGCTGCCTTTATTATTTTTCCTTTTTAGTCACATCTTCCTGATTTCAGGGTTTTGTTTTCTGTTCAAGACTGGACACTAACATCTCTAATCTCAAATAAAGATAAATAGGGTTAATTTGCATCTTCTAAATGAATCTGCAGCTCTCCAGCACTCAGCCACAGCTCCTGGAATGGCCTGTCTAGACTTTTTACAGAAGCTAAAGCAGATCCAAGCAGCTTTTGAGGCTCTCTAATAATTGTACTCCATTGGTATATTGTTTCATCTGCTTCTCCATAAAAATAGCAGGGTTTAAAAAAAGGTGGAAGGTTTGAAGTGACAGATGAGTTACCAGAATGAACACACATAGATTTCCAAGTTCTGTTTGTTTCTTGTG
The DNA here is from genome assembly GCA_003676055.1 of Chloebia gouldiae. Taxonomy (NCBI): domain Eukaryota; kingdom Metazoa; phylum Chordata; class Aves; order Passeriformes; family Passeridae; genus Chloebia; species Chloebia gouldiae. The sequence continues at coordinate 2,130,405 of QUSF01000015.1, forward strand.
AATAAACTAATCGTATGATATTTTCATTCATTTTCCTTTCCTACTCTTCTTACCCTTAAGGTTGTCATCTTCATATTTCCTTTCATTCTCATTCTTTCATGGGGATTTCAATTTTAGATATGTTTCCCCTCCCACTGCTATTCTTCAATCCATCAGTTTTGGTCATGTTTGACAGAAGGACAGATGTTTCAAAGATAATGACATATCCGCAAGTTTTCTGAGAACAGGCATACAGAAGAGGCTTAATTGCAAGCAATTAAATGAAAGTACTTATTATTAGACACTAGAGAATCCATATAGAGGAGTGAGTTTAAAAATTATTCCTCTGCTGAAAAAAAATGGCAGTGGAGATTGTAATTGATAATGAGCATCAGACCCCTGTGAAATCTTATTTTAGCAGTGCCAGGCTGTGTGCTGTGTGTACAGCAGGCTGCATTTACCAGGGAGGCTGAGGAACATGCGTTGCATTAGTGGTAAATCTGGTTCTTCATCCTCTGGCTTGCTAATGTGGAGGAGTTAATTTGTTTACTTCTGCAGCTGGAAAGGCTGTGGCCCTGCAACAACTGAGAGTCCTGTCTATGCACTCCAATTAGTAAATTCCCTGACCAGGCCTGATCCACAGTACTGCTGGGAAATGAAGAAAAATCTTCCCCAGGGCAATATTATCTGCTTTTCTCCTCTCTTCTGGGATATTGCTGCTTTTTTGTTTTAATGCTATGATATAACATGGAAACCTGTATTTGGAGCAGCATACTCTTAGAAATTGCTATTTTGGGGGCTGGCTGTATGGAACATACATCTGTATGGAATATTTCATCTGTTGTGAAAATGTTTTTGTTCTGCTGTAATAGTTATCAAAGAGACTTTGTGGGCTTTCCCTAACGCTTGTCTTTAGGGAAAAGAAACTTAGCTCAGTAGTTGCAAAGTGCACATTGAATTTTTAGGGCCATTGACAGTTTAATTCAGGAATGATCTAATTAGGGATGCAGAGAACTGGATTCACCATATCCTTAAGTATTGACTGTCCTGAGAGATGCTCTGGCAGATGGTTAGTTCAAAGTGAGTTTACCTTGGGCTCAGTTTCTTTAGACTGACAGCTTTTTTTACTCAATTAAATGAGACAACTGTCAAAAGCACAGACTCTGAGTTGATGCAAATAACTCTGCTGCACAGATAAAGCTTAAATGTGTTCCTTGAGTCAGCTGAAACTGTCAGGTGCTTTGAGTAACTAGTTCAGCCAGCCAGAAAGGCACACTGGCAAGTAGAAGAAAAGGTTGGGAGGTGCCTAAAAATAAAACAACTCCCAGGGTTTTGTTACCTTCATTGATTTTACCTTTTGTCACATACTGCTATGGCATGTTGGGAACTATTCTTTGCTTTTACTCTTGTATTCGTTTAAGGAAGGCATTCTTGTTATGTTTCAATTATCCTCAGAAGTTTATTTGTTGTTAATGTGCCTGAAGTCCTTAGGCTATGAAAGCATGAAAATAATGAGCTATTATGATGGAGCTGTCAGGCAGTCCCTAAACTAACTGCCCTTTGCTCTGAGATGTCAATTGTTTGCAAATAAATTATTATGGTTTTGGTGCTTTTCTGATAATTTAGATATCCATATGTGATGTTTGTAGTTAAAATCTAGAGTGTGCTTTTCACCCTGTTTTGCCCACCAAGAAGAACTAAAGTAGCTTTTCCTGGTGCTGATCTCACTGAGCAGGCAAGACCTTGCCTTTCTGTTCCCTCTACTCAATCCTGCAGCTTCCATTTCATCATGACTTACTGGTTTCATGAACTCTGTGGAGTAGTGAGGAGGCCCTGCTGATGATACATAACCACTTGAATGGTGTCTTCTATGCACCAGGCTTTGTCCAAGCTAAATTGTAAATGAAACTGGTTTAAAGAGGCAACATATGCCCATAGGTGAAACAGAAGCCACTTGTCTGCTGCCAAACTCAAAATGAGTTGTGGGCATTTAAAAATCCTGAATGTAACTGTGAAATAAGAATAGCAGACAAAACATGGAATGCCTGTGGAGAAGGCTCTGATATATGGATGTGCTTAGAAATACAGCATGCTTGATTGAAAACTTGTTGAGACTTTAATACTTTCTTAATTGAGACAAAGTGGGAAAGTTTACCTTGCCCTTACACTAAATTTCCTTTCAAGAGGAGGAGTGGGACAGGGCATGGGCAGTGCTCATCTAGTGCCAAAGCATATGAACTTCTCTTCACAAACCACAGAGCTCTTTATAATGCTTTTTGTGTGCCTTCAAACATGGACTCATGGAAGACTCATCATTTCCATAGTCTGAAATTATTAGAAATATTGACAAACTGTTGTGATTTTAAGTTTAATGTGAGCAAAAAATCCCTTGGGAGGATGAGGTTTAGATGGAACACAAAGACAGGAGCCTCTGTCAGTATGTTAAAATAATTGTGTCCCAAGACACATTTTGTTATACATTGCTAACCCTTGACATGTAGCTTCTGTTGGATGGCTAATTGATTGCTTCCATTTCCATTCCTCAAATGTATTGGAAATGTGAAATTTTCAAGTCTTACCCATGAATCTTCTGTGTTGTTACTTAGGTGTACCTGGGAATCAAAAAGTTAATGTTCTACTTTGGACACATGCTCCCTGCCAGCTTTGCTAGCTTCCTGAGCAACTGCTTCCAGTTTTCCCTCCTTGTAATTATATATTACCCTGTTTCTTCTGCTGTCATCAGAGTGTAAGTCATGGAGGAGTGTGCAATACCAAACTCACATAAAATAAATGTAACCAGTTCAGCAGTAAGGAGGTTTATATTTAAAATTTCTCCCTCCCTCATTAGGATGGGCATTTTTAGAACTTGTGTTATTTTCTTGGCATTTCGGTTCAATTGTGAAAGGAACATTGTCAGCTCAGGGGAAAAAAAGTCCAGTCCAATGAGTTGCATAGGGGTTTTGCATTTAAAAAACATACATATGTCACTTGATACATTTAATTGACTTATTTGAAAGTCTTTTTAAACTAGGAGCATTAAGCTCTAATTTCAGTCTCAATGAAAATGCTGACTATAATGGAAGTTAAAGAGAAGTGATGAGAACATCAAAGACCTTGTTACGTCTGTTAGGAAACAAGATACAGAACTGTCTACAAGCCTAGAGGGAAAAGGAATGATGAAGCCAGGAGTAATTGGAAAGATGGGTGTGGCTTGTGGGTGTAATCAACAGGCATTGAATGTACGAGGAGTGTCTGGGTTGATCTAATCTGCTTGATGGGCAGGGCTTCTGGTGCCCGGCTTGTACACAGAGGCTGGCAGCCAGCTCCTGTCATTTTCTCTTCCAGGTTGAGAGATCATTTTTTAGTTCACTTGTTAATGCAAAAATTGTTGGTTAATAGTACAAATTGGAAAGAAGTATTTAAAAGCAGTGCATTTATCTGGCCTAGCTATATTAAAGTGGTGCTGCAAAGGAATGGAATGATTCTGATACTAAAAGTATATAATTCTTCTGGCAGATACTGGTGGAAGAAGTTCACACGTATCTTGATGTGAACATAACTTAGTGATTGAAGAAACTGAAGATTACTTGGTCAAATGTGGTTCTGAGCTCTTTTCTCTATTGTCATCACTGAAGATTCACTTTTTCCTTGTAGATAAATTTTTTGAAGGGGGAAGCAGTGAAAGTGAAAATAAAGAGAGCATTATGGCAATGACTGTCAGATTCAACCTTTGCATTTCCGTAGCACTCTGTGATACTCCACAGGCAGGTCTGTGTCAGACAGACTCTGAACCTGCAGGATTGGTTTGGCCCAAGCTGTGCCATCCAGTGGCTGCTGAAAAGCTCTCTGACCAAGAGCTCTTACCTCCAGGGGAGAGCTCCATGGATCCAGAGCCTGTAGCACCTGCATCTCTAGCCACACATCAGGCTGGTGGTTATGAGAGTTCATTACATTTTATTTATAGAACCTATGCATTTGGGCAATTGATGGGGCTCTCAAATTTCTTTCTGGAGGTTCCTTAAAGAGAAGATGGAGAAACAGAAATAATGTTTGTTGTACGATGGGTGAGCAGTGAAACTGCTGGTGTGGCCGTGGTTGGACTTGGCCAGCTGTGCACAGGTGACCTGTGCATGTTCAGCAGGATCCCTGTGGGTGTTGAGCTGCCTAGCAGTGCAGGCAGAGCTACTTCCTTGGGTGTCTTGCAGAGTGTCTAGAAATCCCTGTTAAATTCTGTAAATCCTGCTTTTCCACCCCAACAAGATTTGCAGTCGAAGGAAAATGAACATGTTTTTCATAACACAAATGGTAGATGACCGTTTATAAATTTATCAGGTAAGATATATTTTTTTTAATTTTGTGAAGCTATTGGTTTTTCTTCACCATTCCATCCTTCTTTTTCTGTTCTCATCCTATTGCAGTGTGCTGTACTTTGCTTATGAAGAGAATTATTTTAATGAGTTTCAAGAGACAGTCAATTGTGCTTGTCTTTTAAATATGTTAAAACATATGCTGCTTCAGTTCATGCTTTTGTCACATCACAGTCAGCTTCTTAGCTTTCAGGGTTTCAGTATATTTCTTTGGAGTGCAATAATCCAAGAAAAGCTTTGTCACTATCTATTCCAAACCTGTGAACTGGAGGATAAATTGTCAACAGCAGGTGATCCAGTGGAAGTCACTACAGTCTTCTTTCCTTCTGCAATGTCCTCATTCATTTATGTCTGAAAACAAGTTTCTGTTCAGAAAAGTGAAAACTATTCTATGAATGAAGAAGTTGATTTTTACTCTTGAGTACATGTAAGCATTTCCCAGCAAAACCTGAAGGCTTGGCCTGATCAGGAGGTGGTGCAGCTATGCTGGTAGAACAGGGGAGGAATCTCTGCTGGTAGAAGGATCTCGTCAACTAAAAGAAGCTCTTCAGCTGTGTAAATTGTAAACAAGAAAAACAAAAGCCCCAAACCAATAACTTTGTGGTATTTCAGATTTATTAGAATGTTGCATGATAAGATGTTAAAATAAGTCTATAGTCAGTTTCAGGGAGGCTTTGTTAGAAATATTTCAGTTCTGAAGTATTTAGTGCTACTGCTTCAGGTGTTTGTTTTCTGATGTTGGTTGAGCAATGTTATCATTCCCTGACACTGTTCCAATGTCAGTGCTTATTCACCAGTTTCAGCTAAAGGTAATTCAGTGACTACTTTAGTCTTGCTAAATGATAAAAGAATGAAAACAGATTAATAGACTAATATTAAATGATAGTCATAGGGAAGCACTAATTGCAAGTGCCAAAACAGTTTCCTAACAGTGCTAATAATACACTCTATTCTCATTACAAGCCTCCCTGTTATGATTTCATCACGGTACAAGCACGTGCACTTTGGCTCCTCACTGCATTAAACCCTGGAATTGTCTGTGTTGTTGGTGCCTGCACATGGAGAAGGGAGCCAGCTGCCTCAGCAAGCAGCTCTGCCTTCCCCAGGATTTGGTGCTCTTGAGCTCACTGTTGCAGTGGCTGTCACCACCAGCTTTCTGTGACAGGCAGACTGGGCCTTGATGCAGGACTGACCCACCCTATTATTTCTGTGCAAGAAGCAAACAAAAAAGGGCCCTGTGACTTTAAATTTCTCTTAGTTCACATGGCCTGCCTGGCGATAGACCTCTGTCCTAAACCTGCAGAGTTAAATTTACCCAGAATGACAACTGTATACTCAGGGTTTAGTTACATAACAGCAGTTGCTGCGTTTCACATTGCACTAATCCAAACACAGCGATAAAGCAGGCCATGGAAAAGCTGCCTGGTTTTGGTATGTTACATAGGCAGGAGCACAGAGCTTCTGAATTTCCTTTTCCACGTTGCTGATGGTATTCTACGACTTGGATGTTTGACCATCGAGTGACTCATTTGGTGCTCTAAGAGATGTGATAGCAGAGGATGTTTGTTGCACAATTCTGTGTTATGAAGATGGGTGAGAAGATGGTTGTGTGTAACATGCATCTGCCACTGTGTGCTTTTAGATAATAGCATTACAGCTGGCATGGTCTAAGGTGCTGCAGAGGTTAAACACTGCTCAGCTTTCATGGACTCTTCCAAAACTGCTCTTATCCCAGCTCCCCACAGGTGTACTCAGAGGAGAATCTGTGTGCTGGGGTGAAGCAATTACTCTGCATGCTCACTAGTGCACAGAGGACAGATCATCTATCATGGATGGTATCATTAGTGTGTTCTGGCTCAGCTTGGGAGCCCTGCTGAGAGCAGCCCACATGCACTGGTGAGCTTCCTCTGCGAGCGCAGGCATTCAGGTCCCCAGGGGAGTGTTTGCAGGGCCTTGTTAAATAATAAAGACATTTCTCCAGCTTCTCATGTGTTCAATCAAAATAGGAACTCTCCCAAGAAGTGGGGAGAGGTATTAGGGAAGAACACATAGGATGCTGAAGATCTGTATTCCTTCAAGGGCTTGGAGTTAGGAGACAGGCCATGTATTTCCTTGAAACTTCCTCCACATTATTCTGAGCTCCTGGCCTTCTCCCTCTTCCACATTTTCCCTTTCCCCTTTCCCCTTTCCCCTTTCCCCTTTCCCCTTTCCCCTTTCCCTTTCCCCTTTCCCCTTTCCCCTTTCCCCTTTCCCCTTTCCCCTTTCCCTTTCCCCTTTCCCTTTCCCCTTTCCCTTTCC
>QUSF01000015.1:2137058-2202319 GCA_003676055.1 Chloebia gouldiae
GCCCCAGGGATGGCTCGGGGCCCTGGGGAGAAGCCTTCAGTCTGTTAAAGGAGGATGATAAAAGCGAGCTGCTGAAAGAACAGAGGTTACCATAAGCCCTCACAGGGTCTTGCCAGTGGAGGAAGTTGACATTTTAGTGTTCAGGCTTTTCCAACTTGTTTGTAGAGCTTTCAGAAACATGGTTGAATGGACAGGGACACCAATTTAAATTTACCCAGGACTCAAATCCAGAGCAGTACCTTGCTCTTGGTAAATACAATTTATGTGTGTTATTCTTAGCTGTGCAATTTATTTGGGTTTTCTTAACTGTACACTTTCTGCTAATTTCTATGCATAGAACTGTTAAGATTGTTTAAATAGCTACATGCTGGTTTTGGAAAGAGTATGCTGAAATTGTTTACATGGATACATTACCTTTGATCTCTCACACATCCATCTTTAAATTTAGAGCTTTTACTAAATGCTCAAAAATTTATAAAAATATAAAAATTATTTTCTTAAGCCAAAGCAGTGCTGCAGAATGCAGTATAAAAAAATCACCTTCAATAGGTGTCTGAGAGCAAAATGTTTTATTTCTTTCTACCTCAAGCAAAGCTTACAGGAGTTAATAAGGAGCCATAGTTAGAAGATATTTGAGTGTTCAGGGGCTCACTTTTGTGACAGGATGATCTGAAAACCCCAGCATAATGGATTAAAATTTTTGGTTTGTATTTTTCATTCTGGATGGACAGAGCTCTGTTTGTGAGTGTTCCCTGATATTTGTCTTTAATTTGTGAGCTAATGGGCTTATTTTTTCTTTTCAGTGAACACATGTACTGTTCATCCCAATTAGAATGAGGAGCTATAAAACACTTGATTATTTTTTTTCCTTTCCTATTCAGCTCTCTTGTGTTTCATAATTTGTGTTCCATTTCTTGAACACTGTTACATGAAGAGCCATTTTGGTTGCTACTTTCAGGATGAGAAGACTCAAGAGAGTGTTGCAGAGAAAAGTAATGACAAGGAAAAACAATTGCTGTCACTTGAACATACTGGAAAAATCTTTTTGTTTGTGGTATATAGCTGTGTTTCCTAGCTTCATTTCTGTATAGTTAAATCCAAATTCTTAACAATGAAGGTGCTAATTTGAATAACTTATTTTAAAAATGAAACCAGAGATGATAGAGTTGTGGTTTTGGAGTCTGAACTTTTAAAGCATTAGTAACTGTAGAATTAGGGTGTGCTTTCAGAAAAAGGCAATGGAAGGGGTCTGGTCTTGACCACTGAGTGTTGATAAAGATAGCACCGTTTTCAGACACATTTGATGTCCATTTTTATATACTGGCTGCTTAAATTCATGATTTATTCTCTTGAACAGCACTGCCATGTAGTTTAAATACTTTATAGAGAGCTGCAAAGTGGAAATGGTCAGTGCCTTTGACAGCCTAGCTCATCTTTGGCTTTTTGAAACCTTTTCCTTCCCCTATGTGTTTTTATTCGTCAGTAGGAATAATCTGCCATGTGCCAGAAGTTCTGGTTTGAGAGCAGTGTCATGAGGTTGCTGCGGGGTTGGTTTTTTTGTGCTTCTCTCAATGGCCTGGATGAGCAGAGCAGTGAAAGGTTTTGGGATTTTAGCTGCTGGTGGTGACTTTTTTTTTCCCTTTAAACGAGGTAACTCTTTTCACCTCCTCCTTATGAAAAGACACAACGTGAAGCTGCTTGTCTCCCAGCTGCAACAACATTCAGAAGAGATGTTAATGCAACAAGCTCTGTCACTGATGTTCTGAAATTTTCCTGGAATTTCATGGGTGTCTGAATGCAAATTTATTCTTCCCCCCCCCCCCTTAATTTTTCCTGTTTGAAGGTTAGTTTTCTTTAGGGTATCGCTTCATTCCTGCCAATCTGATAAAGCTAACTTAATTAAAAATATTACCATTAGATCATACAGTTCTCTTTATTAGTTTAGTCCATGGGGCTCCTTTTCCACGGGGAAATTATTTACTTCAGAAGTTGCAAGAGTAGCCTTGGCTGGCTTTGTTTAATGCGGCTGCTTTAAAGCTTTCCATCAGATTAATGTTTTTCCAGGTCTTTTCTTGCAGGTACGCTGTTACTCAGAGATAACTGTGATTGCTCAGATCTGCAGCAGTTGCTGCAGAGCAGTGCTGGGATTGGAGGGTTTTATGGCAAAGCAGACACAGGGATTTGTTTTGAATGGTTGGTTATTTACCCCTTTTCTCTTCTTATTTTCTCTCTCTCTTCCCTACAACCCCCACCCATATTTTTCCTTCCAAGTGAAAAAGTCATATGGTGCAATATGGACTGTTGGAAGTATTTACCTTCTGCTCCAAGGATTGTTTGGCTTTACTTGGCAGGGAAAAGAGTGGGGGACTGCTAGAGAGACTCTCCTCTCTTTCCCACGAGCAGTTTTAAGCAATAACAATGGCAGCTCATTTAGCTGGAGGTCTGGCTGCAGTCTTGTACTCACACTTCCTATTCCTTGTGTTGTGGAGGAACCATACTGGAATGGATGTTGGAAGCAACCTTAATGTCATGTGTCACATAATCTTCAGATTTAGGATTGAGAAGTAGAGCAGTGGGTAAATTCTGTGTAAGACAGTTGTGGTGTGGCTTCATGTAGGTGATTTCACCTGTTTCCATACTGCATTTTCCATCCTGTGTCTGGTGTTCCTGATGAGTGTTCCCTTCCCACGTGTGCCCTTCCTGGGCAGCCTCACGGGCTGGGCTCGCAGTGGACACCATGAACAAGCTGCAGGCCTGAAGGCATCACTGGGCACAGCTGTGCTCATTGCTGACCTGTTCAGGAATGAGCTCTCCTTTGAGGAATTTGACAGGGGATTGTTTTATCCAAGCGTCCGTCTGCGGCCTTATTGCCTACGTGTCTGCATTGGTGTGTACAAGAATTAATGCAGCTTGTGCTCAGGCATTTCTTAGGCTGATCTCTGAAAGCTGAGTCCACCCTTGAGGCCAAGACCCCTTCTCACAAGACTAGCAGTCCTACTGAAGAGAAAGGGAGTAGGCTTTCTTCCCCTCATCTTGCCTATTTTATTTTCATGGGAAGTGACTGCTGTAGCTTAGGCCATGCTTGATGCTAACATGCAGGCGGCATTATTTTTCAAAATGCTCCCTCCCTCATAATTAAAATTCATGAACAGTTCCCCAGAGAGCCACCTGAGGTAACAGAGTCTTTTCAGTGCGCCATTAATATACAGGAACACTGAATACAGGCATTTGGCTGTGTTCACTCTTCCTCACTCTTCCCTGGCTGGCCGCCTGTATGTGTTGTGGAACAACAAAACTGAAATCTGGACAATTTATATTTCAGTAGTGATGGGATATTCTCTCTTTCCCTGTCACTTCACATTAAGGACTTGCCACTAATAAAACTAATTAATAACTCTTGGCTCCACACAGAACACTTGGACTCCTAGTGCTGGCACTGTGCCACAGTAGCTTTTGAAAGAAGTGCTTCATCTTAGTCAGGGACAGGATGAATATTCCCTGCACTTCTAATTGGACCAAGTGGCTCTGCATTTCAGAGGCAGCAGATTAGCAGGCTGTAGATCTCTAGGTAGGATCTCCTTTCAGAAGCCTCCGAGACAGGGACCTGTGGCTTGTCTGGGTGCTGTGTCAGGAGCCAGAGGAGGCTGAGCCCTGCCTGGGAGAGGTGGTCTGGGCTGTGAGGCTCGTGCTGCACACTGAGGGCACTTAGGGAGATGCATCCAACACCTGCACAAACCAGGAGGTGTAGGTTGGGTACGTCCTTGCTCGAGAGGACAATGAAACACTGTCAGATGGACCCCCTTGGCTGTTTTAAAAGCATCTGATTAAATGATAGAAACTCTACTGACCAAATGACAGCCTTGCTGAAAAGTTTCTTCTCTCTCTGGGAGGCTTTGTTGGCGCTGTGATGCTACTTGTGGGCGTGTTTTGGTTTTTTTCTTCCTCGCTACTGACATAACTGTGCCAGTGAAATTTTGTAGTATGAGCCAATCTGTGTTGCATAAAAATATTGTTCTGCCTTCTACTCTCACTCCTCTCTTTCCCTTTAGAAATACAAATTGTTTGCACACTCTAGCATTGAGACCTGTCCACTGCATTTCCTCTTCCACTAAAGAAGGCAGGCCTTGGTGGCCTTGGTGCTCTGGGATGTCATGGTGTGTGTTTATTCATGACCAGATCATTATAAACAAGAATGTTCTGTCTGACACCTGTGCAGCACTTTCTACATTCATTTGCTCCTGCCAGGCAGCTGCAGTTCTTTCCTGACACCACCTTTCATACAGATGTAATTCAGAAGGGAAATTACTACAAGGAATATGGTTGAATATGAAGTTGGCCAGAGAATTTTCACTTAAAAAAAAAAAATGAAAACCATTAACATGAGTGTAAAGAAAACAAACTGCAAACAGCAAGCTTTTATATTTTTTTTGACCTGACAGAAAAAAAGTATCTGGCACCTTAGCACCATTCTCCTCAGCTTTCTCAATGTGCCTTCTTGTAATCAGAGTTTATTTTTTAGGCTAAGGTATTTTTTGGTGCTTTAAGGAAGGAGAAAGCTTCAGCATATAAAAGCAATTGATTAGGTTCATAGCTGGAAATACCAAGCATTAATTTTAATATCCCACAATGTATCGAGCAAATGAGTAGCTTTTCTTCATCACACCCACCAGTTTGCTGTCAATATAAGACACTACCCATTTATTGCTATTAATTTGTTATGGCTGTGGATGTTGCGTTACAGCCAAAGGTGGATTCTCTGGCAGAACTCGTTGTGTGAGTTAGATGAAGCTGGAGGAGGTGGCAAATGCTGGGTTGGAGGTGGAGAAGGATGGCAGTGCTGAGAGCACCCACAAGCCTGGGTGCCTCATTGAGACTAAAGCTTCCATAAATCCGTGTTTGTGTGTGCATGGTGGGCTTGTCCTCAGGAACTCCTGGGACACATTTCTTCAGCTCCCAGTGCCTCCCAGTGCTTACAGTGCCTTGGCAGTCACAGAATGGAACTGTAGCAATTAATATCCACCAGGTGCTAGAAAAGGAAGGAGTGCTTCTGATTAAATATCATCTTCTGTTGGCAGAAGGAATCAATTGTCAAATATATATGAAGTTGCTGCTTTTTCAGATTCCCTTTCCTGTTCATTGCAGAGATGGTAAAAGACAGCAACTGAATCCAATTCTTTTATGGTGACGTAGTGCCACTGACTCCACTGTCACTGCCTTGGAACTACACCAGTGAAACTATAAAGAATTTGCCTCCTGGTCTTGTTGCCAAGTAAACTTAAAAGTGTCAGTAGTAAATTACTGGAGAGCAGCCCCTTGCTCTGCAGGTCCTGGAGAAGTATTAAAATCCATGTTGTACTGTCAGACACAAGGAACAGTCCCCAGCTCCCAGCTGTATGCTTTTCCTAGTCTCATTCTTCCAACAGTTCTCCTTGACATTGCATTTTAATCCTTTCCAGCAGAACAGCCAGTTGGCAGCCTCATGGTCTCAGAAAATATAGTGGTTGTCTCTTCCCCCCCAGCATGAAAAAGGAGGAAGGTTGGCCGGAATTATAACTGGAAACTTCAGTTCTCTCATTACTGAAAAAGCTTTCAACTACTGCCACCTCCTTCAATTTCTGTTGGTATGTCAAGAATAAGAACGTGGCTGAGCACAAGTGTTTCTCTGCAGTTCTGTTGCATGCTGCTGTTTTAAGTTACTCATTTGTGAAGTCAGAGGTGATGTGTGAGTGCAGGATCTGCAAGACCCTCTGTTTTTCCTGGAATTTGCAGTGTTCCCTGTATATCTGCTGTGGCTGCCCCTCCACCCCCCTCATGTTTGTGTCTCTCTTTGTGGAAGATTTTTGGTAATAAAAGGGCTGCATTTTTTTTCTATGGAACAACACTTGCCTTCATGGAAATAGTTAAGCTAATCTTTACTCTGATTCTTTGTAAGCAAATCCAGGGATTCTTGGCAAAAAAAAAAAAAAAAGGCAAATAGTTTGTTTCTTAACCTAAAGACTTTTTTTTTTAGTAGTGTTTTGTTTCTTTTTTTTTAAGGTATAATCTACAAAAGGATGTTGTTGGAGGAAGGCAGATGCTGGTTTCTTAAGTTACCACTCTTCTGCAAATCAAGGTGTAGCTGAGGAAGGCAGGAAGATGCTGCTGCCAGAGATCAGCAGTGAGGAGAGCTGTCTGGTGGTGGTTGTGCTTGAGGATTAGGAGAGAGCATCAAAGGAACTATGGGTACTCCCTGTGACAAAATGACTGGGTGTTTAAGCAGCACCCAAGAAAGCTTGGTTATTTAGATTATAGGAGTGAGAAATCGGATTTGGGTTTGGCACAGGTGTTGCTGGGAGCAAAGCTACTGTTGGACAGGAGTTTTGCAGTGTTACTCTTGTAAACGAGAGGCCTTTGTTTCAGGGTATTGAAGATTCATGTATATTTTGCTGTTGTTGATATTATTTACTCCAAGGTTATTCCCTCTTTAACCACATTTTGGTACAATTATTTTCATTTACAAGTGAGGTGCTTTCAAGTGAGAATTTAGTGCGTGAAGGGCTGCTTGCTTGGGGATCTTGTCTCCTTCCAAATACTTGTGTAAGTTCTTTTCTTTCCAAGGAAAGTATGACCTGAGTGCAACTTCAAAAGTGTCCCTGTAAAAAATGAACTCCAAGCATTGTCATAGTTAAATTCCTGTATTTCTAGGGAACACGGTGGTATGTGTTGCACTAATTTTTGTAGACTAATGTAATGCAGTGGGAAGTGTGGAAGCATTTGTACAGCTGATTTCTCAAATGAGACTGCTGAGAGATGAAAATGCAACACTGGTTTGTGGTTAGTAGTCAGAAACAGCAGCCCTGGGTGTAGGGGAAGGCTCTCTGGAAACGTGGTCTCTAGCCCAAAACACCTGGTGTGTGTCAGACCCAAACTCTGGCTCAAGCCCTGATTGCTGCACTGCAGCACAGACCCTGGCAGCTCACCTTTCCCTCCTTCTCTGGGCACAGTGGTCTGGGCTGTTCAGGGAGCTTCACCTGGAGAGGACCTTCCACAGGTTCCTGGTAAATGTGCTTAGGGGAACAGGGGAAAGAGAATCGGTTTGTCTGTAGCAGTGCAGTGAATCCTTTTATACACAGAGTTGTTGAAAAGGAATGTAAAAATCAAGGAGGATGTTTCAGTGAGTCAGAAGCTGAAATGGAAAAGAAAATTGAAATACTACTTAGTGCTCCAATTTGGCATGCAGGGAATATTCTAAAATGTCTTGTTGGTTCTGTTATTGTTGTAGCTTTATTTTGGAAGTTAGGAAAAATAATAATTTAGAGCCTAGTCTCTTCTAAGTATGCCTGTTTAAAAGCTTACTTGTTCATAGAGATGATTTATTTGACTGGGTTGGGTGGCTCTAGAGCATTGTTCAGTGCTGAGCTTATTTACCATTTAAACTTATATTGAATTATAGGCTTTGGAGGGTGAATACTATTTGGCATCTAACTCATATCTTTGGCTATTTACTCTCTAATGAAATAGCAGTGCATGCTTTGGTTCCTGTGTTTTTATTATCTGTAAGAATTCTCAACTTTTGCTTCATTGTAGAATTCATTCATCAAAAAATAAGATAGTTCTTGGTTCTGTTACTTTTGATGATGATATAAATATACAGTGCTCTCTGTATTGTTTAAGCAAGTCGTTCATGATGAAAAAGTGCTAAATCAAGATTTGAGGTTTTTACAAAGCCATTACCTTGAAAATCTTCTCTTTTGTGTTGGGTTCATGCCATACACTTTATAGAAAAACCACATCATTTATTGGTAACTGTGAATTAATATTGGATATAACTAGTTGAAAGTTTTGGCATTTTGACTTGCCTAAAAACTGTTGAATTTCCTTTGACATTTGACAGCCTTAAGCACTGGAGAGTCCCCCTGTATTTTATAATTTTGTCAATCTCTCAGGCTCTCTGTGATTTCTAGGCAATGTTCTACATGGCTAAACAGACATAAAAAGTGTGATTTACCTGGTGGGGCTTGATAGTTGCAGCACTGCTCTGCCTTTGGATTTGTGAGAGCTTTAGTGTGTAAGTGCTAGTGCAGTCTTTGTGTTTTCTTACACAAGCTAATTAAATAAGGATTTATGACTTCTGATTTATTCCCAGAAGTGCTTGATATAAATGTAGTACGGGAATAATCTGTTGATAGCCTCTCTTGGTGGTGATGAAGGGTTTAAGTAATGTATATTGGCAAACAGAACAAGTTCCAGCATGTTCATCTTTATTCTAAACGAGACAGGGATAGGGCTGGCAGGTACAGCTCAATTTGGAAACAGCAGTTTCAGAAGAGCAGCTCTGAAAAGCAGAATTCTGATGGCTGTGGAAAGCACAGTCAGGCCGTTTGCAGCTACTCCAGTGTGGTATCTACCAGGTTATCATTAATGACTAAGAAATGCAGAGTTTTTTGTGGGTACATGAGTTCTTCCAACACTAAAAGTAGTGCAAAAATAGCCTGGGTAATGTGTGATAACATGGTGCACAACATAAAGTGTCTGTGTAAAATCTGTGTAGTGATTTTTATCTTAAAGTGCTTTTCAAGTGTTCATAATAAATAAAACTTGAATCTAGAGCTAGTGGCAGATATGTTACTTCCTGGACTGAAAACTGGTAGTCCAAGTGTATTGCCTATCTAGGGAAGTCTCACACCCACTGACAACCAGATGCTGAGAGGGTGGTGGGAAGAGCGGAATTACTTTTACACCCCTTTTCTTACAAATCTGTACAAATGCACTGGAAATCTAACAAAATGGCTTCTTACCATTCTTTTATATAGAGTTGTTTTTAGGAATCCTCTTGCCTCAAATGCTCTGGTTATCCAAATACTTTATGGAAAAGCACAAGAATCTGCTGCTGCAGCAAGTAGAGAGTAACAGAATACCTTTCTGGTGTATTGGTTGCCATAGTTTTTGGCATCCTGTGATGTGCCTATTGTTTAGATCATGCAGGAAAAGGAGTCACCCAGGAAAAGGAGTCTGTCTTAAAACCAAAATGTTTAATACTCTGTTTCTCTGTCAGAAATTTGGACTAACTTTGTGTGATTCCTTTAATAGGCTTTTTCTTTCTATCCTCCCTTTTTTTTTTTTTCTGGGTAAAGAAAATATTCAAATGTGTGTAGTATGTGTTGTTCTTAAGAGATCTTACAGAGGCTAAATAGTCTCTTGTGTAAAATTTAAAATCCTAATTTCCAGTCTGCCATGATATGCTAATATGTTCATGCTCTTTCAGACAGGTTTAGATCTTAAAACCCTGTAGCAGTGCTGTAATCACATTGTTGAGATTCAGGACATGTCAGGGAACTTCTGACTGCAGCAGGTTTACGTCAGAGCTCCTTGAATTCAGCCCCTCTTCCTCTCCAAAGAGTCTACATGCAGGTAAAGCTACTGCACGGAATTCCAGGTAGAAATCTGTGGCACTAGGAACCTTTTAGGAAACATGGGGTATCTTTAAATATGCCACATACCCAGAAATGGTTTTGGCCAGTGCCTGTGTTATGTCTCTGGCTGATCTATTTTTTTTTTTTTTAACTTCCTTGTTTGTGCAATCATTTCAGATTGAATTGGAATTTATTCAACAGTCGTGAATTCTGACACTTCAGTCTAGGAAAAGACTTAAATTCATAAGAAAGAAGTTTCCTTGCTTTTTTAATCAGTATGGAGCTATTTTGTTCATGAAGAATGGAATCAGTTCAGCTTTGTGTAGCCTTTTAAAAGTTATTTTCCTGTGTAGAACTTTTTTTTTTCTTAAGTCAGACTTCCAAATACTTTGCAATGATGTTTTTATGCTTAGTTTCTTAAAGCATCTGGTATTT
Source organism: Chloebia gouldiae (assembly GCA_003676055.1). Lineage (NCBI taxonomy): Eukaryota > Metazoa > Chordata > Aves > Passeriformes > Passeridae > Chloebia > Chloebia gouldiae. Next base: position 2,146,886 of record QUSF01000015.1, read on the forward strand.
AGCACTTGAAGGACTGCTTCATTTTCCATTTTGCAGGCAATTTTTTAAAATGCTTTTGCATGTGTTTGCTTTTGGCTGATTTGTTGTCTAGATTTTTAGAAATTTTTTTTATGAAAATAGCATGTTGGTCTGTTTTCCTACCTTGAAGCTATTTCTATAGGCATTTATGGTTTATGTTAAAGCTGAAATCCATTCTATAACTCCTCCTTCCCTTTATCTATTATGTAAAAAGAATAAATAATGTAGTTGAGTTCTCGTGTCTGCCTTATACATCAGGACATACCTACCTGGTTGCCATTCTGCAGTACAGAATTGCATCAGAAATACCCTTTCTGCTCTTGGGGTGTGATGGTCCTGTCTGGTGGGGACGTTTGGACATCCCACCTATTTTCCATGAAAACTTTTTGTCTTCATGGGATGCGGAGACTGTGATGACCTCTTTTCAACTTGCCAGTTTCCCACGGTGTGGAGGGGATGTCTGAAAGAGCAGCTTAAATGAAGTAAAAGATGCTTCAGCTGCCATTTGCTGAACAGACTGTTTTGCAGGCTCAATATTATAACTGAGAAAAAGCAAAGGAAGGAGGCATCGCTGTAGTGTGGAGGGGAGGTAGAGTCTGGGGAAGGAGAGAAGGGCTTCTTGCTCACTAGTCAAGCTCTAATCCCAGGGGAAGAGATAGTTCAGTTCACCATTTTTCTGTGATTTCCCCCTGCCCCAAACACTCCCTGACAGGGATACTGTTGAGAGAATGCAAATGATTGCAGAGGTGCCGTGGCACTGAGGCCTGTGTGGGTATCTGGGGTTTCATGTGAGGGAAAGGATGAGAGGAGAACCCTCCTGGGGCCATTACTAACACGTTGTAGGTAGCTGTGTTTAGCTTGGCAGTAATTTTTTTCTTCTTTAGATAGAGGCTCTTGGAGTGCAATCCTAGAACCAGGTTTGCATTGTTTACGTGAGTGATAAAACTTGGCTGGAGCAGAGCTCTTCCACCTGCCTACTTGGTTTCTCTAGTATCTTTTACACCTCTTATCAATCCTTCCAAACCCATCTGTCTTCTAGAGTGCCTGTTTTACAGAAAATACTACCTCCTCACCTGTGTGAGCTGAAGCTCAAAAGATACCCGATCTTTATAAAATACCATCTTGGAAAGCCTGTGTAAAACAATACAGTGAATAGACGGTGCTGCATTATTGCATTGAATGGTGCCTTGATAAGGGCATCTCTTGTGAAAGGAACGGGCAGAGCTGCTGTCATTTGATACCGTGGGGCAGAGTCTGTGTGCAGCCGTGGGTGCTGAGATTTCGGAAAGGCTCCGTGAGGGGAGCCTGGCCGGGCTGTCAGCGTGAGGGGAGCCCCAGGGCCCCTGAGGGAAGGGAAGGGAAGGGAAGGGAAGGGAAGGGAAGGGAAGGGAAGGGGCTCTGCTGGCCCGGGAGCAGCCGGGGGAGGCAGCCCCCATTCTGGGCAGCGGTGCCGGCAGGACCGAGCCGGGGACTCCTGAACCTTCATTTTGGGCTCCTGGGGCCTCATGCTGAGTCTCTTTAGAAACAGTTCCCTCCTTCTGCAAAAGACAAGAGGATGAACATTTCGAGCTGATAGAACTGAAGTGAGATGGGGATTAGCTTGCTATGAAGCAAGTAAGTTGTGAATTTAAGACATGCTCCAATGGTCGTTTCTTGGCCTGAGTTCTTCAGAGTTTCTTAACATTCGCTGAAGGACATCATGTGCATTTTGAGAAGATATAGAGATTCTGTCATATATTCACCAGCTTTAAAGATTCGCTTTGAAATGTTTCATATTTAATATAGGGTTATAAATATGAAAACATGGTATTTTGGAGTTTTGAGGAAAGTTTTAACCATGGGCTTCTACATGTTAGATTTCCCTCTGCATAGATGATGATTTGTTTTTTAAAATAAAAACAACCCCCATGAACTCTAAACTTTATATAACATCTAAGAACACATTTGTCTTTTCCTGTGGTGTAAGTGAGAACATATATGCCTATATAAATATATACTGGCACATGTTTTTTGCCTTCAAAATGGCTTGTGGGCCATAAGTGAACAGACTGCTCAGTTACTATGCCTGGAAAGCTTATTTAATACTTCCAAATTTAAATATTTTTCTGTGTTGGCTTGTTGCAAAAAAGTGCAGTCAAAAATTGAACCTGGCAATAAGTTTATTTTTCTGAAGGAGAATTACTCATGGGATGAAACATTCATTTTTCCTACAAATTGTTGATTTCTCCTATACTACAGACATTCCTTTTCAGTGCTTATAACTGAAGTAGGAGCACTAAGGACATTGAATGGGAAATAGCTTCATTGTAGCATCTTGATGTAAGAACATGTAATTCTGGTCTACCAGAGGAGTTTGATTCTTCCTGTGAGGGTAGTGAGGCTTTCTTGGTTGCCCAGAGCAGCTGTGGCTGCCCCATCCCTGAAGTGCCCAAGGCCAGGTTGGATGGGGCTTGGAGCAACCTGGTCTGGTAGAAGTTCTCCCTGCCCATAGCAGAGAGTTGGAGCTAGGTGACCTTTAAAGGTCCCTCCCAACCCAAACCTTGTTATGAGTCTATTGTTTATTTTTTTTAAATGTGAAAGTGCAAATTAATATGCTTGTAATGACTTTAATGAGGTGAGCTGGTTCACTCAAGTTTGGTATAATGCAGTCTCTTGCTGTTTCTCCAAGCTGGTACTGAAGTAATGTTTCATTGATGTAAATAAATAATATTCTTCAGTATTCCTGCACATCCCATAAACTTTATAGGCAATATAGGTTCTTGATCTGAAAATACTTTCTCTGATAAGCTTTCATACATATATTAAGACAGCCTTCTGTCACAGGTCACCTCATTTTCTAATAACTCAGAATTCAGATCAGGTATTTGCAATGGAATTAACATGCAGAAAGAGTATTTCTCAAGGTGTGTTTTTCTCAGAAAAAAAAAAAGTCAGAATTCAGACTACTGTTTAGAAATGAAAACCACTCTTATTCCCACGAACTTGGTTGCTCTAGGAAATATGGGGAAAGGGTGAATAACAAATACAGTAGTAGTATGATTGGACATGGCCTGCAGTTAAGGCCTCAGAATTATTTGGATGGTTTGTCTTTCCAAAGGTAAAAGGAGGGAAGAAACAGATTCCATCTCTCTACCTGGTGGAAGCAGGAAGCTTGGAGTGGTGCAAGGAGGGTATGCATTGGGATAGAAGACATTAACAATGGCTGAAGGGGGGAAAAGGGTTGTTATTCTTGTGAGATTTACAGGGAATCTGTTCTTCAGGTGACTTAGGCCATTTAGCAGAAAGCAAAGAAACATTCCTGGGGCCAGCCTATTTCCTGACATCTGGATGATGGCTCTTATCTCTCATGCTGTTCTTCTGTGCTGGTTTCTTTGGTGTCCCAGAATGATCAGCTCAAAGCTAATTTCAAAATACATCCCCCAGCATTCACAACGTGTTTATTCTTATGTGATAATTGCTGGTGCAGAAGTAAAGTTGGTGAATTTTGTTTCTTTCCAGCTGGAAGACTTTTCCAGACATTTCCAGGCATTTGTAGGGAACAAGGCAGCTGCTGTCATCTACCCATCTCTTCCCCCAGTACCTTAGCAAGACCCTGTTAGATAAATTTTAAGCAAAAATTATTTGAAATAGCAGAAAAGAAGACCTTTTGGAAGTGCTAGAGAAGGAAAAACATTTCAGGAAGAAGCAGGGACACGAGTTATTGTCTCCCTCCAGAATTCAATGCAAATTTGCTAAACTCTTTGTACAGATTTATGTCACAGACCTTGTGGCTTTGGGACCAGGACTTCAGGTCACCTGTGCAGCTGCTCAGAATGGGAAGGAGAATGGTGACCCAGCAACAGGAAAGGAAACAAAGTGAGCACTGAAACTGTTCATCACTGTGGTACTTGTTAATGATTCTTCTGGGTAGCAGCAGTAATGAGCAGTTGAAAGAAGTACTTTATGTACCCTCGATGAATTGCTTCCAAACCTCATAATTGCCACAATTCTGGCTTTCAGTAGACCTGGTAATGAATTTTTGAGTGGTGTCCACGTTTGCCTGTTACTGTACTTGACTTTCATCCTATTTTGAGTGATGGCATCAAGGGATGGATGATGTTATCTGAATATAATCTATTTATCCAATATTGGGCACCGTGGTGGTGATGAAATGGAAGTAACTATGCAAGTGACTGCAAGTGATTTTTTAAAATTCATTTTCTTGTGAGGCCACCTTTTCCTGATTCTGGTGTAGTGCTGATAGGTGTGTCATTTCAGATGGCACTGCCTGAAAGACCCAGTATTGATTGCAGGAATACAGGATCCAGCAGCCTCTTAAAGGGTACTGTTATACATGGGAGAAAATAGATTCCTTCTTGTCTTGGAAGTGTAGACACTGCTGAGGTGTTTCAAATGGCAGAAAATGCCTTAGGTTCAGATGGGCATGATGAAGCTTAAATGTCCCTTAAAGGCTTGTGCTATGTGCCTGTGATCAGAATTTAACACAGTGCTTGCCTTCTGCTGACAAAATAAAAAGGAGGAGGAAGCCGTATTGTTTCTTTGGATTTTTTAGGTTTTCTGGGTTTGTTTTTTTTTTTTAAGAGAAAAGTAGAGAAATCTGGAGAGACTTTACCTCACTTATATGAGCTCTTTCTATATGTATAATTTAACATGGCACCTTATATATAATTTAATGTGTGAAATAAACATAACATTTGAATTTCACAACTGGAGCTCTTCTACTTACAGAAGTGGAATTTTTCCCATCTGTTTTTAATTTAAAAATGCAGTTTCTGCAATGAAATGAACATGTGTAGGGGCTTAAAACACTGAATGCTAAAGATTGCATGACACCTTGCCCCCTTCCTAGGATAGTGAGCTTAACCAGTATATAAGGTATATGTTGCATTGATATCAGTGTCATGACTGATAAATCGCTTTCATCCTGCAACAGAGCTTTATTTATAAATAGCTCTTTAATAGAATGCCCTAAGTTTGCAAAGATGTTTTTCAAACCCCTGAGAATACTGTCTCTTGCCTCAAAGAGCTTATAGTCTAAATGAAGTAGATAACCAGGTAGAAAGGATCAAAGAATAGAGGAGAAACACAAAGGAGAGAAGTGGTGGGTAGGGGGAAGGGAGGTGGGCATAAATCTCAGGAGACCAGGTCTATCAGCTTCTTGTTTTTAGAAAGAATATTGTTCACTGCCATTATAATTGAAATTAGATAATGTTTTGGAGCAGAGCTCACTGAACAGACTCGCTGGTGTTGAGTTTTGTGGAGGAACAGAAGGGAGTTATTTTGTGTGTTAGAAGGGCTGTCTTAGGCATCAGGAGTTGCCTGAATATGCTGCTTGCAAGGGGATTTTACAATAGGCGAACAAGTAGTGTCAATAAGCTTTGCTTCATTGATTTTCATTCATTCCAGCTGAGGATATAACCCAGTGGGAGCAGTTAGGAGAAAGTAATAGACCTAGAGGGGAAAAGAAGGTTTTCTTACCTGTGTTAAGCCTTTTGCCTTGCAATCTGAATTGCCCCTTTGCTCCTCAGCGAGTGCTTTGGTGTGTCATGCACAACAGAAGCAGCTTACTGGGCTGCTCCTCTTGGAGAGGCAGAGTGAGGGTTATTCATATTGTCTCTTCCCTGCCTTCTCACATGCAGGGGCTTGAAGAGACTGCACAAATGGGATGCTACACTTATTTAAGGTTTCCTAACACAGGAGAAAAAATAACCCAAACCAACAAAATTGATTTAGTGTGGTGCACTTTCGATTAAATGGATGCTGTGCTTCTTGTGTATGGTGGGTTTCTTTTTTTTTTTCTATTATGCAAAAAGTTTGCTTTTTATGTTACTTGCTTATTAGAGTCTTTGAAATAAAGAATGTGAGAGTCACTAGGTATTAATCTGTGACTTGCCATTGTATATATTAGCCACAATCTATCACCATTTACTTGCTGTCTGTATTTTATTTTGACTTCAAGGCAGTCTTGGCCTTACTATTTCACTTCTAGAGCTCATAGTATTTTTACTTGTCATCATCCTGAATCTGCTCCAGGTGGAATACTACCAGTGGTGCAGGGAGACATATACAGTATCTTGAGGAAGAAAGAGCATTTAGAAATGAAAGCTGAGCAGAAGTAATGGATCAGAAAGAGTTTAGGTGACCAAATAGTTAACAAATGCAGTATGTTTGGATAGCAAAAGTAAGGCCACTTGTACAATTACAATTGGTACTTCTGGCCAATTTATATGCCCACTTCAGCTAAACAAATACAATAGGATATTTTACATTACTTGAGAGTGAAGATCCAAAGGGTTTGCAATGGTACTTATTTTTATTACACTGCTGTTTTGTTCTGAATAAAATTGGGCATGCTCTGAAGCTGCACAGCTCAATTAAGAGGCTTTCCCCCCACCACTGTGTGTCCCCCCACCACTACATTTGTGTCCTTGGTGTCTAGTGGGCAAGGTGCTCCCAATCTGTTCAGAACATTCCCTGTGTCCTCTGCCAGTGCCACCTGGGGAGAATGAGAACAATGTTGTTGGGAACTGAAATCTTGGCAATGAACCTGAGCATTAGAGATAAATGAGGGGGGAGTGTGATGGAATATGGGTAAAGTTTTTAACTCTTCAGATGGTCACCTGTGGAGGATGACAAGACATTGTCCTGTTCCTGCTGGGAGTGGATGTGAATTTAGGGCCTGAAAGTATAGTGATGCTGACTTGTTCCCTATTTGTTGGAAATGGAAAGCAAATGGAAACATGGAGAATGGAAGATTTTTTTGTTTGTGACAATTATTTTTTAGGGCAGTAATGTCCTTGCCATTCAGTTGGTCTCATAAAATGTCAGAAGTCATTAATGGCCAACAGTCTGGTTATGGAAGCTTTAAAGATACTGGAATTATGGAAAACTTTCCTTTTCAGTCCATATGCCATCAGTGGTGGTTATAAAATATTTCCAGTGCACAGAAAAGTTTCCCAGTCCAAGGGAAGTTAACAAACCTGAAATACAGAATCATTGTAAGACTTTGAAGATATTCCAAACCAATGGAAGATTAAGGAAACACACTCTCTGCTTACGCTTAAAACCAGTTCTAAAGCTTAAAAATGTGTCTTGTGGAAGTGTGGCATTTGCATGCTGTAGACTGAAGTGTAAAAAGTCTCTGTGTCTTCCTGAATGCAAGGAATGTCAATACAGAAGTGATGATCAAAATGCTTGATAGTGCACTTACTCATTGTTAGCAAAAATCAGGAAGATAGCTTTAATTCCCACATTATAAGCAGGTAGTTCTAGAGGATTGTTGCTGTGTCCAGACTGTGGATATGGTTCATATAGGTAAAATATGAAAAAGTAATGAATTTGGAAATATGAAGTATTGCTTTTGCCACTGTACAGTGGCCAAGTTTATTGACTGTGCCACAAGAAAACCATTCTACTTCTCTTTTTCTCATTGTAATGTGCTGATTTTATTTTATTGCACAGCCATACCTACATTCTTGTTCTTAACTTCAGCTTAGTGAAACATCTTGCTGATACTTTTCCATTAACCTTGTTTGGATGAAGATAACAGTGGTGTAGCATAATTTTTTTTATTGATTCCTTCCTTTCCCTCCCTGAATTGCTAAGCCAACACGGAGGAGTGAATAGCTATTTTTAAAATACCTGTTGTGATTAAAAACTGTAGATAAGATACTGACAATTTTTGTTTTATTCTGCTCTCTAGGTTGTCAGCTTTGGAGCAATTTAACCACCAGCTGAGAGGGTGGACAAGTAGTGCCCTCTTAGATGTCTTTGCAGTGAGGGCCCTGAAAACAGCTTTGTGGCTGGTTTTATGCAGCACCTCATATTAGCCAGTTTTCCAAAAGCAAATTGACCTTTGCTTTGTAATGTTTTATGTCAAGTAGGAGATCAGACCTGCTGTGTTCATGCTGTAATTTCCTTTAAATGCAGGATTAGATGTTCTGGTGTAATGGTGATACCAGTTATTATGTCACTTGGTGTTTGCTCTGTTCCCCCTCCCACTTCATTCAATTCAACTTGGGCTCTCTTTAAATATGTCTGTAGAAATCCTTACTGCCACTCAGGCAAGAAAGGGAAGCCCTGAATATCTTGGCCTACAAATACCCTGCCTGTGGAGCTTGCCCTGAGCAGGTGTAGCCAGCAGCAACATCTCCTCCACTTCATCCAGGGGCAGCTCTTGGTGCTGGGCCTTTGGCTGCAGGCCGGAATAGCAGAGAAAGGTGAGATGTGGGTCCCCAGTCCCAGCCCTACAATCAGCAGTTTCTCCAGTGCCTTGAAACTGAACAAAAGAGTGGCTAAAATGTGTGCTGGCTTACAAGATTTGAAGTGATGCATTTGTCTGCTGGGTCTTCTTCAAGCTATAGAGAGAAAAATAGAACAAGCTTAGTTTTTCCATAATTTCCCCCCTGTAGCCCAAAGGAGACTACACGACAGAGATGTCTTCTCTAATCTTCTCTTCCACCCTGCATTATTTTCCTTCCCTCCTCCTTTCCTTCTGTCTCACAGCTCCCCTCCCCACTCGCACACACGCAGACTTTTGACAGCACACCAGTTTGATTCTTGAGCTCCCTTTTTAGCCCACATGGGTGTCTAGTCAGTGCTGCAGCCCTGGCTAATACACGAGAGTTGGAATAAATGTATAACAGCAGGTAGCAAGTGACTGCTGACAGGGTGACATATTGACTTAATATCTTCTGTTATGTGATATGAAGGATGTGCCTTTTGGTGTGTATTTTCATTTTAATTTTTTTTTGTGTGTTTCTTAGACAGACACTTGTAGGCAGTTTGGAGTAATTGTCTGAAATCATTAACATGTTTATTAAATAAGGGAGCAGAGTGCATTATCTAGCAAATCAATTATGTAAATGCACGAAAAGCATGAGAGATTAGTCTTTAACTGTTGCTGAACTGCATCCACTTTCCTAAATTATACATGAAAGTGGGGTTTTTGTCAGTGTGTATGTGTAGTGTTAGGCTCCACTTTGCTCTTTTGGAGCTTTAAGTAACATCGATTAATTGGTACTGTTGTGAAAGAAGAGGGCACTCCTGATGTACACTAATGAACAGCAGTGTGCATACATCCTTTCTATACAGGGAAACAGATGGTCTGGAGTGCAGAACAGAAGTAATCTCAACTGGAGGGTCTGGATGACAAGATAAACTGACAGTGAAGCCATAGCAATTTATTCTCTCATCTAGACACTGGGAAAAAATCTCCAGGAAAATCTGTTAATCTCCAGCAATTTTAACAGTATGTTTTCTTTCTGGTGACTTAGGATCAAATGAGACCATGCCTCTACAGTTTTACCAATCCTTAACTTCGAGAGCAGGTGAGAACAGAGCTCATCACTCATGGCATGCTTGGAAAATTCACCTCTTTCCCTTACAGCTGTATAAATGGTATGTGTAGGGGACCATGTGGTAATAACAGCACAAACTGCACTGCTCCATTTTCATCCACTGCATTTTCAGTCATGCTCAGCTGGAAAGAGAACAGTCTGCTGTGGTTCAAGCAAATGTGATTTATCCACTGCTCTGAAGCATATTGCACAAAAAAAGAGAAGTCCTGTATCTTATGGACATGGTGGCTACCTGTGTAGGAGTCAGATAAAAGATTATGGATGCATTCTAAAAGTGAGTAAAACTCATGGAAATATTATTATTCTCCATTATTAAGTACATATATGGTCTCAGGCTTCCAGTAGTAGCTGGGGCCTTCTCAGAGGTTATCACTATTCATCAAAGAAGAATACATACCACACAAATGTTGGGTTTTTTTTTGCCATACTGTTATTTTCCTACCATCTCATCTTCTATGTGTCTTCCACAGAGGTTTGCAGAGGTTGGGCCATTCCAGATGCCCAGCACACAGGGTGCAGAATTGCCCTATAATGCTGATTTTGCAGATCATTGTAAATGCTCAAACTGTCTTAGAGCACAGCTGTCCTCAGGACATGCTGTAGTTTCCTCCCTACTGGAATGCCAGCACAATTAACTCAGCTCTTTATTTCCTTTGTTGTTATTTCTGACCTGGCTGAGTTTGGTTTGTTGAAGGGACAAACTTCTGCTGGCCTCACAGGTCACATCCCGTTACCAAAACCCAAGACTCCCTCCCAGGAACTGAGGGAAGGAACATTTTTTTCTTCTTTCTTCTGGTATTCACTCTTCCCCCTAGTCCTGGCAGGGAGGATGGTGAAGGAAGGCTTTGCAGCCTTACATCCCTTTGGACAGACCTTGCACTACAGTGACAGTCATTGTAGCAGGTGTTGCAGGACTTAACTTACCATAAAATCATGAACTATGCAACAGTAGAAGAGCTGGATATAAAGAATGCTCACTGCTTTCCTGTATTCCGACCAGGTGAGCTGTAGGCAGCTCTCTGAGTGCAGTCCAGTTCATCTGTGCAGTTCCACATGTCAGGGCTGGCTGTTTGCTGTCATTGGAAGCCTTTCTGGAGTGGGTATCACTGGAGATGTGGCAATTCAGCTGGAGACAGCAAATTATATTACTGTACCTGAAAGTAGGATTCAGTTAGTTTCTGATGAAATTTTCAGTTGTGAAAATCTTGTTTAAAGACTGTGCCTTCCCAGGAATTCTCAGTGTTAAAATAACAGGACATTAAGTGTGTCATGTTTATTAATTGTCAAAATTAGATCAATCATAACAGAGCTAACAGATATGCCTGGTTGAGGTGAAAGATGAAGATGGAAGAGCTAGCAGATATCACCAAAGAGCTGAGAGATGCCAGGAGAGATGACAGATGTGGCTGGATGAGCTGAAGGGGGATTGGAAAAATGCAGTCCCAGTCATTGCCTCAGGGAAGAAATAGTAAACCTCACAGACCTTGAAAAAATGTCTCAAGTGAGCAGGAATGGAGGAGTTTGTTCACTGCCGTTGTCTCTGACTCACTTGCAGTGTCTGCTTCTTCCTCTTCTTGAGAAGTTGCCATAGGGGAATGAATGCTGTGATAGCTTGGATTTGGAATTTTATTCATGTTTAGATTATAAAGCAGACTGTAAAATATTATTGTGTTGGTGCTGATCCTTTCTGACCTTCACAGCATCCACGCTTTGGCACCTTCAGGGACTTGTGAGTCTTCAGCCTGCAGTATTAGAGAACTTTATCCTGCAATGACTCACTTGGCAACAGATTCCTGTACCTGGGCAGAGAATAGCAATAAATTCAACACTGCACGGTGAGGGGTCCAAGTCCAGCTTTCTGCTTTCCCAGAGAATTTGGGAAGACAGATACATTGGTGTGATCTGTGGGATTGTTTCTCTTCTCTGTGAACCAGGCAGAGAACTCTGCAGTAATGTGAGAAGGAGCACTGGGGTTTGTGATGTGCTCAAGGGGTTCTGATAACATGGCCAGGGAGCTGCTAGATGTAGAATTGATAAAGCATGTATTAATGAGAAAACAATATCAGTATATGAAATACGGCCTTTTGAATATATTCAAATATAAGCAGTATTCCATCTAACTGGAACATGCAAGTAGCTGTTGCACTGAGGTTTTTAAGTGAACACTGCACTATATCCTTTTTTTGTTATTTCCAGTAGCTTAAAAGCTCACTGGGCTATACTAAAAAGAAAAAGGACAATACATCCTGCTGCATTTCGTGAAGTGTCCCATCCTTTTACAAATAACTTGTTTTTCAAAACCTAGAATGAGAGCTAAATTCCAGAGTGGTGTCTTTGTAAAAATGTCATGGGGCTTTTTCAAATGATGAAGGATGTGCTTCAGACAATAATATGCATAGGTATGGCATGTCTATAAAAGTTGGTTCAGAAAGTCTGCACAACACCCCCTCGTTGATCTATAAATACGTCTTTGTGATGAAGCTCAAAATGGGATGAAAATATTTTGATACTGTGTTTTTAACTTTTGATACATCTCTTGGCTTGAAAGATAAAAGCATTCACTCCTAGAATTTACACTCCTCTGATGTGATTAAAACCAGATAGGTGTACTGTAAATAGAATATACTCTGTATGATGATAGGTATGGCTTAGTGTTTTTGAGAAGGAGGTTTCTTACTGTGGAAAAACAGCTTTTCTTGTTAAGTTGCTTGTCACTGTTTTCAGCAGCACCTCCTTTCATCTATTATTCATTTTGGAAGACTTAATAGTATGATTTGGGTGTGGGCTGATACCAGACACCAGTAGAGTATAACCCCTGCAAAAATGAGATGCACAGAGCTATTGGGGTTGAGAGGCAAACAGACAAATGCGTCCTTGCTTTTTGCAGAACATTTCCCCGTCCAAAAAAGAGTCACACTGTTACATACTGCAAACTGTCTCCACTAGTCCCCTATTTAAATCTTGATGGAGCAGACAAAAAAGATGGGTGTCTTCACACCTTGTGCCTGTGTAAGGTGTGGTGCAAAGCCAGTCCCCCATTCCGCAGTGGAAGGAGTAGCTCTGCCCCATTGTGCTCCTTTAACGTGGGGCAGTATCTGGGAGGGCTGCATCTCATGTTTTTCTCCCAGTTAGCACAGACTGGGGTGTTTGCAGAAGGTCTGCAGTTTGTTCCCTGTGGCTTGCTGTGAGGTCTGTGGGGCTGCAGTTTGGTGTGCATGTAATGACTGTGAAGTCCTGTGTGACCGTGGATTTGTTGCAGTCGCTATGTGCATATAGATGGATATATTTATAGAAGAATCACTGTGAATGTGAGAAAGAAGCCTTTGAAGTGTCAAGCCAAATATTCTGGGGGAAAAAAAAGAAGATTTCTTGTCTACATCAGAAGCTCGCATTTCATGTAGACTTGTCTCATTTTACCCAAAATATCTCCCCACAGGTCAGGAGAGCTGAAAGCAATAATAATAATTGGAAATGTAGGGGGCGGGAATGTGTGTATGAGAAAGGATAGAGGGAAGAGGGAAATAACAAACGCTCTGAAATGTTTTTGTTTCTCCTTACTTATGATTTGTTTCTTTCCAGTAGCTTTTTCTCCTGCTTTATTTCCTGTCCCATCATGGACCCACCAGGGGAGACAGAGCTGTGTTGCTTTCCCTTCGGTCAGGCCCCTGCAGGCGTCCTGCTGGTGAGGAACAAGGGATGCAGGACAGCTTCCAGTGTTCTCAAAGTAGGCTGAACCCCCAAAAAGCTCCAGGTCAGCTTAGGGGAGGCCTGGGATGGATTCTGCCCCTCATCTCCCAGCATGGAGGCCACCATAAAACCACCCTCGGCCTGACATGAAGATTTCCTTTGCTCATTGCTTCTCTTTGGGAAAGACAAGGGACACAGACACTCCAGAGTCACAGAGGAAGGGGTCCATGTCTTTCATTAGCTGCTACTCTGATATTAGAGTTGGCTGACTCTTGAATATGGATAAAAGCCAAGGAATGTTACCAAAAAGAGGCTTTTTGCAAAGCAAAATAAAATACAGATGTTTTTCAAAACTAATTCTTCAGTTGATGGCGATGGTTTTATGCATAATTTCCATTCCAGAAATAGAAAATACTCATTTTTATCAAGAACTGTTTCAGGCTGCAGTTCCTGGCTGGTTGGTGTCTGTCTACATATACTGGGACAGCTCAAAACCTTCCCATGGTGCCTTCAGTGAGAAATTCTTGCTCTCTTAACAGGTTTGAGACATGACTCTCTGCTTCTTTCTGCTGTATCTCTATTTGGCTACAATATATCCTTTTCCCAATTGAAATGGCAAAGTTTTGCTCTGAAATATATAAATCATGAGGGTAATGTTTACAGTGCCTGTAAAACCTTCAAAAACATGCCTTGCAAATAGCTTGTAGTGTTTAGGATGAGAATTCTTATTTTCTTGCTTGTATGCAATTACTTACATAGTGCTTATTTTTTGTTATTACATTTATTCTTTCTTCTTTTTAATATAATGTGTAGTACTGAAGCTAGAGAAAACAAAGAAGATCAGGGTTGTCTTAGAAGTGGAATGGAAGATACTCAGTTTTTAAAATACACTTTGTAGCAGTAGGTACTTTTCTGCTCTGGTGAAAGGTTGTGGGCTAACAGCATCCACTGTTAGGACCTGGTTTGAGTCCTCAGCTGCTAAATCCTCTCAGTGTTATTTTTAAACAGGGTTTGTGAAATTTAGCCAAGCTATTTGTTGTGTTCTGTATTTAAAAACTGTTATTTTGGTGTGATTGTTTTAGTCGTGTTCTTGGAGAGTGTTGGTAAAACAGCAGTGGCATCAATGGATTCCTTTGGTGTCTGGGAGATGTGGAGAAAAAGAATCTTCCTGTTAAAATAGCAGGAGGTTGCTGAATGCTGCCTTTAGTGGTGTCCATTTTGAGTCAGGTCCGGGAGACCCAGATGAAGTGAGTGAGAGTGGGGATTGAGGTGATGTTAAAATGCAGCTTCAAATGGTTGGAAGTATCAATAATTGCAAATACTTCATCTTTTCCCAGGAATGCCTTGGACGGGGCCTGCACCTTGGCATTTGCGTTGCGCTGCTGTAGGTAAATGTTAACATGCAGCAAACACTGCAGGCGAAAGCTCTGGCTGCCAAAAGAAGGGCATTTTTCAAATGTATTGCTCTGGTGTTGAATGGGAAGCTGAGAATATGCTTTCTGCAAGAGATGTAAAATATTAAAGAAGCCAGTAGCAATAAATGGAAGTGCACCCATTGGTTAACAGCACTTGGCTATATATCAAGACCATTTCTGGAAGTAGATCTTGTAACATAAATTACTGAATATTGAATTACTGCAATGTGTTAAGGATTCCTTTTAATTACAGGATGTTAGGGCTTCAAAAATAAAATTCTTCAAAGTTAATCATGAAGTAAAATAACTTCGTACTTAGCTGAGTTTCAACTTCATTAAAACGGTTCAAACGGCTGATGGAGCCCTAATAAGTTTTGTTCAAAGATATGACATCTTTGAAAATTTTCTGCAAATCTAACTCTATTATCTTTGATACTCTCTAATTGGATATAGCAATCACTATTCATGTTGTCTAGTGGATTGCATCCATGATAAGGTGCTGTAAATGTATCCTGTTGTCCTGAAATTAGCAAATCCAGGGATTGTAAGGGCTATTTTCACAGCAGTATTTAAGTCCTTCGGGCAAGTACAAAATACATATTTTGCCTTATATCAATATAAAACTACTTTGGGGAGTGAAAAATAGAGGTGGGGGGTGAGAGGGAATGGAATGAGCAACATTCTGACAGTATCAAATCATTAATGAGGGCACTGGTTTCTAAATTATTTACAGTGTATTCCATGTGCTCAACTGTTTTAGAATTGTTAATATTGAATGTGTTGTTTGTTAGATACAAACATTTTTCTCTCTTTAACTTTTAGATATCCTTTCTGCAATGTAATTTAATTACTGATGCTGTTTACTCTCAGGAGCTGTAAAGACTTTTTTTTTTCTTCTGCAAAGTAAAATCAGTATTTTACAACAGAATATCCCCTTAGGAGAAGCTGTTGGTCCTGTGTGGGTGATGGAGGAACATAAGGATGCAGTATTTCTTTTGACAAGCTGAGGTAGGGCAGGATGGGGCCGGGTGCTGTGCCCCTCTCCAGGAGCCAGTTTCTTTTCCTTCCCTGGCTTCTCCCTCCTTTGTCCCTCCCTGCCCAGCCAGGGCAGCCGGGCGCTGTTCCAGTGCCCTCTCCTCTTTGGGAGCTGTTACTTTCAGGACCATCAGCTTTTCATCCTCTTTTTGGTGTCCCTTAAAGCAGCTTAAACAGCAGATACAGAAGTAGCATTTTGCCCTCTGCTGGGAAGCCGGGTCTGACAGATCAGTGGTGTGAGCTGCTGTGCCAGCCATTGTGGGTAAGGAAATTGTGCCTGTCTGGGGAAACACTCAGTAGGCTGTGCAATCCTTTGCTGTGCTTCATTTCCTCAGACACTGCAGCAGCAGCATGAATTTGTGTTTTCTTTCTCCTTAAGGATGATGTTTTTTCTCTTTTTTGATATTATTCCTTGTATGTCAGTGTTGTCATTAGAAATCATCTGGTTGTTAGTCAGGCCCTGTGAAGTCCTTTGCCCCAATTCCTCCGAAAAATCTGAGAGCACTGAGGTACTGGATCCTACCCTGCTACTGTTTTTATGGAACTGATGTGCAGTGTAAAAAATCTAACACAAAAAAACAAGTGGAAATGGCCTGGTTTCTAGCTCTGATTTAGAAGCAGGCAAAATACTTTTTGCATTTCTGGAGCAATTTAAGTTAAAGTTGCTGGAAGGATAATAAAGATTAGTTTGGGTTGGAAGGGGCATTTAATGGTCATCTAGTCCACACCTGCCCTTAGAAGAGCAGCACATCCTTAACTCAAACAGGTTGCTCAGAGCCCTGACCAACCTGGCCTTGACTGTCCCCAGGGATGAGGCATCCACCATCCCTCTGGGCAGCCCATTTGTGTTTCATCATCCTCATTGTAAAAGAATCCATATGTCTCATCTAAATCTGCCTTTTTTTAGTTTAAAACTGTTATCCCTTGTCCTATTGCCCTGCTAAAAATTGGTGCCCAACTTACCTTTAGTCCAGAAAGGAGCAGTTCAGTCTTCCTGGAGCCTCCTCCAGGCTGAAAAAAGCTTTTTCCTACTCAGTAGCTATTGGGTACTGTGGGGGTCCTGTTTGTTACTGTTTTCACATTTGATCCTCCATGAAACACAAACTTTAGTCACTGTAACTGAACCAAATTAGGTTTTGTTTCTTACAAGTTGTCACTTTATCTGCAGTTCTGCCCTAAAGCTGTGTTTATTTTACTATATTTTTTCTGATGGCACTTCTTTGCTTTAGGGGGAATAGCCCAGGAACAGGGGATAAAATAAAGAATAGAGCCATGTTATCTGGTGAAACCACCAGATGTATGTTTTGATTTTCTTCCCAACTGAAAAATCATGTAGCTTTAATAACTTTAAAGCTATTATTCATGTTTATAGTTTTAATTAATTTCATTTTATGAAGCTTGGTGATTTTTAGAAAAACCCAACCACTTATGAAAGTTGATTTAAAATCTATATGAAGCCACCTTTCCTTGAGAGTTTGTGCACTGTATAATGCACAAGTTGTGTGCTTGTGAAATCAAGTTGCTTATTTTTTCAATAGTTTAAGTATTTTTTTCCCAACTCAGCTGCAAGCCTTTTTCCATTACTTTTTTTTGAATCTTGAAGATAACACTGATAACATTCTTGGTTGTTGTGCACTACTACAATGGGCCAATACAATGCATAATGTGGAGTGTCTTTATATCATTTATCTTCACATCAGACAATCCCATGCCTTGTAACCTGTAGCATTTCTGTGGTGTGCACTCGGTTTCACTTGTTTGATAATTTGAGTGGTGAAGACTTAATCCTTCTTTGTTGTCTTCCAAAGTAAACTGTCAAGTAATAGTGATAGTAAATCTACTCAGTCGTGAGATTCAGAGCTGGCTCTTTCTGCACAAAGCTGTATTGCAGGCATTGCTGAACACAGGCTGGAGAATCACAGCAGCTGGGAAACTAGCTCAGAGATTAGGATTTATTGCTGTTCAAAGACTAGCTTCCCTTTCTTTTTTCCTGAATGGGTGTTTTGTGTGTTTTATCTCAATACTGATTTCTCACTTCTGTAAGTGGAGGGTGTCAGCACAGCAGTGCCATATACAAATGTCTCCTTGCTACATGACATCAAGGGAAATACAGGTTGGATATTAGGAAAAAGCTTTTTACAGAAAGAGTGATAAAGTTCTGGAATGGCCTGCCCGGGGAGGTGGTGGAATCACCATCCCTGGGTGTGTTTAACAAAAGACTGGATATGGCACTGGGTGCCATGGCTTAGTTGAGGTGTTAGGGCTGGGTTGGACTTGATCTTAAAGTTCTCTCCAACCTTGTGATTCAGTGATGACTCTGCCAATAATACAGGAAATAGATGGAAACAATTAAGTTGGCATTTAATATCATCTGCACATATGCAGGGCAGAGGAACCAGCTGTGGGGAGCAGAAGAGCTGAGTACTGAGGGACAGGCACGGATGCAGAAGGTGTTCTCCCAAGCACCTCTCACCATTCAGCCAACAACTGTTGTGCTGAACGGCTCCTGCTGGCCTGTCCTAGTAACAGCCATGGTTAACCTGGCACAGATCAGGGATAGCAGTGCAGGAAGAGTGATTTTCACATTGTTCTTTTACCTGACCAGGCTGGGAGAAGGCCTGTTCAGGTACCTGTAAAAGCAGGTCGCTTGACTCCGTCCAGGAGGCTGTAGCTCGTTAGTGTGAGAGCAGGAGATGACTTCACAAAAGTGCAGGCAATGTATGAGAGAAGTGATTGGTGAAAGTAGAAATGGACAGGAGATAAATGATGGGAATAGAGAACAAGGGAAGGTTAGGAAAAATATGAAGTGTAACCAAGATAAACTGGCTTCTAGAGTTAAAGATGAGAGAAATTATAGTAGCTGTTCATCTCTCTAGCTTGGCTGAATGCAGAGGAGTGTAAAAGTTAAGGTCCTGTTAAAGGGCAGGTCAGCAGTATGATTTCATCATTCTGTGCTCCTACTGCAGTACAAGGGCTTGAAAAAGGGAACAAGATGAACTAAAGGTACATGGGAACATAAAATCCTCCTTTTTCTCTGTAGAAAGACATTATGATGATTCAGCATGAAATACAGGCAGTAATGTG
Organism: Chloebia gouldiae; assembly: GCA_003676055.1. Classification (NCBI taxonomy): domain Eukaryota; kingdom Metazoa; phylum Chordata; class Aves; order Passeriformes; family Passeridae; genus Chloebia; species Chloebia gouldiae. The sequence goes on from QUSF01000015.1 coordinate 2,165,484, forward strand.
CACTGCTTTGAACTGGGTTTGTTTTATGTGTTTAAAACAGTTGCTACATTAAAGGTGGATATCCCCAAAATTTAGACTGTCCCCATCCAGATGAAAATTATGTAATTGAATCAGGTCTCTGCCCTATTTAGTGTCTCTTTTATCTGACAATGCCCTGTGTTGGCTGCTGTGAAGGAAAGTGTAAGAAAACCTACAACACCCAATTAGGGAGTCATGTGGCTGTACATGGTATTTTTTCCATCTCAGCTAAAGCCTGGCTTCTGCCACAGAGCATTTGGATTTCTATCCCTTCCACATTGGCTGAATTTTGTGCAGCATAATACAGGGTCTTCTCACTAGCTCTATGAATCTCAAAACATTTTTAAATGCTGCAACACCAATTATTTTGTGCATCTAGATCTCTAGTCTTTGTCTGTCTTCTAATATTCATTTGTGTTGTGCTAATTGTCCTGAGTTGGTCCTTGGCACACTGTACTAAACATGATAAAATACAAGAATTAGAGAAAATAGTTAGATTAAAAAGAGCATAGAACTTTTCTAATGTACAAAGGTTCTAGCATATGTTACCCTGCAGATTTCTGGCAGATTAGAGTGAGTTATTGTAATAGTTGGTTCTTGTTAAAATAAGATAATTCTGTTAATTCCAGCATTTTCAGTTCACAGAAGTAACAACACACTAACCCTTCCTTTAAGGATCTGATTTTAGACCAGGTGCTTTTGCAGCATCTTGGGTAAATGGAATTATCTCCCAAATACATTCACATCCTCACAGCATCTTTCTAACCAACACAGACACAGAGGATGTGGCAGCTTCCAGCTCTGCTGGAAAGTTGTGGGCTTGCAAGTGAAAATCTTTCCATTTGGCTGTTGGAAACAGACTCTGATGACTGTAGGTAGGTAGGAGCCAGTGTTTATGCATTTACCTGGGCTGAGACAGCTCTCCATGGAGTCCCGGTGCTTGAATGGGATTTCTCAGTCACATTAATATTTAGAGGATTCTTTGGATTTTTCTTAGTACTTGAAAAACCTCAATATTTTTGTCAGTAATTTTAAGCATTAAAAATTATGTACCTGCACTATCATTTGAATATTTGCAATTCATGCATTTCCAAGGAAATGAGCCCTCTTTGTTGCCAGAGAATATCTCCCTACTTGATGCTGATAATCCATACTAGTTGTATTCTTTTTTAGTTTTTTCCTGAGATTGTTCCTTACTGGAATGCCCAAAGAGACATCAGTACTTAGCCCCAGACATTGCTGCAATTTGTCTGATAGCTGTCATTGAACTACAGGCAGTTTTAGAATGTCACATTTTTCTGTTAAGGAAAGTTGTTTCTCCTGGCAAAGTGTTTTAGGTACCCTGTTTCTCTATCACGCTGAGCTGAAAAACTGAAGTTCACCTCAAACATTTGCCTGAGAATTAAAATTAGGGAGGAGCATATAGTCCCCCATGGAGGGGGAGTTCAGAAGGAAAATGGGAGAAATGACAGTCACTGATTTCCTCTGATTTACAAATGGGAGAGGGGTTTTCTCTAAAATCTTTAAGAGTAAAAATAAATGGGCAGAGCTGGTTTCCAGGTTTCCAGCTGTCTGGCTTACTAAATAAAATAGAACTGACGAAGTACAGGATTGTTCTCCAAATATAAGAAGCCCTCAGTGTGCCTCAAATACCAGTAGGAAAGTACAAAGAGGTTGAAAATTTGGTGAGAATCATTAATGGAAATTGAGCAAACAGCTCTACTGTCAAGAGGGAAAAATTGTTTCATATTGGAGTGATGATGCATGTCCTAATAAAAGACATCGTTTCACACCCACCAGGAATAAGACATATTCTGTACTTTTATATCCTATCTTGTTTTGAGTAGGAAGAATATCTTTTTTAAGAAGAAAAATCTTGCATTAGGAAAATGAAGAGGAAAGAGGTTTTCCCACATGCTGGAGAAATTAATGAATCATTTCCATCAGAGTACATGCAAAAGCAGAGGAGCTGCCATAAGAGAAGTAACAGCTGATTTTTCCAATTGACCTTTGGCACAGAGATGATCTGGTCATGCTCTAACTAATTCTGACAAAAGTGTTTTTAATGAGGGGGAAAAATAAAAACTAGAGTCTCTTCATCATCCTTCATCATCCCTTCATCCCTGAAATGCTAAATATGTTGAAATATTTTCTGCTGAGTTTTAAAAAGGAAGATTTAAAATTGCAATCAGAGACAACAGATCCAAGAGAGGTGACAAACAGGTGCCACGTCACACTACCTTTGCTCTGTAGTCTCGAGTGGGAGGAATATTTTTGCTAGATGGAAGGTGTGTGTTCAGGTGAGGAAGTTCATCTGAGACAGGCACAGCCTGAGGCTCTGAGTCACACAGGCAAAATCCCCTTTGGAAATGCAGGTAAAAGGTGTGACACCAAAGGGGAAGATGTTGGAGTGTGGGGTTGTTCTGGGAGGAACCTGGAGGACGCCAAGTGTTTAAAGAGGGTGTTGAAATGAGTGACAATCACTCTTTCATCCCCTCTCTTTTCTGGCACACTTCCTTCCATGGTCCTGTCTTAGAACCCACATCTCCACCCCATAAGGCAGCAGCTTCCTTCGAGCCACCTTTCACTTCCCACTCCCTGCTGGGAACTGCCAAACAGGAGAGAAAAGGCACCAACCTGACACCGAGGGAAACACTGAATGGAGCCTGCATGGGGACAGGGAGGTGGCTCTGTGAGGAAGGTCACCATCCGTGGTTGTCCAGGGGCTGTGGATCTCCAGGCTGCTCCCTTGGATCCAGGCAGGAGAGGAGCTGTGCTGGCTGCAGTCCGTGCTGTGCTGGCAGCCTTGGGGCTGCTCTGGGCACAGACACCCAGACACAGCTTTGGGGCTGCCAGCTCCAGGGGGAATGAAGCTGCTGAGGACAGGACAATAGGTACCCACAGCTTGGAAGTGGACAAGAACACCATCTCTCCATTTCTTACTGAAATACAGCAGTGTTTTGTATGAGTCTGGGTTCCGGTTTTCCAGCTGCAAGCTACTGGCTAATTGGTTTAATCATTTCTTGCCTTCTAATTGAAGGTATATACTATGCAAGTGCTTTATTTCTTCAAGTAATTTCTTTCATCAAGTGATATTCATCACTCTTGCTGTCCCTGACTTCAGAAAAGACCCAGCTGATTGTATGCAAGGGAGTGTCCAAGAGCAGAGGAAATGGAGGAATGGGTGTGCACTGGTACCTGGCCAAAGAGTTAAAAAGAATGATTTTTACAGATTTGGAACAGAAGGACACACCATTTGAGGGATATAGAGGAAGAGTTGTGGGTGAGGTACACCACCTCTCCCAGGTGACTAAAACAAGAAGCAACTAATTGTCCTACAGGTGGAGATGCATTGGCATTGTTGTCTAACCTGTGCACTGCCACAAATATGAAACTCAGAAAAGGGGGAGTCTCCAGCTGCAGCAAAGGCCTGAATGGGAACTGTTTCTGTAAGGCAAGAAGGCTGTTTGGAGTTATCACCAGCTGGAGACTGGTTTTATGAGCTCATCAATAAGATGAGGCATTTCTCTAGGTAAATGAAGGCTCAGTGAACAGTTACTGTGATCTGGAATCTCTGAGGTAAGCAGAAGCCTGGGAACAAAGTGATGCACTGCTCTTGTTTCCTTTCTTTGCAAACTGCTTGTCAGCTGAGTGGGAGAGGCAGCCAGGGATAGCTGAGGGAAGGGAAAAATCTGTGCTTTGTTCTAACCCCTTGGCTCACTCTTTCTGGAACTTACCCAGGTACCAACTTAGTTTGCTGCCTTAAAAGAAGCTTCTTTTTCGAGGCCTTTCTGAGTTTAGCTGTTACAGTGTCATCCAAATACATACAGATGAACCTCAAAATTGCAGCAGAAACTTTCATACAGGATTTTCCCTTGGTTTGATATGTTCCCATGAAGGTTTTAGGGGGGTTGGTTTTAGTTTTAATGAATTACATGGCCTTTAAAAAGTGATACTTACTCAATATTTCATGACGAGGAGTACTTTAACAAATGCTACAATAAACTGTCTTTTTTCATTTTAGTGGTGTCCCAAGGAATGCATTAGTGTTTGAAGCTGAAACACTTTGACATCAGTCTGGGTGATGAGTTGCTATGGTTTCAAGGGCAGTGTTAGTGCTAGAAAAAGACCACATCCCTGGAATGTGCACACGCAGTCCTGGGCTCCTATATATTTCATGACCAGAACATAGGATTTGCCTTCCACATCAGTGCCTTCATCACAGGGCATAAGGAGAGACTGAAGGAAGATGTGGAACTGGATTGCTGATGGTTAATAGCTCTTCCATCCCATTTGAGTAGAAGGTGTGGATGTGGCAGTTTTCAGCACTCTGATGGGAAGATGGAAATCCTGGGCCTCGTGGAGCTCCCCACTTTCGCAGGGGGAATTTCCAAGGCAGGAGATCAGAGTGGAGGGAGAGGGTTCCCATTTTCATGTGTAATAGACTCAATGCAAACCACATCTTTTAGCTTGAAATACTTTCTTCAAGCTGCAAAAGGTGGCATGTTTTTATCAGGTACTGATCACAAACTTGAAGTATTTATGTATATATGCTTTCTCTGAAGATGAAACAATACAGCAGGATTTTTTTAAAACGTAAAATATTTTTTAGTAAGCAAAATATAGGTATATTAGAACCTTGCTTTACTTATCACTTAAGCATCTTTAACTAAAAATAGAACCCTAATCAGTTTCCCCTTGAGTCCTTCAGCTTCCAAGTGGGAAATAGATAACGGCTGGATGTTTAAAACAATACAGTATTTCACATTATTTCTCAGTACAGCGTAGGAATGTGAATTCCTCTGAGTTATATTTAATGCAGATAGTTCTAGAAAATATCCAGGAGCTTCACTGTGGATATTGAAATGCATCTCTGAAAGAAAGAATATTTTGCTTAAGTCTTAATGAGTGCCTTACTGATTTGTAATGAACAAGCCCTCTTTTGTACAGCCTCTCTTTGTGGTGAGGGTTGCCCTGATTGATGATGTTACCTTGTCCTCCAGTATTTCAGTCCCTTTCTCAGTGTAGCCCAGCATGCTTTAGAAGAGCTGCTGACACGTGGGGCTGTGTTCCCTTCTCCCTGTGCCACACAAACCTTTCCCTCTTCTCCCTGCTGAAACAGCACAGCCACTCCTCAGGTCCCAGCTTGGTGCCCTGCCAGCCCTGGGAGCTCTTCTCCATACCAGGTTCTTCTCTAGAAGCTGAGAGGTTATCAGGACCTGGCGGCTTCACAGAAACACTGTGAGGGCTCCCATGGTCCTCTCATTTCTCCTGCTTGGTTTTTTTGAAGGGTCTTGATCCGTCTTCCTTCGCCTCTGTTTTTCAGTCTAACGTCTAACACCTGACTTTTCACCAAAAAAAAAGTACCCTGTAATTTTGGTTGTAATGATTTGATCCTTAATGAGTTTACTGATGTGTAATCATCCATCAGGATGGAGGGAAACCACTTAAAAAGGAGCAGTGTTCATCCAGAAATTCAGCTTTCTCACCAAAGTGTTGAAGGGAGGAAACAGTGCCAGAGGAGTTCCCAAGACTTTGAATTCAGGGATTTCAAACTCAGAACAGCTGTATGTACACTGAGGCTTTTCTCTTCATTTGTCATCTGTCTAACAAGCTCGTGGCACATATGTATATTTGCTTGTGAATTACAAAGAAATGTTTTGGAAGTCTATGGGGAATCCAGTTAATCAGTTTGATTCATTGCAGTACTTATTAGCCATGATGGCTGAGCCTCTGAAGGTTTGCCATTTTCTGTCAGGAAAGTTCAGTGTAGTCTAAGCCAAAATTGTTGAAATGAATATCTTAACTTTTATTACCCAAAGAAACTGTCAGACCTCTCTAATGATTTCAGATGGAGTGACACCAATTTTTTAAAACTTATTTTTAAAAAATATTTAATTTTGTTCAGCTGAAATTCATAGTGCAGGCATATACAGATTGTGGGACGGGTAGATATTAGTTAAGGTATGGGTCTTGTCCAAATCTTGTGTGGCCATTTAGGTGATTTAAATTTTTTTTCTCTTCTCCAACTGCTACTTAACAGCTTGTAAAGGTCTTTTGAAACTCTATTACTTTATGCATTAGAGATTTGCCTGCTTCCACCCTCCCCCTTTTGGGATTCTGTGAGGCTTTTTTCTTGTATGCTGTGCCAACAGCAGATTTTGCCTGAGTTTTCTTTTTCTCATTAACATCAATTGAAGTGAGACATCAGAAATCCAGGACCATTTGCAATGACAGGACAGTGCCAATGCTCTTCCTTTCATAACCCATAGGAATAAAACTATGCAAAGCATCATTTCATTATTCACATTATGAGAGCCTGCATAAATTACAAATCATAAGCTAGGAGAAAAAAATCATTATATACTTTGTCAAACACCCCAGGTTTAAATTTTAAGAGAGAATATGAGAAAGAATTTTAAAAAATCAAAATAGTGGATTGTATAAATGTCTGTTTTCCTTTGTTAATAATTTTATCACAAGGCATTATCCTACTTTGGCAAGTGAGGGTAAATGCTCGGCCATGTGTTTCTTTGCTGCTTTACAGCAGGTGTTTATGCTGAAAATCATATTCTTGTTTTGGTTTGCTTTTTTTCCCTCATAATGTTGAAATACTGAAGGCACTGAGTTGAAATTGTATCCTTTATGCAGCCTTCCCTTGGTAACAGATAAGGTGAAATCCCCTCAGCCCTCCTGAATTGAGCAAAATGCCCAGCACACACTCTGCAGTGCCAGGACCTCTTCTTGAACTGAACTGTGTACAGTGGCTTCTAAAAATCTAATTCTTTATAGAGAAATAAATTAGCACCTGTCTGTGGTTTAACTTTAAAGCTCGCTGAATTTTTGGGTTTATTTCACTGTATTTAGTTTTTATGTGAAGATCTCTGAAGAGAGGAAATACAAGGACACGATGATTAGTGTGAGCACTGGTCTTGTTTTCATTAGCTAAAACATTTTGGGTTGATTAATGAGGCAAAATTTCATTTAATTCAGTGGAGAGAAAGACATACTGTTGTTATACTTGGAGTATCCATGCTCTCATGCTCTTTTTTATTGGATTTTGGTCCCCAGGAGCAGAATGAAGCCTTTTTCCTCAAGGGGAGCAGGCAGAGGAGGCTCTGTCAGAGCTCTGAGCCCCTTGGGTTTGGTGGCCCTTGGAGTCTGAGCTGGTGGCTGACGCTGGGCTCAGCAGTGACCGAGGGCTGTGACAGCAGGCTGTGCCCTGCCATGTACCCAGGCTGCAGGAACGTGCTCGTTAGGCAGGTGAGAAATACACTGCCTGCCTTAATGCCTTGAGTCTTGCCACCTTTTCAAGTTACAGAAATCGTGAGGTTTTTTTGTTTTGGTTTGGTTTTTTATGTTTGTTTTTTTTGAGAAAATTATTAATAAATAAAAGATGAGTTGTTATCTTTAGGTATCCCCTGGGGTCAGGGTTATCATCTCTGTAATTAAGCATTGTTATTTAGGGAGAACTTTTAGAAGCTTCATTATAGGATATTTAGGAAAATTAAAGATGTTAAAGTGAGAGCTGAAGTTTAAAAGTTGTCAGAATTTATGTTTGAAAGAAACTGATAGAATTTACTGACTTTGAGACTTAGTAAAAACCCAAACCCACTAAAAAGCCAAACCTGTGTGATTTTGCTAATTTTCCTAGTCGCCTGAATAAGATCTATAGAGAATAACAGTCTTAAATCTGACTGGGGAAAAGGAGGCTTGTTTTTTTTTCTTTTTTTGTGGATTATGAGAAGCAAGTGTGGATTTTGAAATAAGAGGGCAGATAGAAAGCCTGAGATGCTTTCATTCAAACATGTGATTTAATAAGCACCCAATTCCTTACTATTCCTAAGAAGAAATTAATAAAAATAAAAATACAAGGATCAGCATCTTGTTTAATTGAGGGGAGAAACCAGAAAAATAACCCTTTCTATCAAATTTGAGATGAAAAGGAGATTGATGTTGCATCTTTTCTAGCTTAATGAAACATACCACATTTGCAAAGTGGAATTTTAGGGTGGTTGCAAGGCAAATGCAGCATGTTGAAGGGAAAGGGATTTCTTCCTTTCCTGCATGCAAATGACCCAAAGTTGCACTTTGGGTTCATGGGCTGCTTTCTGTGTGTGCCAACTTTCTGGGACACAGGTTTCCAGTGCAGCTGGAGCCAAGAGTCAATGAATGTGATAGGAATTGGAATGTCCTACTTAGTACCCAGTACCTGTTAGTTTGTGCCTGTGCAGAATCTCTCGTAGGAGTCTTCAGGAAGTGTGCAAGTTGTTTACAGCAACAACAACTAATGTCTTCAAGATGGAGGAAAATAAAGGACAATTAACAGTCACTTCACATAGTTCTTCTTAGACTGAAGTAAAGTTCAGTATTAAAGATTTAAACAAAGCCAAAAAATAACCAAAGGCAGTGTTACTGTAACTCTAAATGTCATATATCCCTTACAGAAAGTATCTCTCAGATTAATTATGGAGCCCCTGGATTCTAAGAAATCAGTTATAGAGGCAGGAGGGATGGCCCTCCAGGGGGAAATCTAAAGTTGTTTCATGCCAGCAATAAAAAAAATTGTTAGGCAAAATAATTGCTTAGGAGAGGCTTTTAAAAAAATAAAATAAAATACAGGGAAGTCATTAGCTTGAAGTAAGAATGGAAAATGAGAAGATGACTTGAATGCTGTGTAAAGGATTAGTGGAAGACTAGAGAGGGCTTACAATGGCTGTGTGTGAAATGGATGACCAGTTTCAAAGATTTTGCTCAGCCCTTCTCTGGAGCTATCTTGAAGTGCTTCAGAGGTTTGGGGCTTTTTCCCTTGTAGCATAGCAGGAGGCTCTTGTTGTTTTGGTCTGACCTGTAAACATTCCATTTTGCTGGCCCTTTTTTTTCTGCTGCCCAGCTGCCTTTGCCATTTACAGCTGTTGGGGCCCTTGGACTATTAAAAAATTGTCAGACTGTGGTGAGGTACAATCACCATGGAAGCTATTGTCTCTGGGATATATTCTGATATATAAGTTAAAATTTGCAGAATGCTGTGCATTATAGTTAAAAATGCTAGAATAGATGCACCTCTGTCCTCTCCCTTCCTTTGAAGGTATTGTTTCTTACTTTCATGATCAAAATATTTAAACACTTTAATCTTATTCTGTTCCTCTAAAATCCAGAAAAATCATGAACCTGACTGTTTTCAAGCATGTACAAGCACGTGACAGAGCAGCTTTTGTAGGTTTGTGCTGACTTGGGCTCAGGGCCCTGGCAGGGGTCAGGTCTGTGCTGGAGCTGGCTGCTGCCTGGGGACTGGAGGAGCTGCAGCAGCCGTGGCTGCCTGGCCCAGCAGGGCAGGGAGGAGGAGACACAGCGAGTTACCTTGTGCTGCTAGAGGCATTGCTTTCCCAGGTTTGCTGAAAATTGGGGTTGTTATCTTGTTAGATACAAGAGGAGCGTTCTTTCTAGTCTGTGTGCTGCCACCTTGGACCATTTCTGCAGTCAGGACATCCCTCCAGCCTTGCCCTGTTTCTTGAACCTCTCTTCTTTGCCTCCTACACTCAGATAACAGTGGGGCTTCCTTCTGCTCCTCCAGGGTACAAGGTACATGCTGGGAGAGGGCAAGAAGTGTCACCTCCATGTTCTCACTTCTGCTGTGCCAGTGTACTGCAGAACTTTTGAGGGCAGATGGGAGGAGGTGTCAGTTTTTCTATAGTTTTAGGATGGGGCTGTGTCAGGTTCCGGAGACTGGACCTATTCAGTGCTAGGGGTGAGGCTAGAATTGTAAAGGTCCATAAAGGGTGAGCTTCTCTTCTGGTTTTGGGGTGCTTAAATTTTGGTCCATTTGTGTGAAGTTACGTGTGAATCACTCTCTGGGAGCAGGTTTTCTCTACTTTTTTCCCCAGCATCATCCTTAACACACCTTTTTTTTTTTTTTTTTCTATCAGCAGAAGTCTGAGCAGCTGAAATGGAATCACAGTTTGAGCTGTAAATATAGCTGGTCTATAACTCACACCTGATTCCATTTCTTTTACCTCTGGCAGGACATCAGGCCATCTTCTTTTCTATAGTTTGGCTTGCCAATCCCTCTTCTCTGCCTTCATTTGTTTGTTTTGATTGTTTGTTTCTCTTTTTTCCCTTTTAATGCTATGTACTTTCCAGAAGAGCTGCATCCATGTGTATCACCAGCATATGAGGAGTATAACAGTGATAAGGCAGAAAGAAAAAGAAAACCAGAGTACTTCTATAGGAGATCTTGGTGTTTATTACACAGGAATGATGGTTGCCAAGATAAAGGGTAAATGAGAGCCAGGCAAATAGAGAAAGTTATCTGGAGAGCCAGGGCTGTGTAATGGCATTGGTGCTACAGAAGGGTGCAATACCCAGTGCACAGCCTGAGGCAGGACTGACTTTTTGGAGACCTCTGTGAGGTGTGCAGAGTAGATCTCAGGTTTTCTACCATGTGTCAGGAGCTGCTGTGGCTTCCTGCACCCTCCTGGTTAGCCAGGGTTCAGGAGAGTGCTCCATTCTGGATGAAAGGCTGTGGAAGAGGTCTGAAGACCTTGCTACAAGTTCTTACAGGAATTAACACCAAGACAAATGACACCAAGACTTTTCCAGAGCTGGTAATGGACAGGTGGTTCAGCCTGACGTTCAAGTCATTGCCTTCCGGGGACCTTTGGGATAACAGTGAGCTTCACCAAAAATAGTTTGCCAGGAATCCAAGATATTTGGATTTTTTGGATATTTGGATTTTACAGGTTTGCTTTTTTTATTGTGTCAGATTTCATGCTAAAGTAGGAATAAATGTTATGTAAACAGGAAGTCTTGACTGCATACTTTGCACTTATTCTAGGTTCCTAACTCACCCTTTTTAAGCCAATCTATTTTACCTTGAAATTCAGTCTATCAGATATGAGAAAAAGTATAAGTGTGGTATTTGGACTTTACTTCAGCATTTTTGATTCCTTCTCAACTGATTGGTACACATCAGCCAGCTTGGTCAGCATGTTTGCCTAGGAGCAACTTTTAATTTGCAAATTCATGGTTGTCAGCATGTCCTTCCTTCATTCCAGGACTGAATGTAGATGCAGCAGGCTGCCTGGGATCATCATCAGCGAGTGCTGGTGCTGGGTTGTGATGATGCTCAGACCCATCAGTGTTGTACTCCAGTGCAGGAGCACCAGGAGCTGGAACCTGCTGCAGCTGGGGGAGTGTGGGCTCTGTCAGGCTTCGTGTATAAACTGGTCACCAAGTGGTGGAGGTGGAGCAAAGTTCAGAGGCTGCCAGCCTGGTCCCTGCTGCTGCAGGACAAAGCTTGGTGTGCCTGGCATGGAGCCACAGGACCACTGGGTGTATTTCCCCGCTCACCAGGCACTGTGTGTGGCTCTGGGCAGGTTCCAGAGTTTGTGGCACGGTGGTTTGATAGAGTCTGGCAAATTCTGCTGGTACCTTCTGCTGGCTGCTCTATCCCAGTAGTCTGTGAGCACTGGCAAAACCTCCTTGCAGAAAAGGGGGGAGATGTAGAGAGTTCTAGATCTTTAGTTTTTCAAAGCGTTGCCATGCAAAGCGGTGAGTGATGGTTTCATCAGCGGTTTGCACATAACCTCGTTTATGGCTCTCAAATTGGTTTCTGCAGGCCTCAGGATAAAAGGCCGGAAGAGCTTTTCAGCAAGGGTTCCTGAGCTTGATGTGCGGGGCTGACTGGAAAAAAGAACAGAATTTTGTGTTTGAAATGGTTGACAGAAAAAAATAAAGCCCTTGCAAACCTCTCTGCTGCAAAGAGAAATACGGCATGTGGCGATTGACAGATTTACGTATCCAGATAAAATCTTCCACTTTTCCAAAAGCAGAACTTTCTCTTTATGCAATGTTAGTTTCAAAGCTCCCAGCTCCTGCTGTGCCTAATGGCAGGTATGTTTCCAGCGACTTCCTTTTCATGCCTCAAAATGGGATCACTCTCAGGTCTCCTCATTGTCATCTGGTAGCTATTCCCTTTCACTAATTTCCCCAAATGAGTTGTGGCCCACTCCGAAGGCTACAGGATTCATTAGAGTGAAGAATAATAAGAATGTCCTTGGTGTTTGAACAGGAAGAAAAGATCCCAAAGGCTGCCAGAGATAAAGATCACCCACTGAAAGGATAAAAATGAACAATGCTTCTTGCAGGGAACCTAAAAATACAATACTCGACTCTCGCACAAGGTTTGGTTACTGAAATAACAACTGGATTGTACAGTCTCAGGATTATTTTGGTCTCAAGGAAGAATGAAGGGTTACAAGTTAATACAAAATGCATATCAGGGAAAACAAGTTCAAGTCTAAACCATGTCCTGTGTTCTGGGGTTAGCCCAGGTATGTGTGTCAAGGTATAAGGCTGGAATTGGAAGCTCCTTTTTCAGTAGGATCTTCAGCAAACTTCTTGAGTAGCTTGGGTTGGTTGCCTGTTTGCTGTTGGCAGGTTTTTTGGAAGTCAAATGGAAGTGACTATGAGTTTCTGCCTGAGAAAGTGGGCTATGGGTGGGGTTGGCTGCTGTGTTATTTTGAGTTCTCTTTGTCAATAAGACATAGCAAACCAAGCAGAGTACCCTGTGAAGTTTGTGACGTTGGTCAGGCTGATTATTGTTGCCTTTAAGAAGAGTATTTCTTATGTGAATCTCTGCTTCAGCCCCTTGCTGAATGGTAGTTCTGCATTAATAATTACATTTTCCTTCCTCTTTAACATTGATGTATGCAGAGTATATGTACACATACGTAGAAATGACATTTAGCAATGGATACTGCCTAACACCGTCCAGTTTTTAAGATCCTGTAAAGAAGCACAGCTCTGCATTTATTTTACTGTGTATAGAAACACAATTTCCTGTTGTGCCAATGTTTCCGAGTCCTGCTTCAGATCATAGAGCTGGAGGAGAAAGAAGAAAAGAGGCAGCCTTTACAACTGCAGTCACTGCAACTAATTGTTCCTACTAGGTAAGGATGCATTCCTTTTACTGGCTCTCTGATGATGGCTTTTTGTTTCTAGCTACAAGCAAATCTAATTTGCAAATGAAAAATTTCATTATAGCAGAAGTTGCCTGCAAGGGAATTAAAGGAGGCACATTCAAAAGAATTCAGCAGATTGTAAAAATGCTTCTTAAAGAATGGATTTACGACCCCAATTCACAATTAAAGCAGCAATTGCTTTTAAGTGGTACCTATTACTTTTAAAAGATTAAATATACTGACAATAGAATTTTAAGGCAATAAGGCAGCTTAAGCAAGCAAAACCTATGGTAGGTAATTGGCAAAGCTCACTTAATATTTTTTGTTTGCTATCCAAGAGCTATTCACGATGCCACTGTAACAGTATGTTGTTGCTACAACAGAGCTGACAGTTTTCTGAGATGAAAAGGAAGAGAATGGAATTAATCACACAAACTTCATCATCCAGTCTGGCATAACTGAAAGTGAGTTCTGCTACACTTGAACTATTTTAAATAACTTCATGTTTTATTAATACAGTTGGGTTTTTTTTTCTGTTAACCTCTTCAGCACTTTCTGTCCAGATTTCCTGTGTGATGTCTTGTCCTTTGCAAGGCTGTGCCCTGATCTCTGGCCAGCCTTGGCATGTCCTGGCTCTTGTGCACATAAAGAGGAGTGCTGGCAGTGCCACGTGTGTCAAGGCACACACACAGTGCCACGCCAAGGGTGGAAATGGGGGAGTGTCAGAGCTGGGTGTTCCTGGCTAGGGTGGAGGTGCTGCTGCTGCTGCCCCTCTGGGGAGCTCCCCTCTCTGGAGTGGAGTTTGCAGAATGATTTGTGTTCTAGTATTGCCTACAAGGAGCTAGAATGGTTGCACACTTTTTGTCTTGTCCACAGAATGCTAAGAGAAATAGCAAACTGTAACTGCTTTGGGTCGTGGTGTCTATTTTAACCTTCATTCCAGAAAAACTAAGATACTTGCAGAAGAGCCAGATGACTGAGAAACATTTATCATCTTAAAAATACCATATGTTTTAGCAATTTCTTAAATTTGAGGTAAATGTGACTAGGTAGAAATAAGCTTGTAGTTGTGTTTGAAGACACTGGCAGCATTCTTGTTCAGAAGAGACAAAATAATTTTCAAAATATTTTTCTCTTGCTTAGTATCCAAGTGTTCTGTTACTGTCTGCTTTGTTTGACATTGTGCAGAAAGTGCCTAGCAGACCTCATGAGTCTTGTGTCCCTTGAGAGGGAAGAAAAGAGAGAGAGTACAAGGGATGAACATTTTCTTGGATTTTAACTTGAACATTTATTATGGTTTTTCACTATTTTTTACCTCTTTTGTTACATACTTAGAGGTCTTTTTTTGTGTCCATTGTTGGCATAAGGTTTTCTCAGGTAAGGAATGGTGTCCTCTTTTCTAATTCAGTGAGTTATCATTTGACCTGTAAATGCTGCAGTTTGGCAATATTTTGATATGTTGGCCTCTTTGAGAGTGAAGGCAGTGTTTGCAGAACGATAGTATTGGTAGCTTCCAAGGAAATTGCCCAAGCTCAAAGATTTTACATATTTAATGTCAAGCTATGGATGTCTTCCTGCAGAGGACACAAAATGCTGGTTTTGCATAAGCTTGTACATCACACTTTCCTTTCAAAGGATCACTTTGATTCCTTTCACTGTCTTGCCATTGAAGTTGCACATTGCATCCACTGTGATGTAGCCTTGGTATGCTGGGTATTTGCCCTGAACCTATTCTGAATTTATGTGTCTATCTGGAGTTTGGGTTTGCATTAGAAGACAGTGAAGGCTGGATCAGTTCAGTCAGGGAGGAGTGGGGGCACCCCAAAACCCTGAGCTTTTAGCTCGGGGTGTGTGAGGTGCACCTTGAACCAAGGAGCCTCTCACAGCTGTGCATTGCTGGTTTTCTCAGGGTTTGGCATTTCTTCTGTCTCAGGAACACAAAACACATGCAGAAAGAGGAGGAAATGGGTGTTGAGAAAGTCAAATGTTCAGCTGCTGCACTTTTTGCAAACAGCTGCACATCTGTTTCTCTACCTGTGAGATCAAGTCTGCAATGAAGTGATGATTTTGTCTGATTACAGTGTGTGAAATTGTATCATTGTCTTGAGAAGTTTTTGCCTTTAGTTAATCTTTCACAGGTTAAGAAAAGACTCATTTTAGAAAGAATCCAGACTCACTGTAGGTTTTAATTTAGTTAAATTCCTATCTCATTTTTAAGATAGTATCTTCCTTTAAAGAAGAGAATGTGGAGTTGTGATAAATTGCTCTAAGCCAGGAACTACTTTTATGCATGTTGAATTTATATAGCCTGATACAGAGCTTTCAGTAAAGGCTGAAAGAAAAGTACTGATGCTTGACACTGTCCTAGAACAGTCAGGAGGAACAGATCTGGCCGCTCCTCTTGAAAAAATCCCATTTTTACAAGAGCTGTGTTCTGGGCTAACGTTGTATCTTATTTAATGTGAAATTGCAGTAGCAAAGGCTTAAGAGCCTCCAAGGAGAATGCAGTTGAATTGTGTACTTTTACAGTTACTGTGCTGGCACTGCCTTCTAGGACCTGTTTTAATGAAAACAAGTATTCTTCATTCACAGATTATATTTCAAGAACTGTGGCTTGGGTTTTGGCAGTGAGATTTCATGGTGTGTATGTGGTCTGAGGGACCTCACTTATGAGAAACCAGGAAAGATATTCAACCTGACCTTTTGTAAACTGCTGTCACGTGCCATAGATGTGACCATGATCCAAGGTGGGACAGCAAGCATTTTAAATGAATATTTAGAAAAACCCATCTGATTTCCAGACACTTAAATCTGCTGGATTTCAGCACTGATGTGTTCCTCTGCTGGAAAGTTGAACCCGACCTTCTCCCTCCTCTCGCCTTTGGGCTGCACTTCTCCAGTCAGTGGTTGTTCCTAGTGCCACTGTCACTTTGGTTTTTCTTGACTGTCTTTTTGCTCATTTATCTTATTATAGTGCTTTAAGTATGACTAGTCAATTTGCTTCTTTATGTGATGTGGAAATGTTTCATCTCTGCTTTACAAACACTGACAGTGCTTTTTGGCACAGGGATTGCCAGCCAGGCTATTTTTTTTTCAGACTCTTAGAGGCAGAGAAGTTTTGAAACAAAAGTTTTCTTTTTTTTCATAGGATCTGAACTTTCAGATTACAAATCACTTTCTACATGCTAATAAGCTTAGATAAGCAGAGTACATGTTAACACTGTTGTACAGATGGGGGAACCGAGATATGGGAACAGTAAGAAACTTGCTTGAGGAAGTCTGTGGGAGCTGACCTTATTCTGCGAGAGACCCACGCACCATCCTTTTCCTTGTCAGATTCTTTCTTTTTACTTAAGCCCCTCCCTCCAAGAAGTCACTGGTACATAGAAAGCTCTTTTGGATTCTGTCTATGTGTCTATATTTACCTACAGCTATGATAATTTATTACACAGCATTCCATGTGGGGCTGCACTGCTCAGTCGATCGCAGAGTTTCCCGTTTTAGAAAGCAAGGGCTGCTTTGCTGGTGATCTGGCAAGCTGCAGTTCTGAGGCAACTGCACCAGGAAGCGAGTTCTGCAAAAAGTACAGCGGGTGTGTGGTGTGGAGCTGACTTGCATAAAGAAAGTGTTCCTTCACCTCAAGTACCCTGCAGGTCGTGAGCCTGCCTGTGCTGAGCTGCACACTCTGTCCTCATCTTTAAATAAGAATCTCCAGTGTTTGGTACGGAGGAGAAATGGGTGTTATTCCTCTCCCGCAGGAGTGGATGTATGGAGTTAAACAGTATAGGGAACTAGACATTTACTATTACCATGGCAACTTCAGATGATGATTTATTAAGCCATATTTTTTTCCACAGTGGAGACTATGCATTTTTGTTGGTTTGAGCTCTCCAGAGACTGTGCCTTGCCACTCCCTGATATGTCCTTTTCTCCCATCCAGTTCTTTGCTTCTCCTTGCTGAAATTAAAGAATAATGGAAATGTATTGGTAGCAACCTTTTTGTCAGTCAGCAAAAGCTTGGTACAATTTATGGCTTTATTAATAAATACACTACTGCTGGTTACCACCTTGGACTGGGACACAATTGCAGTGACTGGCAAGCAAAGACAGCAGAAGGGAGAGGGCTTCTCAAGTGGTAATAGAGCACAAGATACTGCAGAAGGGGTGGGGGAGGGCTTTTGGCCTCGCTAAGCTCTGTCTATTGATCTTTAACTCCCCCTTTTGCTTTCATTCCTCTGTGACCGTCTCTTCCTGCTCTTCACCCTGCCGTGGTTGTTTCCATAGTCACCCCCAGTGATGCCAGTTCTGTGCCATTATTCCTACCAGCTTGCCAGGGCCCTTGGAGCTGTGCTGCCTCTTTGGCATCCGTGACCTGCTCTACTGATGCAGCTCAGTGGGACTGAGCATGTTTGGCTAAATCTGCCAGTTCTGTAGTTGTAAGGTGTTTGCAGAGCGAGGGCCTCAGTGACTTCTGTGCCCGTTTGCCAGCCCTGAGGTGTGTCACTTGTGGAGCAGGGACTCGGGGGGCTCTGTGGCTGCCATGCCCAGGACACTGCAGGGCTCCAGGACTGCTGTGCAGCCCGGAGAGCCGGCTTTGTTCAGCCTTTGGAGTGCCAGCTCCACATAGCCCTGAGTAAAGGCTCCAGATGCAAATACAAGGAACTTGATAAATTATTCATTTTTGAGCTGCATAGACATAGTTTGAAAATCTTGAGGATGATGGTAACCAGTCCAAGCAAACAAAATGAATGGAGCTGTTTCCGAATATAGAATCACAAAACGAGTCTTTGGAGCAGAAAAGCTCCCTCAAAAATCTGTCATCTTACTATGCATCTGTCTTTACAAGCAACTAGTGATCTTTATGGCTCTAACCTCTAACAACATTAATCCACATGTAATAATTTCTTTTTTCAAGTCCTTGTGTCAGTTGGTTGGGGTTTTATTTGTTTTCATTCTTTCAAGTACAGGAATGTCCTCAGGATTCTTAAATATTCTAGTTGTGATACATCTTGATTTGTAAACTAGTTGTCCCCTACCAGTTTCTGCTGGGTACTTGCCTTTTCCCAGTCAGATTTATTAATGTGGTGCATTTCATTATCATTTGGCCATATACATGATATTCTTTTTTAGCTTGATTAAATCATTCATTATGGACTTCCCAATGTGATAATTATGTAATTATATGTTCATGTATTTCAGTATTGATTGTATAAGTATATAAATAGCTAATGCATAGCTTTGTTCTTCAATTAATACATCCCTGAGTTAACTCCACCAGAAAGAGACTAGATACCTACACACCTGTATAGCATGTAACTTGTATTCTTTCTGTAACTGCTTTGAAGTTATTTAATCTTGTTTTATGATACCAGCCCTTCTCTGGGGGAACATTCTCCCTAGTTTTGTCTTTTTCTCCTGGAAATCTGGACTGCACTCTTCTAAGCAGGGGTATTTTCCTGACTTTTTCTAAAGCATGTTATAAAGTAATAGAACATAAATCATAAGAGCATTGATGGTCAACATGCTCTAAACATGTGGATCAAAGTCTTGCTAATATTCTTTATTTTAGCAACATAAGGATATCTATATATATAGGGTGTTTCTTGAAGTTTACACAGGTGAATACAGCTCCATGAGTGGTTTTAGATGTGAAGGAGTGTCTGAGGTACAATGCTACATCAGCTGTGATAACATTTCTTAGCATCCTGCAAGTATATTCCATACTGGTATTTTGAAATTGGAGACTTAGGTGTGGAGGAGGAAAACTTCATCTTTTCAAAGTCTTAACTGTGTAATAGAAAAAGGTTTCTAAACAACATAAAAATTTTACCTTCACATCTTCCCCCCAGAAAGTAATTCTATCGTGCTGGACAGAGTTTTTAGGAAACATTTTTTAGTTTCAGCTAAACTATGCTCCTTGCTATTGTGTGTGCTTGCAGCTGTCATGCAGTTCTATTGTTTGACCTGTGCTGCTAAAATAATTCATCACTCAGTGTTCATTGGCAACAGACAGTCATATATCTCCCAGCAGTACTCATAAATTTCCCTGCCTTTTGGATTTTCACATAAAACACAAGTTAGAAAGTGTTTTTGTTAGCTCTTGCTGTTACCCCATAGAAATGAGGTGCAGTAGAGGTGCTAAAATCTGATCACAGACCAAAGCTGAAAACTCATGTTGTTGTTGTTTTTAGAAAAGTCAGCACAGTATATTGCAGTGATGATACAAAAAGCCACTCTGGCCAACTCACCAGCTGCTGCAGGGACACTTTCTGTAATTCAGTGCCTATTGGGCACATCAGAGATTTGATTCTGGCTCCTATTATACATCAGTATATATGCCTGATGAAAAAAAAATCTGTGCTAAAAGCATCTAGGAAGACAGAGAAGCAGGAAAAGGGACAATTCATTGGCTGCCTTTGCATTTTAAAATCCTTTTCTGCTTGACAACTGAATGAGCTCCCTGGGTAAAAAAGTATCTTTAACAATAACAAAGAGAAATTATTTTTAAGAACTCTTTAATAATAAAAATAAAAGATTAAGGAAAACCCAAACAAACCCAAATACCCCAGCCCACACAGGAGCCCCAGAGAATCACTACCTGGACTTCACAGCAGGGTAACTGTAGTCTGGATGTTATCATGTCAGAGCAGTCTCCTGGGAATTGCTGCTGCAGACTCAGAAGTGCCTGGGGAGACTTCAGGTAGCCAGGAAGGAATCGTGGGGGCAGAAAAAAAGGAAAAAAAAAAAACAAAACAAAACAAAGCCCAGTCCCATAAACAGTTTGTTAAAACTAGTGGCAGAAAAAACCCTGTGAACACAAAAGGCTGTATTTGACACTCCTGCATCTCTAATATATTTCAGAAGGGAACTTTTATATTTATCTTCTCCGAGTTTGGTTTAACACGGGTTAGAAACTTTTGTTGTGTAGATCCATAGATTTTTTGCTTCACCTTTGGGACTTCCATGGGATTTGGTGGTGTTGAAATTCTTGCTGTAAGCAGCACCTCTGCCCCTGTGCTGCAGGTGCTGAACAGATTGTGAAGTCTTAGATGGGTTGCTTTAGCAATCTCCATGAAACTGGAAAAGCACTGAAAGGCTTGAGTATAATAAAGGCAATTCACTGCAAAACTGGGAAGCCTGTGTCCCAGTGCAGAACTTGGAGGCATCTGGCTTGCAGAGCAGCCTCAGTTTTCCTGCAGACAAGTCCAGTTCTCCACGTGTGGAACATGGTGTTTGCAGCAGGCTATAGGCAGGTTAATCTTGCAATACTTTTTGTGTTTCATGAGTGGCACAACAGCCTCATGGCATAAAGGTCCCCATGGCAGTGAGGGTGAAAAGAATAATTCAGGGATGGAACAAATTTTGCTTTGCATTGGTGACATAATGTGGGATTAATGAACAAATCCTGGGGGCTGCTCAGTGCTGGTCTCAGTGAAGGCATTCAGGGTATGTTTATGGTTTGGAATGTGGCTTATCTGGCCATCAGGAGGAATTGCCCCCTTGGGGATGCTGGGAATTGTCAAGACCTCGAGAGGGAGGAGTGTTCTGGAACAAAGCACGTCTGCAGTAATTTATAAAGTGATTTAGCAAATACCTATTAGTAATGGCCAGTTTCTCCAGTGTCAGGAGCCCAGCTGAATTAGTTACAGGGATGCTTTTGAATCCTACAGATGAAATGACAAAATTCACCACAAACACCAAGATATTTTCCAGTGTTTGAAGTGGGACAAGAATTTTGCCCCTAATATTTTTACTTTTTTTTTCCAATGAGGACTTTTCAAGAAGTTAGATCAAACTCAGTCATATTAGCATGAGAGCAATTCATGCGAGGTAGGAAAGGTTGATTATAACAAAAGAGAATTATTAATAGGAGAATAATTTACATCAAGGAGATAGTGGGAGTAAAGTGAATTTTGATGTTTTGAAGGTTGATTGGGTAGGTGGGTGTGTTGACAAAAACAAGACAATCATGTCTCCTTCAGAAACTTAACAGGCTTCAAGGATTTAAAATCTATGAGCTCTGTGGAAATCACAGGATCATTTTTTTGTAAAAGTCCAGAATATAATGTCAGTTACATGCTGACCGTTCAGACCATGCTGTCACCAAAGCATTTTCTTTTAAATAAAATTTTTCTTTTAACATTTCTAGGGTTAAACACCACAGTTCAATTTTTTTCATCTATATAACTTCTCTATAGCTTCTAGAAACCTTCAGGATAATATTCCCAATTACCAGAAAACATTTTCCCTCTTGCAGAGTCATATGCTGTGGGACAATCTTTGGTGTGGGTGATAGTGTGTTTCAGTAATAGCAAAATGCAGACTCCTTCACTTTGGTTTTGTTTGGGTTTTTTAGCAAATAAATCTTTAAATGTATTTTTAATTTAGCTAACTAAAAGTCTTGGTATGAAAGCAATTTGTAAAATTATATCCAGGGAAAAGCAGATAAATCAGTAATGTGGTTTTCTTGTGCAGTTAAATGTAAGTTCAGATATTAGAGGTGTTTTTTCACCTATTGTATAATATGGACAAGTCCTCAAGTGGATTCTGGGTTTTTCCTCTTTTCTTAGCAAATACACTAGAAAAGCTGTGTTTGTACTAAGGCATACTTCATATTTCTTGGCACCTTTCTCTGTTAGCAAATTTCTAGTCTCTAGACCCTTTTGTTCAGTTCTAAAAAAATTAATTTGCTATTTGAACAGCATTTTGGGTTTTGGTGAGTTCAATGCCAAATTTTGCAGAGATCAAACAGAAATTTGTCAGCTTTATTGACAGGTGAGTCCCTTGCTCTGATCCAGTCCATGGTGTCCCAAGGCAGAGGCTAAAGAAGGTCAGTTTAGGGTACCTGTACTCCCTTATTGCTTATCCAGTATGCCTCTGTGGGTTTTTGTGGGGTTTTTCCCCTCAATATGTAGTCAAAGGAAGCAGAAGATGATTTTCTAGAACAAGAAAGGAAGGGTATTTTTTCAGATTCACTCTTTCATGTATCTTGTACTTTCACTGCATCAAAAATGATGTATCTTTTTGATATATCTCAGTATTAGAACCTGCTGTATTTCTTGCTGGTGGATTAGGCCATCTGAAGAACTGATATGGCCATCTGAAGAACTGATATATCAGCCAACTGTTTTGGTTTTTACTATAATTACTACTATATTACACTGGTTTTGGTTACAGAGGTGTGGTTTTAATTGTTTCTGGGCACTGTCCTGAAAGATATTAAAGATCAAGCCTGTAGGCATATTTTTAAGGGTATGTATTGTGGACACAGAGATATTATCCATGTTTATTTTTGCATACTTGTGCAAACACAAGCGAGCCCAGAGACTGTTGTGCCTGGGGAAACCTCCTGGGGTCTCAGAAGTCACCGAGTTGTCACCATGGCCCAGCTGGGGACAGGTGATCTGCATGGGAAGGTCCCTTTGTTCTGAGCAGGGACAGAGAGGGAACAGCACAGTCACGTCACAGCCGAGGCAGATACTGCAAAATGCCCTTTGGTAATGGCCCCTGCAAGGATAAATGGAACAGTCAGGCTTTCAAAAGCTCAAATAAATAACTGCTGGCACTTGCAGAACAGCAGCCCTCCATTTGGGAAATACCACTTGATGACAGAGTTGATGAAAGGTCCTCAGACATCAAACACATCAACTACAGCTAAAAAAAGCCATGCTATATATGGTCATTCCTCTCTTTAGGAAGACATTCCTTCTGTTGTTCTCCTTTGCTTATTTTAGTCACCCATTTCATACCTCCTCTTCAACACTTGACCCTTAAAGATAACCAATCTGTGGTGATGATCCATATTTTCTTCAGAAAACTGGGAACCAGGAAGACTCTTGGTGTCTGTGCTAGGAATTCCTGATTGTTTTAATTACTGCTTTACATCATTGCATCTTCACCTTTAGGTGACAGATGTGATTCCTGGGTTTGAGAACTTCTGTAAAGTCATTTTCTGACGGAGAAGTCCATGCAGTGACAGGGTGTGCTCAGTGCTCTCTGGGGTTTGATCTGAAGCCCTTCTTGTTTCTTCCTGCAAGTTCTTTTTTTGTTGCAGCAGTCTGTGCACTAAATGCAGCTCTGGCTAAACTGCCTCATCTCAGACACACGTTCTTGGAGAATCACTGTGAGGTGCTACAGGAATTTGACAAGGATCAGAACTAGTTTCAACACTGTTCAATATTTTTGTCAATTACTTGGAATAATCTTTCATAATCACTGCTGCTTCATTTCCAGGTAGCACAGAGTGGCAGAATGTGAGATAAGAAGGTAGTAGACAGTTTACACAAAAAGCTCTGAGTTATTTTGCCTTCTAGAGGCCTCAAGTAGAGGATCTAAAGTAAATAAGTAAACTTGTCTAAGAAAAAGCAATATTCCAGTGGGAGAAGACTCTGTCAAGCAGAGCAGAGATGGTCCTCTTGACTAACAGCTGGCAGCAGGCTGCTGGTGGAGAGCTGTGATGCAATTCTTGTTTGTGTACACGGGAGTGGGAGCTGGGAGAGAAGCTTTGTCTGCTTATATGCCTGTGGACCTTGGCAAGACAATTCTAAAATAGTTCCTGTCATTCTGATACCCATGTCTTAGGAGGGATGTTGAGGGTGAAGTTCAGGAAGTCAGCACAGAATACTTGGGGTAGGAACAAATGGCTGGTCTTCACTTAAAGCATCATCTCTCACATTTGTCAATGAGAAAAGTGGGGTAGCAGTGTTTAAGAGTCTTCAGAGAAAGCAAATACTGGGTGCTAAAGGAAATGGGAACCAGTGGCTGAAATAGATGAATTCAAATCAAGAGTAGGTAAAAATATTCAATTCTAAATCTGGTTAAATATGGGAAGGGATTACTGGGAGGAAGAGCTGCTGCACCATTTCCGGACATCTGCAGCTTCAGCTTGGATGCTTTTCTGTAAGAAAAGTTTTAATCAAACACTGTGGGCCCAGTGCTGGGGTTAATGATGTGAAATGCAATGACCTGTGATGTGCATGTCTTAGGATATGCAAGAATAGATCATCCCACTTGTCTTTTTTTAACTTTAGATTCTATGAATTGATGGATGTCTGCGAGTGATACAGCTTGAATCTCTTTGTACTTTGCCCTAATTCTACAAGTCTTTGTACAAATTTTTCTCATTATAACCTTAAGAATACCTTACACATTATTCTCGCAGTCTGTTAGCTACTATTAGCAGCCCATGTGAATCCAGTCATTGGTGTTGTAAGAATTACTTGGGAAATTCACTATCTCATGTTGGATTTTGATAAGATGGAGGTAATCTTGGCTTTTAATTCTACATTCTTGAAAATAAATGTCAAGACATTCAACTTTTTTCATGAGAAAATTATAATAAGTCTCAGTGTTCAGAAACCATAACTCAATGCTTGCATGTTCAGCAGCACAGAGTGCCATGCCTGGCAGCTCTTGAATTTTCTGTTCTTTGAAGATCAGGTATTGGTCCCTCTAAAAAGCCTGGCTGCTGCAGGGGAACCATCTACCTGAATGTGGGGTTGCTTTGGTCTCCCAATTTTCTGGTTTGTATTTAATGCCACTGTCTATTCATGTTGCAGAATATGAAATATTAGATCCAGTGGTTATTTTTTTATATCCAACATTTATGGAAGCAAGGACAGCTTGTGAGTGCCTTCACAGAATTTATAATGTGTGAAGTAGTATTTTTATTTTGTTATTTTTTGTTTGATGTGGTGTAACTTATTTCTGGCACACTTAATACTATTTTGTAAAGTAATTTTGCAAAGAGTTAAAAGGTAATTTGCTCTCTTAAATTTGGAAATTTATTTGCCTTTATGAATATACATTCTTTCAACATTGCCTCCACACAAATAACCATTCCAGCATAACTTATTTTCTGAGTAGTGATAAAATTGATTGTGTGTTTGTCTTCTGTGTGTTTGATTTTGAAATGGTAATGAAATAGTGGAGTGTGAACAATGTGGGTTTTTTGATCTATGACAAGTCCGTAGAAATTAAAAAAAGGACTGAGTGAAGGAAGGGATAAGACAAAAGATATTCTGATAAAATTATTGTCCTCTCAAACAGCTTCTCTAAAGCAGGGAAGTATTTCTCTATAGTCCAGGATAAGGAGTGTGCTAAGTCCAGTGATGCTGACTTTCTTAATTTAAATTCTGGTACAGGCTGTGCAGTAATGCTAAAGACTTCTTGTGAATCTGTGTTTGAGTGCATGATCTCTTCCAAAGCTGCATGGTGAATGAGTTACCTGTACCTCATACTCACTGGAAGCAGAATTGTCACTTCACCAGTGGTTTGAAATCATACAAAAGCAATATGATTTTGTGCTTTTGTTTCTGTGCACCTTTGCACTGGTGTTTACCTTGTTGGTCTTACGAGTCCTTATTCTGAAGTTGGGAAATAAAAATGTAAGTACAGGATGGAATTTCTCTTGATGTTCCACAGTAACAGCAATTTTTGCTGATAGAATTGCAGGAAGAATATTGCAGGTCCAAATGCAAGGTCTCTTGATCTTTGATAATAGCTGGTGAAGCGTTCCTGCTTCTCTAAACTTTATTTTAGAATAGCTGATAAAATAAATATATATATCTGAAAAAAAAAACCTGTAAAAATAACTTAAATTTAAGAAAAGTATTCTATAACTTAAATTTAAGAAAAGTATTCTATAAACATGCAATCAAGAAAAAGCTTCTTTTTACCCACAGACTTCAACTGGAAGTTGTGGAAATTGAAAATCTTTGCATGCCCTCTTGGTTTCTTTTAATTTTATTTATGCAGGCTTCTGTTCCTACCCTGCATTGATTTTGGTTTGCTTGGAAGTATGCTGTAGACTCAGGATACATCTGTGTGATCCTCTCCTGGGGAGTGGGACAGATAAATGGTGTCTGTGTGGCCAGCCAGGAGCTGGGAGGGGGAGCACAGGTGGGTGCTGCTCTCAGGGACAGAGTGGGAGTTTGGCCAGGAGCTGATGGTCCTTGGGCCCATGGAGATGGCAGCTCCTCATCCCATACAAACCTTCCTGAGAGCTGGGGGAGAGCAGGAGGAGCCCTGGGAGGGTGAGAGGGGTGGGAGCTGACCCAAGGCTCGGTGAGTGGAGCGGCTGAGCCTCATCCATGCTCAGGTAGTGCTGGCAAGTTCAGCTGGTGCCTTCTGCAGAGCTGTTCTGCCTGGAAATGATCATTTCAGGGCATTTGGAGCGGGGACAGAACCTTTCCATCCTTCAGGAGGTAAATTGTGATTCCCCAGGGGCTGCAAAGGAGGGGAAGAGGCATTTCAGGAGTGAGGTGGTTGCAAGGCAGGTGCTTTGTCTGGGGGATCAGGAGTGCCTCTTGCTGACAGCCTGTCCTCTCAGCAGCCTTGGCAGTGCAGGGAGGGCACCGGGCACATGTGTTTGCTGTAGAGGCAGGCCTAGGATCTGTAAATCACAAAGATGGTGTTAAAGAGTGTACATGGTAGTTTTTTGGTGGTTTGGGGGTTTTTTTGTTTTTTTTTTTTTTCAATCAAATGCTATTTCTGAGCTCCAAGGGCTGACAGCTGTTCTAGTTTTGCTTGGGGATGTTTTCGCAATGTGGATTAATCAATGTTATGAACTGGGTCCATGGGGTTTTGGGAATGTAATTGGTTTCAGATGACACTTTGCTAGTCAATCTGTGAAACAGCCCAATGTTGACACAGCTGAACAATTCCAGCTGTTTCCACTCACCCCTTCTTCTCTCCCTGGATGCACCAGCCTTTTCCCTCTCTCATGTCTCTCTTTTTTTTATTGTGACTTTGTAAAACAAATTTGGGATTGCAGTTTCTGCCATTTGTCTGTGCTTTGGTTTTGGTTCTTCCTAGAATACTTTCAAATTGCATTATTTTGTTGAGGTCCATTTTTATCACTTTAAGCCTAATTTGTAATGCAGCCCTTAACTCTTAGGCAGCAAATTTAGATGTTGCTTGAAGGTACCCTTTCATCAGATAATTTGTAAAAATAATTTAAGGAGTTTCAAAATACATTTACTGAAAATACATTTACTCTTGAGGTTGTGCCAACCCCACTTGTTCTTTTAAAAATGATAACAAAGAATGCAGGTAACCAAAGGCAAAGTGGGAGGACTCTGCATGGAGATGTGCTGTAGACCCTGATCCACTGCTGCTCTGCCCTACCAGCCTGATGACTCTTCTGTGCTGTGCAGCCAGACCCTGATGACAGGAGAAATAACTGCCCAGAAGGGAATGGCTCATAAATTTCCTATGCCATTTATACTTCTAGAATTAATTATTTTTCTCCTTCCTGCTTTTTTTGCCCTATTGTGTGATAAGTACAGGTAAACCCTGAATATATCATGCCACCTGCATCTGGAGTTTTCAATATGGTATCACTGCCTGTTTGATTTGTGGCAATACAGAAGAAAGGAGATGCAATGCAAGACCAGGCACATTCATTTTCCATGGTGTTTTTTGTGCTAACTGACTTTCAGGACCCTTTGCAGCAGGGACTACAGAATGTCCCAGGCAGTTGGAAATCTGTGTGCTCAGACACAACTGCACAAGGTTGGTCCAAGCCACTGGTGAGGTGCTCTGGCTTTGTTCTGGAAGCTTTGGCCACTGCCTTTCTGGAGAGAGGCTGCTGGATGGATGTTTAGTAGTAACTCCAATGGGGACAATTTGCTGTTTAGTATTATTTTCCCATTAAGCAGTTGGAGGCTTTTGAAGGATGGATGCTCCCTCCTGTCTGTGTGCCTCCTCTGATGGCAGACTATTCTAAATTAAAACTGATGTGTGAAAAATTCTGTAACAAATCTGCTGTTTTCAGACAGCAGTCAGCTTTGCTAACTTTTTGAAACAGCAGAAAGCACCCACGTGTGTTGAGCCTTGTAAATCATCTCTCTTGTATTGAAGTAGCCTGTAATGGAATGGCTGATCCTGTACTATTGCTAATGCTTTACCTACTGAGGAGTCTCTTTGCTTACTACACATGGCCTATTTAGAAAGTGGAAAATGTATATTAAAAACTTGGTAGGAAAATAGCACCTCTGTGAGCGTCTCTTGGAATTATGTCACACTGAGAAAATTTCAAATTTGTGCAGTGCAGTTTTCAGAGAGATCCTTGATGTTGTTAATTCCTGGTTTGTATTTTTACTACCAGGGCATTCAATAAGAATATCCCATTCTACAGACTTTATACTGACAGTGGACGCTGGGAGGTTTTTTTGCTTTTTTTCTGGGGAGGGGGACTTAGAAGGCATAAATTCAGTATCTAGATCTAAGCAAGCCTCAGACCCCATTTATATGGCAGGATAAAGCTTTTTAGAGTTTTCTAGCTTTTTCCATCTTTATCCCAGAGATTTAGGATTCTGACTAGCAGTTCAAACCTGCATTAAAATCCTCTTGTTGACTGAGAACTAGTTCAAAACTAGTGATTTTTGATTCTATAATTTTTAGAATCTATGAGAAACACTGGACTCTCTCAAAGGATGGTAGCATTCTTTCTTCTGTTTTATTACTGAAGACCAGTTTTCTCCAAAGATAAAGGCACACAGCAGTAGGACTTAAAGCAAACATGTAAATGCACTTGCTACTTGAGTGTGTGACTCAAGGTATATCCCAGTGGTAAACTGGATCTTGTATTTCATCAAAATGATATTTCAGGTAAATTGGGATTTTGTCTTTCTCTGCTGTACCAGCCCACAGCTAGTTCTTAGTTAAGGGATGTCTACACAGAATTGAGGAGAGAAAAGTGAAGGCTAATGCTTACATGAATTCAGAAACAAAATGACACTTTTTCTTTAAACTGAGCAGACATGAAATGCATTGAGCACATGTATGCTATTCACTCTAATGTTCTTTTCATCATTCTTCAAACAACCCGTAGAGGTTTTCTGTTGTACAATTTTTGACAAATCTTTCTTTGTACCCCTAGTTCTCTTTTGTTCTGTTGAACCACCAAAGAGACCAGGTTCATGGAAAGACACAGGGAATGTGCACAACCAGGATGGTGTGGAAAGGCTGTCTGTGATGTTGTGTGGCTGCATTATACAAACTTAGAGCTGCCACAAGCCCAGGTTTTCTCAGTGTGTCTCTTATTTCCCAGTGGAAATTTTGCACAAGTAGAAAGGAAGGAATTGGACTGTGGATTTGCAGCTCTGCATGTGCTGGAGCAGCAGCACTGCCTGATCCTGCCTCTGTCAAGTCCTTGCCCATGGATGTAGTGTGGGAGTGCAGTGCATGAGCAGGAAGAACAGAGTGCAGGAGTGTCTGCTCAGAAATTTCAATATTTGGTAACTTCCCTTTTTTGGAATGGTTTATTGTTACCATGTCAGAATCTAAACAATCTACTAGTTATTAGACAGTTTATTGTATCTTCAGACACACTTCCAGAAAGAAATGTATCTTAGGCCACAGTATGTTATGAACTGCTGTGCTTTGTCAGGTTAGTCTCCCTGGCTGTAAAAGCCAGAAAGTCAAATTAGCTATTAATTACTGTGTGTTGCAATCTCTGGCTGCAATAGAAGAAGCAGGTTCATCAATAGAGCTAACTCTACCTGCTATTAACATGTGAAAATTCCTTTCTCTTTTTTTCTACAGTGGAATAGCTCTGCACTATTCATTTTTATTGCTTTGTCTCTGTCTTCCCACTGTATCATTTGGTCATTGAGGCCCACATGCCCTCGAGAAGCTCCTCCAATAGCACAATTTTCAGAAATGGGAAAGATTTCTGAAAAAGTTTCTACTAACCAGTCCGTTTCCAAATTAGCCTTTGGTAATTCCAGAAATTTGGGCAGAGCCATAACCTTAGCACAGCACTAGAGCAGAGTTTTAGTCTGTAGGCAGGAATAAAGAGTGATTCCCTGGCTGCTGGAAGAGGTGTGTGCCTCTGGCCCCCTCCATCAGTGCCTGCCCACAATTGCTGTTCCAGGACTGGGGCCAGTACAATGCTTTGCTGGGCCTGTGTTTTCCTGTGTGTTGTTGTGTCAGTCTGGCTGCGAGCAGCGACCCTGGGGACTGTCCCTGAAGTAATGGGGTAGAAGGCATCAATAAAATATTTTGCTAGCATGCACTCGTTTGTGTGTCTTCAGACATGAGGCTTTTAGGAGTCAGGAGTGATGCCTGACAGTACAGCACAATCTAATCACACATGCACACTCCTGATAGCCAGATGCATCAGAGAAGCCTTCATTTCTATCTTCCCCCCACAAACCACAACACTTTGTTTACTTCCAAAACAAGGGCTGATATAATGCTCATATCTTTGCTATTTTCTTTTTCTTAATTATTTTTTTGTCTTTTATTTCAAAATAAGTAAGAAAGGGACTTGATTACGTATCAAGGAAGCTGGCTGATGCTTTCACAAGCCTTATTTCAGTCTCTTTTTCTGCTTTCTGGAACAAGTACAGTAGCAACATGCACACATTCAGTGCCATGCTGCAGAAGTTTCTGTTGAAGCACTGCTCTGGAGCAGATCCTGGTGTTTGTCTCCTCCATAGATTGGATGCAGCTGATGCTTGTTAGGCTCTGATTGCACTGATGGCCCTGACTGGCCTCACCTGGGGCTTCACCTGCCCAGGGGTGGGGGGAGCTTCAAAAACTCAGCTCTGGGTCACGGCCAGGCCTCTGTTTCTCCTTTCTCTGAGAATTTTAGCAATGCAGCTACATAAGACTTAACAGTCTCCCTTAGAGAGTGATAAGAAGAGCTAATGGGACATAAAGAAAAATTCCATCCTTGATCATATCATTCTGTGCTGGTAAGTTGTTGCCATTATGGTATGCTATGATACTGAATTTTTGACTCATTGGAAATGTGGCTTGAGTCATAAAGTCCTGTGTTTGCTATGTTTTGGGGTTTTTGTTTTTATTTGGTGGTAACTCTTCCTCCAAAGAGGAAAGCTGAAAAGGCAGTTTAGAGGAGCAGATAAGAGTAAGTTGCAATTGCAGTTGTGCAATAAAAATAAGAGCTAATGTAGATGATAGGAACTTTGGCTGGTGATTCAGGAGGTCTGGTGAAAATAGGAATCTCTACTCTGCTGCTGCTGGGAATTTGCTGATTTTTGCTTCAGTCTACCTAGAAAACACCTAGCTCATGCTATTAAGAGGATTTTGAGAGCTTCACTGGTGCATCAATGAGCATTTCAAATGAAACTTTTTTTCAAAATGTCACAATTCTGTGTTCAAGTAGGATAAAACCTGAGAGTTTTGATCTTAAACTTAACTGTTCAGCTTTTTCATGCATGAAACCATATCCTACCTCTACTGTGGCATCACAGACTCTGAAAAAGAAAATGATCATCAGAAAAATCTTTCCTGCATTGAAGTTATCATTGATAGAGATGAAATCAAGGTCAAGATACCACAATGTGTAGGAGGAAGCTGTGTGAGAATTAGCAACTTCATCTAGGGCTTTGTGTCTCAGCTCACTTCCAAGTTGTCTTTCTTCCACTGTCTCTTAGTGACTGTGAAAGAGCCATGAGAAATTGTTTTATAGATATAATTTTCCCCATTATGTAAGATCTCAGGTTCTTTTTGAAGAGAAGTTCAAATAGACTGAATCTGATTCAGAAAAGAGGCCATTTAAGAATTCTTGACTTTTTCAAGTGGTTCACTTCATTTCACATTGCTCTGCAAGGAGGTGAGAGATTTCCTCCTGGCTGAGGCTCTTCACAGGCTGTGTAGGACATTGGTTTGTGAAGAAGTTGAGGCACAGCTGAGCTGGGATTATTCTTTAGAAAGAAGTCGGTATTAGTTTGAAGGCAGTAGCAGGTTTCCCTTTCTTTACTCTCCTCTCACTACTTTCTGGCATGTTCTCTAATAGCCTCAGTTATCAAAATGTCATTAGTATATGTCAGACACAAGTTCCACTGTCTCTGGGAGGCTGGGTTTGGATCTTGGTGGCGGTAATTTGTGTGTTAAGTCCTCATCTTGTTCTCTCTAAAGACCTCTCTGTTGTCAGGCAATCTGTCCTGGTTTGAGTGTGAGAAATGTGGACTCTTGTTTTCTTGTGCAGACTTCTGCTGTCAGAAAGGCAGAGTCTGTGATTCAAACCCAGGCAAAATTTGGGGCTGCTCCTGGTTTTGCTGTTTACTACTCTGCCAGAAATTCCTTGAGGAGTGTGTGGTTTAATAAACTTGATACAACAATTTCAGCTTTAGAAGCAGGGTGTCACGTTTCCTTCTTTCCTACTTACCTGTACAGTCTCCTGTGGATATTCAGAGCTTCTCTTCAACCTGTTTAGCCTCTGATTTTGGTCTTTTCCTTATTTTCTTTTCTGTCACCTGGTCTAGCCTTTTGCCATAGCACATTTCTTACATAAAGCACTTGACTTGTTAGCAGAAAAAGGTGCTGACTTCCCAGCCAGATGCCATACTTGGCAAATTTAACCTCTTTCTGTGTCAAAGCACAGTTTTCTTCGTGGCTTTGTTGCTGAAAGGTGATGCAGGTGGCCTGAGATTCCTCTCCTGTAGCTCTCAAGCAGAGCCAGGAGGCCCAGCCCAGGGTCCCTCTGAGCTGACTGACCTGGTTTCTGCTGCAGGTGGAGCAGAAAAGCCTTACTCTACAGCAAGGAGCCAAACCCCAGCTCCAGCACCCAAAAGATAATGGCTCATACAGGCTGGACTGGGCTGTGTGGTTTGATTCAATAACACCTCACATTTGGTGTTTTCACTCTGAAGGAGAACCCTATGAATAAAGGCTGTTTTTCTAAATAAAGGCTATTTTTCTATCACTCACTCTGCTTTGCAACCTCGTAGGATCCAGTAGTGCACCCTTTTAAGAACAATTTTAATTTTTCATTAGTTCACTGGCCACAGTTCTCTGGGTCAGGGGCTTGGCATGGCTGGGTGTGCCAAAGCTGCCACCTTAGCACAGGAGGAGCTGCAAACCAGAAGCTGGGGTGGCATTTCTTGCAATGGCAGAGCACAGGAAGGTCAGGAGGGGATCTGACTTGGAGCACTTTCACGACGGACTTGATTCCTGAAAGCCCCCAGTCTCAACACCAGGAGGGCATTTAATGTGTCTGCTTGGGAAAAAGGGCAGGAGTAGTCAGTGTCCATTGATTCAGTTGTTGGAGTTATTAGACAGGTACTTACCTTTTCTGCAGCCCTTTGAAAGGCTGATGGTGCTCTTTTCTTTTTCCATTTTTTTTTTGGTTTGTTTATTGCATAACTCCAATAGAAAGAAATTCCTAAGGCAAGAATGCTAAAGAGGAAGGAAAGAATAAGTGATGCCAGTTAAATTTTCATGTATTTATGCCTTATTATGGCCTGACAGTCAGAAATAATATTCTTTTCCTTTTATCCTGATCTTCTCTTTTGACTGTGTATTAAAAAACCACCAGCAGTAACAAAGTGTAAAAGATTGAATTAAATCCTAGTTAAAATGACTTCACCTTAAATAGTGGAATATCTTAGATCTCTTTCTCTTCCTTTTTTCTTTCTCTCTGTCTAGTCTACAGAGACTTGGCAGTCTCAGATACCCTTGGGTGTTCAAAGGTAGATCAGTCTGTGGCAGGGCTGCCTTTGATGTTTTCACCTACAAAAATGTCACATCACAACTTGCTCTGTTATTTCACATTGAATGTGAAAGATTCACTAAAAGGTTAATTTCAAGTCTTGTTGAATTTTATACCATTAAAGTCAATGCCTTTTCAAGGATGCACCTCGAATGGTTTCAGAAGGATGAGAGAAGGGCTGCTTTAGAGCTCCTGCTGCAGCTACAAGCACTCTGTAACCGTGTGCTCTGGGTGCCTGTGGGAGCAGAACCCCTCCTGCAGGGAGCCTTTGCCCTCCCCTCCCTGGGGAGAAAGGAGAACAAGGATTGCTGTGGATACTTTAAATAGCACTTGCATCCACAGCAATACCTTCACCTGCTTGTGCATGAGACCCTCATTTGATTTGAGTTCAGTCTTGGGAAAGACGAATGTGAAGGGAGAGAAACTCTTCTATGCAAATCTTTTGGTGATCTCAAATAATCCTGAATATCCGTTCTGATTTCTGGAATGAACTGTAATTGCAAATGCCTGAGTGAAATGTTTTTGAAACAGTTTTACTCTTGGTTCTTCTCCTTCTCTTAAAGACCTGTGTCTTGAAGCAATGCTGTACCTTTGTATGGAGATTTTAATTTCTTTGTGGATGCAGTAAATGTGACTGGAGAAACCTAAATTTTGTAGAGGTTTTCAAATATTATTTTGAGTAAGAAACCTGTTTTTCTAAGAGGTTCTTCAGTTTGGAGAAACATGCTTGTTTACTTATCATACCACAAATAGTGCATTTGAAAGACTTCTGAATGGACACTTGCTGAAGGAATAGATAGAAGTTATGTTTTAAATTGCTTGGGGTTTCTTAAAAACAATTTCCAAGTAAGTAATTATATTTTCTCTTTCCTTTTGGTACAGTGAAACCTTTAGACTTAGTGAGGGCACTTAGAAAAGGAGGTGACCTTTCTCCACCTCTTCTCTTTAGCAGAACTCAGATAAGTAATTTAATTGGTTATTGAGCTTGATGCTCTTCACCTCCTCTTCCCCCCACAAATAATTCTTGCAAGTGAGCAGTGAGAAGTCAGGTAACTCGCTCCAGTGTCCTCACATTTGTCGTGTAGGAGAGGCTGGGATTACGTGCTTTGTCAAGCTGTGCTCTTAAGGATGTGTCACATTTCCTACGGTTTTAACACAGGAAATGTCTCTGTCACCAGGCAGCCCTGCTTTTCTGTGCATCCCCTAATTTTGTGTGAACTGAAGGTGCAGCTGGAGCGCATTTCATATCTAATTGGTGTGTGAAAGCTGAGGGCAGAGAAAACAATTAGAAAGTCACGGTCAACTTCAAGAAGGGCCATAATTGTGGCAGAACTAAAATTAAAAATTGGATTGCTACTGAGCTGAAGTGGAGAGGATGTAAAGGAACAAAGCTGTAAACAGCAGAGCGGCTTAGGCTCCGAAGTTCCACTTGCTGCAGTGGTTTCAGAGACCCAAGTGCCTCAGGGACAGCTGATGTGGAGCTCAGCTTCATCAGCCCCTCGGCATTTCTAAGAAACGGCTGTGGGTTACTGTGGCTAAATTTAGTGTGTTACAGGATGTCTCTCTCTCCCCACTTTTAATCAATTGCAGTCTATTGATAGCCCTGGAATAATGGCTAACTGCTCTATTCAGCTGCCTGGTTTTGTCTTCATTTAGCACCAAATAAAGAGGTAGAGGTGCTAGGCATACACCGAGTGCTATTTTAAATCCACCTAGTCAAGAGGTTGAAGTAATTCAACAAAGGAGTTCATTTTACTGTTCAAACTGCAAGTTTCTATGTACACTAAGTGATAATGAGGCCATTTAAAAATCCTCTTCTTGTCACTTCTAATAACAGGATGTAGCTTTTCTAAGAATGTATTAAAATGTGTACCACAACAGCTCATTGCCATTTTACTGTTTGGCAGACAGGTCGTAAACTCTGGCAGGTTCTAATGCTAAAAGGTTATGGTCCAGCCTGTCACTGTTATTGTAGCATATGTACATGTAATGGCTGATTCTTATCAGAGTCTTATCACTAATTGTACCAACATAAACTCAGCTTATAGCTGTGCAAACAGAAGGGTGCTGTGTGCCACGAGCCCTGGCATCAGTGCAGCCCTTACCTGAGACACAGCGACCTGCTGGGGCTGCTGCAGGCACAGGAGGGGACAGAGCACTCCTGAGCATCTAGAAAACAAGAAGTGCCTTATGTACAACGAGGTTTTGTTCCTGCTTTGTTGGTTTTTCTTTTGCCTGTTAACTTTGTGTCAGAGGAATATCATCATATCTGTCATTTTGCCGGATGTTTATTAAGTTGGTGTGTTAGTGTTTGCATAGGGGAGCTCCCATGCTGCTGGGAGCTAGTGATTTAAAGTTGCTTTTTGGGGAGCAGGTAGGCAGCCTGTGAGGATGGCCTAGCTACCAAGTGTGATACCACTGGAATACTTTCCTTTCGGTTAATTAGATTTTAAGTGATCACTAGTTTAATTTCTTTGAATTTCTGTGACCTTAGTCTCCTTTCACCTCTTGCTTGAGCTAAGGACCAGCAGGGCTTGGGCAGTACCTGGGTTTCTGTAGTGTTCACATGGTGTGCCATGTCTTAAAGAGCTACTGTGTTCTTACACAGCCAGGATGGTTTGTAATTTAGATGAGCAGTTAAGAGATTTTGTCAGATTTTGTGTGTTAGTTTTTTTCATGTGGATTCCTGATAGAGTTATTGTTCTACATTTACTTATGAGTCCATTTAGGATCTCTTTGGACAAAAAGCACTACTGAACCTGTCAAGGTTTTCCTACCAAAGATGCTGGGTTTGTTGGGCTCTATCCTGCAACTTGGAGGCTTTCATAATTTTTTTTAATTTAAACAAAGTTTTAGTTTAAACAAAATTTTCCTGTGTAAAAGACAAACTCTCTAGTGTATAAGGAGAAGAAACCAAGTCATAAATAGCTGCTGGGGTAACACCCGCGTTCCGAAGTAGCTGCCGATCCTGCCCCGGTGATGGTCGCTCTTTGCTCGTGGTTGATCGAGGCTGTCCTGTGCATCTTCTGGGACACGGCCGGTGGTGGGAAGGCGGCGGGCTGAGTCTGTGTCCGGGAGCTGCGGGGCGGGGGCCGTGCCTGGGGAGCTGCGGGACAGGGGCCGTGCCTGGGGAGCTGCGGGACAGGGGCTGTGCCTGGGGAGCTGCGGGACAGGGGCTGTGCCTGGGGAGCTGCGGGACAGGGGCCGTGTCCGGGAGCTGCGGGACAGGGACTGTGCCTGGGGAGCTGCGGGACAGGGGCCGTGTCCGGGAGCTGCAGGGGCAGGGGCTGTGTCCGTGTCCGGAGCTGCAGGGGCTGTATCCAGGAGCTGCAGGGGCCGTGTCCGTGTCCGGAGCTGCAGGGGCTGTGTCCAGGAGCTGCAGGGGCTGT
The DNA here is from genome assembly GCA_003676055.1 of Chloebia gouldiae. Classification (NCBI taxonomy): domain Eukaryota; kingdom Metazoa; phylum Chordata; class Aves; order Passeriformes; family Passeridae; genus Chloebia; species Chloebia gouldiae. The sequence continues at coordinate 2,202,317 of QUSF01000015.1, forward strand.
GTC
>QUSF01000015.1:2202617-2237130 GCA_003676055.1 Chloebia gouldiae
CAGGGGCTGTGTCCGTGTCCGGAGCTGCAGGACAGGGGCTGTGTCCGTATCCAGGAGCTGCAGGGGCTGTGTCCGTGTCCGGAGCTGCGGACAGCGGCCGCCGCCCGCTCCCGTTCCCCTCGGGCCGCTCAGGGCTCCGGGCCGCGGCGCTGCCGCTCGGCTCCGACAGTACATGCCAAGCCTCACTAGGTGGCACAGCCACCCTGGTGCACTGCCCGGGCTGCAGCGCTGGAAGCCGGCCCCGTGTCCCCGGCACCGCATCCCTGCGCCCGGCGCGTCCCGCTGCTCCGGCCGGGCCGCTGCCGGCGCAAACCGGAGCGTTTTGCTTACTCAGGGGAAAAAATGTGAAGCTATATTTCCAAAGCTTCTCGAAACCTTGTTTTACCAGGCACTTACCTTAGTCTGCCTGTTGAGTTGTCAGGCTCCTGTGAAAATCTATTTCAGCCTTTTGGAATTTATGCCAGCATATAATTCACATTTAAACAAAGCACTTTATAGTAGGTGCTTATGTTTTAAGCATGCGTTTAAGTATTTTCAGTAGTGAAATTAAGGATAGTGCTATAAACTTTGTGTTTAAAATTCAGTACCAGTTAAGCGTATTGTTGAGCTGGGGCTTCTCTTGGTTTTTGTTTATGAAACTAGTTGGGGAACTTTTAAAAGGCATGTGATGGTTTCTGTGTTCGTTTCTCCTTTGGTAGAATTGGAAGTGTAGGTTGGACTGTGTGAGAAAGGTAGATGGATCTCGGTTAAATTTACTCTGAGGTTTTTTTTTTGTTTTGTTTGTTTGGGTTTTTTTGTGGGTTGTTTTTTGGTTTGTGCTTGTTTGTTTGTTTAATTAGAATGTCTTTAGTCTGGAAGACTTAGAAAATCCTCAGCAACTGATGAGTGTCTATTTTTAAAGTAAACGCATTGCACTGTGATGTGTCAATTTGCTTCTCTAAACCAACATGAATTTGCAGACACATGGATTTCTCAGCACTGATTTCAAGTGGTAGGGATGTTTCTAAGAATAAAATGTGGGTTTCAATTTACAAGAAGGAGTTATGATTTAGAAGTTAAGCAGACAATAGGGTTTTTTTAAATCATAGGTATGGGTTATATTCATACTTAATTGCCTCAATTAGATGTTTTCAAGTGCAATGACAGTTATTTTAAAAATTTTTGCTGTTTAAAAAGAAAGCATGGCTTCAACTTCATTTGTAAGGGAAGATGCTGTGAGAGATTGTGGTGGCATTATTGTTACTGCTGTTAATGTAGCTTGAAACCCATTCTGGCCACCTAGCAAAAACAAAATAATAGTCTCTTCCAGGATCTCTCATCAAAATACTTCTAGAAAATCAGAGTAATCTGGGTAAAAGAGATACCAGGGCTGTGCATTAACTATATAGAGGACTGGAGATAACTTGCCTATAACAAGAAATGAAGATTTTTTTTTTTTCCAAGGGCCCCCCATTATCAGAGTATTGCACAAATGCCACATTTATTTTCACTGCGAAGAAAAGATTTCTTTATATAGCAGAAATATTTATATTGAGGCAGTGGACAACAGTGGTGATCCTAGAGTAGATTGGGGGAGATTGATGTGTTCATCCCCTTAGAATGTGCCATTCTCCATGAGGAAGTATTTGAGATGGACACACATGCATTTCCTCTGGGTTCAGTCCCATCCCTGGCTCTCTGATAAATATTGCAAGAAAGCACCAGGGTAATCTTGGGTCCTTGCTTAAAATAATGCTGTAGGCTTCCCACACAGGAGAGTGTTGGTTGTTGAAGGGAATTTTTATGGCTCACACTGGGACTGACGTCAGACTCGCCCACAGCCTGGGACTAGAGAAACTGAAGCTGTGCAGATGAGCAGTTCCTTCCTCTTGAGCAGAATAACCACAAGCAGGTTTGGCTCCCTGGATTCCACACATTGGAGAGTTTTGCAGGAAGAAAAGTAGCTCTTCTCACATCATTGTGTGAAAATAAAAGCGTTCCTAGTGGAAAACATAGCTCTTCTTTGTGCATATCCTTTGTCCATGTTGGTCTTTGTTTTGTTTGATTTTTTTTTTAATGTGTCTTGAAAGTGCTATCTGTCCATTTTCCTTTTTCTTACTGCTTCTGGCCAGATGCTACTCCAAATAAAGTATTTCTCTGTGTGCTAGTAAGTATGTACCCCAAACTGTGGTGAGCTGTACTGCTCTCTGCCTTATATTTCTTTCCTTTGTTTCCCCTTTTGCTTTGATCCATAAAGCAACATGGCCAAAAAAATGCCACAGGTCAGTGGGAAAACATAGGTAAAATCTCCAGGTCTTTTTTTTTTCCCCATGCCTGTTAAGAAATTGAAAGAGTTCTGTCACCTGACTCTTGCTCCAAAATGTTCTTGAAATGAGAAGAAACAGACTGAGAAACAGGGAAGTTAAAAATGGAGAAGATATTTTCTGGATCTTACTAGACAGCCTAAAGTCAAACCCTCTTAGCATTAATCCTGCTGGGAAGAGAAGTGTTTGCTTTAGAAATGCTGGTTTCATCTTGGCAGTGGATGTGATGTAAAGACGACAGGCAACACCAAGCCCAGCCAGACATCCTCTCCTTCTCTGGAGCAGCGTGGAGGAGGTGAGGACAAGGCTGAGGGCAAGCTTTCTTCTTTTCCTTCCTGCAGTGGAGAGGTCATGTTTAGGTACACCATCTGCTCCTGCTTTTTGCATTAAAAATTTCTGTGTAGCACATAGCAGAAATGATCTATGAGGAGTTCTTAGAGTGAAACATTTGCACGAGTGGTGCCAGGAATTGTTCTCACTTGGGATGCGGAGTTGCTCGCACAAGCAACTTGATAAATTCAGTGTTGGTACCTGTGTGGAATTGGGCTGTACTCGCTTTGTTCTTGCTAAGGTTCAAGTTCAGCTAAATGAGATTCAGATGGGAAGGACACCAACTAACTGTCATAGCAATCACCTCTCCACATATCCTTCCAGATTCTACTTTTGTCAAAAGTTTTCAATGGCTGAGTGGCCGAGGACTTCTCAAGTCGTATAGCTCAGAGCTGTAGAGAAGGTTTTAGATTTTTCCTGTTTGGTTTGCTTTTCTGTGGAAAGCACTATTGGGTCCTAGTCTGCCAGAATCTCTCAATGGTGTAATGCAGTCTCTACAAAAATAATTTTTGAGCAAAACCAGTGGAATTTGAACCTGTTTCAGTTTGATCAGGGGATACTACAGGTTAACATCGTAGCATATGACAAATAGAATCTGAAGCTAAACTATTTTTAACTTAGCTCTGTGGAAGCACATGTTTGGTAAACACTCTACATGTTGCCTCTTTTACTTAAGGAAAGTACCTTGAACATCCCCTAATTTTCTACCTTTCTTTCCAGGCACATTTAGTGCCATAGATAATGAAGCTGATCCATACCAATGGTGGAAATGTCAACATAAATAAGGACAGACTTCCTTAATGCTTGTGCTTCCAAAGCTACTCAAGTGAACATGGGGGCATCTATGTGGTCTTTCCAAAGTGAAACTAGTTTGTAGGGTTTCTTTAAAACCACACAGGCAAAATTCCCTTTGTACCAATAGGAAACAAGATGTATGGCACTGAAAATAGAAGCTTTTTTAGGGAAAATTTTCTAAGTTGGCCACAGAAGAATATGCATGGGAAGAAAGGCTGCTGCAAGAGTTGTATTATGTATTTCTAGCATTCTTTACAGAGCTATCTTGATGCCTTCCCAGCCCCCAAGATACACAAATAATTTCCTGTGGCTGACCAAGTCTATGGACTCTCCTGTCACAAAAACAAGTACAGGAAAATGGGTGCTTTGAAACTGCTTCCAACACCTTTTTTCCCCCTTTTACAAATGAAAGCTTTGAAGATTCTGTTGTCCATAGCATGCTTAATTTTTATTAGAAACAGTCTGTAAATGGTCAGCTCTACCCAGATGCCTGAAAATAAAAGAATACTCAGAAACACAGTTTTTGTTATACTGTAGTTTGGTGTCATACTATAAAATTAGTTCAGAATGCCAGGAGAGCTCTTGATTGCAATGTTCCAGTGTAAAAGTTGTATCATGATTCTACAACCTGTTTGCTGTATTGAACTGAAAAAAACATTTATTTACTTGTATATGCACAGGAAGTCAGTAGTGATTGCTGCAAACAAGTCTTTAATCAGTTAAAAATCATGGAGTTCAGGAATAACTATGTTAGTCAGCTGCTAGTTTTGCTCCATCTCATGTGATGGTTATAAATCTGTGTTAGAGTTTTATTGCTTTTAGCATCAAGATAATAACACCCATCTCCCTAATGTGTTTAAAGATGTGCTCTGAAAAAGTGTGCTCATAAATATATGGTTTTTAAAGAACCCCAACCTAATAAACAAAAATCCTGAGTATGAGTGAAATGAGAAAAATGAAGGTGAAATTTAAGATGAAACCTAGAGAGGGGAATGTCAAATGTTTAAGGAGGTGAATTTTTAAGATAGTATAAGGGAAAATATAAAGTAACAATTATCTGAGGAAAGTGGAAACTACTTGAGATGCCTCAGTGGTGAAGTCAGTTTGCTGAAAAGCCACCAGGCAACCCTTCCTCTTTTTTGCCCCTCTCTCTATTTTTAACTGGTATTTAATCTGGGGGGAAGACCTGTGTGGATGAAAGCCACCAGGAAGAGGATGTTACTGCAACTACAGAGGAAGCAAAAGTCAGCAGCTTCTTTCTAGGAAGGTGAGACAAACTGTCAAATACAGGTTAAACTGCAGATAAGATGATGTAGAAGAAAAAAATGGAATTTGTGGCCTATTGACAAAATGATTCTTGATTGGATGTGGCTGAAATTTCACTTACAAGGTACTGTGGTTTGGGGCTCTCCTCAATGCTGGTGAATTAACTGCACTTTTAGGAATTTCTTTAGCCGTATTTGTTTTGAATTTCGTAGCATTTTCCTCCTCCTGTAACTAATTCTGAACACGTTCTGTACACCTGCATGCAGCTGAGCTGCCAAACTCTGCTTTCTGACTTGTGAAATACCCTTGTTCAGTATTAAGAGACAGCTTCTTAATGAAGCCATGAGTCAATACTCACAGGATTTAGAACCAGGGCCTTACTAATATTCTAAACCCAGGGTAAGTGAAATAAGATGCTGTGTTACCATTGGCAGTGTGAGATAGGAGCCTGGTGTTTGTCTGTAGTGAACTATGTAAGAGGCAATGGAACAGCTTGGAAAGGGAGATGGTGAGAGATGAATTTGTGGCAGTGCAGCCATAAGCAGAGAGAGTAGGATGGATGGAGATGGTGTTATAAGAAATTGGTAGAGTTGGGGGCTAAATATACGTTGTGAATGAAATGAGCAGTGCTGTGTGAGCCCATGGAAAGCTAGATTTCCAAGAGAATGCAAATGAGTGTTGAAGAAATAAGATGCATGAGTTAAAACCAAACTTGGGAGCTGAAGGAAGGATGTTATTGAAAGATAAGTAGCACAGTTGGCTACACTGAAGATGGCTGACAGTTTGAGGAGAGGAGCTGTAAAGTATTGGTTCCAAATTGTGGATCAGAGTCTGCACCAATTCCAGGCTTGGTCCATGTGACAGAGAATTCATTTTGTAGTTCCTGTAGTGCACGAGGGCAAGAGTTCTCAGCAGTAAAAATCTGTGAGCGTTAAGGTGATAACATTAAGTCAGTATTTCTAATATGGAAAAGATAAAGGCTTGGCTTGGATCAGAGTCAAAAAAGAAAACGAAGGAATAAGAGTAGACAGGAAAGAAAGATAGTGGGCACCAGAAAGATAAAGTGATCAAGTATTGCCATGGGGAAAACAGATGATTGGAGGAAGAAAAAATGTTGCATGTGTCCTTTATCTTTGGTAGAAAAAGAGGGTGACATTAGGCATGTGTCAAATTGAAAGGAAGGGAAAGATTGTTACGCTTGCCAGTGTTCTTTGAAGAAATCATTAAAATCCTGTGCAGAAAAACAATGGAGATGGACAGATAAGAGACAAATGCAGTTAAAAGACAGACATGAGATGGTGATGCAAGATTCAGTGAAATCAGAGAAAAAGATTGTTTTGCAGGGAAACTGGCCAAACAGAAGGAGTGTTTATACTGGAAGAGGTCAGTCTCTCTTTTTTTTTTTTTTTGATCATTCAGTTTGTGTTATTTTAACAGAGGGGCACGGTGTGAAAGAAAACAGGAGCCAGATCTGAGACTGAATCATCTCTGACTTTTCTGGTCTTGCATTGCAGTGACTCAGTGATATCAGTAAAAGTTTAGGAAGAATAGGAAAGGAAGCTCCACTACCTCATCTATTCATTTGACCTGTCACCTTGACAAAAGTGTCACTGAGTAAGAGAGAAAGGTGCAAACCCAAAGAATGTGTGTAGTCTCTTTAAAAACAAACTACAAAACCCCCAAACAACACACACCTCCCCCTAAGCAAAAAAGAAGCAAAAAAAAAAATCCAACAGCAAAACACTCTGGCCTGTAAGGTGGAACTCTGGGCTTCTGGTGGTTGAGAGGTTGCTGTAGCTGTGCTGGACACAAAGGAAGGGAGAAATGAGGGCTGCACCCTTCCCAGCTGCTCCAGCAGTCCTGGCTCCCACAGACTGCCTCAACACATCAGCCATTCCTAAAGTTTTAAGTAGCTGGTCAGAAGAGTATGTTTTCTGTCCATAGGTGTTAAAGGTTGGTGCAGATTTATCCCAAGTTCTGTGAATTCCTATATCTCAGAGCCTGGCATACCACACACTTGGTGTAGAAATTGTTTCTACAATTGCAGTCTCTCTTGACCTGACTGTTCCACAGAGATTGTTCCACAGATTGAAGTGTGGCTGATGGAGCCAGTGACCAGCTGGCTTGTCATGTGTGACAGTGACTGACTGAGAGGATCATTTCTGTCCTCACTCAAGCCCTTGCAGCAGACACTTTCTGGAGCCACAGAAAGTTGTGGCTGCCAGCTGTGGTGGTCAGCAAGTGTTTCCCATGTTGCTGTTAAGGTAACACCAACCATCCAATGGGAAAAATACAGGAATTTTTTTCTATAGTAATTTTTTTTTTTTTTTGCTTTCCATGGGTAGGTGGGCTTGGCCAAACTTGGCTTTTTTTTAATTAAAAGCTCTCTTGTAATGAAGATGGAAAGGTGTAAAAGAAGTGCAAAAGGAAGTTGTGCGTATTCTTGGATATAATCTTGGCTGGCTGTGAAGCGTTCAGAGAAAAAAGTTTTTCATATATGTCTAAAATAGCTGTCAGTTGATTCAGAAAATGTGGGAAGTACCAAACTAAGCCATCTCCTTACAGTAAATAATTCTTTCCCTGCCAGAAGCAGAGTAGAAGGATTTACAGGCTGAACAGAGGTGGTTCTGAAGTTCTATGAGAAAAAGGCATCTCTGATTTTGATTCCCCAGATGAGCTCTTGTAACTGCAAGTAAAAGCAAGTTCATAGCTTAACCAATTTCCTCGTGTGTTTGGGTCCTTAATGGGCCTCCTTACAGAGGCCACTAGGTCCCAAGTGCTTTCTTTTCCCTGACAGCATAACAAGTGGCCTGTCAGAGGCAGCAGCACAGAGGAGAATCCTTATTTGCCATTCAGGATGTTTAACTTGTTGACTGCCTTGCAGCTGGCCTAAACTCAGAGCTCCAGAAGATCTGGTCCTTGGAAGGACACACGAGAAAAGCAGCCCTTGAAAAGCTGAACAAAATGTAAGATTTGTGAGACACCAGTTCCTCATAAAACCTGTAGCCCTGGTTTTTGTCCCTCCTCAGAGCATTTGCTTTCCTGCTTCTCAATGGGTGTGTTAAGTGAGCTCTCCTCTTTGACTGCCAAGTGACTGCTACTGCTGGATTCTCAATATACTTCCTAGAGTTCAGCTCCTCTAGTAATGTATTTCAATTGTAGCTCTGCTTGATCCAGGCCTGATTTACAGTCCATAATGATTTGAGTCGGGGCTGGTTGTGTTTACCTTTAGAATCCATGTAGGGCCCTGCTTGGAATATTAGCATTGGCATGAGACTTGAGCTCTAGCATCTGGATGTGAATTTACATTTTATGAATATTTGTTATTGCAGTGAGTCAAACAAAAACCTCAACAGAGAGAACAAGTAGCACTCCCAGGGTAAAAGCCTAGGGTTGGTACCAGCTTTTTTTTCTTTCTTTTGGTTTTTTCCCCCTTTCTCTCCAGAGCCTCCTGATAGCCTACATTACCATTTAGTTGTCATTTGCTGCTCCCTGGCTCTGTTGGTTTCTCAGCTTAGAAACAGCTGCCATGTGATGTGAATGATATTTTAAAGTCCTGTGTTTGAGTTCTTGTGATAGCAATGTGCAGGGAATTGGCAAGCTCTTGGAAACAAAATGGCATGCTTTATTTTGTCACTAGAAGTATGTTCAATCTGCTATTTGATTCTCTGTAGCATTTTGATTAAGAGCTCCAGTGAAGTTATGTGAAAAGTGAAAATCCTCTTTATTCTTTCTCTCCAAGAAAATGAGACGCGCAGCATTGTCAAAATATTTGCCTAATCTTGCAGATTTGGATACTTGTTGTAGTTCTTCTGACAGACCAAAACAATGGTCATTAAATGAGAAGCAGATGCAATAAGTATGCAAGCAAGCTTACGGGAGAGACTGAGGAGAAGCTGCCAGCAGAACTCACTAAGCACTGGAGAATAAAGAAAAACAAAAACTTTTCTTGCTATTGTACCCCATAAATAATCATTTTCCTCTAGTAATCTAGGCATTGTACTTTTCTGCATTGGTGTTTTCATATGTTCTGGTGCAATATTGACTTCAAATCCAGATGCTCCTTTTGGCTTACTTGAATGGCTTTCGTGCCAGGGAGCAAAAATGCCAAAGAAATGTTTTAGCTTGGTTTTTTGTGCATGTTTGTTTGTTTATTTTGATATTTCTTAGTTGGGTTTTTTGGCTATATTTTTTTATTTTTGTTGGTTGGTAGTTGTTGTTGGTGTTGGTTTTGGTTTTTTTTTTGTAGTTTTCTTTTCCCTTTTCTGTTTTTTCCTTTTCACTGCAGCGTTGTTATTTTAGGACTAAAGGACATTGTTGAGGAAGAGAGTGGTTATGTTATATTCACAGTTTTGTATGATTGGGAAAACAGAAACTGCCTGTTGGGAAGACAGAAAAAAAAGAATAAATTCTCTATCAAGATGTAGGGCAAGTTTCTTGAGCAGGTAGCTTTTAAGGTCTGTTTTGTGGTTGCTGTGATGTAGACTGAGGACATTGGTCCAAAATCTGGCTTAAATTATAGACAGAATTAAAGTTTTTTAGCTTTACTATAGCTCCAGCTATTTACTCAAACCACAAGAATTAAAGATTTGCCTTTAGGAAAGGGAATTGAATTATTATCTAGGATCTCCATTCCATGATCTCTATATAGTCTAGCTCATCTATGTGATTGCTGTTAGTGTTCATGTATTCTAGTATGTCCTTAAAGCTATCCATAAGTTACAGGTTTTAACTGGCATTTGGTAAGTCTTCATCCTTGAGTTAAAAATAGAACTAAACGTTGGCAATATGGTTGTGTAACACTGTGCAATTGAAACTCTGCCTGCTGCTCCACCCTCCAAATCCTTGCATCTCCTCTGGGATTGTGCATAAACACAGGCATGCACACACATGTACACGTATGCATGGACAAGTCCCTTTCAGTGAGAACATAAAAGGAATGCTGTTTTTTGTGCAGATGGTGCACAATGAGGATGGGGATATCCATGTTGAACAATGTGTTTCTGACAGATCAATGCAGTGGGCTGCCTCTAAGCCAGACCTAGGGCAGTGCAGTGTGTTGTGTTAGAGCAGTTCCCTGTTTCCAGAGGAAGGACTGGGCTGTGCTGCCTTCACAGATTGGCTTGGTTTGCATGAACCTGTCTTGTATCAGTTGTGTCCCTTTGTACTCCAGTCTGACAGTGGGCAGCAACTCCGATCGGATGGCTACAAGGTCGGTCTGTGAACACTGAGCATCTTTGGCATCAGGATTTTGACATTTTTTTACTGCATGCAGAATATGCTCAAGGCTTTGATCTAAAAGGACTAAATCAAGGCATTGCTTGTAGGCTCACATCATATTGGCTATGGCTTGGATTTATTTGTGTACAAAGGCTGGTCACTAGAACTCACCTGTAAGGCTTTGGCAATGTCCTTCCATGTGTCTGCTGTATTTTGCTGTATCCCTGTCTTGTCCCACAGTTAATTACAGCTGCTGGTAGAAAAGCTGTCAGGCAATGTCAGGCACTGCTGGAATTGTGTTTTCCCAGACTTTGAGGGTGGAGTGAGGCACTGCATTGCTGGCCCTCCTTGGAGGTAGTGATTTTTTTTTTTTTTTAGTGATAGGAGGCAGTGATTTTTCTTTGATGTCTGGGGCTGGATCTCTGTGAGGGAATGGATCTCATCAGTCCAAGGTTTATGAGATGTAGTGTTGTACATGCTTCTAGTGCCTATTCACAGATTCAGTGTTGCCATGCTCTAGTTAAAGAATAGCTACAAGTGTCTGCTGTTGTATTTGACTCTAGGTGATTGCTATAGTGTTTGCTTTAGATTCATCTTACTTTCTTACTTTTGCCAGTTGATAAAGGGTTATGCATGATTATTGAGTTAGGAAGCATTGTAGATATCACAGTGTGGGTTCTAGAATTAGAGGTATATGTTTCCCTAATCACTTTTTAAATTAATGTTTTGTCTTGGATATTAAATATTTGGAGTCTGAGAACCTGTGAGATACCTGAAACAATCTATTGCATCTATTTTTCTGGGGAAAAAAAAAAAAGACTGGTAAAAAGAAAAAATTTGGAAGCAGCTAGTCAGATAATTCTCTTCCTGTAGTTCTGTGTCAGTGCAGAAGTGGTTCTTCTGGCCAAGGCTTTAAACCAGTCAATTCAACCCAATACCTAGATTTAAGCATCTGGAAAAAAAATTACAATTTTTGAAAGAAAGACAAAAATGTTGATTGTTAACTGTGGTTAGAGAGACTTTATTCACATATGTACAGGTCCAGCGTGCCTAGATGACACTTACGTGGATACAGCCAAGTGTGAATTTTGGATCTCTGTAAAGGGTTTGCATCTTTCACTCTGGGTCTGTTCCTGGGTGTCTTGGTTTGAAGGACAGGTGGCTGCCAAGGAAGAATGAAAAAATGTGATCCCCTTCCCTCGCAATCGTTATACCTTTGAACTGAGGGCGTTCATGCAGAGACACGGCAGAAGCAGCTCCTCCCCGGAGCGGGTCCGTGCCCAGCCCAGCCCAGCCCAGCCCAGCCCAGCCCGGCTCCGGCGCGGTCCCGGCGCGGTCCCGGCCCGGCCGCTCCGCCCGCGGCGCTCCCCGCCTGCAGTTCCGGGCACGGCCGCCAGGGGCGCTGCTGGCTGCGGGCGGGCGCGGTGCCGGCCCCGCCCTGCAGGGGGCGCTGTGGCGGGGCTGGGCCGCGCTGCCCGGGGCGATGGCGGGCGGGATGGACGGCGAGGCGGGCCGGGCGGGAGCTTCGGCAGCGATGAGCAGATCCCAGAGCAGCGCATGTTGTCCATCAGAAACCCCGCAGCTGTAGCGGGGTACCCCGGCGGGCAGGCAGGGTGGGGTTACACTGTAGTGAAGAAGCAGTGGCAGCCGGGCTCCCGAACGCAGCTGAGAGAGGCTCCCTTGGAGGGGGTGGGGGTTTGGCGTCCCGGCTTTTCCCCTGAGGCACCGGAGTAGATGTTGAGGGTCCTTTTCTAGCGAGGGAGGGTGTTGATAAGGTCCCGGTGCAATGGCTGCCCCAGAGCTTCACTCACAGCAGGAGAAGGCAGACGGAGCTCCGCAGCGGAGGCGGCTGTCCCCACCGCGCCCACGGCCGGTCAGAGGAGCTGAGCCCAGCCCCTCAGCCCGGCCAGAACCTCCAGGAGTCCAAGGACAGAACCCCCACGTAAGAGAGTAGCCAACTGCACCCTTCCCTCACCTTGACCATTTCTTCCGTCTCTCCTAAGTAGTGGTCATTGTTGTCTCTAAGCGACGGATGGGACAAAATTGCATGAGGGAAGCAAAAGGAAACATCTTAACCCCCAACACTGGGGCTGGAAGTACCATTCAGAAACCAACTTCTGCCCAGGTCTCTCTGGTAGGTTGGTTTTTTCCTCTCCCCCACAAACATACTTTTATTGTACTACGATATGTCTCATCATTCTGCTGCCTGAACTGCATAACTTGGGTTTATTTTATGCCACACCCCTGAAGTCCCTGGCACAGGCAGCTCTGAGTCTCAAAGGACATTGACACGGTTGAAAGAGCTGTGGCCTGGGGCAGGGCACTCCTCATGGAGTCCTTCAAAAAGAGGTTGGATGAGACAATGATCTTTGGAAAAGGTGGGGTACATTTGGAATTACACCATATCTCATCTATTGATGTTATAATTTTGCATTTATTTATTTCACTTTATGACTGTTATTTGTCTTAGCATAAGAATGTTTCTTGGATGTAGTGTGATGCATTTGTATACCTTTAGAATCAGGAGGAACAGCTGAAGCACCAAGAGTGATCTGAGTTTTCCAGCTTGTGAGTGTTTGGTTGTGTAGCCCGAGCTGACTGATGCTTCTGAAGATGAGACCACGGTGTAAGTGCCTAAACTTGAACTCGTGACTGACTCGCTGAAGGGGTCACTAGTGAGAGTTTGTCCTGTCACAGCTGGGAGGAGAAGCCTTAACTCTTCCAATGAGTGCTTCAGCCACTAAGAGTTCCCCATTCACTGTCTTCTGATTAGTTCCAAACTTGAGTTTAAAGCTAGTCACAAGTTATTATAAGAGATAACAGAATAAGTGCTTCTCAGATGTTGAAAATGTTGGGGCTTTTTTTCAGGTTGTAGTTTCTCTGTATCAGCTTCTGCTGGCTCTTAAGGGGACTGTAGCAAAACAAACTGACTTGAATTAATATTTTTTAATCAGTGAAATTAAGCTAAGGGCCAACTGGAAGACTTTGGTTCTACTGGAATAACATCTCTGATTAGCTTGGGGCTAAATTACTAATTCCAGTGAGGGATTTTGAAGTTTTCATCGGGCTTAATGTGCAAAGCCCTTAAATATTCTGTCATATTTAGCAGTCTGAAATACCAGGACCCTGTGAATCTGTGTCTAAAAGCTAAACTCCACAAAAATAATGCTAAAGTTTTTGCCTTAATATTCTAAATTAAACAGATAATACACTATCGCTCCATAAAGATTTTGAAAATGTCACTACAGGCAGTATTTGAGTATTTTTAATGTGACAAATTAAGATTTCAATGTGATTCAGTACACACGAACTTAGAGCATTTACACCAATTAACTCTTAAACAAAAGCTGTAGTGTTTTCTGGATATTTTACTCTAATGATGGCAGCTTGGTGAGATGCTATTTCATGCTTGCTGTTTAGACATGTATCTAGTGAAATGAATATAAATTGAGTTCTAGCTCTTGATTAGTAATCTATACAGCTGTTAGCTTGAACTCTAAAATCTGGGGCTTTACAATTCAGGAGGGGGAAAAAATGGACAATTTCAGCAATGAGAAGAGGCGTTGGTGAGCTAAATTAAATGGTTGATGATAATTGTGATAGCTTACAAAGAATGATGCTATGTTATTTACAAAAGCTCCTTTTCGCATGGAATCTGATGTCTTCTCCCATGAGCTTGCTTATAATTCATATTCCACTTTAATATGCCTGCAAAATGTGCTTTCTTTCTGTATACGTATTATTTTTAGGATGTTATGTTTCCTTGGTGCATACACAATGAGCCTGAAATCCTGTAGGAATGTGTTTAATTTGAAAGTTTTATCCTCTGGGCCTGGTTAATTCAAATAGGAGGCTCAGAACAGTGCTGCAGCGCCGGCAAGAATGCGGGAATGGCAAATCATCTGTACAAAGGCAGCAGAGAGCCCAGGTGGCTGTGGTGCCTGTGCTGGAAGGTGCCACCGTCCTCGAGATCCTCTCTCTGAAGCTGCTCTGCTTCCTCCTTTGCTCTGTCAGTGCTGGGAAATGAGGGCTTGGCCAGCTTTGCTTTCCTTTATGCCCTCAGCGTGGTTCCTCGGCGTTCCATGATGACAGCCTGCCCAGATCCGTTCCCATCCCGCGGCATGCTGCGGAGCAGGGCGCTGCCTGCCTCCCTCCTCTGCTGCTGAAGCAGTGCCTAGACAGCATTTGGAGAGGGATTGCTGCTATCTTTTAATGCTGGAAAAAAATGGAAGTGTGGCCAGTTCAGGCCTCCACCCTGTATTTTTTTGGTAGGTGGAAGGAATACACTTGCTGAGCCCGTCCTTCTGTGAGATCAGTAAGCTGTGTTTGTTCTGCAGGAATGTGAGAGCTAAGGAATTCCAGTGTGCAGCCTGCTGGAAAGCGCTGCTGGCTCATGGGCAGCAGAGGGGAACGGGCCTTGCAACGATGGCTGGGGGAGAGAAATGAAAGGCATTTTTTATAATACCCTGGGCAGCATATGCAGGATGTTATGTCTGGCTTGGACTGGGCTGACGTGGTGCATCGGGTTTTTTTCTTATAATGCTGGAAACATAGCTATAAAGGAAATTCAGAGATAGAAATGGAACAAAATTAAAATGAAAAGCAAGCTTTATATTTCACAGTGAATAATTTGTAGCATCTTTCCTCAGAGAAATTGGACTGCCACTAGAGATACGAAGCAAGCAGCATAAAATTTTCTGCAGATTTATAATCCACTTGAATATCCAAATTATGGCAGCCCCATTCAGTGACTTGGGAAAAGGCACAGTTGTGGGCAGCTGTGGGGTGGGGTTAGGCGATGCCTCCAAGCAGCTCAGCTAAGGGAGGATTCCAAATGTGTGTTAGAAGAGGAGACAGTAGGGTGGAGAAAACTGATGAGAACTTCTGGCTTGTAGTTGGCCAAGGTTTGTACATGCTGGTGCAGAAAGAGAAGGCATTAGCTCCTTAAAAGGGGCTATGAATTATCTGGAGTCGTGTGTCCTTTTCTTCAACTAGCTCTGGAGGGTGGAGCGGGTCTTAGGACTTTTCCACTGCTGCTCATGAACAACTGGAGTTGAAACTTGCTTCCTTTCAGGAAAGGGGTTAGAGTCAGGTTTTTTTCTGCTCTCTAATGGTAGACTTGTCTTCAATTTGAGACAGCACTCACCTGTACCTTTCTTGAACTACGACTTCACTGGCTTTCATTTTGATGTGATGCTGGGTGGGTTTAGTTTCTGTTGGAAATCCGCAGGCCCCTGTGCAGTCCTTGCCCTCTGCGGAGTTCATCAGTCACACCCCAAAAGTACCCTCTCTTTCTAAGAACAGAAGTGTTGAAAAGCCACGAAGTGTGCATATGTGGGGGAAATCCTAGTCAGTACAGTACACCTGATCAGTGGCTGTCAAGTGCCTCATTTATTTCAGTATATTAATAATGCAGGTCCCTGAGGTCGATCATTGTCTCTGGAATTTGCTGTGTACAAATGCTTTTCTATTCTGATGAATTCAGTAATCAAAATCCCATTGGCAGGGCCAGTGTTGAGCAGCCCCTGGCTTTGAAAAAATAAGCTGTGGTTTTCTGGGATTTTTTTTTTCCTTTATTTAGGCTGAGACTTACATTGTCCAGGAATTTTTGTGTCCCTACTCCTGATTTTCATATACAGTCTAGATAAGAAATGAAGGCTTTCTTTAATAATTTGAAATACTAGGAAATAGGAGAGAGTGAAGACTCCATGCCATTATATCTACATCTTGCTTAAAAAGAAAATGCTTTGTCTGAAGAAAAACCAGACAAATTGTTAGTTTGAGTTCATTGCCTTCTTTAGAAGTCGTAGGGAAAGAGTTACTCCCCTTGCTTCCCTAGGAGTGTACACTGGGATTTCTAGCTCACATTTATTTTGCTGAGACTTTGGAGTCATGTTTTTCTATGTAGTTTTTGATGTAGGACCTAATTAGGCCCTACACATCTTAATACTTTTTGCTACATCTGCATTAAAGATGGCATTGCATATATTTGCATACAATTTACATTTAAAAGTTGGCCGTGCTGTGTGCAATAATCATTTTAACAAAGTACCATTGACAGTCAATATACATATCCATGCAGAATATGTGGGGGTTATAGGAATAAGTATACAAAAACATATGGGTGCACACTGCTGTCAGTGTCAAGCAGTTTGGAGAAATCAGGTATTCTTTCTTAACATATTAATTTTGTTTGAGTATTTCCCACAAGGAGCCAAGAGGAGCTTAAAGATTAGAGCTCCTCCTTTTACTGAACACTACATGTGCAAGACTGTGAACCTGTTCTAGTACCCAAAACATACCCCAAGGACTGAGCCCATACAATGTGGTACGGGTGCCATGGCCAGTCAGGATGCCCAGAGGTGACGTTTGTTTCTGGTACTTCAGCAATGCCCAATCTGAATTTAAATGGTAGTTAAAAATCAGATGCCTGGGAAAGTTTGAGGTTGCTGTATTTTCATTCTGCCTTATGAAAGATAGTTTGTTTACTAATTTGTTTTTAGAAGTACTGCCAATGGTCAATTGTGGAAAATCCTGAGGGCTTTTTGGTGTTTCCTGTGGAAGCACACTGGCTTGCTACACTTTTCACTTAAATCAGAAAAGGAATCTACTAGTGGCAGAAAGTCAGCCAAAAAAAAAAAAAAAAACCAAAAAGTGATTTACCTTGCAGGGCAAAGAATCTGTGTGTGTGTTGACACTTAGGCCAAACATTTAGTCCATGAGATGCAGATTTACATCTTGAATAGTCAATTTTAAAAACATGCCATCAGAAGTGTCTCTGTTTTACTGGGCAAAACTCACCATTTTTTTTTGTTTGTTTGGGGGATCAACATTTCTCATTTCATGATTGTGGTGATGTCAAAACCTTTTCAGACTTGTTTAAAAAAAGGCATGAAGAGAGCTTGAAGTCAGCTGGTGCTTAGGCAAGTAAAGATCAGACAGGCATATTCTTTTCAGGCAGACTTCAGAGCTGATCTCTGGGGTGGAAACTGGGAGTTGGACTTTCATGCTATGGATGAGTTGCACAAAGCAGCAGAGTCAAATGTTAATTTATGTCTTGGTGGTTAAGTAGTGGGAAAAATCAAGAGGGATTAATAAAATCTTCTAATCTACAGGCAAATAGTTTGACTTCTTTGCTTTTACTTATCTGTCTGCATTTATCTGTGTAGACATCACAGGCAGCTGAGGTTTGGTAAGCTGGCAAGCTGATGAATTAAGGATTTGATTTTGCAATATTGAAGTTAACTGGCCTTTGTCCATTGTCTTGGTCAGATGCTGTAGAAACCTGTGTTCCTCTGTTAGGTGGGGAACACAATAAATCCTCACTTTTGCAGTATCCCCAGATAAATGCAAAGGGTTTCTAAACCATGCACTCTCTAAAACTTGGTGTCACGAGTTGCTCCAGTCTGTTTCCTCTGCAAATTGAGCACAGTTGAACTCCTGAGAGAAGCTTGGAGCTGACCTCCTGTTCCTATAGCAGTGTGAAATTGGCTGAGCCAGTTCAGTGCTGGGTCTGCCCTTGTCAAGCTGGGCTGTTACCACTGGGTTAACCACTGTGATACTGGTGTAACTAACTGGGCCTGACAATTGCCATGTGCTGTTTAATCAACTGTGATTCTGTCTATACAGGGCCTTTATAAAATCTAATAACATTTCATGTTAATAGTTATTATGCTGACCAATACTACTTTGGATTGTCAGTGATGTGAATATTTACATCTTAAAAAGTATGGGGGAGAGATTTGTAGCAAGGTTAATACTTCAGAAATATTCAGGTTAAGTCAAGGGTTTTGGCCTCTTTAGACCTTAGTGGTTTCCTGCTCCCTTCTCTGTCCTGGGCTTTGGTTTCCCTGCAGGCAATGCAGCATCTGCATGTAAAACTATTATACTGTTATAATATATCAATACATAGTATTGTATACATTATTATATTAGTATACTATTTTTGCAGTGTGATACCCACTTTGCCTTTGCACGTTTAGGACAGCACCAGGTTGTGAGTCTTGATTCAGCTCCTAGATCTCTAATGGCTCTAATCTGTTGTGGATGTGGGAAAACTTAACTTTTCTGTTTTGTTTTTGTTTGTTTTTTTTTTTTTTTTAACATCACCTAATTCAAAGGACTCAGAGCTATTTCTGAAATGGCCCTTTTCAGACAAAAGGCCTTCAGAGCAGCTTTCCTGTAAGTGCATTCTGCACCATACGAATTCTATAAAAATAAGTTCTGAAATTTATTTTCATATCTGCTTAGTGAAATATGAGCTTAGTTTCAAATGCTATGAACTCTGAAGTTCCCCCTCCTTAGAGAGTGGTCTTCTGAGGTAACATTTCTGCTTTTATATTTACAGACAGACATTCTGATTATCTGGATGATGATTATGAATGTGTGGCTTATAACCTATTATGTGAGGTTTGAAAAAGCTGGAGAGTGATTGTAGATACTGCTCTTATCTTAAATGATGAGAAACTAAAACATGAGAGAAGAATGCAGAAAATGGAATATAAAAAATTCATGTTTTACTAATGAAAATCTTCCAAATAAAGCGCAAAAAGGAAAGGGAAAAGGAAAAGAAACTCCCACAGTAAACAAGTGAGAGAGGTTTGGATCCAGTGCAGAATTCTCTATGTATAATTGATGATTAGAATTTATTTTGATTGTGCTGCTCTTTTTACTTTGTAGTACTAATGCTTAACTGCACTGTAAAATTTGTCAGGAAGGAAATGACTGGCTTTTAGGTTTCTGTTTCTCAGTACATATAAATACCAAATCTTTGTGGTTTTTGTCACCTGGAGAGTTTTTTTGGGGAATTAGTTAACATGACTTTGTTGTTGATACCAGCTATAAATAATTAGTTACCCTGGTATTTAAAATGCCATCCTTACAGATCAATGTTAGATCATTGAAATCAGTCAGACCCTTCATGCAAATACTGTTTCAGACTGTCAGCAGACTTGGGCAGGTGCCATGTATGTGTTGATACTTCATGCACGTTTTTCTGTCCTGCACATTTCTTAGTGCTGCCATGTGCCTGGGAGGGTTGGAATTATAAATTCAGACTTCAAGGTAGGATTTAAGAGCTACTAGTGAATTTTCCTAAAGAAAGGAAGGGGTGATTCCCAGATCCTGCCTCAAGACTTCTAATTTTTGCTGTTGTATAAATGCCAAAATTAAGACATTTGAAAGTCTTTCAATGGAAAGAATATACAGGAGAGAAGGAGAGATCCTTTCCAAACCTCAGTTGCTAAGGGATTCTGTGGCCATTAATGTGGTTGGGGGCTGCAGCACTGGTGCATGAGGAGGGGCCAGTGAGCTGGGTATGCTCAGCTGGCTCAAGGAAAAGGGGGATTGCAATACAGGTTTGGACCTCAGTGAATTCTTCAGCTTTCTGAAGAAGGAAGGGAGGTGACCTTTCCCAGCTACATGCACACCTGCAGCAAGGGCAGTCTCTGCTCGGGATGGGAGTGCTCAGGGACCTCAGTGGGTTTTCCAGGGAGGGTGTTGTGAAATCAACCCTAAAGACTTTCAAATCCAACTGGCTGTGGCCCTGAGCAAGGTGACCTAGCTTTGAACTTACCCCAGTCATTACTGGCCTATAATGAAATAAAATTTTCTTCATACAGTGTTTATAAATGATATGTAATGGTTTTCAATGTTACGTGGCTCCTTCTGAATGAAAACTACTGCAAATTACTGGATTTTTATTTGAATTTATCACTAAACAGCCTTTGGCATTTAATAGCAAAGGAATGTTGTTGTTGTTGTAGCACATGCGCTCCCAAATGTTGGAAATATGGTGGCATATGTTCTTTTAGTGCATGTTTTAAGAATTGCTATTAACTTTTAAAGGCAATATTTTGAAATTGTGAGAAATTAAGCACAAAATCTCATGGATCTTTTGTACTCCTTTCATGCACTGTACAGAGATCCTTTGGGAATGCTGCCATTATTTCATAATTGCATTGCTTGGCTGTTACTCATTTAAACAGAGAGCCACATTTTTCCAAAATAGTTACTCTGACCTTTGGGCAATTAACATGTGGCTTGTCAAAGAGGTGTTCAGCATTCCTTAGACTGCCTCTGATGCAATCTGATGTGCTCTTAATACTGGGGGAAAAACGAAGTTTGTAGTGTATTCAGTCAGTGTGTGCAGCATGCAGATCTCCAGGAGCTGTGGATAAATGTGTCTGAGGATGCAAGGCTGCATCTAGTAGAGCTGGAATGGAAAGTAAGAGAAATCTCTGCAGTGATTTGTGCTTAAATTTATGCTCTGAAATGACAGAGGCGCAGGCTAAGCTGGGAATCTGTAATGTACTTGACAGCCTGTGCATTACCAATCAGGAAATATTTTAGAAGTCAGTTGAAATAGGGAGGTTTTGCATAGCTGTTTTCTACTATTAGCTGTTTAATGCTCAAAATTGTTCCATGTTTAATTAGGTAGATTTGGGTTCAAAACTGAATAATTTGAAAATCTAACATGAAGAGGAAGATACTTAGGAAATTGTGCTCAGGAAATGAGAACACTGTCAGTTTATTCCATTTGTTGGTCACTCAGGTAAAGCTTCTGAACATTTTCTGCATTGCATATGGACACATTGTTCCTAAAAAGTTCTCAGAGAGAGAAGCTAGCAGTGTTTGCAGTTTGTGTGTTGATTAATCTGCCTCCTTTTATTTATTTTCCATCAAGTTGTGCAAATTAATAAGGTGGTAAATTTTCATCATGGTCTGACCTGCTATAGCTGTATCTTTCAATGCCCTTCAGCAAATATATCAAAATGCAAACCAACACTGGCAGAAGAGGCCTTGTGACCAGATTCTGTCCTTGCAGAACTCTACTGTGCTCAGGACAGATGAATGCTTTGGATCTTTTAATGTATTTGTGTTCACCATGTCTTGGTAGTCTGTATGTAGTTTTATTCTTCTTTTACAGACTTTGAGCTTTGAAAAAGGCCTTGTATTAATTTTGACATAAATTTTATCCTATTGCCTAAAGAGAAGCTGAGGTGAAGGGAATGCATATAGTGTTGTTCAGAATTCAACAGCACAAGATGCATCAGAGTTAATTTACTTGTGCTTTCCTTCCTACATTTTTGTTGTGTGCATCAGTTTTATAAAGATTACTCTGGAGCTGGCTTCAAAGAATTTTACTTGATCCTTGCACCTTGCATTAGCTTGGGGCCTTTTCCAAGCAAATGTCCTGACTTGATGCTTGCTGAGGCATTTGCAGGTATACAGGATTATTCAGAAGCATAAGTAGCCTTGAGGAGGAGAAAAGGTCACAAGCTCATTCCACAAAACAAGAAGAAAAAGATGTATTTTTGCGTGTTAAAATAGTGGGAATTCTTCTTTGCCTTCAAGTTTTCTTTGTTAATGTGTGGATTATATCTTCTGTGTTTAACAGTAAATTAATCCTTCCTCTGTCAACAAATACTGTCAAGACAAATAGGAATATAACAGGTCATTTACACAGTGGAAGAAAATAGTGGAAATAGGGAAGAAATAAAGGTGTTTTTGTTGTGTGTTATGAGGTGAGTGCCTGTGAGATACTCAGAAGTGTTGAAAAATGACCATGCTTTGTCCTGAGACATCCTGCAGGTGCAGGGTTGTGCAGGCCCTGGGACATGGCCATGCAGGAAGGGTCTGTGCTCAGCTGCACTGACAGGAGCAGCACTCGGAACTCCATCAGGGTGGGTGGGACACTGCGGGTGCCCCAAGGCACGGCAGGGTAAAACAGCAGCAACAGAGACCTACGGGGGAAACAGCAGAGGGAGATTGTGCTCCAAAGGAGGAAAACACGTTTGTCTTCCCTCACTGATCATGAGATGCTCGCTGCTTTTGGCCGGCAGGATGTGATGGAAATGCATCAGATCAGCTCTCTGGTTTGTTTGGGACAGCACCACTTGAGGAAAAGATACAGCCTGAGCCCAGCAGCTCATCTCACCCCGCTGCCAGGAGCTGCATTCATTGTCTGTGCAGTGTCCCAGGGTTTCTCCTGCTCTCTTGGCCATTGTGATGGCCTGTGGCACTGGGTTCTGCCAGTTGTTCTGTGAGTTTGGCTGGGTCCCCTCCTGGTCTTTCCTGTATAAAAGCATAAGCTCTTATATATTCTGTACCTTCCATACACTGCCAGTATTTCAGAACTATTTCTTTTCTGTCAGATTATTTCTTTTCACATTTCAGTTGCCCAGATTTCTCAGGCATGTGTGGTTTCCTACAGTGAAATTTCACATTGCAGCTGTCATGCATGTTGGAGTTTGCTCCTGCTGCAGGTAGAAACATCCCTTGGTAAATTGCCTCTTCTGTGTGAAAACCCTTAGAATGAGGGACTATGTTCCTTATAAGTGGTGTTATGATATTTTGAGCTTTTTAGAGTTAAAACCAAGATGTAGAAAGAGAACAGTCAGTATAAAGCTTGTTCCACTAGAGACTGGGGGTTTGCCTCTAGTTTCACTTCTATCCTACTGTCAGTGTTCCTCCCTGCTCTCCTCTTCCTGCCTTTCTTCCCTGCCCTCCCTCAACCCCCCTGTACACAGTGTGCCAGAGTTACTCCATTCTGGTCAGCTTTTCTTAAGCTTTCTGTGCATCTGGGCTTAAAGAACAAGTCCTGCCTGTACCTGGAGGCCACAGTAGGTGAGGCCCATCTCTTTAGTTCAGAGAAAAATCCTGCTTCCCAATATATCTTTTTTTTTTTTTTTCCTCAACAGCACTTTCTCAAAAACATCTTCCACACAAAATTAGAAGCTAAGAGGAATGGTGTTCTGTGCCAAGGGAGCAGGGGATAAAAGGACTCAGAAATCCAGGCATCTGTTAATAGCTCTGTGACCAGATTGTTACATGACTTTGTGAAAGGCTTATAACCTGTCTCTATCTCCCTTTCTGTGACTAGAAAATGTGTAAATAATACTTTTCTCACCAGCTTAATTAGTAGATGCCCACAATGCATGAGAAAAAAAATTGCTGTGTTTTTCAGAGTTAATTGCAGTGATGTGCCAGAAGCCCATAAGCTCACCCTTCTGAGAGCTGTCTGTACTGACTGCTGCCAAGTGTTTTCTTCAGGTCGCAAATTTATGAAAACTCACAGCTGAATTCCTTATGTTGAATATTGCAAAAGATTTAAACAAACTACTTATCGTGTCTGTATATCTCAGGAGATAAATGGTTAATCCAGGATCTAGCAAAGGTAGTCTCTTTTCTTCCATGTGGTATTATCCATTATCAAAGTTAGCTTGAATTTCATTCCGAAGGACAACTGACCAGATCACCAACTTACATGGAGCCCCTTAAACTGTTTTAGTTTGCTGCAGATAATACAACTGCAAGTTCTTATACAGTTAAGCATATTTGTTAATTAAATTTTCATTTTGGGAGTATCATTTAGGGTAGATCTGTCAGTTGTCAGAAATCTGCCAGAATTGTGATCCTCATTGGTTTATAAATAT
Source organism: Chloebia gouldiae (assembly GCA_003676055.1). Lineage (NCBI taxonomy): Eukaryota > Metazoa > Chordata > Aves > Passeriformes > Passeridae > Chloebia > Chloebia gouldiae. The sequence goes on from QUSF01000015.1 coordinate 2,225,968, forward strand.
GTCTTTGGGTAATCTACATTGCTCCCCTAACCAAAAACTCCAGAGGTGTAGATTGTATCATGGCAGGGGGACAGAAGGCAGGGGTGGCCTGACACAAGTTCTATTGGTGGCACTGACTTGAGCTCCTGTGTTAGGGCAAGAAATGTGCCTTTTTCTAACCCTTCCCTTTGCTGTTGTTGAATGGTACTTTTCATCACAAAGCATCATTCCATCTTGGCACACTGTCCCTTTGACACCACTCTTTCTATTTGGGGAGTGCAAGTGTTTGGATCCCCACAGGTATTGGGGGCTGAGCAGTTACCACCTGAGTGAAGCAGAAGTAGCTCTGTAAGTAATAACCATGGCTGTTTACTCTGTGTTTGCCAGTTTCTCCTCTTGGATCTGCTTAATGCAAGGTATGGCTGTTCCCCTTGCTGCTGCTACTGCTGCCTTCAGGGAGTGGCAGGTTTCCTGACTAGGTGGATAAAAGAGAAGGAGGTGGAGGAGGAATTGTCACATGCTCCAGGGTGCTCTACCAACACAGAAAGTCAAGAAAGGCACAAATTAATACAGTGGAGCAACCAGTGAAGATTCCTGTAATCCTTGTTGAAGTAATTTGAGAATAATGTTTTGAGTTTCAAGACAAAGACTTTGTCACTGGTAATGGAGGAGGATACAGGAGTGATGACCTAATAGCTCCTTTCTGAGCTGGAGATATTTCTTGCTTTGCACATTCAGAGGAGGAGGAAGAATGGCATTGCTGAAATTCCCCAGGTGCTAACCAGGGGTAGAAGTGGTGTCTTTTTATGGCAGCCACTATATAGGATTTCTCTATACTAAAAAAAAAAATGTAGCTAGGGCTGTGCTAGGTCACATCAAGCCCAGCATCCTGTCTCAAACACTAACCATATGTCTAAGCCTCTTAATATCAAATCAGACATGGCAGTTTTAAATTCAGTATGAGCCTTGAGAGGAAATGGAAGATTCCTTCTTTTTATGAAACCATTCCTCCATTTCCTTCTCTGTGTATTCCTTTAGCACCCTTAGAAGCTCTCTGATGTTTAAGATGAAATTAACAGGATTCCTCCTGCTGTTCCTACTGAATTCAGTTAATATAATGAGTTTGTTGTTAAATTACACAAAATAAAGCATGCCATGTCACAGAAATACCACTGAGATCCCATAATTTCCACCTAATAGCCAGTGTCTGTACTATGGGGTTATAACTTAAAACAATGAAGACTGTCTGTCAGACAATGTTAAATATTTTTTGTAAGAGCTTTGGACACATGATCAGTCAGAAAAACAACGTGCCTGTGACATAAAAGTCAATAATTTTCTCTAGTGCAGTAAATTAATTTCCGTGGGACTTTCTTACTTTGCCTGTGTATGCCTAAAAATTCACAAGGTGTTTTCATGACTCAGGCAGTGTGCATTGTCTTACTGCATGCAAATCATTTTGAAGAGCTGTGTCTCAGACTGCTGGCTAAGTGGAACATTCCCTGTGATGTTTCTGGTAAAACAAAAGGGTTCTGGAAGGGGTTGGGTCACACCTGGCAGCACCATCCACTTTGTTCGGCATCTTTTTTTATTTAATTCTTTTCTACACTTCTGCAGTTCTATCCTATCAGAAGGAAGTTTTGTCTGTTCAAAATGAGGTTGTTTTGTTCCACCATCTGTTACTCCTCTGCCCACAATATTTATTATCTAGAAGGTATCTTATGGTTTTATTTTGCATGTGCATGTCTCCTTTTGTGGCCAAATGCAAAAGCCAGCTACAAACAAAATGTTTGTGTGTTTTCATGTTGATTCAAGTATCCAGAGCTCTGAGGTCATAGGACACCGATATCCATCAGTGACTGCTGGATTTGTACCAAGAGACTGTCACTGCTCAACATTATAATTGGTTGTTTCTTAATTTAATTTTACACACTTGTGGGTTTTTTTTCCTCCTCTGCTGTTTTCTGTGATATGCCTGCAAGAACTGCGAAGATTTTTGGCCTTGGGACTTGTTCAGACCTGGAAAAAATGCAAGATTTACTTTTGCAGCTTGTTATACTTGGTTCTGATCTCAAAATGAGACAGGCCAAGCTGTGGGTTTGTAGGCTTGTTTACATTTTGAGAGGATTGCAGGGCTTGGATTTTGGTCCATCACTAATTGAAATCCCATTAAATGTAATGCCTGCTTTTGATGAATTTCAACTGTTGTTTGGTTTCTAACTTAACTCTGAGGCATGGGGCTTTGGCACCAGAACCTGAGGTGATAGCATAAACCCCTCTGAAATGAAACTGCTGAGTGCCTGCTCATGCTTGCTCTTAAATGGGAGTTTATTTAATGTTTGGAGATTAATGTGTAGCTAATGTCATTACCTTCTTTCAGGCTTTATTTTTATAAAATACTGAAAAACTGCCCCACTCAAGCACTACTTAGGGAAACTTATTTTTCTTTCCTGTAAAAGACTGCAGGTTTCATGTGTTTTACAATTTTCCACCAGTTGAGTGGCACAAACATACTAGCTCTTAACCCTAGAGGGTTGCTATTCCAGCTGCAAAATGGTTTGAAACATTAACTGTGATACAGGAAGTTGCTTTTCTAGTCTTTTAAGTGTTTCTAAATCTTTGATAGATTTATTTTTTTTTAATTCTGACCTCTCTTGTCCTCCCCAGAAATCCATCTGCAACTCAGCTGCTTGCAAGGGTCTTTGCAATCAAGGCCTGTTTAGGTTTAGCTCATGAAACCAAGTGTGAAATCTGTGGCCATAAGCCAATCCCTGTCCCATAAGGCTGAGACTGCTGAAGCCTTCACGGAAGCTCAAAGGAAATGAAAGAGGAGAACAAGCCTGTATATTCATAGAAGTAGATCTCTGAATGGATTACTTTTGTTTAAGAATGGGTTATTTGCACGTCATCTCCAAATGATTTAAATCTTCCCCCTCTTGAGAGGCTCAGGGCTGCTGAGAGTAGAGAGTGCAGAGTTGGGAACCTGGGGCTTCTCTTGCTGTCTTGGTCACTGATCTGCTGGATGGCCATGGGTAAATCATCTGACCTGGACTTATCTCAGTCCCCATGTGTAGCTGGTGTGGTATTCTGTAATATAAAAAGTCTGTAAAATTCTGTAATATTCTGTGAAATAAAAAGTGAAGATCACTTGCTGGGAATAGAAGTTGGCTTGCACTATGGTGATTTGGAGTGTAAGGTTAAAATCACAAGTGATTTTAAAATCACTTTTCATGACAAATTGCAGTAACTCAGAAATTTATGTGGTGTCCCCAGAGGTGCTTTGGCTTCATTTGGAATACTAAATGTTTTGTCTTAAAAGTAGTATTTAAATTCTTTGAGGCAGACATTGACTTACACTGGTACAGTGATTAGCTCCAGTGCAGCCTTGGCATGTCACCATTAGTAAATAAGGTCTTTAGGGGCACATCTCCAAATAAGAGGGTCCTGAGCATTCTGGTCAACAGGAATGGTAATATGGAGAATTTTACAATATCTTAGTGGTTAGAGATGCAATTATGTCTTATTTTTCTCCAAAACTTTCTCACCAGACAAAGTCTATCAAACAGCCTTGCCAAATTCCTTGCTATTGCCATGGAAATCATACTGTTTTATTGCTTGGAAATAGCATACTTCATTATGTGTGATGATATGGGTGTTTGCAAAGGAAACCACAGCACAGTCTGAAAACAGGAGGAAGTTTTGAGTAGGGAATGTTTTACAAGAAGCTTTGGAGCGTGGATGCTGGCCCGCTGACCTACCTAGGCCTGTCATTCTGTACATACAGCTGCTTTCTCTTAGTGAAGTTTGGCCCTTGAAAGAAACTTCCTTGGCCCTGTGTGGTTGTTCAGAAGTGGTCAGCAGGCCCCAGGCTCTGTTTCTCATTTGAGCTGAAATGTCTGCTTCTTTCCCTCAGGATTTAAGGTGTTTAATGCTTTTTTTTTTTTTTTTTTTTTGTCCTTTGTCTTCTTCAACTCCTTTTTTTTTTTCTTTCAAGCTTTCTGCCTCAGCACATTTTTACTGTGGAATTAGAAAATTAGTGAAATATGATGTTATTTTTTCTACGTCTTTGTAGGGAAGGGTGGGTGAACAGTACTAATATGGGGTGGTTGTTATTTACACCTTCTTTGTGGGCGTCATATGTTTGTTTTTCTTCCTCAGGAGATAAAAAGTAATAGGTGAAGCAGGTGAAATATTGGAGGGAGAAAACTGCCTCAGTGAGTGTGCTGCCTGGAAAGGGAGGTAGGCACAGGGACAGGCATGGACTGTTCTCCACATGCTGTTCCCTCACAGGCAGCCCTTAGCTCAACCGAGGAGAGACAGACGAGAGCTCTGGAGCCAAACTGGGACTCCTGGCAAACATCAGAGCAGGCTGAAAATACCACTTTGAGTTAGACACAGTGATACAGTTGGAGGTGTGACAACCCACACAGATCAGTTTGAGCAACTGTGCTGGGGAAAAGCGTTGGGTTTATCTACTGTTAAATAAGACAACATGTCTAGCTCTGAGACAGGAGGAAGGATGGAATTGGCGTGGGGAGCAGAGAGCATGATGAAAAAGAAAATCTTCTCCAAGGTCACCTTTTACAAGGATGGGAGATTGAAGAGGACTTTCTTGCTGCTTTTGATGGCTAAAAGCTGCTGCAATCCTGGCAAATCTCTCAGGAATGGTTCAGGAAGTTCTGCTGCCATACCTGGGGCAGACAGCCATTTATCTGAGACGCAATGCTCTGACTGCTAACAAGCAGCTCAAATTGGCTTATTTTTTCACAATTGTCACAGAGCCAGCCACATTGTCTCAGCTGTGTGCCTCTGAACAGGGAAGTACAAAGCCAGAAAAAGTTTTGGAGTCATTATTCTTGTGTGTTTCTTCTCCTCTCATCTTGTCCTTTTTCCTTTTTTTCCCCCTTTTCATTCCTTCAGCTATGTTTATAACCCTGCTTTCCTTTGCTACTTTGAAAACTTTTTCCAGTCTCTTGTCCTACAGGGAGATGCGCTGTCCTGACAGTATCACATTATAATATCCACTGGTAAAGACTTGAAATTACATTCTCTAAATCCCAGTGCAGCCCTTGCTAAAGTCTGATATCTTTATGGCACCAAAGAGGGTTTTCTGCTGGAGTTGGAGGGGAGGATGATGAAGCACTCCCTGTTGGGGTGGTGATGTTTGAGTTGTAAGTCTCACAAGCTGCTTAGTCTTCCCACAAAAGCATTACTGTCAGGGTCTAGACAAGAAAAAATTCTACCAAGAATGTCAACCAACTTCTGCTTAAGCTCTGTGGAATGTTATCAGTAAGGACCAATGCTGCAACTGTGCTCTGACACCTTCACCTGCCAAGCACCCTGTTGTCTCTTAGGTCTGGGATTGATAGCAGCTGCTTTCTGGTTTGTACCCAAAGAGTAAGTCTCTCACTGAAAGACCACTTATCACATACCCACCATGTGGTACTACCAGGGAGGCGATTGCAGGTGTCTGCACATCACTTTGTGATGGGAACAGGTGCCTTCAGAGATCTCAAAGTTAGGTGACTTGACCAGGTCAGCCAGCAGGTTAGAGACAAAGCCAGGAATGCTGTAGAACCTTCTTGGGCCTCAGACTAAATGCTTCTGGGCATCATCTAAACATGAGGATACACCAAGTTCCCTTTATAGCTCATTTTCCAGGGATCAGCAGAGATGCCCCTTCCCTCCCCTCTCCCCAAGTTTGCATCAATTGCTCAGCAATGGGAAACTGTTTGGGGGTTGATGGTAAAGGAGAAACTACTCCCCTCTGTGACTGCAGTTAGAAACTTCTGACAGAACTCTTGGAAGGAAGTCTTAACCTGTGTTAAGGCAGTAACATTTTCTATGCTATAATAGCTGGTGAGTGAGGTAGTGGTGGAACTGACAGGGTCATGGCACTGCTGGTGTCTGGAGACAGCAGCTGTACAGCTGGCAGAGTCACTAAAACAACAACTAGACTAAATCATTGGGGGAAGCAAATCCAGCCACATGCTTGGGAACATTTACCATGGAAGACCTGTGCTGCAGGACTTGGTTACAGGTGCTGTGACTCAGGTGTCACTCAGTTGTGCATCCAGCCCCAGTTCTGACATCACACTGAATGGTCTTTAGGAGGCTGTGTTATAATAGCAGCAACGAACAGAAGTTCCTCCATGTGGAAAGCACTGTAAATGTAGGTCCTTGAAGCTTGAGATTTATTGGTGAAGTGAGTCTTAACTATAGAGGAACTGTAATAAGAGATGGTATTGTGTTTCTTCTCACATTATTTCCACTACAGTTGTCCCTCACCAGCTTTGATGTGCCACTCTGCTGTCCTTGAAAGCACCTACCACTTTTTCTTTGCATTTCCTAGTGCCTATTTTGGTTTCTTGGTCTCACACACCTGTAAGTAAGCCTTTTATAATTTGTACAGATAAACTTAGAGCAAGCACAAAGGGAATATGTCACTGTTAAAAATAAAAAATACCAATTAGGTAACTTTAGGACGTACATGCACACACTGTGTCTGTTAGGCAAAAAGCATTTATTGTCACATTTTATTCTAGTTCAGTAGATAGATAAAGAGATGGCTCTCAGGTAATGTTTCTAGTGACAAAAGTCCTGCAATCGTAATATTTCAATCCCAGTGACTTGCGAGTTGTGAAATTCAGCTCAGTATTGTTGGATGCACTCAATAGCCAACAGCTTTTTTGTAAAGATCTTTGTTAACTAGTGGGATTTTTTATGAATTTGGTTTTGTGTGGGAAGGAGTTAATGAGATGATCCTTCTAGGACTTTTCATGTTTACAGCTAAAAATGAGCTATTCTCCTCAAAGTCAGTAATACATGCTTACATTTAAAGAGAAGAAAAAATTTCATTTCCTCAGTAAGGTGAAATTCTTGTTTGAGAGACTGCATTTTAATCCATCTTCCTTTCTAATTAAGGGGATTCTGAAAGCTGTTCAATTTCTGAATGGGCATGTATTAGTCAGTAAGGATCTCATTATGGAGTACTCCCACTCCTAAATATATGCTTGGCAGTCTGCTTTGCATTTCAGCTTCTTAGGTATTTTTATAACTTATTGCTAGAGTGTTGCAGTGGTGGAAAATTACTCATTTACTGGCTACTACTGATTAAATTATTAGCCAGCCAGAGCACACAATGAATCTAATATGGCCTGAGAGCAATTGTTAACAGAAATGTTGACACATGGGCTGTTAACTGAAAGACTGGTGGTTGGAGCACACCCAGGGACAGGTTTCTCTCTCCCTGCTCATGGCAGCGGGGTTGAAACTAGATGGTCTTTAAGGTCCCTTCCAACTCAAACCTGCTGATGATTCCCTAATACCATGGTCATAAAGGAACCTGTTGTCTCACATGAGTAAATAAAAGTTACCTCAAAATGTCCAAGGCAAGGTCTCGGTAGTGGAGTTGCAGTGATCTGTGGTGGTATCTGGTGGGCACCCTTCAGTTCCTTAGGGGATCCTGCTGGGCAGGGGGGTGGGACAGGCAAAAAATACTTTTGTCTAGTCCTGGGACAGAGCAAAGGGATGTGCACAACCAGGTTTGGCTCAGGCCTCCTGAAGACAAGTGTTTTCCTCTTTTTGATAGCACCTTGAAGAGAACAGGTTGCTCATATTTAAGAGCTCTAATTACTGGCAAGGATTTGTAATAGCTGCTACCAGAATTGCATATCTAAATCCCTTGAAAAATCAATTTCAGTTCACAGTGAAATCTGGTTTTGTTGTTGTCCTTGTTATGATCTGTGGCAAAGGAATTCAGTGTGATTCAAGATTCAATGGAAAGGAATGACAGAGATTAAAAAGATTTAAAACAGTGATGTGGAAATGTGGAACAAGTCTGTGCAGTGAACAGTGCAGACGAAGCCTGCTTATGAGGAATACATACATGGTAAGGAGCAGAACTCTGTGGTAAGGGAATTTTGGAACTCCTTACCCATTGACTCATTTCCAGACTTTTAATAAGGTTTTAATAGGTTTTGTTCAAGCTGACTTCTTGAGGGATTGATAGAGAAAAAACGTAATAACCACAAATCTGTAATGGTTCTGCATGTTGTAGGCTTCTGAGTATGGGTGACAGAAGGGTGACCCTTGTCCCAGCTGCTCAGCAGGACATGGTGCCTTTCTCAGAGATCACTTCTGGCTGTGCACGTACCCCTGGAGCAGATGGAGTCTGCTGAGTGTTGCAGGACATAACCAAAACACAGGGTGCACACTGGGGTGGAGAGCTGCCTGCTCACCATGAGAACCCTGACTCTAAGTGGGCAAATAAAATGGACTTTTTCATATTTTTGTGATTACTTCAGATGTGGTGACATCTGATCGTATCTTAGGATGTTAATGATGGAATCCAATTTAATTTTCCACTTATCCTGTGTCATGACACACAGGGTTCCCATCACTGAGAAATTACCTTTTTTTTGTAGGAAATGGGTGTTGTGGAAGTTACAATAGAGTAACACTTATGCTACAAATACCCTGAAAAATAACTCTTGTGCAGGCTCAGACCAAACAAATGAAAGGAATATTTCTACTGTATATGTTTTTTTTGAGTGGCAGCTAGTGTTTTATGTATTGAGAGAGCATAAAGCTTGCTTCTATTTATAGTGTCATTGAAATTGCCTGGATGTAATGAGGGTGTTTGATCACAGGCTAGAAGAGTGTGCTAGGTGGAACAGTCTTTGCTACTTTTTTAAATATGTAAAATCTGGAGGATAAACTTGAAGCACTTTAGTTGAGTTATCTGACACAGAAATAGGGTACATACTTCTGGAAATCTGACTGTAAATAGGATTATTTACTCTTTCCTACCTCAGAGGATAGAGTTCTTTCCAAAGCCTTTGAGCATATAATATCTTAAATAGATACTGCATTGTTATATTAAATAATAGGAAACTATGTGACAGTAAATGCAATATAATGAAGATGACCTTGAACTGCCCTTGAGGATGCAGTGTTCTCTGAAAAAAGCTTTCTCTTTCTCTTCCAATATTAAAAATAATTTCTGTAGTGGAGCTATGCTGTAGAATGTTTGTGTTGATATTCCATGTGTAGATTCTTTAAGGACGTGCTTTTACCAAACACATGGGAAATGAGCATTTGCAGAAGAAAGTGAGTGTAGTGAATGTTTTTTTCCTCCCCATCATCTTTCAGTAAGTAGATTCTGCCCAAGAGCATACATACAGTTCTGTATAATCCTGCTGTTCTGGGGTCAGGTTGTCACCTGGAACCAGTGGCAGAAGGGGAACTTTGCATCTTCTTTACTGTGTTTGCTGGAAAGTCTTTTTGGAAGATTATTTGGATGTTTTTTTGCTCATGCTCTGGTTTGAGTGGCAAGGTTTTGGTAGTGGGAGGAGGTGCCAGCAGCTTCCCCCGTGTCTGATGGAGCCACTGCCAGCTGGATGGAGCTGCTGCTGGCCAGGGCTGAGCCCATCAGCAGCAGTGGCCGTGCCTCTGGGATAGCAGATCCACCAAGAGGGAAACCCTGCAGAGCAGCAATTGCAAACGGGGAGGAGAGTGACATATCTGAGAGAAACAGCTCTGCAGCCACAAAGATCTGAGGGTGAGTCTGTTTGGCCCATCTGGTAAAGGGTGAGTGATCTCTCCCTGTCCTTATCTCAACCCTTGAGGCTTCACTGTTGCACATTTGGACCAGGGTGATGTGTACGATCCACTGAAATCTCAATGTTGTTTTTTGCACATTTTGAATCTTCATTTTTTAAATATACAGAGGGTAGCCCAGTTATTTTGCTTTTAAGAATAACAGTGAAATGATCAATTATCTAAAGATTTTGTGTATTTAAATATAATACATTTTTGTATCTTGACATGCAGATAAAGATTGTAACTGAGCTTCCAGGAACTTTTCCAGTATATTTTCCGATCTTGGAAAGCAGTGATACTTTACAGTCCAGTAAATTCAAATGAGATGTTTCCAAAAGATCAGTGTTAGCTGTATGACCAAAAAAAAAAGAATCCTGTGTGACTACTCTGAAAACTAGTTGGTGTTTTATAATTCAATACACTTAATATAGCAAGGAAGCAAAGTAATTACTGAATTTCAGATGCAAAAGTATATGATTTCCTAAATCTCTCATAACTGAGAAGATTTTACTGTGATCTGTAAATATGTGAAAGATGCTTTGAGATGAACATAAAATGTCTAGCAAAATACTTGTGAAATTTACTTCAGATAGTTCCTACCTAGTGGGTTTTATCTCTGATCATCTCAGTGTATTTAAATTATGGAGGAACTAGTTTACCGTAGTTGAATTCTGGTTGCTAGGATTGCTGAATTCATCCATGCAAAAATCACTGAATTTCAGTCAATCCCAAAATATTTGGCTATTTGGAATCAGCTGGGCAGTTAAAAGACCTTTAGCTTGTTCTGATCCACAACTCAGTGTTATGTAAATACACAACTCTTCCTAAGCTGGCATCAAGATGTTTTAAGAACAATTTGTGTTTGTTGTGCACTTCAACCCTGATCTGCCATTGCAGACGATACTGTGGGAGAACAGGCAAACACTTGACAACACTTCGTTATTGTTTTTTTATGTACCTGCTTCAAAATGTATCTGAATTAAACCTTGATTAAGGTGGTTGCTCAGGACGCCTTTAAAAATCAGCTTTGGCCTTGGTAAGGAAGGGTGAAGGAAATGGGAGCAATCTTTTACTCTGTTTCTAAAAGTCAGAATGTTTTAGTAAGTCCAAGCCTAATTTGTGTTGTTGGTGGGCACTGGGGAGATCACCATGAAGTTTCTGTAATACAAAAAGAACTAAAGTGGTGCAGATTTTATATAGAGTAAAAAAAGGTGCATATATAGCCCTGCCTTGATGAACATCTGCATCCATTAAAAATAAGTTCCATGATTTTCATCCTATGTAAAATCAGAGCAGGCTAAAGGGGCCTCATAGCTAGAAGAGATGGGCTGTAAGGAATCAGGGGAATCAGGATTAAAACAGAAGGAGCAGGAAAAGGGAAGATGCAGAACATCATAGTGTCCATATGTGTCTGTAGAGCTCCCCAGAATCATGGGATTCTTTTGTTGTTTGTTCAGGTAATCCATGGGCTTCAGAACTGAAGATACTCTCATTGTGAATGACAAAGCTAGTTTAGATCAAATGCAGAGATTTCCAAAGTGGATTTTTCCTCTTTATGCAGAACTGTTAGTAATTAAAATG
>QUSF01000015.1:2237140-2253828 GCA_003676055.1 Chloebia gouldiae
CCCCCCCACCCCCTCCAATGCTCCCTCCCCAGTTAATCCCACCACGTGCCTGCATGCTCAGCAAGGGGGATTACTTTAAGTCTGCATATTTTCATCTTTGCTGGGGCCAGGTCAATTTACTGGCTGGGCACAGTGAGCCAGGAACAGATTGGTGTGGTGCAGAAGCAGCCAGCTGAACTTCAATGAAAGGCAACACATCAATTTGAGACATTACAATGTTTACAGGTTATGCTGGATACATCACACACAATCCAGGCAAAATAAACAGTCATTTTTTCTTCTTTTCCTGCTTTGTAGCAAAGTGATTATATTTAAGAGAAGTGTAGGAATTTCCATCTTACCAGTGACACTATATGAGAACCTGCTTAGCACTGAATAGTGACAGCAAATGCTGAAGTGGAAAAAATATTTTCATCCATCTGCGCTAATCTTCTTTTACTCCAAGATTTAATGGGGCAGGGGTGGGGGAGAATGAGAGAGAGGGGAATCAGAAAAATCTTAAGCTTTTAGCTTTGCCAGCTCGTTTTCTAGCTAATGAAGAAAGTGCCAGACTCTTCTGCATTTGTGGTGGGGATATTGTGATTTTATTTGGACAGTGATGCCTGCAGACTTTATTACCAAAAATAAATAACTAAATAATGGTCTCTAAATGTGAAGGGAGGAAGGAAAAAGCCACAGCTGAGCAGAGTTGATTGGTTTTTCATAAACAGACTGGAATACACAGTGTACAACTGGAAAAAGCGTTGTTGAAAAACTGTAGAATTGTAGCTACATCATTTAGGTCCCTCTATGCCATCAAATCTGTCATCACCCATGTTATTGTGAACTGCACAGATCTGTGCTCTGCTGATCAGATAACAAAGACAGAAGGACTTAAATCTTGTAACTTGTGCTGTCTTTGCTTTTACCTTGTTAGATATCAGATTCTCAATGAGTTTTTCAGCTAGCAAAACCTAAAGTATTCTATTCCTTTTTAGGTGTTGGATCAGATCTGAGTCTCATCTTGCTTACTCAGTCACAGTCTTTCCACCCAAGGGCAAGGCTGTCTTTACAGCCATGGGGAGGGAAGTGCTACATGTTAAAATGGCATGGGCCAGTCTTTGCAGAATTCTTAGAAAATCAGCTGATAGCTAAGAAATGTTTTGTTGCTGTGATATACAATGAATTAATAACAAAATTGCTGGGAAGGAAAAAAATTGAGAGTGGCCAACTTCTCAGAAGTCAGTCTCTTCTCCCTTAGGGTGGGTCAGCTAAAAATATTTTGATGTTTTTCTACTTAGAGGAAGGCCCAGGCAAAGAACCAGAGGTAGGACAACAGGAACAGAAACATCCATTTGAATTAATCTTTGGCAAAATAAGTCACCACTCCACAGAATATATTTTAAATGTTGTTTTAAAATTATATTTTCATCTCTCCACATCTCTGCTCTTTTCCTAATGTTAGCTGAGGGGGATTTTTCTTCATTCTGTTTGGCTGTGCATATTTCACTGGATATTTCTGCTTCCTCTTTCCTTCTGGCAAGGAACACAAGAAGACTTACCTTGAAATTTGGCTATAAGGCCCTGGGGCACTTCTGTTGGTTTTTTGGGGCTTGTTTGGGCTTTTGGTTTGTTTTTTTGTTGTTGTTGTTTTGGGGTGTTTTTTTTGTTTGTTTTGTTTTCTTCCATTTTTGGTTTTTTCTTTTCTTTTATTAAGTAGGTTTTTCATCCTTAGTAAGGAAAAAGTGTAATATGGCTCAGGTTTAATGAAAAAAGAAAGCATAATAGATACATCAGTGTTTAGACAGAAGTAATAAAGCAGCAAGGCAATGTAATAGCTGTGTTTCAGATTGGCTTGAAACTTGAAATCATGCATGTGCATTTAGTCCTGATGAGTTTTGTGGTGGTGTGTTCTTTGAAGTGATTGTCAAGTAGCTGTGAAACAAGACTCCTGGATTTTCCATGTGCAGTAAATATCTGAGCTTGAGGATTTTGGCATCTTAAGCTACTGGAGATTGTACACATAGACTGGGAGGTTATTTTTGAAAAAATCTCTTATTCCATGTTACTCAGTTAAGATGCAATTTTCAGCATCATTAATATATGTTCTAACTTAGGTAGATTTAATACAACCAAATAATTTCAAATAGGTTATGCACTAACCAAGTGGGCTGAGCTTAGCTCAGTCTGAGCTCCCAGGCGTGGGAGACTTGGCTCTGTGATGGCACCCCCATTAAAAGTGGGACACTTCTCTGCTGCAGTGCCTGTTGGCAAGAGAGTCCTGAGACCTGGCTGATTTTACTACACTGACTACTGGGTTGAGAATTTGCATTGCACCACTACTGAGACATACAGTTTCAGGGCACAAAAGGAAGTTCATTTATTCTTTTTGTGCAATTGGAGACACATAGGGAAACATTTCTTGTCTCATTTTCATGCAATAATACCTGCTGTTTAATTTACCTTGGCTTTACAAGTGTCAATATTTAAAGTGCTGTTACCATTGTGACCCACAGTTGGTGGCCCACATTTTCTGCTGTGTATTTTCATTTTGCATGGTGAAATAAAGATCATATCTGACTCAGAATATAGAATTACCTCATGCTGCCCTTCAAATCACGGCATAGCCATTCAGCTGGTCCCACCTGACTGTTGTTTTCCAAGCAAGTTAGAAATAAAACGTTTTCCTCTGGATGTTTGAGGGTGTTATTTTGTATTTAATGCTGGCCCTCTCTGAAGAGGAATGCCAAGAAAATATCAAAATCAAGTTGTGAGCTTCCTGTAGTTCCCTGCTAAGACTAGGATCACTCGCATCACTGACATCCAGGAAGGGAGTCTGATTCTGCACCAGAAGGTAAAGACTTGTGCTTTTTTGTGTTCTTCCCTCATCCTGGGAGGCTTTTGGCTCCTTGGGACTGAGGTGTTGGTTGTTTCCTGCTCATTTTTGTTGCCCAGAGAACTGAGATTGCCATCCTGACAAGACTAAGACACCCCTGCAATGCAAATACCTATGGGACAATTTCACTTGATCATTTAGAGACATCTTACTGTCACTTCACTTGTTACTTCAGGCATCACTTAGGCTATCCCCCAGCCTACCATCCCTTCCTTCCCTTCTTTTGGATTATACTCAGAAGAAAAATACTGTCAGACATTCAGAACTTCAAGGCCCAGCTTGTCAGTAAAAAGTGTAATTGCATTTGAAAAAAATTGTATTCAGGATGTAAAGAGAATTGTGTGTGTGGGTTTTGCTTTTATTCCAAATGTACAGCAGGTGTGAAGGATTTGTTTGTTCAATTGATTTTTGGGGTTTTTATTGTTTCTTTGTTTCTCAGTGGGGTGGGGGTTTTTGTGGTCTTTGTTTGTTTGTTTGGTTTGGGTTTTTTTGTTTGTTTTTTTTGGGGGGTTTGGTTTTGTTTTTTTCTTTTTTTTTGTTTTTGGTTTTTTTTTTGAGTTTTGGGTGTGTGATACCAGTCCAGGAAAACAATCCAGCTAGTAATTGCCATGTTGTCTTTGATAAAACCACTGTTTGCAATATTTGTTTGCTTTTGCTAAGAGCTTTGTGAACCTCTATTCTTATTCTTTTGGTTCTAATCTGAGTCTTTGTGCTTTTGGGACAAAGAGTCTGAAGGTTGATGTTTTGCCAAAATGAACACTTGCAAAACGAATCAAAATGAGAACTAATGAAAGCCACTTTGCTTCTGAATGAGGAGTCTTTCAAAGAGTTCAATGATCTTTAATACATAGTAATTTTCACTTTAGTTAATTTGATTTAACTTGAATTGAATGGGGCTGTGCAAACAGCACCAAGTCCCATTGATTTTCTGTGGGACTCAAGCTCTTAAAGTACTTGCAAAAATGATAAGGGTGCATTTGAAAATGTTGACAGCTCTTGTCCTTGGCTTAAGAAGCACTTCAGAAATATTGTGTTTAGCTTTTATAGTACCTTCAACAGTTATCCACGTCTATTTTAAGATTTTTTTTCTTTCTCATCACTATGGGATCCATCACAGCCGCTCAAAAGCTGCTGATGCCACCGGCTTGGAATTCAGCTACAAATGTGGCAGCCCCCACATATCAAAGGAAGTTATCGTGATGTGCATGACATCATTAAGCTGCTGGAAGGAAGAGTGTAGGAGAGCCTTGATACAACATTTTCATCCCTTGTTCTCATAAAAACTAGCTAGGTTCTGATTTGTTTATTTACACCACCAATAGAGATTCTTTTCAGCTGAAAAAATGAGTTGCACGTCATCGAGATAGAGATGTCTGTGTCCTGTCTGCTTTCTATTTGTTTGTAGGTATATGGAAACTTTATTCATAGTCCTGATACTATTAACAATGATTTTAGTGTTTATAATAGCTTTTGTGATGGATTACACAGGAGTAGAGATGCACAGAGCTACAACTGCACAACAACATGAGGAGGAATGAAGGAAGGAGTGTTCCAGCAAATGGAGTGTGTGGTACTGTGTGTACTAAAGCAGGAAATCCTTAGACTGTTAGTTAGCTCACAGTTGGCCATGGGTAATTGAATAATTGGTCCTGCACATGGCTGGAAGACCATGCTGTTAATTACTAATTTCTTTGCAAGATAGAGAGCATCTGCTTGCTTTGTTTAGTTTTAATAGTCAGTAGTTGATACAACACCTTCTGGGTTGTTTGTTTAGGTCCCTGAGATACTTATCAAAGCCATTTCTATTCTAATAAGCCATGTATCTAGATGCAGTGATTTTAGGATCATTGGTAGGCTATTGGTCTCTCCAGTGTTGTTTTCCATGGCAAACACAAAAGGTAATAGTGAGTACATTCTGGAGGTACCTTGAGAGGTCACCATAGCCATTCCTAGGCCTGAACATATCAACTTCATCTGGAAATCATTCCAGGTCTGACTAGCAGATGTGTGCCCACCTGAACTCCAGAGATGGACAGTCTGTAGTTGTTCAGGTGATCCATGCCAGGTATTTCTGACAGCTGATGAAAATCTGCTCTGTTGAAGTTCAAGCTCAGTACTTGCAGTGCTGTCTTCAGGTGTCAAGGAGGAAAAGGTGATGACCCTTTGGCAAGCTCGCAGTTATTCAGAGGCTCATGTAATATTTATCTGGTCTTGTGGTATCTAGACTATGAATCCAAGAGTTTTTTCATTTTTTTTTCCTGATGTCCATATTTCCTACTCCTCTGAGATCTTTGCAGCCAAGCAGCGCCCTTCTTTCAGATGCTTTTAGAAGCAGATCCTCCTCAGAGTCCCTCTGCAGCTGCTTACACCACCTAAGCTGAGCATTTTGCCTTCATCCTTGCTGAATTCATTTCATATCACTCTGCAATTTGTGATCATTTAAATTCTCCTCTTTATTCATGCTGCTTGTGACCCATCCCACCTTTAGACTGTTGGCACAGAAAATTATTGTGAAATGTTGCTACAAAGTGACTGTTTCCTCAGCAGGAATACTGACAGAAGACTTAGTCCAGCTAGTAAAAACACATCTTCCTAGCATGCCAACATTTCTTTCTTCCCCGGACAGTTGTTATCCTCCTAAAAAGTTCATGCCTAGATAGTTTCAATTTGACCCTTCCACCCTTTCCATAGTTTTAGTTGTCTAATTGGACAGCCAGTGTGGGACTGGTACATAATTCATGTGCAAGGGACTGTGTGTCTGAGTTTGGTGTATATTTACTGTTTCCTACTGATAATGCTAGGATTGATCACTTGGATGGATCTGTCCAGTGGTGAGCCAGGAGGCCCTAGGACAGCATACCCGTGTGTTGTTTCTCAAGACTTTTAGATATGGGTCTCTTCTCCCTTTTTTTGCTCCTGCTTTGTACCTTTGGTATAATTTAGGAAAAAATACCTCTTTTTTCCTGCATTGACAGTGTAGGGGAAAAAATTATCCTTAGGAAATCACTTTCAATACGTTGTTTGACTGGGGAAACTTATCACAGATGATTACTTGTTAAGGGAATTTAGCATTCAGTCTTGACCATGAGGAGAATTAAGATGGACTTTGTAACTGTAAACCATAGAGGAGAGAGAGATCATAAGGGATTTAATACCACACTTTTACACATGCTTGCCTATCATTTGTAAGCTTTTATTGTGTACCATTTGTAAATGCCACATTAGTAAATGAATATGAGTCTCCATAGTTTCAATTTCTAAGTAATTGTCTTTTTTAGATAATGACGGGGAAGAAATGTGGAGAGCACTCCTCTGTGGCCATAAGCATTGTTCCCTGCCAGCAGAGCTCTCCCTGCATCAGATTGGAATGAGCTCAGACAGGCAAATAGTGCCAGGGACCAGGTACTCCCACAGATCTTGATAGGGCACTACTGGGGGTGGGAGAAGAGAAAACTTGGGTGCTCCAATTAACCAGGGATTGATGAGGTGGTTGGAAGAAAGCAAGAGACCATGAGCTGATTCTGTGCTTCATGAAGGTGGTGGATTTGTAAATAAAATAGCTGAGGTGGGTCTTTGATTATTATCAGTGAAGAGAGAGAAGGGAAAAAAAACCCAAACCCAAAAATCAACCGTGAGCTGAAGCATTCATTTAAACACTCTTAAAAGCAAAATAAAATTAAAATCACTCCTTGGCATGATTGTGAGATAAGGCTAAGTTGGTATTTGGGAAAAGCATGCTTAATAGATGTTATATGAGACAATAAAATAATTGAAACCACTCCTCATAAATTTAATTTCTTAATTGAAAATTATATAAATTGTTTATATAACGAGTATAAGAAAATCTATTAAAATCTTAGTCATTAAAAATGTAAATGCAGTTAAGAAATTAAAAATGCCATGGCTTTATCTGAGGCTTCAGATGAATTAGTTTTGCAATATTTAGTGTTTTTAGAGCCTCTAGAGCAGTATTCATATGCCTGAGCACTTTAGCTGTAGCAAAAGTCTGTGGATTGTAGACTGTCTTGTGTTAGATTTTTTTTTTCAAATTATAGTAAATGAGGAGTTATGATTAGCAAGTGGCTTGTTGGAATTACTGCACGGCTTTCTAGAGATGCTGTAATTTGTAAATGAGGCTTGTGAATATGGGAATGGACCCAGTCTCACCTGTACTGCTGTAATTAGTCTGCAGAAGTGCACATTGTGATGCAGCACAGCCCAAATCAGCATGTTTTGACCATCTTGCTTTTTTTTTTTGTCTTCCTGGTGATTGGAAGAAACGTAAAACCTACATTGATGGTAAGGCACAGAGTATTTCACTTCATTACTGGCAGTTTATAATTGTGCTGAAGTATACTTTGGTTTTTTCCCCCTGAAGGTGGGTGATGCATTTGGGAAAAAAATGCTACATTAGAAACTTGCAGTTGACAGTGCCTACATTCAAGAAGTAATCAGTGCAGCAGCTGATCGGCCTTGCCCCAGCTTGTGTATTGGTTACTGACCACAGATGCTTGCCTCTTGATGGCATGATAATAGATTCTGTCTGTCATCAAACCTTGGATGGGGTTAATAGTATTAAAGAAGAAAATTACACATTTCAATATACTAGTTATATTAGTGAATAGGAATTAAGTTGTTAAACAGTTAGTACAATTTTGTAGGAATATCTGCCAGGTCTGCTGGCATCATGGATGGGGAATCAGGCCTCAAGTTTTTTAAAGAAAAATTTGTGATGTCCTGCATGCAAATCATCTCAGTCTCAATTTAGTAACTTCCTTACTCTATTTACTAAGCTCCCTTACAGCATTCCAAATGACTTTAGTGTTCTCTGGAGCCCTTTCTGGATACGACAGCCACACAGAACACAGGCCCTGACAGCAGAGAGGGTTTCCTTCCTGCTCGGAGGAAGGCTGCCTTCCTCACACTGCACCAAGTTAAACTAGGAGTGGGAATGCAAGAGAGGAAGTTTAATGGTAAATGCTGACTTGAAGTAGCATCAACATTAGCACTTAGAACTCAAGGATGGTCTCCAGAAAATGTTCCATCCTGCTGTTAAAAAGTCACCTTACTGAGCAGCAAACAAAAGGTTGCCAAGGATGGTTGTGACTGATTGCTGCCAGAGTTGTTGTTGCTGTAGCTGCCCAGGCTCCTGCTGACAAAAGCCATAATATGTATTGCTACAGGTCATATAATGGTAAATGAACACTTACTGCCTCTGTGGCAAGTGGATTGATTATTGTGTCCACCTCCAAACAGGTCTGCCTTTGTTTTACAAGTAAATGTATTTGTTCCTGCTGTGCTGAAGTCAGAAGATGAGTTCAGATACACAGAGCTCAAAGCAATCTTAGTGTGTACTTGTTTCAGCTTTTACAAAATGGCCTGTCAAGTACATATATATAAGCAGATAACTGTGTAAATGTACATTACTTTTTCTTGCAACTGTGATTTTCTTTTTCATGGGTCAATGTACCTAGAATGTTGATATAAGATAACATACAATACTTAATTGCTAGACACTGGCTTTACATCATAACCTATGGCCTGATAAAAAGATAAATTTATATTGATAAATCTATTGATATTCTATTGATAAATACTCTTCTTAATACATTTTAGCTTTCTTAGTATACTTGGAAAAAAAGAAAAGTGCAAAAAAGCTGACTCGAAAAATTTTTCAGTTTGGAGCCCAAGTTATTCAGATCTTGTTTTAACTGAAATGCAGCATCCATTGCCTAAAATGGGAATTTGAGTATTTCCACAAGGACTAGTCAATGCTGTGCAACCAGAAAGGCAGGAAGGATGCTGTCAGCTGAGAGCATGGCCAGTGAAATTTCTGGGGTGTGGGGGGAACAGGCGTGCTTAAATCAGCATGAGCTCTGCTCCCTCTCAGTCTGATTTGGGGAATAAACCACTTGAAATAATGACGAATCCTTCACGGGGTTCAATATAGGTGGTAATTGACTCTCTAGCTCTGGGCAGTTGAGGATGTGGGCTGGTGAAGTTCAGGGCCCAGTTCTGCTTGTTTTGGCACCTTTGTCTCAGGTACCTGCTTAGGCTACCAGACTGTCAACTGTTCTACGAAAGCACTTCTGCAACATTCTCAAGGCTTTCATCTTTCTTCCAATACAGAATGGAAAGTATTTTCCAATCCTTAAATGAAATACAGTTCTTGTTTTTGTGCCAGCCACAACTGTAACTTCTGGCAAGAGTCAGTTTGGACTCCAGTCAGCACCAGGATCAGGGAGGAGAGAGAAGTGGCCTAAAGGTTGATCTGCCACCCACCTCTGGAGCTGTATCAGGCATGCTGGGACCTAAGCCCTGCATGTGTTGTGCATGTGCTTCCCTTAATTAAGTCTGACAGGGGAGAGACAATATGCTCTGATCAAAAGATTTTCTTAGAATGGTGGGGCTTTTTTTTTCCAGTTAAAGGTATTGGTACATATCCTTCACATGTTTATCCCTGTGTATATTTACATAAACCTGATACGTATCCTGCAAATCAAAATATTTTTGCAGATCGTGTCTTCGAGCAGCTTGCAATGAGGCATTTTTGGAGGGTTTTTTTGGCTCTCTTTAGAAATCCTTGCTTAGTATCCTACATGTTCTCATATGTTAACATGGAACATATTTGCCCTGTGCAAAATGAGACTGAGGTGCTTGTACTGTGATGAAAATGGCCTAACCCTGAATTATCAGATGTGTATAAGGAGCTGATGCCCTTGCTCTGTCAGTGGAAAGCAATTTTTCTCCAGAAATTGTCTGCCAAGTGGTTTTTAAATTGTGTTAGGTAAGAACCAGGAGCTACATCCAACTTCTTAGATTTAATTGCTTTTAGAAGTATTTTTAATGTGGAACAACTCTGTCTTGTAGGAAACTGGTAGTAAATTATGTGAGGGAGTGGAGAGTCAAACAAACCAGGGCAACCTTTAGAACAAAGCGAAATAAATGCTTGCCTGGATGTGTGTCAGTGGGAGGCCACTGTGACCCCACAGCAGTTAATTTGTTTAGCATGTTGCTGCTGTTATGCTAATTGGGTATTTCTTGAACCAAGAGATTGTCAGCTCCAAATTTCAAAACTTCTTTCTCTTAAGAAAAATAAAGGAAAAGGCAGATGAAAGTTTCTTGCAAGTGTACAATTCTAGCCTGCCTGTGCCTTTCTATGTGCTTGGCTTTTGCAGCCACTACAAAGCTCATTTTCCTTTTTTAATAAAAACACTCTGGTAGCACTAGGTCAATCTCAAAAGGAAAAAATTAACAGAACTGTATTAAATTATATGGGTTTCAGTGCTCTAAAAGAAATGGACACTTTTGCTAAGGAAAGTCCTCTGCTTGCAAGCTGCATGTTCTTCAGTGAGGTGAGGGAGCCCACTTTGCAAACCTATAGGATAACAGGTTAGGGGGATGACATTTACTGTCAGGACATTATTTGGTCAGTCCAAAGATCAAGAAGTAAAATGATTTGGTCTTGATTTTTTTTTTCCCCAGTAAATATTTCTATCATATCAAGGTAGTTTTGGGGGATTTTTTAAAGCTCTACTGTTGAGCTTTCTGCTTCTCTTTCTGTATCACACTTAAAAGACTGCTAGGCATGTATCACTCCAGTATGACTATTTGGAGGGTTTTTTGTATTAGCACTCTAACAAGGAATTACTTTCAAGTTACCTTTAGTCTCAGTGCTGGTAGAACTGTACCAGTTTGCATTCAGAATGTCAAACTCTACTTTTTGGCAATGATAAATCTTCATGCCTGGTTCAGACTGTTACAGGCAGTGTGCCTTCTTGCAGACATCCAATTCAGGTACAGCTGAATTTGCCTTCATTCTTGCATGCTGAAAATTCCAGTTGGGATCTATGAGCTTCCGTTTCAGGCCACATTCAGTAAATGTTGTACTTTATGTTCACAAGGAAGACACAAAACTGCAGTTGGGTTTTGAAGTGGTGTAAATCTGGAGAAGTGAGACTGATTTAGCTTTTTACCCTTGCATAGGGATAAAGCCAGGTCTCAATCTTGATTGAGAGACTCTCCTCTGCCTCAATCTGCTGTCTAACAGTGCTGCCTTGGGTGTCCAAAATGACTTTACTACCTTCATATCCAGTTGGGCCCTGTAAGAACCACCTTTGAGCTGATGAGTTTTAATTCATGTAGAGGACTTGGCCATGAGCAGAATTCCCCTCCATAACATGCACTGGCAGCCATCAATTGCCCTTCATATTGGAGGCAAGTGTGAGGCAAAAGCGAAGCTAAGCAATACTGCAGTAGTAGTAATTGCCTAGGTGCTTGTTTAACCAGGCAGCAAGTAATGAAGTCAGGAACTGTAATGTCACATCAACTACATTACCTCGTTTTCTTCTCTTGCAGACACAGGGAGGTTAAAAATAATGAGCCTGTCTGCCTCTCCCCATACCCCTAAGCATATTGAATCACAAGTACTTTCTTTCTAAAACAAATTTATTTCTTGCCGGCCTCCTTCCCAACAAAGACTTGCCTGTGATGAATACCTGACTTCACAGCATATTTGTCAAAGTGGTACACCTGTGAGGGTTGCAGCACAAGATAAATTTTGGCATGCCAAGGGAGTAGAGGGAGGTACCAGGCAAGGAATAAATCTTTGTGTGTTACACCAGACTGTGAATGAGCATTCTCCTCCTAAGAATCGCTGCTCTGACAAGTTATGATAAATTACGCTCTTTGTTGACACCTTCATCGTGTTATTTATGGCTCGTTAATTGAACTGAAAAGGAGACTTGTAGCACAGCAGGGGATTGTACAAGGCATTTCCACTAGGCTGGAACCTGAACCAAAGAACAAAAAAGGAGAGGAAAAAGGTAAAGTAATATATGCATGTGTGTACTAGCCACTGAAAGGAACTGGCTGCTGTAAGAGACCAGTCCAGAACTGTAGCAAATGCTCTCAGGCCTCTCAGAAACATTCCTGTTCAGTCCTCGTGGATCTCCCAGTTAAAAGCCTGGGTGTTTGTCTTGTTTCCACCTTTAATCCTCATATCTGTGCTGCTCTGTGCATTGCTGAAGTGTGATTATCAATCCCATGTCAAGGCAAGCATCTCGCCCGTGTTTCTGAGCTTGACCATCCCTCACTTCCCTAACAGCAGTTTTCACTGATTTTTCCTTGTACTCTTTTTCCTGGAGTGACATTCTGATAACACAGTGGGTGAAAAAGAAGGATGCTGGTGTAACACCACAGAAGTATCACATTTGTACAGCAACACAAAATTCTGTTCTTTTGGGGCAATATATGCCTGGTTCAGGCATTTGGGGAACCTTCCAGCCCTCTGCCAGTGCTAAGGGCAAGGTCTTGTTACCAAACATCCTATTGTGGCAGCATAGGCAGACATTTTCTCTGAGAAGGAGCAGTGTAAACAGGAAAGGGAGAGGTACAGGATCTGAGCGGGTGGCTCTCTACACTTGTTGTGCAAGAGTTGTCTGCAGGAAATATAGCTGTAAGTTATTGTGGAGGATGATAAACGAGAGAACAAAATCTTCAGTGGATAAATACTGAGGCAGACAGGCTTGTTTCTGTGAAGAATTATAGATTTGATGCCGAGTCTGAAATGGTTCTAACAAGCTCTGTCCTGAAAGAAAATTAAGTAAAGTGACGCCTGAGAGTATTTATCATGCATGAGTATTTTGAGAAAAAATAAGAATGCTCCAGGAAAAGAATATGTTTTCCTATGAAAGGGTTCTGAGATAATCATTCAGCTCCTTGCTGGAGAATACCATCCGAAATTCTCACATTTCCATGGCAGTATGAGCAGCATCATTTATGGATTTGCTGTTCGGGCTCCTCTCAAAGGAGCCAGGTCCTTCTGTGCCAAGGTTGAGAGTTAAAACAGCGAGTGACAGGTCCCTTGTTAGTAGGGTCTAGAAGAGGGAGTAGTTGGGCTGGGTGTCAAGAGATCTGAGATTCACTGTGGTGGAGTTCCTTAATCAGCTTTGTAGGTACAGTCAAACTTCTTGAACCTCATGGTTTGCTGTGTGTCTTTTTCTCAGGTGTGAAATAAAGCTTTACTTTTGCCTTAGCTAGAGATTGAGCAAGTGGTTTGGCAGGGATAGAATTTAACTAGATAATGAAAATTAATTATTCTTCTGATAGCTTTCCAGCCTCTCAAGTGAAATACAGGTGCAGTGTCTTTGTTCATCTTTAAGGATTTCCTGGTGCAGGGGCAGCCTCTCCTGCGTGCCATTCTGTCAGTGGGGATGTCACTGTATTTTGCCAGGCTCTTGGGAAGCGATGCCCGGTTCCTGTGTATGCTGCCTGCCCCTTGGAAGGCTGGCCATGTCCCTGAGTGGAAAAGTGTCCTCTGTGTCTGGGCCTGGGCTGTCCAGTGTCCGTGCTTTCCATGTGAGCCTCCGTGCTGTGCGTGCAGTGCTTTGGCCGAGCCTGGCCGCGCTGCCGGGCTCTGCTGTGACAGGGCCCGTGCTGGGCTGTGGCTCACTGGAGGGTGCCAGAGCTCCGCAGTGAGGATGGAAACAGGCTGGCAGCTTGTGCTGCTGCGGGCCTCCAGCCCGCCGGCCCCTCCGCGGAGCTCTGCGGGGCTGCGGCTGAGAGCAGCGCCGGCGCTGCCCTGCCGGCTGCGCGTCCCGGCCGCTCTGGGTGCGCGGCGTTGATCAAAGGGTTAAAGCAGCGGATGGCACTGTGCGGGTGGGGGCTCGGGCAATTCTCTGTTTATAGCGCTGCTCCCTGAGCTCCGCAGAGCGCATCCAGGTGCGGTGGGTGCCGCGGCCGGGCTGGCGCACCCCGGCTTGTCCTGTGCCCGGCGGGGCTGCCGGTGCCTGCCGGGCAGCTCCCGACAGGGCTCGCTCCTGCCTGCGGGTCTGCCCAGGAACAGATGCTGCTCTTTCATGTCCCTGGAGGTCTTTAATGCCTTCTCTTCGAGGTGATGTAAAAACAATACGATTTGGTTTGCAATCATGACAAAGATGGAATTGTAAGGGGTGTGTTGCTGTTGTTTGGATCTAGAGAATGGGGTCATTAAGAGCAAGGGAGCATCAGACCCAAAACACAAGGTTGTCTGCTGTTTAAAATAGCAGCCCAGCCCCATGGTAAGTGGCAGCAGCCTCTGTGGGTTACTTGCCTGTGCCTTATTCCTCGGGAAAGTCACTGCTGCCAATGAGGGTATCAGCATAGCTCCTGGTCTGAAAGGGTTTCAGTTTCTCACTTGATGGCTGCCGGGGTCCTTCCCCTGCCTTAGTCCCCAGAGCACCCCACAGCAAGAGAAAACCTTGAGGTAAAACTTACACACACCAATTTGCTTGTGTTTGCCACCTTCTAGAGTAGGAGTTCCACATTGGATAGGTTTCAAGTTTTAATGTTGAAAAATGTTTTTACGTTCTGTTCTGAATGCAGTGTAATCTGGTGGCCTGATAAACTGGTTTCTCAGGGATCTGTCCAGTGCTGGAAAGCATCATGCTGCCTTCTCACCCTGCCTCTTTTGTTCCTTGGTGTGGTAACTTCGTGTGAGTGTTGCCTACAGGGCTTCTTCTGTGCTTCACACCAGAGGCTGCATTGCCAAAACACTAGCAGCTACTTCTGGAGCCAGGAAGTGGAACATTGCAGGTAGAGTGGGAGCAAGGAGAAGGAAACCACACAGACAGGAAAAGTCTGAGAGAAATCAAGTAAATAGGAAAAAGGTTTGCTGCAGGCCAGTTTCAGCCATCACTTCTGAAAACAGCTGTAACATCCAGTTCTATTGAAGTAGGGCAGAACAACCTCCAGCACAGCGTTCTGCTCTTTCTTCTCCATCTTTTGGTTGGGAGTTAGGTGCATACAAAGACCTTGTTTTTCATTTTGTGATTGTGCCCTTCCTATAGCATTTTCTCCCCAGCTAGCTGGCTTTTGTTTTCAGTTACAACAGTGTGTGTGTGGGTTTCTTTTTTACAGTATAGAACAAATTGAGCATTAAGCTATTTCTTCAAAGTTTTCACTGACAGATGATCTTTCCCACTTCTTAATTTTGGATTAAAAACTACGTGTAATAACATAGGCCACATTACTAGCACAATAAAAAGTTCGTGAATGAGGGACATTGACTTAAATTGATTTGTGGAGCTGCTGTTTCCTCACCACTCCTTCAGTCTTCCCTGGCTGTCAGTTTTCCAGGATTTTGACTGAGTACACTCATTTTGGCTCACTGCTGCAACTCTTGGTATACATTTCCAGTGTGTCATGGTGAGTGTGGTAGAATATCTGTATGATATGAGCTGTAGTGAAATAATTCTAGTTTAATACAGCATTCAAGTTAATTTATGGCAGCTATTTTTCCATCCTTGCTGATGAGACTCAAAGTTCACATGTCTTTGTCCATAATAGGCAGACTTTGAGAATACTTTTTTTGTTGTTTGCCATGAATTTTCAACCCTGAGATGATTGTGAATTTTCCAATTTTTAGCTTTTATTTGTATTGGTCATATTATTGGCACACTTGATATTCTGCATATTTGTGTATGCCCAGTGCTTCATTTCTAGATGTTCATACGAAAGTTTAACTATCTCAGCACACAAAGACAGCACCATCTCTTGGGCTTGAAATACTGTAACCCTGGGAGTTCCCCTGAATTAACTCTCTCCAATGAGACCATAAGCTGCAAACTGAAGATAACTGTGGAGAAACAGTTTACAGAATTTATGTAGCCTGATAGGCCCTTTAGTTCCTGGACCACTTGTACAAAAATGAGGCAGATACAGCAGTGACATGTCTGTGTCTCAGGTATTGAAGCTGCTTTTTTCCACAGCTACCTCCATGCTCTTGTGTCTGTGTGGTAATGAATACAGCAGAAAGAAGGGTGTTAGCACTGGTGTCTGTTTTCAAATCCAGCAATTAAAGTCTAACATGAAAATAATTTTTCTTTTTCTCCACTAAAATTTTACAGTGGAGGGGTAACATTTGGACAGTTGTGTCATCCTTGATCAGAAATGTGAGTAGAATCAGCAACTTTAATCAGCTCATGGGAGGTAAGTGCCACCCACACCACAAAATAATTGGCTTCAGTCTGTGTTTCTGCACTGTTGTTCCTTGTTGATTACAAAGCTAAAAGAGGAGTGAAAAACAACCTCCAAGACACTCTTACATAATACTTGTTTTGCGAGGGTTCCACTAATCATGTCAATACCGAGCCTCTAGTTTTTGATAATTACATTGGAAATGCCCAGTTTGTACATAGTAATTCCAACTATAATTACCATGAAATTATATAACTACAAATTACCCTGTCATGTGGATGGACTAAATAAGCATGTACAGTACCTGCTCTGTGATAACAAATTAGAATTACATGGTTGGTTAACTAGCAGTAATATGAGATTTTTGAAGTGGCCAAGCTGGCTAGTTACATGAAGAGAAAGTGTTGGATTTTCTGTCGGATGCTTGGTTAGATTTCACAATAGTAGATAATTTATTTCCTGATATATCTTTATATGAAAAAAACAAAACAACTATGCTTTGGTGTTTGTTTTTACTGGACACATATTGTATTAAATCGTCTGTTTGGTCACTGCCACCTGTTGTGTTCATTCTCTTGAGTGCTGGCTGCTGCTTGTGGGACATTGCTGGTTTGATTTGGAATTTTTTAGGGATTTCTAACATAATATTTTAGAAAAAGATTGCTTTGCCTTTTTTTTATCAAGGAGAATTTTTTCCTTGGCAGCAAAAAACCTCCTTGATTGATAAAAGAGCTGTAGAGACGATATACAGGTGCAACCTTTCCTTTTCATTTGACGAAGGGGGAAATCGTGTCTGAAACTTATATACACGACAGAACAGGCTCCTCATTGTGTCAGAACCTCCTTTCAAAACATC
>QUSF01000015.1:2253838-2278342 GCA_003676055.1 Chloebia gouldiae
GCCGGAGGAGGCGGCCGGAGGAGGCGGCCGGAGGAGGCGGCCGGAGGCGGCGGCCGGAGGCGGCGGCCGGGACCGCAGCCCCGGGGCCGTGAGGGGCCGCCCGGCGCGCTGTCCGCGGCGGCCGCCAGGCGGCAGCAGCGAGGGGCGGCGCGGCGCCGCCGGAGCGCGGAGCGGGGTCTGACCGCGCCTCTTCCGGCGCCGTGCGCCTGCCTCGCTTTTAGTAAATTGTTGTTAATCTTAGAGCAGAAAGTCATCAGGCCAAGGAAAAGACTGCCTCTCAGCACATGAAGTTGTTTTATTGAAACTTCTTCCAGTGCTAGCTGAAGCTTCATGGACAGGGTTGGGCGGCTGTGCCTTTAATCTGCTGGAGTTGCTAGAGAGAAATGTGTAACTGAGAACAAAACGTTTGTCACTTCTTGCCCTGAGCCATACTATTGCAAGAGCTGAGCTTTCTCCAGCTGGCTTTAAATTAATTTTCATGCCTTGATTTCTGGTTTCTTTGGTCTATTCTTAAATAAATTACACAGCTACCTACATGAGGGGGGAAATTGTTAAAGAGGTCTACAACCTCCGTTCTTTGTTCTTATAGAAGTTTGGTTTTTTCTATGTTTCTTGCCGAATCTTTTCCTTATCTGGAATCACCTCAGGGATACTTTTATAGGAACAGGGAGTTTCGGTTGAAGCTTGACTTGTTTACATGCAATTGCACCTCCAAATGCATGGCTTCAGTTCACAATAGTTTATTTCTGATAGCCTTGTTGGTTAGTAGCTGTGGGAGATGAAAACTAATAGTAACAGGTTTATGCAGTGGTAGCAGCCCAGAGATTAATAGAGTAATCTCTGGGAAGGGTCATCCTTGCTGTCCAAATCCAGGATTTGTAAACATTCCTTTCAGGTGGTGTATTAATTACTAATGTATTGTTCTTTTTGTTTCAAGCAGATGTGAATGGTTCCATATGCAGATATCTATCTATGTTTGAAAAAGAAAAACACAGAAATTCTTAGCCTACAAATTATTCAGGGTTGTGTTTTTTTTTTTTAGTTTGTTTGTTGTCTGTCTTCTGCTTTTCTCGTAGCTGAGTCCACCATGTCTCTTTGGTCTGTCATTCAATTAAATACTGGGCAAACCTGTAGGAAGTGTTCAGAGATTCATGTTGGGGACCTATTTCAAACAAATATCCTGTGAGGTGTGAATAAACATCAGGTGTATTTCAAATTGCACAGGGACTCTGTCTAGCATGCAGTGTTTATGAATGTGAATAATTATAATTAAATGTTTCTGTTCTCAAATTCTTCATTTTCTTTGTGTCATCTCTAAACAATCCATCTTTCAGAAGGTGCTGACTGGGAACTTAGCAGCAGAGCAGTTTCTCATGACTGTTGGTTGGTAATTGGAACATCTCAGAAAACTTCTGTAAGAGTTTGTGGTAATTTTGGTCACACTGAATGAGATAATTCAGCAATCAGCCAGTTTTTTTTAGCTGGCTCGGTGCTCAAACTCTTAATAAGGTCAAGGATTGAGTTTGGGTAGTTTCAACTTTTAAAAAAATTGTAATTATTTAGATTATTTAAAGTATTAGGGGAAAAAATAATTATTTAGATTATTTCAAGTATTGGAGAAATATTTTCAGACAATCGGTTTCATTGCGTAGGACTTGTTTAAATAATATGAGCTGTTTGATTACCTGTTAAGAGATGTGATAAAAAGGTAATTGATTAACGGGGTTTTAATCTGGAAGAAGGGGGAT
Source organism: Chloebia gouldiae (assembly GCA_003676055.1). Classification (NCBI taxonomy): domain Eukaryota; kingdom Metazoa; phylum Chordata; class Aves; order Passeriformes; family Passeridae; genus Chloebia; species Chloebia gouldiae. Next base: position 2,255,587 of record QUSF01000015.1, read on the forward strand.
GTTTGTACTAAAAAATCAAATAAGTAATGATAAAGTGACTGTTAATTCAGGTATCTGCTGGTGGGACATTTATGTAAAAAGCACAGAAAGTTTTCTTCCACAAAATCAGTCACGTTCTCTTTACAAGTAGAAGATTTCTGTGCAGCATATCTCCCTCTGTTCACTGAACGTGTTTGTAGGAGACATGCTCTTGGTCACTTTTGCTCAAAGACAAAGATGTGGCTCTTAGTGCTCCTGAAATAAAGAAAAGTCCCCTGAAAGAGCCGAGTTACTTAGTCAAGAGGACCAGATTTGGTACAACCATTTCCTGAAGGAGGTGGCTGAACTCCCTGTGCAGCCTCCAGTGAGCTTTCAGCCTGGTTGCACTGAGCTTCCCCTCCACAAAGGGAGTGTTCTGGTATCTGAGGATGTGTTACTTAACTTTGCTATTCCAAAACTTTCCCTGCTCAGGTTTAATAGAAAGCTTCTTACGTCATGGGACTGTGTAAATAACTGTACAAAGCATCCATGGTTTAGTAATCCCAAAGTAAGCCAAGGCCATAAAATGTATTTTCCACTGGTGCAGCACTTTCCCATTCCAGATATATTTACTGTGGTGTAGTAGTATTTTCCATAACTTCAGTGCATCAGCAGTCCTATTAATGCAAATAATTTTATTCTTATTTAACTCTCTCCTTCTTTTGAGCCTAAATATCACCAAAATTAGACAGTTACCTGCCCATTTGAAATTTAGTAACCAGAGATTTTAAAAAGGGTGGATAAAATGTGAACAGGGAGCTGAGGAAATGAGAACAGAAATAGAAATGATGGTATGTAGAACACTGCAGTTGGTGGGTGTCAGAGGACAGACAGACTCGGTGGAATGGGATGGTTTGTTTGATACAATATTTATGTCCCTTGACAGTTTTTCTCTCTATAATACGCCAAACCCATGAATTATTGTACTGAAATAGAGAACTCTAAGGCAGCAGGCAACTGACATTGTTTGCAGATTGGTCTGAAGTCTGAAGATGACTGTCTGACAAAACTCTTGTAACCAGCTTGAGAGAGATCCAAGCGCATGGAGCTGCCACAGGAAGAGAAGCAGTACCTGCCACTCCCTACACTGCTTCTGCAGTACTGATACTTCTCATTTGCATCATTTGTTGCTCTTTTAGACCAACAAAGATATTCTGAATTTCTTCTTCTAAGAGTTAAATGTTTCAGGTAGTGACTTTGTAATTTTGATATTTCCACTGTATTTTCTAAGGCAGGTGCAGGGGTTCAGAGTGTCTGTAAATGCCAGTTATGTGCTATTGCTCTAGCTGAGTATATCTGTGGTGTGAAGGCTGCCATGCCTTGGTTCACGGCTTTGTTAGACACAAGTCATGCTTTTCCCATCTGAGCTTTATAAATGCCCTCCAGAGTCCTTGCTCAGTCCATAACCTTGTTGCTTCAAAACTCACTAATGATCAGGATTTATTTGAGATTTTTATTGAATTTTTTTTCTCAACAAAATAGATGAGAGTTCATATAAGACTTTCCTGTTCAATTTCGGGAAACTATTTGAATTTCTTAGATTCTTATATCATGGCTTCACTTTGAATTTATCTGCAGTCTTATTTGCATTTTTTTCTATGCCCCATTCTTGCTGTACACCTGATTGTCTGTGCTGATCCCTGCTTGCAGCCAGATCGAGCTCAGCTGGGGAAGAAGCTCCACTTGCACTCTGAGAGCAGCTAGGATGCTGCTCAAGGAGGGCACAGCCCACGCTGCAGCAGCACAGTGCCTGAGCTGCGAGAAGGCGTCACGATGGTCTCAGCTCACTGCACCACTGAGAGGTGCTCCTGCGAGGCAGAGCACAGCAAAAGGCTCCACAGTTCCCGTAGGATGAGAGGTACAGGGGCCTGAGTGAGTTTGCTGAGGTAGCTGCTGTACCTGATGCAAGGCAGGTTAGGGAGAGAGGTGCCCGTCACCTGGGCAGTCTGTAATGAAGGTGTGGTTCAGGGAGGCTGGGAGCTGAAGAGCTGATGCAAACAGGACAGTTCACATTCAGAGCCTGACTGTGCTTCACCAACTCACTGCCTATCACAGGGTGTTTCGTTTAAAATCTAGGGCAGTGGGGTTTTTCTCTTGAAGTCTGTGTTAGGAAAGCCAGAATTATTAATGCTTGAGAAAATTATTTATCAAATGTTTTGAGATGTATGTTAACTTAGTGATGAATCAGAAAAATATCTGAAGTTTGTGATTTATTTTGTAGACATAAAATCAGTTTATGGACTTAGATAAGGAGAGTTTTCTGTTGATTTCGTTTTTTAAGGTAGTCTAACCAAGGAATTTTCATTGTTTTGAGGAATGCTAATGACTCCTTTGCTGTTCAGATAAGTCAACCAACCAACGGCTTTTAGGGCCGTGTGTTGCCTTGGTAAGGGTGCAAGGTGAAGTTTTTAAGTATATGACATTATGAAGTATCATCTCAAGGAATCAGGTCCTTTGGAAGAACTCTCCACTTCTGAATCCAACGTTAGGCCATAGACAAGGTTTCCTAATGCAGCTTTTTATTGTAAAGATAAAATGTCTGAACAGTTTGGAACTGTTAAATGATAAAATGTCCAAAGTTTGAACTTGGAACTTCTAACTGGCCAAAATTTACATTGTCAGCATCTTTAACCAGTAAATGCTGTATTTTAATTTGATTCCCCTTAGGGTTACCTGAAGAAAAGCACATCTTAATATGGAGTAACATGTATGGTGTGAATGGAAGTAGAGAAGTAGATAGACAATGTGCTTTGCTTTTAGTAGGGTCCCTTTGAGGCTTGACATTGAGCTTTATGATTAGAACAAATCTGTCATGTTGTAGTTTTGCAGTCCTGTTGATTGTTGACTCGAGAAGGATGCCTGTAACTCATCAGCTTAGAATTCACTAGCTTATTTAGTTGCATCTATTGGAAAATTCTTAGGGAGTTTAAGGATTACAGCTGTAGAATTTAGGCTGCAAAAAAATAGTCTGTAACAGTATATATTGTTTAGTTTTTATAGCTTTTATTTGATTTATTATTGGAAAGTACAGGATAAAAATTATAAAGAATGATGCATGAATGGAACAGCTCATGTTAACTCTTTGACATTTGTATTAGAGTAAGTGCCTCGGCAGTGCTGCCAAGGGTATGTGGATTAAGGCAGTACCTTGTGCAAATTCTTCAGATTTCTGATGTATCCAGTAGGTGTTCAAGCGTATGGGTTGGTGGAGCAGCCAAGATCCTGAAGAGATGTCTGCTCCCACTTTAGAGATTCTATAAAAATGTTCAAGTGTTTGTGCTCCTGGTAGCTGCACTAAGCTGATTCTTGTGTTCTCTGTCAGAGTGGAGGGACAGGTTTGTGTGTCCAACATGTGTCTGTCACACTTCTTGCAAGAGTGCACTGACCACTGGGAGACTGTTCTGCTGACAGTCTCTTGTCAGGCAGTAGCCAGTTGAGTTTATCTTCCCAAGATCTTCAGAAGCAAGTTTTTTTTCAAGGAAAAGCATTTATGTTTCGTGTTTATTTAAGATCTTGAAAACCAGAAACCACAAGGTTTAAAGTTTAGAGTTTGGTTTTTCCTATTAGCAAGGGTTTGGTGCTGTATGCCATCAGTATTTGCACCAGAAGGATATGTGTGTGATTTAAGTGTCTTTTATATGATTCATCTGTTCCAGAATTGCTAAGTGAGCCAACAAATCACAAGTGCTGAACTTGGTGACCTGTTCATGATCAGCCCATAGATGTTCTTTTTAATAACACAAAGAAATAGCAATAGGTTACTGTTGTTAAATCAGTTATAAGTTATTTTTATTTCTGTATTGAGCTTTACATTGGAAAAGTTCTGCATTGCAGTTTGGACTCTCTTGAGCATTCTGAGATATTAATGATAAAAGTAAATTGCATGAGATGTTCAGGGAAAAGACTTAACATGGGGATCATGAATTCAGGCAGTTAATCTATGGGACTCGTGTGTTTGCTTGATTTGATGAACCAGGGTGTGATAGCATCTACAAGTGTATGGTTTTTACAAGCAGCTGGAGATTGGTACAGAACCAATGGACAATGCAAGTGTCTGTGTGGGTGCTCTGCTTTCCAAGTGGCAGTGCAGCCGTGCTCTGGAGGCTGGTGGGCTGCAGTGTGTGGAGCCTCTCCATGTGCAGTAGCTGCTTTCAAGATGAGATTTCCCTTTCTGCATAGGAAATACTGCCAATTCTGTGATAAAGAAAAAGGCTCCAATTCAGTGAACAGCCACCTCTTTTTATTTTCCTTAATGGCCCACTTGTGGCATAGAAATAAAACCCTTGTTTGCTTTTAGATTACAGCAACTGTTGATTAATAGTTCTTGTGGTACATAATTTGCCAGCTTAAGGTTTTGGGGTTTTTTTGTTTTTTGTTTTTTGTTTTTTTTTTTTTCTGGAAAGGAATTGCTGTGGTGAAAAGAAAATTGAATGCTGGAAACTGTTTGGACAGTATTAGGCAAACATAAACATTGGCAAAGAAGGGGGTCTGTTCACAAGCTAAACGTGGGAGTGATTTTCTGTCTCGCTATCGATCTGTGCTCAGGGCACACAATCCAGGGGAGCTTGGTAAACTCCAGTCAGAAAAGCACCCTTACTGTTGCAGTCCAGGGGGTGAGTGTGGCTGTGCTGCTGCTGGCACATGCTGGTCCGTTTGCTGTGGAGGGAGAGCTCCTGTGTTGTTCCCAGTGCCTGTCAATGGCAGTTATTTATTTCCCAGCAGCTCGGAGTGAGACAGATGCTGCATTCTCTTAGTGATGTAAGCTCAAGTGACAAGTCAAAATAAAAGACTTGTCCAAATTACTTTAAGACAATAAACATGATGGCTCCTCATTGACAGAATGTTAAATACTAATTTCTCAAACTGTGAGTTTGAAAGGTTTTGACATGTGTCAAGATTCTGACTGTTTAAAACCAATCTTCTACAAAAATTTCTTTCATATTGAAAGAGCAAATGTTGACTTGTATCACTAGCAAAGATGATTCTCTACTCTTTCTGCATTAAAAAAAATAAATAATCTAACTCTGTGTATCCCCTAGACATGATGTGGGCTATTATTTGAAAATATGTAGCTAGCTGAAATGTTGTTAATTGCCTTTCATTGATTCTAGGCAAATGTTCCTAAAGGTACTGTCCTAGTACAATAATACCAGTGAAATTAGGAACTAATCAATGTTGTTGCTCTAGTAATTGCTGAATGCTGTATTTGCTGTGGAAAGTAGAGCTTGTATAGAAACAAAAGGGAGGAAATAGAATCTGTGCTTCTGAACAAGGCAGCACTATTCAGATACCTCTTCTGAGAGCAAGAAAGACTATTTTCTACTACCTTCTGATACTAAGGCCCTTTTACTGCTGTTGAGAGAAATGTCTCTGACAGAGGATTTAGCTTCTGCTAATCTTTAAGGGACTTGTTTTGACAGACTCTTTATGGAAGATTTTCTCAGTAACTTCTGATTTGTTTTTACTGCAATTACTGATTTGTCCTCAAGCACCTTTTTGATGCACATTTGTTAACGAAGTTCATGTATATACAGGAATGAGGAGGAAAAGCCAGTTTGAATTGTTTACTGTGAAAAAGCAGGAAGATTTGGATTTTCCTGGATCTCCATTTTACTGTCTAGTGCACAGGGTACTTAGAGTCTGGATTTCACTTAGTGTGTTATGTGGCCTGCTCAGCAGTTTGTGGAAGTGCATCTTGCTTTCGTGACAGTGGACTATGAATTTTGAATTTTTGTTACCCTTTCTAAGCATGAAGGCTTTTCCTTGTGTTCAGAGTAATGCCCAGTATTAGATTTCAATCCATATTCTCATTGCACAGGTGACCAGGAAGTCCTGGTTTTGTGGTAGTTGTGTTAGTTAAGGGGAATAAACCTGCTTTCTTCTAATGCCTGTCTTGTAATGCATCTGTGTTGTTTGCTCCTTTTTTGTGAAGAACTCAAATATCCCTTGTCACAGTCCAAGTCAGTACTGAGATTGCACAGAGAACAGGTCAGCTGTGTCAGTTTTCCCAGTTTTTATCTGTGGTTCTGCATATGTGCTTCTCTTGCACGCTATGCAGGATAACAGGCCTGCCAATATTGTCTGAGTCTAATAAAAAGGTGTCATTCTGTTTAGCTAGAAAATCTTGGATCACATTGCCATGATTTCCCATCGTTCTCCAGCCAAGCTGTCTCATCCCTGAGCTAGAGTCTCTGTGTTGTTGACACTGTGTTTGATTCATCTGCTGGCTGTGCTTCAGAGAACAACTGTTAATCACTGTTAATATAAATGCACTTGGGTGCTTTTCCTCTTCTAATCTGAACAAACCCAAATATTACAGGGCATACTGGAGTGATATGACAGTTGTGGTTCAAAGGCAAGTCTGGCCTCTAAAACTCTTCAGTTTATTTCAACTATTGCCTTTTAAATGTATTCCTTAATTCTAATTAATGTACTTGGTGTACATCAGCAGTTTGTGCTTGCTGTAGAGACTGTGCAAACCATTTCAGGGAAAAATCACATTAACTGATATCAAACATAATAATGTAATGTTTGTGTCCTGGGAGCTGTGTAAATTTTGCTGTAATGCTACAGATATGCTGAAGAAGTGCACACCTTCCTATAGTTAAAGTCTGCAAAAATTTAAGAAAAAATTCTCAGTTCAGGGACAATTCAAGTGACTGCCATTAAATATCCCAAATCTCATTCACAACTTGTTTTTGTCAGTGACCCAATAGATGAACACTGTGGCAAATACCATCCTGTTTCAATATCAGGTCTGGAAAGCAAATAGGTGTTTCCTTTGGCAAAGAACATGGTTTAATTTAGAAAAAAAAAGAATCATTATTTATTTATGATAAAGGATAATTTCTGTGATAAAAATTTCACATCACATCTCTCTGACACCAAAGTGGCAAGTAAGGAACTATTCTGCTTTTCTTACTATTATTTGTATTCTGCCCTGACTTCCTGCTTTTCGGGAAATAGTTTTTGTTAGAGTAAAAACCTTACAATAGACATCTTTCAGAGCTTATTCTGATAAAGTTGTCTAGAAATCTCTTGAGGGAATGAGCTTCTGGTAAAATACCAGGTATTTCTCACTTCTGGCAGTTCTGGAAATGTTCTGAATAAAGCTGTTACTGAACTATTATGGAAATTACCATGGTGGAGCTGGAACACAGATATGCAAATACCTACATCTGAGTAGAAAAGTAGCTATGAAGAAAAACTGGCATTTTAGACTCTTCAGGGAGGGTTCTCTTATTCTTCTGAGGAGGTTGGTAATGTCAAGGGAAAGGGGAGAAGTAGCCTCTCCTTTTCTTTCCAGAGGTATTTGCTTCTAGAATGAAGAAAGCTGCCCTCAGTCTGTTCAAGGGCCCAGAGCAGGTTTGGTGGAGGAGAGGGAACATCGTGTGTGCATACTGCACCTCATACAGACCCTGACTCTGCTAGCACTTTAAAAAAGGCAACTGCTAAATGGAGAGCATGTGAGGAAATCTCTGTCCTGTCCCTACTAGATGAAATTTGGCATTTTGAGAACAAAGCAGGGCCCTAGTGCCACCAGGTGTAGCCCACACTGATGTGTGAAAAAAGTAGTAGACTCCAAATTAGCCATGGTAACTTCCAGTGATACTAATTAATCTTGACCCATTTGTTTTAATTTGACCCAGAAGTCACACAGTTCTCTAATATCCTAAAGAAGGAAGAGATCAAGAGAATGAGGCCCACATTTGTAGCTACACTGGTAAAACGTGACATCATAATTTTAAATAAGGGGAAAGTGGTGGGAGTTTATGAGGGAGAACTGGCATGCAAAGCTGTGTAGAAAAGCCAGTGAGCAGTTACAACATCAGGGTTGGAATAAATCACTTCCTTGTGTGCTCCAGACAGACCTGGAAATGCTCTTAGTGCCTGATGACCAGGAGCAGTAGCTCTGCTACTTACAGGCTCCTGCAGGAGAAACAATGGAATATGGAATATGTTTGTGCTCCATGGTGCTCCAAATTCTGTCACTCTCAGTGCTCTCAGTGTCTGACTGGGGGATTGCATCCTTCAAATGCCTTGTGCTGCACTCACACAGGCTGTGAAGATGTACAGTACAGCCCTGTGCTAGTTTGAGTGTATCCTGGGAGCTTTATTGATTTTACAATAATCCACAGGTTGGTCTCCATTCCCTGTTTGTCCTTCTGAGAGTCAGATGATCCTCAGGAGCTGAGGGAGCCATGTGCAGCCTTTCCTTACCTTCTCCTGGCCATGAGAGTCACTTCTCAGGGTTTCCAGCTGTCTGCTCCCTCTGTCCTCTCCCAAGGCTGGCTTTCTCTGATGCCTTGTTATGGTCAGACTTTTGATCCTGGACTGCATAAAGAACAAAAAAAAAAAAAATCTGGAAGAGAATGGGTTTTTTTGAACTTTAACAATGTTAATTTTCCTTCTATCACAAAGCTTTTTTGCTGTGTCCTTTCTTCGTGCTTTTGCTTTTTGTGTTTGAGGTGTTCATCAGACTGTTATCAGTAGTTGTAGTTGTAGTCTGTGTAGTTGATGAGGGGCTTGCTCCTTCTTACACTTGTTATTCATGAAGGTGTGTCCTGGGAGAGCTGGGATGCAGAGTTAGGTTTGAACTTGCAGGTCTCCTGCACTGCAAATAAATGGGTTGTCACCAAGTCACAGGTGCTCACAGCATGGTGAAAAATAATGCAAGTCTTGAGCATTCTGATGACATTTCTAGTCCCATAATTGATTCAAAGAGATTTTTGCTCAGTTACCTCATGAATATTCTTTGGACAGAATCACTGTAGGATACCACTATGTTGAGAAATCATCTTTTTTCATTCATTTCAGAATAAATATTTGATTGTCTCTATGTTTTGAAAGGGCCTCAAATGTCCTATGATCAGATGTAAAATGTGTATTTGTCTTGTGAATTAAAAGAAAGGAGAAATTTGATTTGTCTGATTACTTCATGCTATTCATAGCTTTGGTTTGAAATGACAAAATCTATCCTTAATCTCTAAGAGAATTCATTTTGTAAATGTAAGGTTACATGGGATCAAGGCAAAAGCACTGGAAACAAACTGTAATGCTACATTTGTTTAGAGATTGTTCCTCAACTTTGTGAACAATTAATTTTGAACCCATTGAGTCAGTCCATAAATTATTGATAACAGAGAGCATAGGAAGGCTGGTAACATTGGACAGAGATTGTAATAGAAGTTAAAGGGAAAGTCTTCAATGACAGAAAATACTGTAGGTTTGTAGCTCACACAACATTTTAATATTTGTTTTACTGTGTTCTGCCTAAGAATTGTATCTAGGGGAAAAAGAGATGGAGAACTTGAAAAATGTCTTTGTGAGGTGTAGTTGATAAATGGTGTTGTGCACAGTTTGGATGGTTGTGCTGTCTTACAGAAAATAGTGTTGGAGAAGTATTTAATATATCATGTAGATCAAACCTTCAAGTGCTGTGGACTTTGTATTGTGAAGTGAATAATAGCTACAGCTTGCTGGGGCAGCAGTTCAATGCAGGTCAGGTATTTAGAGCACATTGCACTTGAGAGCTGAGCTCAAAAGCTTAGCAGCAGACTTCCAGAAATCTGCCTGAGTGGCCTTGAACAATATTGAATCAAAACTCACAGCCCTTAGTTTCAAAAAAACTTTATTCCCCTACAAGGGTTCTATGATTTTAAAAACAGAATGAGCCAAAATCATCAAGATATTTATTGAATAGTCAGGCATCCCAAATTGTTCCATTCCTACAAGCTTTTGCTCCTGGGAGCATCATTAGAAGGATAGTCAGGATTTTGACAGCTAAACATTGTATCTCCAGCTTTCTGGAGAAGTCCTTCAAAACTACAACTAGGCAGGAATAGTTTTTGTTATAGATAAATGGATATAAATTCTGCCCATGGAGCCTTAGAGGTCTGGAGCTGCCTGTGGTTCTTTATCCATTTGTTTTATCTTTGAAGTATCAGTTTGTGGCAGTGTCCAAGTCATTCTGGCTTTGTTTTGCCTAATATAACTTGAATTGCAGGAAACAACTGCTTCTACAGAGCTAATTTGACAGAAACTGTCTAGACTTATATTTTTTTATTATAGTTTGAAGGTTAAAATGAGTAACTACATGCTTATTTCCCTTGTCTAGTCACATAATTACCATGGTCTAATTTTGAAGGTGTCCAAGTCTGTGGGAGAAAAGAAAATTTCAGAGTGCTTATCTGAGGACAGTGCTACTGTTTTGATTTTAAAGACTAAAATTCGGAGCATTTCTGGATCTCTGTGAATGCTCTTTGTTTTTATAATGTAAAATTATTTGGCAGCAATGCAGTTTCCCTAGGAAAGCTACTGAATTAAGAGAGAAGTTAACAGAAATGCTGTGTTCCTGTATAATGTCCTGGTCACAAAGCTGGCTTTCCTTTTTGTGACAGTAGCCCTGAATATTGGAAGCCAAACCCAAACAAAACCTAATAATATTCAAGATTGCTCTATCAGTATCCTATGATTTATGTACTTTAGGGATAACAAATCCATTACCTTGATAATTAGTTCGTTCTTTTAGTGTTTTAGAAGACTTTATATTTTGAAGGCTCTATCTGAATAGATTTTTTAAGAAAAGGTGATTTTATTGTAGCTCAGAATAAAGACTTGTTTTTCCCTGCATAAATAGAAACGAATTTTCTGAGGTATAAAATTAATTCAATTACTTGAAAAAGTTGTGAACCAAAAAGGGAGTAAGTTTATGTTTGCTGAGCATTTGAAATGTATTTTTAAAATAAGTCTGAAGAGTGTTCTTAAGAAATCATCCAAAGTAACAAGTTTGGACAAACCAATGACAATGTATTGCAAATAGGGTATGAGTTGATTATTGTTGCACAAGAACATAATTTGCAGTATGGACAAAATCTGCTGTCCTTTTTCAGTAAATGATGTACAAATCTGTTGATAAGAGGTTTGTGTGAGCCCTGATGGGGTCAGGGCCTCGTGTTGTATTGGTGAGATGTTATGTGGTGCTCCAGGTAGAATGCTCTCTGCCTGGTCAGGAAGCTGTGTGTGTATGTCTGTGCTTGTTTCATCCAAGGAATACAGTATGACCACATTTCAGCTGAAGGTATTAGAAGTATAATGATTAGTTATGCTTCACAATACATTCTAATTCCTTTATATATATTAGAGAGATGCTACACATTGTGGCACTATGAGGTGGAGCCTGGGAGCTGAAATTTGCATGTGGTGTTTGGACTTTTCAGACATTCTGCTTTCATAATTTTTTTCAGTTTAAAGCATGCTATGAGCACTGCTTATGTCAATGCAATCTTTCTAAACCTGCATGTTTCTACAGGGGAGCTGTACAGCTCCTGTTAAAGAGTATTTCAATAGCAGCAATGCCACTGGGAATGCTTTGCTTGAATAGTCCAGGTAGTAATAACTACTGGGCTTGAGAGGGAGAAGGATTGTGCATGAGGCCTGTATAGTAGACAATTTTCTTGTGTAGGTATGGTGCAATAAATTGAACCCAAAAGCAGGAAATTCTGTGGAACTTGTTCTAGTTCTTTGTCTTGTCACTAACAGTTGATTATAATTACTGTTCTTAGTGAGTTACCTGCTGAGAATCAAATCAAAAGAGAGTTTTCTATCATTATAACTTGTAGAGCAAAGTTCTGATGGTGCTTTGGTTGTGTCTAGACAGACTGCCTCAGTCCTTCTCAGCCCCCAGTCTCCAGCCTGAGCTGAACTGCAGAGTGCTGTCTGGGTGCTTTTGAAATGTGCTATTCCAAAAGGCTGAATTGCATTAAATAGTAATAAAACTTGGCCTACCTAAATTAAAGGCATATCTCCTTTTTTCTTTAAGCAAACACCTGCTTTCAGGAGGATGTCTGATGATTATAAAACTGTTACAAAGCTCAACTTGACTTTAGCCTCTCTTTTATTTTTGCCATCTTACCTGCTCTGACTGAGGGAATGCCAGCTGTTGTTCTCATTGACTCAATAGTCAGCAAGTCCAGTGGAGTTGCAGAACATAAATGTGCTGTATGGATGGTAAAAAGCCTAAGTATGCATCTTAAACAGTGATTTTGTTAAAACAGGAGCCATTGGTAGGGAGCATTGAATACTACTCATTAAGTCAGATGTAGCATGGGAGGGTTCCTTCCTTTGGAAAACTGGTCCATGCAGCACAGGGCTGCAGCTTTGGCTCCTGAGGGTGGCAGTGGGAAGGAGGTGCCAGAGGATCTCTCATTCCTGTGCAGCAGAGGGCTGCTGGTGCTGGGCTGCCTGGCTTTTGCACTGCGAGCAGGAGATGAGCCATCAGAAGTCTTGCTCAGTTGTAATACGAAGTGATTAAATATTCCCTGCTGGTTGTTAGTTTCCTGCCTAAGTAAGTGTGCTGGGCTCATTTCTTATTTCTTCTCAACTAGCTGTGCATCCATTTCCACCTTCCTGAAACCTTTTACAGGTCCAGGGACAAATAAATCACTTCTAGTGTATTCCCAGGGTAGTTTCAACTAAAAAAAGGATATCAGCATGAAGGACAATTGCAGTGTTGAGCTGTCATCCAGTCCCCACAGGTACCATGAAAAATTACAGCCAATAAAATAACATTTTTCAAAATGTGACACTACTCTTAAATTTTTTCTTCTGCAGTAAATGGGTGGTGAGAGAATTTCTGTCCACTTGAGTACAAACTACTCTTCAAGTGCTCAATAATAGATTATAGATAAGTTGTATTATACATTTCTAATGGAGTAAATGTTTTGCTTCAACATTAATTTTCAGAAGCTCAGACAGTAATTTTTTATGCTTTGTTATCATTCTAAAGGTACTTCTTATAATTAAAAAAAAAAAATTGGGGTTGAGCCAAAGCTGTCCAAAGCCATGAAATCTTTTGTTAAAATAGAGGTCATAATTCAGCTTGTTATGCTTTAGTGATTGGTCAATGTGTGCAAATTTCCCATTGTTTTGAATGTTTCTTAGAGGACCATAGCAGTTAAAAATCTTACTGTGATTTTAAGTACCAGCCTAAAGGTTAAGATGTAGGTTTGTCCTTATCCCAATTTTCTAGATCTTGAGCATGATATTAACATAGATTTAGTGTGAGTTTTCTGTGATGTTGCTTAAAACTGGTTAAAGAAAATTGCAAGCAAAGTGTATATATGCTTGCATTTCAGTTCCTTGAATTTGAACATGATGGTTATTTATACACTATTTATGCATGTGTATCCCCTGACAATTGGTACCAAGAGCATCATTAAATTTAAGGGATTTGTATTCCCACATGGAGAGGTGAAAAGATAATTCTGTGAGGATCTGCTGTATAAATATTTCGACAGCAACCGGGTGAGAATTTTCTGTCCTACTATATATTGTATTTTTCAATAGACTCCAATGGGCAGACTGTCAGTCATTTATATCTTTGTATTTTGCACATAGTTGCATTTTTGTGCATAAATCAGGTGCTAAAGACTTTCCTGAAAAGGTTTTTGAAACAATACTGATGACTCCTGTGAGAGTGGTACAGCCCTTCATGTGGAGGATATTCCACCACTGTTTATCATTATTAGCAGAGCCTCTGACTGTAGCTCTGAACACATTACTGTCCCAGACTTACTGCTACCCAAGTGCCCAATTCTTAATATCAGAAATACAGAAATCAACACGGAGAAAAAAAAATCTGAATTCTTACTGTGTAGCTTATGGTCTTCACGTAGTGAAGATTGTTCTAGATCCAATATAAGATGTCCAAGTTAAGTGGGAGCACATTGGTGCCACTGGTTTGCTACTAAGCTAAACCCAAATTGCTGTATTCAGCTATGACAGTTACGTGCTGGTGGTTACCCTTTACAGCTTGCTCTCCTTCACTGGAGAGACACCCAAACCAAGAGGAAGAGGAGAGCAGAGCCTGGAAGGATGTGGTGTGATGTTGAGCAGAGCACTGCAATGGCTTGGAGTGTTCAGCAAAATGGGAATTTACCTTGGAATGGTTAATGTCTCCAAACTAAGCAGTTCGAGCTCCTGTATAGACAAAAAGCAGTTACAGCATTTTAGAAGGATATTTACATATAAACAGCTTTTCTCAGTTGTTTTAAGGAACCTAGAAATATTTTCTCTTTCCCCCACTCCCATCTTTCACCTGCAAGATTTTTTTCTGGGATTTTTTTGTACTCAGAGCAGAAAATACAATGGTTGGGGTTTTTGTTTTCTAGCTATTTTCATTATATTAGCCTTACAAATGTCTTATACTGCTCTAATTAAGGAAACGTGCCATGTCACTAAACAACAGTTTGAGTTTATCTGTGTGTGGTACTGCAAGATAGCCATTTATAAAGGTGCACAATACAAGAGGGTTTGATGATGATGGACTTCAGTTCTGGTTTAGGATAGGAACTAAAACAGTTCTGTGTAGACTTCAGCTTCCTCTTGTCTCTAACAAGTTGAGCTATTGAATCAAAATTCACTTGAGTTTGGACCTCTAAAATGGGACATAGGTGAAGCTGTTGAGGCCTCTTGTGTTCTGTTTCTTACGAGTTTGGCTCAATGCTGTGAAGACACAACACATGTATATACCTGTGCATGTGCCAGAGAAGTCCAGGGAGTAAATGTGATTTGCAATATCTTTGGATTTAAAGGCAGACTAAGAATTTGTGTTGCCAGAGCCAGGTGTTTATTTAGTGCGGGCTTTATTTAGTTCTTTGGAAATGGTTACAAAGAATGGCTGTAAAAAAGCAAATTGGTGCAAAATATGGTGACTATTTGTGGTGTCTTGTGTCAAGAGCCTTTGAATTTCTCACTTGGTAGTTTGTGTGCATCATTTCTTCACACAAAATATCTTATATAGGCAAGCATGGGAGCTCGTATTTTAACAAATCTTGGTCAATTTTGAAGGCAACATAAGGGCACTGAAGGAAGTCGTCACACTGAGGTGAATTATAGAACTGCATGGAAAGTAGTATGGAAACCAAAAGAAAGTTTTTGTTGGTAGAAAGAAGTGAAAATGATATTCCAGAGATTATTTAGTGCCAGGATTCTGTTGTATGTTAGAGTATGTTGGAGTGTGTTTCAAACCTGTCCTTATGCATGAGAATAATTTTGAAATGGCTTCACCATTACCTCAGAAATAAATCATATCCATCTTGTTGTGCTTTGGACTGCAAATCAGTTGCACTGTAAGTGCCATCCCCCCTTGGCCTGTTGTGCTGCACGGGTGGTTCCTTGGGCTGGGTCACTTGGGACACACACTGTGTCCCCAGCTGTGCTCAGAGGGCACTGTTTGTTTTCTCTTTGGCCAAACTGCTCTGTATTTTCATGCTAAAATTATGCCACTGTTTCTATTAGCAGTAAATAGCAAAAGCACAAAGCAGCTACATCCCTCCATGTCAGCCCTGAGAGCGACTGAAAGCTTGGCAGGACTGACAGTCAGGGCTCTGCCCTTGCCTTTGGAGCTGCTGTAGCACCCTGCTGACCCACATGTGCTACAGATGCAAGCTGACACACAGCTCTAGAAAAGATCCAGGCTTTTAACCTGGCCCTCATTTTGTTGAATAGATGTGATTCCAATTTCACATTGCTACCATGTGTGCAGGATTTAGAAGGAATGCTGGTCTTTTGTTCACACCTGTGGTGGATTAAGGTTGCACTATGGGCTAACCATCCTCTCAGCATTTTAGTCAAGAAATCAGCTACAGAAACAAACTGATCAGAAGTTATGTGGCCTTCAACTAATTCTCCATAGGTATATGCCTCAGTTGGAAGAAAAAGATTTGCTTTAGTCTTTTATATGAAAAATCTCTTAAACACATTTTCAAGAGGTTGTGAAGCACTCAGAGGCACTTTCCACAGGTAAGCTGATGGGCAGGGATGGCCCTCAGTTCCCACTCTAACTGCAAATCTGTTAAATACCATCAACAAGTTCATTGGTGGAGAGATCTTCATTCCCCTCAATGGGTGAAAGGTGGGACAGAAAATGAAAGTCAGTTGAGGATCCTGCAGATAAAGACATCAGAATGAAAGCCAAAGCATGCTGTGCATTTCTTGTAACACTATAAACAGTCTGAATTTGATGTTATCACCACTTGTTTCAGGCAGTGTTATTTTGTGTGAGATTAAAATATTTTGGAGAACTCTCATTAAAGAATAAGAGGCTTGCTGAGTTTACAAGGCAAGGGTATGAGATGGATAAACTGTGAGAATCCAGGTTATTGTTGGATAGACTCGATTATTTTGGAAGCTTTGGAAATTCTTTCATGAAAATTGTTCCTGTTGGGTGTTTGAGTGGAAATGTGTTGGGACATGTGGTAGAAGGCTCTTTGTAATGTTTTCAAGTTATGCAGCCAGTCTCCAGAAAAGCAGAGAATGCCAACTGAACTCTAAAACTTGATTTCAGTTGTAGCATCTGGGTTGTGGGATTTTTTTTTTATTTGGCCATGGAAAAGCTCAACACTCTTTGAACAAAGGGCCTTCTCCATAAAGAGTTTAGTTGTTACTGTATTGGAAATAGGGAGCGAGGGAAAGCAGAAGCAGCACCACCAAGGACTGCTGCCTGTCCTTGTGCCTGTACCCTGAGCAGAAGTCACTCAACTCCAGTGAGAAGCACAGTGAATTTCTGCAAGCTGGGAAACAAGGCAACCTGACTTAGGGTGTATTAGTTCAAGTGGGCTGCTCTCCTGAACATAGTTCAGACAGTCTAAGATATGAGCAATCACAGTGACTTTGCTTATTTTTTAATTGCCTTTGATTGTTTACAAAATTAAACGAAATAGTTAAATACTTAGGTAATGAAGACACACACTTTTCCCTTTATTAAATCATAAATATTCTACTAAATTGCTTTATATAAATAGATTGATACAGTCACCTTGAGTATGAAAATGCTTTTTGCTTGATAGTTGATGTTTTTCCCAGCCACACTTTCTATCACATATCTTAGGAAATGAGAAGAACATACTGCCTGTGCACATAATGCATTGGGCAACCTGTTCCTGTTTACCAGTACAGTAACTTAATGGGAAGTCAGTGAAAGCCTTGTTAAAATAATGCTGAATGACCTTTGAGAATTGGCACATTTTACTTTATATGCTTATCTTGGTAAAATGTTCATAGATGGCATAGATTAATCTAAAATGTATCATTATGCATATATTCAAGTGCTCAGATTACTGTAGTTGAGTATTTTGAATAGCTGAAAAATTTTCTAAAAATCTAGTGGTTTAATTCACATTTTCTATTAGGTGGGAAAAAAGGGTGAACATAGAACATGGTTGTGAAATTTTCTGCTAATAGTCTGCAGGTAAGGTAAGTGTTCTAAATTTTCTTTTGTAGCTGTTCTGTGATACAAATATATATATCTTAAATACAGTTCCTGTGCTTGTGCTATAACCATTGGCTTTAGGGAACTGCTGTTTATCTTCTCAGAAAGCATGAAAGGAGAAAGAGGAGTTCATAAAGCGTTGTTGTTTTCTTTTGATACATGTTGCTCCAGGGAGTAGAGGGGAATGTGGAAAACAGGTGTCTCACAGATTTCAGCAGACATTCTTGTTATATTCTCTTGGCTCAACAGATGAGTTCCAGATACCCATAAAGCTTAAATTTGTGATCTAGCTCAGAAAGGCCTGAATATTCTATGCAGATTGAGTATGAACATAACAGTATGAGAAGATTTTAGAAGTACTGGGTTTTTGGGGTTTTTTTTGCATTGGAAGGGTTAAATATTCCAGTCCTGAGTAGATCCTTATTTATAGTCGTCTGCAGGTTTTTTGTGCATGATATAGTGGGAATGGAAGTGGTGGAGGAGGCAATGGACTCCTTTGAAATAGAGGACTTCTCTGAGAATTTCCTTCTATATGGAGCTTAGAGTTCCTTCTGTCTTTTTATTATACCAAAGAGTAAACCAACCGTGTACAAAGCATTCAGTCCATGTACACCGTGGGGAGAAAGAGAGGACTGGAGCTAAATCAGTAGCAGAAATGTCAGTTCACTGACAGCCCCTCAGTAAAATGTGTGGTACCAGTTCTGGTTTGGGTTGAAAAAACTGGTTTAATTTCTCAGATAAGAGACCCACATTTGTATCTCCAGCAAGAACTGAGCAATGTATAGTACAACTGTTCTTCTGTTTATTGTGTTTTTACTGCAAGTACGGAATGCATAGGGATCTCCCAAGAATGTTGTTGCAGCACAGGCACAGTTCTGGCCAAGCACTCGGTAAAAATGAACCATGTACACAACCCCTGTGGATATGCTCAGGACATGGAGCCTCCTCCCAGCAGTTCTCTTCCAGTAAAACTGTGGCCCCTGGAGGGCTGCACTTTGGAGCACTGTGAGCTGCCTATTGCCAGTCTCTGCAGCAGGAGCGGGAGGAGGATCTGTGTTGTACTCCCATCTGTCCTGATGCAACACTTCTTCCCCATGTCCTTAGGCATGCCTGTTACTGAGGGGGCATAAACACAAATTCATGGGCTGTAAGGAACTGCCACACTTCCCAAAGTCCTGCCACTTCAGCTTGCTGTGTAAAACACCAGTGTCCACAAACAGGTTATTGAATAATGTGCTACCACATGCAATGGAAAGAACAACAAATGAGTAAATCAGTGCTGTGCAAATCCCATACGTCTTCAAGGTTTGATTTTGTCCAAAATGATAACATTTTAGTTTGTTTAGTCAGAAGAGTTTATTGGGCTGCACTTTTGGTTACTCTGATGTTTCATTTCAAAAGTAAGTGCTCCCCACATCACTAATTCTGGGCTATGCATTTAATGATGAAACATCTATTTAATAATATTGTTATATGTTCCATGAATTGCTTTTGGGAGAAAGTGTTAGTGGGTGTGAGAAGTATGTGGGTGCTTCTGTGTGTGGTCAAGATTGCTACTGAGATTACTTAGATCAATTGCATATGGATGTCGGGCATGCAAAGCTAAAATGTGGGGGTGTGTGACAGTTACAAATCTGTCTGCTTTCGGAGGCTGGTAGCTGCATTCAGCAAAACCCACTGGTTTCTGGTCCTCTGGGCAGCAGGGAAATTGCATCTGAGCTTAGTTTTTCCATGGGTTTACTTCCTTATTTAGGACTTAGATTGACTCTAAAATTTTAACATACCCTAAGACTGCCACAGTTCTGTTCATGCCAATACCTAAAGGTTTGCATGATTCTGTAAATCAGCTCAAAGCTGACCCAAAACCTTGACACAGTTCAGGTTGTGGTGAGTATCTGGGACTTCACCTTTATCATGATGCTAGTGAAACTGGCATGGTTACAGATGTCAGAGTTTCACTAAATTCCAGGTTTGAGTTCACCTAAATTGATTGTTACTCTCTGCTTGTAACACAGCCTTGTCCTGTACATAGTGTGCTTGATTCTTGTTAGACCTCATTGAAGGGGGGGCTTTGAATCTTGCCATAGTTAAAGAACCAGAGTCCAACAGATTGGTTCATATTTAAAAATAGGTTTTACCTCCTGAAGCTGGAATACAGCAGAGGTATCAACAAATCATAGCACATTGCCACCAGAATGCCAGCTCAACACTCACAGTCAAGGAAATGAATGGTTAATGGCCTTAAATATTTTACCCAATTCCCTTTCTTTTCTACTAGTTACTTTAAAATTATTCTAATTATGTTTTATTCATTATTACTGAGTACCTGGTAGAAATTTTAAAGGAAAACTGTTGTGGCTGGTTGTAGCTCATCCAATTTGAATTGTAGCCTTTTGTAGAGTGTGGAAATGTCTCATAATTTTGCTTTATGATAGCTAAAAGTGAAAAGGCTGAAGTTGTGCTATACTTAAGATTATTGGATTTATGTTGAATGCGCTGACACTACTTTTGGTGCAAGACCTGCAAACGTCTTCTGAGTGAGGCGGAGAGAACCTAAATTTTAGAGGTGAAACTGGTGGCCAGGATCGTGGTATAATGACCTTTTGGTCCAAAGCAGGACAGAGATGTTGGTTCTGGGTGTTTTAATTTGGGGGTTTTATTATTTGCAATGTTCATTGTTTGGGGGTTTGAGGATTTTTTAAATGGTGAGAGTAATTTCGAGGATCTATTTCACTCCCCCCTTCAGTCACTGTGTCAGTAATGTGATAATGCCAGCAAGCAGTAATATTATAAATGAGCTTGTTGCCAAGATGATTGTAGAGATGTCTATCTGTCCTTGTTGCAGATGAATGGAAATAAAAACTTGGTTTAATCATCAGCAGTGCTTTAACGAATGCGCCCCTTTGTCGTGCAGATCCTACACGTGCCTCAGATGTAAGCGCTAATGATTTTCTTATTAGATATGTTGTCTGTTCAGATTATCATGTGCTTTTGCCCTTTTGAGGTTTTCAGTCTTCTCTACTCCTTTTTGGCTTTCGTTGTACTTAGAATTTTTAAACCCACAGATTATCTAGTGCTTATCAACCCTTGTTACTTTGCTGCAGCTCCCTGCTCTGCCCTCCCCCTGTCCCAAGCGAAGGGGGATGGAAATACTATTTTTGTTCTGGTGATTAGTTTCAGGCTTATGGATAAATATTTGTAGTGGAAAAAATGAGTAAGAGTCGCTGATGATGCAGCTTCTGTCAGTTCCCTGAATACAGTAAGGAACAGAAGCAAAAACACTCATGTTGGTATAACTGCCTCTGTGCTACAGTTTCTGATGGTACAGTACTGTGGATAAATAAAAAGGAAAAAAAGAATCACACCTCTAACCAGCAATGCTCTATGGGCAAAAGCTACTCGAGTTAGGCTGGACTCATTCGGGAATAGGTGTAGTAGAAATCTTGCAGTATTAGTCATTCTTCAGCTCTTTCAACCTAAATTGAATAACATGAAAGTGGCAGAGTATTTCCCCTTACTCATGGTGTAACTCTTGATGGAACAGCTTATGAGAATTTTACATCATATATGCAGAGTGCTTTGGTCAAATCAAAACATAAATATTTTTCCTCATTTCTGAACTAATCCATGCCATGGGACAGCTATGATTTCTTCAGCTCTCTAGCAAACCTCTTTCAGTTGAGAGCTCTTTGTCTGTAAGGACATCAGAGGGCTGCACATGGACTGTGTAACCCCTGAGTATTTGCTTGTCCTGCTATGTGCTTTCCACAGGGTGCTAATGGCCCTTCCAGTATTGCTTTGCTGCTGAGCAGCTCTGGGTACCTGTGGGTGACAGATTTTATAACAGACACCCATAATAATTGGGAGTTCTGTTTTGTAGTTGTGATTATTTTTGTAGTTGTGACTATTTCAAAACTGTTGTAATAGATTAATATTTTCACCCCTTTATCAGTTCTGTTGTCATTGCAAACTGATTCATAAGAGACAGGAACTCAGACAAGGAACAGAATCCATCTGGATTTTCTGAAGTGATGTGCAGTCAGGGGGTGGCACAGGCACAATCCTGGCTATATTTTCACCAGTACATGAGTGTATCACAGTAAAGTTCTTGCTTTCAAAATGTGGTCTTTTACTTGAAGCTGAGAATTAGGACATTTAAAGGCAAATACTGATCTAAAACGATACTTCTGACCTTGACAAATTGTTCTTGAACTATTTAACCAGAAATTTCTACTGTTTTGTTTCAGATGATTGTCACTGCCCATACATGATTATAGTTAAAAGGATCTTCTGCTGTTTTCTGAGCCCGATTCCTGCAATACTTAGTAATTGGAGGGAAAGAAAAACCAAACAAAACCCAAAAGAAAAAAACCCAGTCTATCTAGTCAGCTTTTCAGTCACAAACAGTTCAATAAAATGTTACCTTCATGGTGTGTGCGGGCTTCACGAGTGACAGTCATGTTCTCTCTGAAGTTGTCAATCTATAGCTGCATGGTAATTTTAACTACAGCAGAAACAAAGTTTAAGCAACCTTATTTTAGCATGTCAAATGAATAAAACGTTTGTGTGGCTAAGTTTAAAATCAGTTTTTTAGGTTGTTTGCTTTTTTCCACACTATGCCAAGATGCAGATGCAGCTCATTAGTTGTACCAGCATTGCAGAGTCCTGCAATCAGCAGTGCAGCCCTGCAGAGCAGCATTGAACTACTAAGTGTTATTTTATTTGTGTAAGAAGACACTTTTGGGGTGCAGGGCAAAGAGCCCTTCATTTTTGCTCATTACTTAGATGCCAGTATCATTGTGCTAGCAATCTGGTAGAAACCACTAAGCTTTCACAAAAACATGGCTTAAAAAACTTTATCTAACCATATTGTTATCAGTTACATTATAACATTTGGTTTTTGATTTTAGAGTCTCATGCAAACAACAAATAGAGGAGCTTTGCATATTTTTTTTCTGTGTTCAAATGCAGTACATGCTAAATCTGTTGTCACACTTAGAAATTTCTTCAAAGATAAAAAAATAGTTAAAACAGCAGTAAAATTTTAAAGGTAATATTCTTCACAATTAGCTTCGGTGACAAACATTTTAAATTCGCTTTGAAATATTGCTTTGCTTGGAGTTTTTTAAAAGGTATTCCTCTCTACTAATCTGATAGGCAGGGTTGGAAGTACCTTGTGCCTGTTTCTGAGCTGCACAGGGAAGTGTAAACCCAAACCCCTCCTTGAAGCGCAGCTCTCACAGGGGAGATGATGCTGATACTCTTAACCACTGCTCGCTCAGTTTATAACGCAGATTAAATGGTCGCAACGGGCAGAAGCTCGGAGAATTCCGAAGGCTGGTGTGGGGAGCGGGTTTTGCTGGGCTCAGGCGCCGCTGCCGTGGCCCTGCCCGGCCCGCGGAGCTCCGAGCCCGGGCTGCGCTCCCTCAGAGCGCCCTGCCCGGCCCGCGGAGCTCCGAGCCCGGG
>QUSF01000015.1:2278352-2368429 GCA_003676055.1 Chloebia gouldiae
GCCCGGCCCGCGGAGCTGCGGCACCGCCGCCATCGCCAGAACCGCTCCGCGCATTGCCAGAGCCCTCCCGGGGCTCCTGCCGACCCCACCATAGCACCAGGAGGTTTTGGGAAGTAATGATTTAACGCTTGAACAAATAAAACCGACTCATTGATGAGTTGGCCTCCCCCCACATTTGAAGGCAATAGACAAGCAAAGTTTAAATCCTTCCAGTTTACAAACACGCTCCACTTTGCTGCTTTCTCCCCCCCCCCCCGCCCGCCCGCAACTATTGTCTTGCAGAAATAATTTCACCTACATTTTTCCTCAGCAGTAGTTGAATTGCTTACCAAACCTTAAAAATTTCCACAAAATGTGAACTGTTTCACAAAAGTTGTTTGTTTATGAGTGGTAATTTTGCTTCCATCTAATATATTCTGCTTTTTTTTTGTCTACTGAGACCAAGCTTGTAGTGTGGCAAGCACTAGAGACATAGAAAATAGGAAGCTCCCTTTTTATAGAAATCAGTATTAAATATGCTGGGCATCTTAGAAAGGGCAGTTATTTTGTCCCAGCTTGAGGGAAATAGCAGCAAACAGTGCTTGTATGCATATGCTGAATACTTGGTGGATGGTGATATCTGTGTGATGATTGCATTGATGTTACTATATTTTAGCCACTGAATCATACATGAAAAATAACTATCTGATCTGTTTTAGAGTGGATAAAATATGCATTGAATGGCAGCTGATTTACATACATGGGGGAAAACCAGTTTCCTGGGTGGTGGGTTTGGCTTTCGAGTTTAGGTTGTTTGGTTTGGGTTTAATTGTATTCACACTGATAGCTGAACACAGATTTCTTGTAATAATGGTCATTGAAGTGATAGTGAAAGTTTCCCATTCTGTTAGAGATGTGTGGTACTTGGCTCTTTGCTTTTGTTGGTGAAGATAAAAGCATTAAAGAGGCTATGACATTTAGGGTTTTTTTGAACAGATGAATATCAAAGCAAATCACAGTACACTCTCAACACAAGAAAAAAATTACAATTGCACTGGAAGTAATTTGTCTTATGATTTTCTACTATTTCCTGATAGTAGGAAACAAATTGGGAAGGAGGCATACACCTGAAAGTGAATAAGAGTGTACCATCATATTTAAGTTTTGAAAAACTTTATTTCTCTTTTAAACTTACTTGTAGAGCTGAGTGAAGTCTTTGTGTCAATTCTCATTTTACTGGAACATGTTTTTCACTCTGCTTGTCACAGTGAAAACTGAAAGTTAACATTTCTTTTCAAAGATGGCATTCTTACAAAGGCTGTGACTGGGGTCTGTTGACTAAGATGAAGTAAAGGAGTAACCCATAAATTCAGTGCTCACACCAGTCTGGCTAGAAGTATTTTTGATTGTGAGGATGACAAGCAAAGGGTCTGAGTTCAGGTAAAATTCAGATGCTCAAAGGTCACATTGGAGTAGTCTCAAGTGTCCATTTTTATTAGCCTTTGATTCTGTGGAGAGTTTTTGATGACTGTCTTGTACATTGTTCAAAAACTTCTTAAGGACAACATGAAAGACTAAAACTGAAATGCTGATGTGTTTAAAACATTAGGATTTCTAATATGTTAAAGGTTTTGAAGCTTTAGATTCACATTTTCAGATATTTTTATGTAATGAGGTAAAAATATGAAATTTAGTATATACTAAGGTAGCATAAAAATTTAATTAGCAGTCCTAAACCATATCTGGTTTTCCCACTGTAAGTAACAGTGCCAACCTTCTTCATTTTCTTGGCAGCAAATATCTAAAGGTAGTATCAGAACTGGGGAGTTTTTCCTCTCTGTATCCCTGCCAGAGAAGAAACAAAAATGCTTTTCACCTGTTTCCTGGTGTTCCTTAAACTGCCAACAGCTCTTCAAGTTTCTTTAAGGCAGAAGCCAAGCCATAAAAGCTGCTGGGTGTTTTTCATTATGCATATTAGATAGATTGGAGTGGATAAATTTTGTTTCTTTCACTGTGTAGTTTTGGGTTGTGATCCCAGATTGCTTTTCCAACACAAAAACAGCAGCAGTAGGTGGAGAGGTTAAAATACCTGTACAGGGTGGAGAAATATGTGAATTCTGTCAAAGCTGGAAATGGGCTTTGCAGTGCCATAGAGACACAGAAATTAGGGATTTTTTTTTCTTTGTTACTTGCAAAGCCTAAGATTAGTAATTAATCAGTTGACATTTGATAAGCTTCTTGCCTCCCTATTGTTTTTGAGTATTAATCCTTTTTTGTTTTCCTTTAAATTTTTAGCACTGTTAGAAGTTCTGGTTGGGTGAGTTTAGGTTTTTTGGGGAGGGAGGAGTTTGAATTGGATGATTCCATAAAGATGTTTTTCTTTGAGCTTAGAAAATGTCACAAGATCAAAATCATCTTAAGAATAGTATCTCTCCTTCCTCTTTAAAGGCTGTGTTTCAGTTATATTTACTTGTCAGATTGCTTACTTGAGAAAATTGTCCAATCTTGCATTCTTCTTAGGTGATGGACTGCATGTTTTCTGTTTTCTTGCTGCTTGGCACTATGGATACCAACAGTAATCAGATGAAAACAATTTTAAAATGGAACAATGTCACACATTTAAGAAAGTGGCAGAAAGGGAGGAAAGACAACCTGTTTTTGATTCAGTACAGTCAAGAACCTTCTGAAATCTGTGTCTGGATTCTGTACAGTAGCCCACTCTGAAGAGGGAGTCTGTCATGGTTAACCCTGCCAGAACTGTGGGCTGCTGACGAGAAGAACATGTTGCAGTGGTAACTCTGCCATCCAGCAAGAATGAAATCTGCTCAGTTTCCGTCCCCACGGTTGGCTTTATGCCCGTGCCTTGGACAGCTTTTCAAAATCTGTGGAGAAGTCCTGTTGCTTATTCAGAATTTCTGTTGAATGTTGATGACTGGTTTCACAGGGGTAAATAGATTGTGGAAGTGAACAAGGATTTCTTTGACCTATTCATTAAGCTATTGAGAAGTCCCTACAATTCTTAAGCAGTCCAATTGACTGAGATCCAGCCCTAGGCAATGTTCATCCAGACACACTCTGTCAGTGTAGGGTCCAGCACACACTGGGGAGAGAAGCTATTTGTGCTGTCCTTCTTTCCCACTTGTTCTTAAGCATTTTGGCTCTAAATCTACAAGTAACTTATTAATTACATCCTAACTGCAGGATTCAGTTCTGTGCATTTGAAAGCTTGGGCTTCATTCTGAAGGTATTAATGTGAATTGAAAGCTCTTCCATAAACCAAAAGCTTCATAGTCTGAATTCATAGTCTGAGCTGTAAAACTCCTGAGTTAGATCTCCATGTAGTTCCTTAGTAACTTTTTTTAAACTAGGCTCCCTAGAAGTATTCTGTATTCTTAATGCAGTTTGACACCTAGAACACTTACTCTTCTGTTGGAACAATTGACCTGTTACTACAGCTGAAATCCCTAAATCAATATATTCAGGATCAAATGTGCTTTGCTTTTGTGGCTGTTTACTTTAGCTGGCTGAGATTGATGAGTTGGCATCTGGAGATGCAGAAAGGCTATTGTAGTTGTAGTTTCTGTACCTCTTCTTTGGGTTTTTTAGGTAACTTGTTTTTTATAATATAAATTTAGGATTGTGAGGTGGCTTTTAGGGTCAATAAAGCAGTATCACTCCATCTTCAGCTTTTGAAACTGAGTGTGTGCCTAGTTCCTGGAATTCAGTGGGGCTGTTTGTAACTCTGGCATAGAGTACCTAAGGTCAGGTAGCTCATACTTGCAGAAACCAGCTCCTAGGATTTGGGGATTCTAACTTGGGCTTGGTTCTGTTTGCATTCATACTGGCATGAATCCAGTCAAAAAATCAGAATTGTGTAGGAATCAAACAAACCTTTCCCCTTGCCCCGAGCTTTCATCTCAACTACCTATAATCTGTACTCTTAATAAGGATTTAGTACTGTTCTTTTTGTAATGGATGAGTGGCTCGGTTTTATTAAATCACTGTGGGCTGAAAAATCTACATGCAAAATCTAATTAAATATTTTGTGTCTGATTCTGATTGGACTTACATGATGTGGCTCTGACTCCATGGAGATGCATTAACTTACTCTGGTTTTATGAGGCCAGAGACTGTGGCCCATTGTCTGAGAGAGAGCCTGTACTTCCAGATTCCTGGGTGTTGGTCTTGGCTAAGCCACTGCCTGGGATTGGGGAATCTGCTCATTGCTTCTCCACTATAAAGCAAGGGTAAAACCTGAGAGAAATGTGGGGTTTAATGAATGCTGTTTGATCTGTGGCTCGAAAGTGTTGCAAGTCTTAAATGACTTCACATTCAAGTCTAGAGTGGTGCTTGCACTTGTGGTATAACTGAAGAAAAGATGGTACTGTTCTTATAAAAGTTGTCATCCTGTGCCAGGAAAGTATCAGCCAGTTTTCAATAAATTACATCCTTCTCAATGGGGAGCAGGAGTAAAGCAAAGAGAAAATTTCTACTTCGTGTTAATTCTTCCTTAAGCATTTATGTGAAATGAGATTTAGTGTCAAGAGTTGTCAAAAATATATTTTTTTAAACTTTTAATATAATGCAACCAAACAACCTGCTGTTGTGGAATGTGTAGCTGGTTCAGGATTTAGAAAACGTGTGTGCTGATGGTGTGTGGGTCAGAACTGTTAAGGGTTAACAAACCAGAGCCCCTCACTTATCTGGGCTGTAATTTGCACCACTGTAGCTGAGAGTTTGCACTGCTTTGTCTCCTAGTACAAGTCTAGAGAGGATTCCTTTCCTGGCTTTGCTTTTGAGACCTTGGGGGTGGGAGAAGGGAGGAATTAAACAAATCTCCAGGTAGTCCCGATGTCATGATCAGTATTCTGCTGTTATTTCCACTTGTCAGACGCTGTTGGAGTTGCACAACTCGGAATGTTAAACATCTGCTTTGTAAGTGTGTAGGCATCAGAATCATTACAGATTTGTTTATGGAGATAAATTCTTCCTCTTCAGATTTGCATGTGAATTGAGGGGCAGACAGAAGTTTATACTTTCTGTAAGAATTATAGGGACAATTTTAGAATAAGCAGTAGAAAATAATAAAAAATAAAGGGTTAAATAAAGTATTTAGACAATTCTACAGAAAAACTACTTACTTGCTCAATTATGTTTAATGAACAGAAGTCTTTAAAATGCATGTGTCTTTTCCTACACAATATGCAAATGGGATTGATGCCATTGGATTTCCTTACTGATGTGTATTTTAATAACCAAGCTATGATAATAGCTGATATAATAATAAACATAATTGTAACAGTGCCCTCATTAGATCACATTTACAGCATGGGGATATTTGTGTTTGATCAGTCCCCGTTTCATACAAGTTGCAGTATTTGTTGTATCTGCCTCTCTAAAAACCCTGTCCCTGTGCACTGATGGGCTCAGACACTTGTCTTTGCTCATGCTCCAGTCTCTTTAGTGCTTTTCTTTATCAGAGGGGCCAGCCTCTGTGGCACTGCTCAGTGCAATGTGGTCTGTCAGCAGAGAGGAGCTTGAGTGTGGTTTTGTACAAATTGCTGGGTGCCAGAGTTCCTCACTGCTCTTTCAGTAGAGACACTCTGAGCAGGAAGCTGTATGTAACCTGAGGAAATCAGACCTTGATCAGGTAGTTTGCTCTAAATGCAAGCTGCAGGAAGGCTAATGTGTTAATCCATTTTGTCAGCCTGTGGGAAATCAAAATAAGGTTGTTGGATATTCCATTTAAGGCTTTGATACTCCATGTAAGCTTTTGTGGATAATCCAGGGAAACGTGTGCTTTTTGTGCTGGAAAAACAGAGATATTTTTTATCTTTCATGTTACACGTCCCTGGTGCAAACCCTTGCATGGCAGGGTGCTGGTTGTTTTTGCTTTTATTAGCAGAATCCCTCCTTTGGTCAGGGAGGGTTCCCAAATGCTCATTCTAATTCTCAGCTAAGGTCATCTCTGGCTTCTGATTAATGCTCATTGCAAGCACCTGGATCTTAACAGATACTTCAGCTCATCAGCCTCTCACCAAATGCCATGGAAAGGGATAGTTCAGACAGCAAAGAGAAGGAACAGATTGAAGAAAACAGGGAGATTTTATTTAATTCTCATCCTGGTCTGCATGCAAAGTCAGCGTCTATATGAACTGCAGTAGAGTGTAATCAGAAGGGAGACAAAACAATTGCTTTGGTTTTGTACTTGATGTTAAATGAAATCAAATCATTTAAGTTGGAGTGTTGGATACTGTATTATTTAAATTATTATTACTTTGGAAGGCTAAACGTAAGATTCTGTCATTCCATTGCTTCCTGAAGCTCACCATCCTTTGAGGTGTTCAGTATTAAATTAAAAATGAAGTGTCTCCCCAGCTGGGGCATCTGTGCCAGCAGAGAGTACAAACTGACAAAGAGGCCTTATAGAATGGTATAGAACCACAGAAGACAAAGTCAGCAACTTAAGAAAATACCTCTGTGCCAGGACATTCTGTAAATTTCTCTGGAGAAATCCTACAACCCTTCAAGAAAGTTGACCTCATTTGCATGTTTTGATTAGATTGCTGTCAGGCTTCTTCTGACTCCCTACAAAGAAAAGAAAAGTAGTTTTCTGAACAAGTCTCAGGAACTTTTTTAAGTCTCAATATATTCCTTATAAATAACTTCATAACTGGAGAGAAAGGTTTTTGTGTGCTGTGTCTAAATCTCTAGGGGAAATATGTTTTATTGTAAAGAGGAATGCTCTCCATCTATATTCTATCTTCCACTTTAGTGAAGGGATCATCAATCTCCCAACTAAATTCCTGAAGTATTTATTAGTTAACTCAGCCTCTGGTATTGTCACAGCTGGGGAGCTGTTTCTTTAAAGGACTGTAAATGAAAGCATAACTCAGGGGCATATTTCAGAGAGCTACAACACTGTGTGACAACTGTTCAGTGTGGGAGTAGCTTTAAAAAAGCGGGAAAGTGGAGAAAGAAAGAAACAATCATTTGCCCTCTCCCTTCCTCCAAGGGAGGGGAAATGCTAGAGGTAGAAAAATTAAGTTTGAAACTACTGGTATATTTAGGTACAAGATAATGGCCTTCACAGCAGAGTTAAACCAGTGTGAGGACTGCAGTGTTCACTGCCCTTAATAGGTGTGTCTTGAATAGGATTAGGGGAATGTGGGCCTGAAAATCCTTAAAACATACAGCAGCCCAAAGAGGGAAAGGACAAACTGTACTTTCTTAATTTTTCATTACTTGTAATTGCCACTTGAAAATACCCTGTTAATTTGGAAAGTCTTGTGCTTGCATAGTGTGTTTGTTTCTGGTCACTTGCATCATTTTGGTTAGGGAAGATGAATTTATGAAAAAATACAATGAACTAGGCACTATTTTCAGCTTGATGGGTATTTCCCTAAGTGCCTTATAAATAAAGGGTGGAAAATCTAGACTTCTGACAGCTTTTCCTTTTCTAAGAAAAAGGAAAGTGTTCTAAGAGTATTTCATCAACCAAAATACATATGAAAGAGGCTTTGGCTGTACCTCAGGCTCTTTAGAGATGAGCCATAAAGTCATACTTGAAATACTTGTGCAAGTGAAGGCAAATGAATTATGCTGCTTTCCACTCTTGTTAAAAGGTGCTATGGTTTATTCTGATCTTCTGCCATAAAAATGTGGAAATCATATGAAATAGAGAATGTTTTTGTCTTCTACTTCCATAGTCACTTATTCTTCTACTTTGTTATACTCCTCTTTGGGGTTGGTTTTGGTATGATTGCTTTAACAGGGAAGGGTCTGCATTTACTTTTACATGCTGCAATACTGGATCTTGGATTGGGTAATGAATAGCTGGTCGTTTACAACTGAAGATCCTGTTGCCTGCTTTAGGAGTGGGGTACCTTTGAGTTGTCAGCTTAACTCTGAGTAATGATGTAATTAATGTGATGGAGAGTCTTCTCTTGGCTGTTGGAGGTAGAGTTTAGCTATATTAGGATAAATCATGTCTGAAACTCATGAACTGGACGCACATGTTAAGCTTTAAATTATGTTGAAATAATCATAATTTGGATAAAATCACAATTCAAGCCATGTCTTGGTTTTCACACTCAGACAAAGTATTTTCTGCCAAAATTACTCACTTGAGTACAGGTGGTCTCTTCCTGTTCCAGCTATCCCCCAAATGCACCCACAGATGAAAACTCAGAAGCTCATATGGTGGGAGGAAAAGGGAATTGCTGGTCATTTTTTGCAATGAGAGATTAGTTTAAACTCACCTCTTGGAAGTTTTGACTCTTCATCTCATCTCAGTTTTACCAAAGTGAAAGCAGCTCTGAGGAATCATAGAATATCTTGCATTGTAAGCAGCCCACAAGGATCAATGAGTTCAAATGCTGCCCCTGCAAAGGACTCAAAGGATCACATCATGTGCCTGGAGCATTGGCCAAATGTGTCTGGGACTGGGGCAGGTGTGGGGCTGTGGAAAGGAGTGTGCAAGGCATCCTGTGGCTCAGCTTTACTAAGAACAGCCCCAGGGCTGTTCAGAGCACATTCCCAGTGACTCCGAGCAGATTCTCAGAGGGCTCCATCCATGCTGTCCTTGTTCAGTGTGAGATGTGGCTGTGTGTGCCTCCTGTGCCTTCAGAGCTGCAGTCCCAGTTCACTGGTGGTTGGAAAGAAGTACCAAATTATGAAAAATACCTTACTGAAGTGCAGTGGGCATTAGTGGTGTGGAGATTCCTTTTCCCTCCTAGAGGTTTGGAGGGAGAGGTCGAGTTTCTGTCCCTGCACAGTTTAGCTGGCACACAGAAAGGCATTTTGAAGCATCATGTCAGAGCTAACTTTAAAACATGTGTTGGAGCAAAAAAGTGATTTCTAGCCATGCCCATGACTGCATCCATAAATCAGTTGTGTTGGCTTCCTCTGGAATGGACGAAGAAATAGAGAATGATTAAATTATGTAGCTTTTTATTTTGCTGCAATTAAAACAATGGCAACCAGCTGTCTTAGTTTTCTCCAAACCTCAGTGACAACACTTTCATTACAAAAAATAAACCAAAAATTGTTAAGGGCAATGTGCAATGGAATAACAGGAATTTTATAAAGGTAGCATGCAATAACTCCAAGAGCTATGGGCTGTTCTTTCCTTTTGTAACTTTAAAGCTGAATTACACCACTGGAAGTCTTTCTCTGGCTTCACTCCTTGTGCCCTCTCATGTGGCAATGTCTGAAGTAGTAAACAAGGAAGGACATCCTGAAAGATTTTCCGTCCCTTCCCTTTTTTATCAGCAGAAGTGTTTGTTGTTGGAGGTTTTTTGTTCATTTCTTTTCTTCCTTTTTTTTTTATCAGCTGTGGCTGAATGGTTCTTTACATTTTAATGACTGAGGGAAAGATGCTGACTGGTGCCACAAGCTCTCCTACTCCACTGGGGCTATTGATTTGGATGTGTCTATTGCTCAACAGTTCCTCTCCTTGTAGAGAAAAGTTGCTGAGCATTTTAGCAATCTCACCCATTATTAGCACATGCAGTGGGATCAGGTGCATGAAGGAGCAATTTTAGATTATTTTCATAAGACTTCTATGAATGTTTATCATCATTCCCAGTCAGCCTGAGCATAGAAGTAAACCATAGGAAACAAAGACCTTCAAACAGGTTGAGAATAAGGACATTTAAGGTCAACCTGCTTCACATATTTATGCTATTAGTCTTTAGAGACATCTGTAATTCAGACAGTCCTAATATCCTTTGTGTTCTTCAGTTTTACATTTTGGCATCATATTCAGAGTAATTTTCCATAACTTTTAAAGAGAGGAAAATAAGATGTTTGGAAACAGCCCCACAGTTTTGCTTAACTCCAGGGTACCATTTACTTTGAGAAATGTTCAGGCGACTTTAATTGTTTCCTCTTTTAATGGCCTAATTGAGTTTTAGTATGAGCCAATGAAACTTTTTTCTTCTTGCTGTTTGTATAACATTGAGAACTCCAATTCCCATCAGTTAAGAGGAAGTGTCTGACTTCTGTTCTCCATTATGTATGTAACACAGTGTGTCAACAGAAGATTGTCAGAAGTAAAATGCAAATTTACTGTTTTTCTTTCATTAGCATCACATGGCCTTAAGTGAGGCCATTTCTATCCTGGAAACTTAAGAAATTCTACAAGTTAAAATGTATGTAACATGTAGATTTTTTAATGGTTTTTTATTTTCAAAATGGATAGTCACCTTCTAGTATGCAATGAAAATTTATTACTGTTATTTATGTAAGCTACTGAATCCAGCTACTGGAGTGCTTTTGTTGTGGTGGGAGGTTCTGTTTGGTTTATTTGTTTTTTTGGGTTTTGTTTTCTTTTAGATCTGCTATGTTTTTATAAAAGAATTTTAATTTATTGTTAAATGTTAAAAGTAAAAGGAAGTGCATTTTAAACATCCTGTTCTTCAGCAGGTCTGCAAAGGCAGTTCATTTATTAGATTGCACTCATAAAGGCACGGCAAGCAGTGAGGACTTTACACAAAATCTTTTCAACATTAATTTAACAAATTAAAGCTTTCACAGCAAGTTTCCTGTGATTTTTTTCCATACTGAGAAATTACAAGTGTACCTGCAATTCAAGGCTGGTTTTGCAGTATGTGCTTTTATACAGTCCCTGCTGTGTCCTGACACTCAGTTTCATTAATTCTTCCCTCTCTCTGCAGACTGTGTATCACAGGCTTGTTGGTTTAGTCAGCAGTGGACTCTTAAGAGGAGGGTGACAAATGATCCTGTCTCAGCTGTTCCTTGAGCTGCAGCTCTGTCCTGACTTCATTCATAGCTCTCAGAGCTGAATTCCAGTTGTACCTTAGTTTCCTGACCCTCCATCCCTTTTGCAGGAGAGCCCAAGGAGTCTCTTCCCAGCTCCAAGTGAGCATTTGTTGGGCAATGCCATTAACCTGACCCCAGCTGTGGAAGCTCTTCCGGCTGACAGGATAAGAGAAGAATTCCGCCTTTAAGAGCTTTCAGTTCACTAACTGACATCTACCAAAAAATGTCCTGCTAGCATTCCAAGGCTAGTAATCTTCCTAGAGAGGCTAACAGCTCACTAATAGAGTGGCAACAGACTTTGAAAAGCCTTGTGACCCTTGCTGGAGGGTTCAGGGTATCCAGGTTAGAGAGTCCAAACCACTGGACAAATCAGCACACTGATTTTGTGTTCTGGCACTTGGGCTCCTATAAGACCATGTATATCTTAATGATTCTGATCCATTTTGAAAGTTTGCAGTATACCCACAGAAGGGTCATTTACTTGGTACCACAGGCAGCTCCAGCTCAACTAATTTATAAATATTGTAAATCAGTTTATAAATTACATTTCATGGATACTAAGTATCAAAGAAACAATGGAGCAAGGAGGTTTCTGTGCCAAACATAATTATGGAGATTTTGGATAGACAGAATATCAGGGAGAGAAGAAAAAAAACCTATTTCCTTTATATACTACGTGAATATTTCTCCATCTAAAAAAGCTGACTTCTAGCCATGAAGAGTTAACATTGATGAGGAACGTGTGGAAACCTTACATAACTTGTTCAGCCTCATCTCATGGGTGTTTCTCTGTACACTCTGCCAGAACTAATTTCACGGTTTTAAAACAACTCATGGTACAAAAAGAATACGTAATGAGTTGCCGTGAGATATGATTGTTTCCCATCTGAGAGATACAAAGACCTGTAGCTCTCCAGGACTTATTAGAAATCATTTCTCAATTAAGTGTGGGATGTATAGCTTAACAAAGGCTGTGTGGCTCCTCTTGAATACATCAGGGTTTGACTGAGCAAAGCAAACCTTTTGCAGGCATTTGAGATACTCTTCCCTCTCCTTTTCCCCAGCATCTTTTCCTCTACTAGTTTATAAATTCAAAGAGACCGTAAGCTTGTGTAGACAAAAAACACTGACCTGGCATGGTCTGTCTTAGCCTGCCTTCTAAATCCCTGTCATATCTTAGGGTTTGAAAACAGACAAAGCTTTCTGGTGCTGTCAAAAAAGTCATCTTTGAGAAAGGAAGCAGCATCCAAACTGTCAAGACCAATACTTGCTCCCTCTCAGCCAGTGACGTTTCACTCCTGAAGCCTGCATAGCAATAAACTACTGACTTCAGTTACCAAACAGAGCCTACACAAAGTGCTGGCAAAAGCAGAGTCCAGGGAAAGAAAGTTAGATGGAATGGGGTGGTGAAAAGGAATCACTTCATTTTAACATTAGATATGTACAGAGAGGTAAACTACATTCTCCCCTTCTAAAAAGGTAGAAGGTAATGTTACACAAAATGTCCCCCACATTATACAGCATGGGGAATGCCTTAGAAAGTGTGCTTAGGGTGTAAGCCAACAGTTCATGGCACAGCTTGTCTTAGTTTGAAAAACAGCCTTTTGGTTAGTTAAATTAAAAAAAAAAAAAAAAAAGAAAAAGAAAGTTTTGATTAGTTGTTGCAGAGACAGTGGACCATAAGGCCAGTGGACCATAAAACCACACTTCCCACCTCTGCATTTCAGGCAGACGTGAAGCAGAGTTCAAGTTCAGTTTGATAGCTCTGGCAAGGTCTCATATCACTTTTTGAGGCAGGAAGTCACAGGGGACTTAACTGACTAATATTTGCCCAGGTCTTTCCAAGTCATAAAGTGAGATTTATTTCCAAGTTTCAGAGCCGCTTCAGTTCAAATGAGTTAAAGTAGCCTTAAACGCTGAGGGAAATTTATTAGGATCTTTGGACCTCCAAAACACTTGAGTAAAGCAGCTGGGATTGCTAGTAAAATTTCAGCACTGTAAAAACGTGATTTGAAACAGAAACGTGGAGGAATTGAGAGGGATCTCCTCCAGCTCAGTCCATGGTGTTCCTGTGCAGCTGGGAGCTCTGTCATTTCAGTCAGCAGTCTTGAATGGAAAATTCAGTGTGACGACTTGCTGTTTTCTACATCTTCTTGAGCTAGGAGCTTAGAAATAAGGCAAAGATTCCTTGGTCTATCCCCTTATTTTCCCTACTGCTCTCTAGGGAGGGTTGTTACGGATATCCTTTTTGTGGCTGGAAAAGGGAGGAGGGGTGCTGGCAAAGTGCAGAACTGCATCATTTTCTGCTGCCAGGTGCCCATCTCAGGCACAGGTGAGGCTTTAGTTGCAAGGAAGAGTTACACTGCTCTGTCTGCTGGGCAGAAGTGGTGACATGACAGATGATGTTGTGGCAGGATGCATGAAATAATTTAGATTAACCTCTCAATTTCCTGTAATAGCAGTGCTGGAAGTCCTGCTATTTCTTGGAAGAAACCCAAGAACAAATTTCCATGCTTCTTATCCCAAACTCACTAGTGATGAAGAAAATTTTACTTCAGTAAAAATCATCTGTGTCCCAATAGGAAATATACCTTTTTATAGGATTTTTTTTTCACTTGAAAACCTGTCATTTTTAATGTGGGAAGGAGCCAGATGATGTGAGGCACAAACACACATTGATTCTCTTTTTAGAAAACCAGTGAGAATAGGGATGCAAATTAGTTCACTATGCAGTTCTAATTAATCAGCCTCTCTTCTCTTTTCTTTATTCCAGTTACCTTGAATTAGAAGTCATGTTATCCTTTGGGCTCTGACTGACTTAATGTTTTAGAAAACTGCCAGCTTGTAATCTGACAAAGAAGTCAGAAAGGGTCAATACTCTTTGTATTGTAGTTACTCCAAAACAATGACTGATTTTAGTTAAAGTGGTATTTCAGGACTATTTTCCTTCTCATATTTCAAAGCACAGCTGAAAATAACGTGTGCCCTGAGACACTGACTGTAACATATGTTGAAGGAATGTTCTATAAAGATAAACCAAACAGTTCCCCAGCATTAGCTGTAGATGCAATCTAGATTTTATGATGCTGTTTGACCTGTCCAAGATTCAGAGATGTCTGAGCCAGAGGTTTTTTTTGATGGTCTGTTTTGCAGGGGAAGGAGAAGGAAAGATTGTGGTAGGGTAAGCAGAAAATTATTCAGCAGTTCCTGTTACGTTCATTAAGAAGGCAGAGTGAGGCACTGAACTGTTATTCAGTCAAATCTTCATTTCATTTGTGTCAGTATTTTGTAAATAATTAATATGACATTTTAAGTTGACTTGTTTCCTAAAATAGCTGGAATACAATAATAAACTGCACTGCAGTTAATAGAAATAGCTGTAATACCATGTCCTGTTTTTAAATTATTTTTCACTTACCAGTCAAGCTAAATATTAGTGCTTCTAGGTAGGAGGTTATTAACTGTATTTGCTCTTTGAAGAGAAAAGAGCTCCTCATAAAGGTGACTTCAACAGCAAAGGAAAATTTCACAGCAGTAGCCAATTTCCTCAGGGAGCAGTGCCATGATTTCCCAGTCCAATGTAGATCTGCTGTTCTGCTCACTTAGAGGCAGGGGCAAGAAAGCACAGGAAGCCATGGAGACAGGGACAGGGACAATTTCAAATGTCACACAGACTTTTAACTACATCATGCCAAGGGCAGTTTCTGGGGCAGCCAGAAAACCACAGAGCTGAGCAGGGCCCAAATCACAGCTCTCCAGCAAACCAAATAAAGCTCAGGAAAGCTCTTGAAGTTTTACCAAGTCCTTTCTGGACATTTTTCCTCAGGAAAGGAACACTGAACATGAGCTATTCAGTGCTCCTCTAGGAGTTGTCTCCCTTGCCTGCTTACAAGGGAGCTGCTTGTGCTGATGACCTCGTGCTTTTGGGGGTGGAAACGTTCCTGCTACTGAAGCATCACTCCTAATGTTTAGGATGGCTGAGGAGCAGGGAAAAAAGAGGATCACTCAGGGGCACACAGCAACTCCAAGACTGAAAAGATGAGTTTAACCTACAGGCAGAAGTGGCAGAGTGCTACGCTATTAATTTTGCTCATTTATTAAATGTCTGTGAGATTTTTGCAATGCAGCCCAGTTGAACTTGCTAATTTTTTTTAACCTCAAACAGAAGAATAGATAAAGCCCAAAGGAAGATGTATTCTGTAACACTTAAATGGTGTGCAGTTCATAATTAGCTTTAGTGAAGGTTTGACTTTGGCCAGTTGAGCAGAGACAGGATACTTTATTTTTGGAGCTAAGGTCTTCACCTCACTACTGTGGTGCAACATTCTGGAAAAGCTGGCCATGATTGATGTGCTTTTATGTGTTCAGATTAACTCATATGAACACTTACTATTCTGGCTACTGTGGGGTCACTGATGCTTTTAAACAGCACTGAAGGGTCACTGCTAGACTCTGAATAAAATCCCAGGCTCCCAGAATTTTTCTTCTGTGTTCTTATTCATATATTAGAATTCCAGGGTCTTTCATACGTTCTGCCTTCAAATTTGACTCATGGTCATAGTCCACAAAAAAAGGACTGCTCAGCTAAATTTTGCCAGTGAAAAGAGCAGGAAAATCTTTTAAGTTCTATTGTTTAACAGTCGTTGTGTCCCTCCCCACCTTCCTGACCCCTTTTTCCTTTTCTTTCTAAGCCATGAGAAATGTTACTACTGCCTCTAACTTTTCTTGGCCAATTGAAGAATAAGTTTTAATTTTAATACCCCTCTCAAGCTATAACATTTAAGGAAATGCAGGTTACAAACTGTGTATTTTTTTTCCTAGTGCCGACAAGGGAAATTTCTCATTCTCTTTCTTTTCCTCTTTTCTGCTTTGGGATGCCAGCCTTGCAAATCAATATTTCATTTTGAAGAAGCCATGTTTGATGCCAGTTCTACTTATTTGCTTTGCAGTCACTGCAGTAATTCTTTGTAGCTCTGTCAGTATGTAAATTAAACCAAGCATAGATAGCTTTGTGTTGCTTAATGTTCAGCTGATAAAAATTAATGTGGTGTGAAATGAGCATTTTATCTGACTGCAGATACAGTGCCGGAGTTAATTAGACTGGCAGAGCAAAACGTTATTAAACATACAGGGCCCTGATCATCAAGAGCTGGGTGAACCTCAAAAATGTGGGTTTGGGTGGGCAGTGTAATGTAAATTGACTGAGGCAGGCTCAAAGCAAACATACTGGGAATGGTGCACTACTTCAGCAATAAGACATGACAGACAGAGCAGTAGTGCTGATGAATGCATGCCTTGGGTGCACAATGTAAGGTACAAGGCAAGCCAAATGCTCCCAGCACGCTTGGGAAGTGCATTAATCAGCATTAACACATGATCTACAATGTCTTATTGTCATTAAACATTGCCACTTCATAAGTTCAGAATTCGGTGACAGTTAAATGATCAGTAAGCCAAATCAAATAAAGTAGCAAAACATTTAATTCAGCATAAGTTATTTCAGTAAAAGTATTTTCATACATTCACTTAGCTCTCTTGGAAGATTGCCTTGCAGGACTGGTGTATACATTGCAATTTTCTCTAATTATAACAAAAAAGCACTAATAAAGAGATTTTTTTTTTATATATGTACTAAATATATCCTCTTTTGGCTCACTTCATCTGTTGTCTGAATATAGAGCCTGTTTTGATATTCCCAGTACTGGATACATTTATGAAGAGAATCGGATGCATTTTAATAATGCCATGAAGAGCTGTGTTGGATACAACCAAACAGGCCTCTGCTTTTGATGCTGTGATAGGTGAGTTTGGAGCAATGTCCTCGGTGTGACTGCCTGGGCAAGATGTGAATCTAATGGCTTTAGCCAGTGAAACCCACAACAATTTGTTTTTTGGACCACAACATTTCCTAACGTGTAATTGGAGACTTTGGGCTGTGGTGTTTATTTGAAGAGAGAGGAAGCTCAAAGTGTTGTTTAAACAAAGCTACAAGCCAAGAGCCAGAATGTTGGGTGCTTCTGTGGCACTCCAGTCTAAAGGACTCTGGAGGCAGAACAGATCACCTGAGAGGAAACCTTGTTGAACAGTTTTCTAAAAGGACCAGCTGGCACTGGGGACAGCGTTCTGCAGTGGATCTTACTGGGCTATAAGAGCTCCAAGAATGCTTTTCTGCCTCCTTGTGAGCCCCAGAATGCTGCTGAACAACCTCAGTTTTACTTCCAGGCAACCTCCCTTTTAAATAACCTCTCTTGGTAAGCCTGGGAGTCTGATATATTTTTACCTAGGCCTTCATCCTTGTGATACTCAGATAAACAGTGTTTTCACAAATCTGATGTTTCTGTGTATTGCAGATTATCTGTTTAATACATTTCATCTGTTTGTCTTTTACTTCCTGTGCTTTGACAGTACTGCATATGTTTATGCTCCAGTACTTAGCCAGAAGTGAGCAGGCCCTTTGTTTTTCAGTTGTTAGTGCTTCTGTCTGGTGCTGCTCTGATGTCCAAGTGTTCCTCCAAATTGGTGGTGCTGTTTCCCTCTCAGCACCTTCATATTGCAAATTGTTGTCACGGGGCTTGCAGTATTTAATGCCCCATTCTCCTTTGGGTTATCTTCAGCAGGTGAGGTGGTGATTGGGCTCCGAGTGTTTTTCTGAAGAGCCCCTTGTGCTTTTGCATTACAGAATAGTCAGTGAGAGTCCTATTTCACTGCTTCTGAATATTTCTGAGCAGTGCACACAGTAGAGTCTAAATATTAGGAGCAGACAGCGGGACCTCAGTTGTTGTTCTCAAAACTATTAAAAACGAGCAGAGGGTGGTCAGTACTTACATGGATGAACAAATTGATATCCCTTATTAACTACATAATTTGCTTGACACTGATTGGAACTTCCCAGCATAATTGAAGAATTTAAGCTTTTTGGCTCAGTCTCAAAGGATCAGTGAAGGTGACCAAGGAATCCTCTGAATGTTATACTAAAACCTCACAACAGGAGGACTTTCTCTATGTACCCATTACTTTTAGGTGTGTTTGTGGCAAAGGGGATGATAGAAGGTGTCTTGGTGTTCATATGCAGTGCTTTGCCTTCCTTATCCCTTAATGATTTGCAGATAAAATCCAAATCTCCTCTCCACTTATGCAAAGTATTTATTATTTGAAAGAAACACTGTAAATTCCCTTGCTGTTCTCAACAGAGTTGAAATACTCAAGAAGTTGGATTGTGTAGTTTCAAAGCCCATGCCATTGCTCTCTCCCCTTCAAATGTCACAATTTGGTGTTCTACACCTATTAGATCCTTAGAGAGCTGCACATTGCTGGTAGCTTCTTCTATGGTGGACACAGAGTCAGTCAGGTTACTCCTAGTCCAGAACTTCTGGTATGCTCTGTAAAATTCCTCTGTGCTTACAGACATACAGAAATGTAGCAAGAGCAGTATTAATTACTGTCCTAACCAGGAATGAAGGAATTTGCCAGGTTAGAAACAGCTCCTTGCTAACCTGGAGCGATCTGTATGCTGGATCCTGTCAAGTTCCACCTTATAGCATTTTTTACCTTATTGAGACCTACTCAGTTCTTTGAGGAGTTGCATTTTACTTAATACTATTTTCTTTATATTCTTCAATTTTTTTTAAAATTTTATTTTCTTTGATTCATTCTGTCCTGTATAGGGGCTTCAGTGTATATAGGAAGACATTCAGAACTGGATGTTCAGAACTGATTTTGTCCTTTAACCTAAGGGACCAAATGTAGATCCTTTAAGCTACTGTGTGACTTGTTTTGTTTTCAGTGTTTCCTTTCTAATTTTCCTTTACCAGGAAATAAGGATTAGATCCTTTTCTCTGTAGTAACCTGTATTTGCTGCCTTTTGCTACTGTAATGTCCAAGGCCAGATTTCCAGGTACATTGGTTTTTGCATATTCCTTTTTGTGCAGCTGTCCAGACTTTTCACTGGCACAGGTTATGAGTTACTAGGGCCTCGGTTTGGAATTTTGAAAATATACCTAAAATTACAGAAGCTCATTCCTTTTTGGGCTAGAACTCTCTGTTAAGAATAGTGTCTTTTGGATTTTCCAGACTTCTCTATGTTTAGAATTAGACATAACAAAAAACCAAAGCAAGCAAAGGCCACAACAGCCAACATCACCACTTAAAATTATTATGGTTTCTGCAAATCCCATAAATCTCTGTTGGAGCTAAGATAATTTTAAAATAAAATCATGATATTCAGGATTTTGACCACCTCCTAATTGGCAGGGAAAAAAAATCTCTCCTCCAAATAAATGAGTGTTTGGGAATTTTTTTTTTTATTTAGTTACCTAACACTATCCATACCTTTGGTGAATTAAGAAGATGGAGTAATTTTGCTCTGATGTGAAATTGTATTTATTTCTGTAGCTTCCAGTGCTATAAAAATGAGCACA
Organism: Chloebia gouldiae; assembly: GCA_003676055.1. Taxonomy (NCBI): domain Eukaryota; kingdom Metazoa; phylum Chordata; class Aves; order Passeriformes; family Passeridae; genus Chloebia; species Chloebia gouldiae. The sequence goes on from QUSF01000015.1 coordinate 2,297,534, forward strand.
GAGGACCAAGCTGTTGTCACTGTTAGGCAGAGCTGTTGATAAAGCTCTTAGCTCTAGAAAAATACTCTCTTAGACTTCTTCCTCTTTTTGCTTCAACAGAAGAATCTAAAATCTTCATGTTACTTTGTGAAGTCTAAATCAGGCCCAACAGAATGAGATGCCACATTTCTGAAGCAGTGATCTTCCTTCCCCTTGTTTACCCTTTTCTTATAGCTACTCGAATGGCAACCCAGATTAATAATGACAGAATTCTATTACACTGCAAATGAAAATAAATTGCTTATCTTTAATCCAACATTTATGTAGCAGTACCAAAATCCTTATCACCTGGGATAATTTTCAGAAGAGTGAGGATTTATTTAATTATAATTGTTGTTGCCTTTGAACTGTTTTGCTGCCAAAGATTCATAGGGCCACATCTCAAACTGGAAATAAATAGGATCCTGCTTGCAGCACTTCACTTGTATTTGCTCAAGAACAGACTTTGTCCTGTGGCAAAATGTTAGGGTCTGTCTGAACAAAATCATGTTTGGAAGGGACCACTGAGAAATGTTGGATCATCTCGCGCTTGTTTGTGTGCTCCAGTCCTTCGTGAAGTGATTTGTATACTGTAGCAAAAAAACCCTGCTAAGTACCATCATGATAGAAATCAGTCATTTAATTTCATTTTTTCAGTCTTGTTGGTGACTCTAGATGAGCGACTTTTCCTTTGTAGCACTCAGGATTTCCAGCAGTGATCCAAGTGTCTGTGGCTTGGTCCTGCACACTCCTTTCATTCCTACCTGCCTGCTTTTTAAGTTTACTTGAGGAGTGTGGGCAATAGTGCTTAGTATCATTTTTCTCTGGATTTCAGCCTAAATAAAGTGTGTATACGAGTGGCTGAGATTAATTCACTTCACAGCTCAAATTGTGGAGATTTGTGGAGGCCCATGCGTGCAAAAAATCTTCCACGTAGCATGTAAGTCTGTTGCTTAGAGTTCCCCAAATATCTAAATTGTGGAGATTCAAATATGCCATGTTCCACCCTGGGGAAAAAAAAAATAAATAAAAAAAGAAGAAAATAAAGAAAGCAAGTTGTATAAAAAGTGCAGCGCATCCGAAGGCGGGAAGGTTTGTTTTGGTGGGGAGGGCTGGGGGTGCCTGCCCGCGCTCTGCTCGCTGCTGCCCGGCCGAGGCCCCGCGGGTGCGCGGCTGTCCCGGGCCGAGCCGAGCCGAGCCGAGCCGGGACGAGCCGCCGGGGCTCCGGGGCCGAGCCCGGCGAGCTGCGGCGGCTGGGAACGCTCGTGGAGCGCTTGGCAGGGTGCTGACAGCGGGGAGAGGCTGAGCCATGGCTCCAGGGCAGCTGGATTTGGAGCATGAGCCGCTGGGCTGAGCGCTCCGGGGGCCGAGCCGAGCAGCGCAGGTCGCGCTCCGCGCTCGGCGCTCCCTGTTCCAGCCCGCAGCGTGCGGCTGCACAGACACCGCTTTTGGCTTGTTTTACTTGTGCTTCCCAAGCCTTACACCTTAAATTCCAAAGTTGTTTAGTTCAGCCTCCTATCAGCTTAATTGCTCTAGATGGAAGTGATTTGTACAGGCATGGATAAATCTGAAGTAAATGTGAATAATGGTATGTGAGAAGTTAGTACTTGCTAATATTCAAAAAATCTGCTTTGAAAATAAGATCTATGGCTGATATAAAAAAGGATTCTGTCAATCACCCTAAGTTATCCCTAGGAAAAACTCTTTAATTTCACAGTAACTTTCTTTGCCTATCTAGAACATTATGACTTTCATTTTTCAGAGCAATGGTTTGTAGTAATATGTGAAAAATGCCTTTTTAGAGGTATAGTTAACCTAAAAATTAGGTGCCATCAGCATTACTCAGTCTAAATAAAAAACCACTTCAGCTTACAGGAAAAACTGCTTCAAAGAAAATAGCAGCAGCTATAGGAAAGGTAAGTAGGTCTGTGTTTCAATAGCTCAGTGTTCCTTAGAGGGTCACAGGAAGTTCATGAGAGACCATGAAGTTTGTGCTAGCCAGGCTTCAGCCAACGTTTCATTTCCAGCACCTGATTAACGTGCCCTGCGTGGTTTGCTCCCACTCCTTGCCCGTGCACAGCGTCAGCCACCACCAGCCGAAGCCGCTCTGTGGTCTCACGGGAATGCTCACAGCAAATCACTCCAGCTGGGCACAGACCAGTGGACCTCAAAAGGTCCATGTGTGCAAAAATACCTCCAAGTGGCATGTCAGTCTGTTCCTTAGAGTTCTCCACTCTCCATAGAGTGCCATGGAATGGGCACTGCCTGCATTTTGTATGGACTTAAGAATCTCCAGCAGTCAGTGAGAAATACATCCAGCAGGGAGAGCAAAACTGAAGCTTTTACTTATTGTAATGGTAGCTCCCCTCCCCTCAGTCATGTATTTATTGAAATTAGAGATAGGGTAAGTGGCAGCACTTGAGAGCAGTTGCAGAACCAAATTTCGGTGTGCGTTTACATATCAGTGTTAGAATGATTTGTGTATCTAACAATTGCACGTGGGAATTCTGGTACTAGATTAGCATTCTTATTGTGTATCCTGCTTTATTATTTTCTGTAAACATGTACTAAATGAAATCCAGAGATACTGTTTCTGATACCTATCCATGACCAATATTCCATACCCATTCATTACCTAACACTTTAAGAGTTATTGAGTTCACATGCACAGAAATGTGTTGGGTACAGAATGGTGCAAAACCAGACCAGGTCAGTTCAGTTTTGTAGTGAAAGTTGGCTTAGGGAATTTGTGTGAGAGTTCTAACTTGAGTCACTTATGAGGTCTTTCCACAAAATTACTTCCTGGCAGGAAATCCCAATTTGCTAGAGCCAATGCCTTCCATGTGAGCATTTAGATGTAATTCTTTGTGCAGAGAGAAGCAATTTCCAGTCAGGGTTGTTGAGCCAGACCCCTGACTCACCAGCTACTGCTACTAAGCAAGATTCAGAATAGAACTGAAACTTTATTCTTTCATCTCCCCAGTGAGTAGGTTTGGGCTACTTATGTCCTTTTAGTTGGAGCGTGTTCACTTAGCAGAAACAATTAATGATTAAAACATTGGGAACACATAAGTTGTAATTCTAGGGAAAAAAAAAAACCAAAACAAAAAAAAATAAGCAGCAGGTGATCTGATGGGGCCCTAATGCTGCAATGTATCCTTTTGTCCTTTTAATTTCACCTGGGAATGAGGCTGCTTAGAACACCAAGAAGGCACCAAAAGTTTCAGGATAAGATGGAAACTCTGAAAATATTGCTTCAATTAGGATAAGCACCTAATTGTTTGGATGCTGATGTGTAATTGGATCTGTAGCCAACATTATAAAGCTTCAAAGCTTGAGCTTTATAATCAGATTTCCAATAGCACCTTCTGTGATTCACAGAGATGGTCTTTTGTTCTCCAGCTCCAAACCTGGTCAAATTCCAGGCATGCAAAGACAGGCAGCATGGAGGTCCATAATATGGCTGTGGCTTTTTTTTCAGTAACTGTCACCTTCGTCTGAAGATTTAGCTTAGTGTTCATGTGGAAAGAATCCACTCTTTTTTCATTAATGCAAACATGGGGTCATTTGTGCATAATTTAGAGGATTGCCAGCTGTGAGAGCACAGCACCTTTAGCCATCCCAAAACAACTGATATTTGTGTCTCTAACTGTGCTGGGTCTGTCTGAACCCTGAACCCATGGTGGTTGGGAGTGGTAACAAAGGAGTGAAGGAAATGTGTTTGAAGATGAAAAGAATCAGGAAGAACATTCCTTGCTTGGTTTACTCAAGTGAAATAAATTATTTACCTGTGACCTGGCACGCTTAAACTGTGTGGTGGAGTTTGGTGCAGAAATCTATCCAATAGCCTTGTCTGGCCTGGGTGAAAAAGCAGGAGTTCTGTGTTTTCTTCAGCATGCCCCTGCAAACCTGCTCATCAGAAACAGGGTTTCAGTCCAGCTGCAGCTACTGCTTCTGTGCCTCATCTGGTACCAGTACAGGCTTCTGTGCTGTCGGGGCATGCTCTGAAGGTTCTGAGTTGAGCCTATTCTTATCTCTCCTACAAAGCTATAGATAGGCTGATCTCCGATGGCATTGAGGATTTAATGAGTTTAACAGGTAGAATAAGCCTGTGAACGAGTTAATGATGTACTTAGAGTGACTCCACCTTTAGGAAATGTGTGTGAACATTTTAAGGGTAGCTGAGGTTCTGTTATGTCTGTTTTGGAATTTTCTGTCACTTTCCCTTATATGAATTACCCACTTCAGTCTTCTGAACGATTTGGGGATTAACTTTTATCAGTCAATAAATTTCATCATTTGCCATCATGGGTTTTTTAGCTTGTTTTTAAAATGTCTATTCTGTGGTACTTTTTATTGCCACCATTTAAGGTACACAGCAGAGTTTGCCATTTGTGTCTCATAAGGGCTAAAGACAAGCATGAAGCTGTAGCTCTTGGGCTGCTTTCTTCACGAGAAATGGGCTTGACATTTTTGAAATTTCTATATCCCATGAGGTGAGCTTTTTGAAGCAAGACATTTGTAATGAATTAAGTTAAAATATACTTTGCTACTGGGTGATATGACTGATGTGGTTGGTGTGCTAGGTAACCATTCCATTGAAATGTTGAAGCAGGCTTTTAAATTAATGAAGCTGATGTCATATGAAGGTTGTAGCCTGCATTTTTTGTGGAATGTTTGGTTTCCTCCACTTTTCCAGCTTCTTTTGTCCCCCTGTAGCTCTAGGAGTAGCAAAATTTGGATCTTAGGTACATCTTAGGTACATTGTACATTTCTTATGATTTCTGTAGGGCAGAGTTCTATGCTAGAAGGATCAGAGTACACTTTTAGGGGGTTTTGGTGTTTTTTTGTTTTTTTTTTGTTTGGTTTTGTTTTTTGGTTTTTTTTTTGTTGGGGTTTTTGTTTCCATCTCTGATAATTAATTCTCAGTTCTAGACAACAGCAAGATGCAAATGTCTTAGATGTTATTTTGCTAAGTCACAGATTTGTCTTTGAATTAATACTTGGATTTTATAGATAGGTATAACTCCTGCAACCAACAAAGGACAAAGTTGATTGTATTTTGAAAAGATTGTTCTGGAAACAAACAAACAAACCCACCCTCCATGAAAACAATACAAAAATCTGGTCTGTCTCAGAAGTTGTGAGGCATGCCTGAGTTAACAAGCTTATTATATTAGACAAACTGTAAAACAGATTAGGAATATTTCTTTTTTTTTTTTTTAGTTGAGCTCTATATTACATTTTTCCCCCAAAAATGAACTCCTTGCTAATTGATTTGGGCTGGAGCAAAGTGTCAGTTGGCTCAGCAAAGGAAAGCAGTGCTTGCAAAAGCACTGTTAACCCTTGCCAGCTAGAGTAGCATGGTAGGCAGAATTTAGTACTTGCTCCTTGTTTTGTAGAGTGGATTAAAAACACTGCTCTGTGTAATACTCATTGTAGTTTGCAAGTTTTAGCCTCTAAATGAAAGAGCAATTGGTAATTAAATACATTTGAACTTGCACTAAATTTTACGTGGGGACTGAAGCTTACTGACATTAGTGGATTCATTTTCTGAAGCTACCCACATGAGGTCAAATGAACTCCAAATGGTTTTGGTTTTTCTAATTTGTTAAAATTCTTTGTTCAAGCTAAGGGGGTTTTTAATTTATCTTTTTTTTTTAGTCAGACTGAGCCAATTTATCTACAAGTCAGGTAAAACAAGACATAACTTTTAAAATTTACATTCCAATGCAAAAGAGTGAAACTCAACAAAAGGTATAAGAATTAGTTTTAAAATTAAATTTAATTTTTCATGTCTGTGTTGCCACAGTGAATGAGGTTTGAAAGGGTAGGGAGTAGCACTCAATTCACTGAAGTGTGACAATTCTTCCGTGTCAGTGATTTCAAGCCTGAAGGGGATGACATCCTGTAAGCACATTCATCCATTTGTGTTTATTAAATTAAAGCCTACATGAATTTGCAACAACAGACTGTTCATTAACAGAAAAAGAGACTATTGCTTTCCTCTTGGGACTGTTTTGGCTTTGATCCATTGATCTATTCTTGCATTGACATAAACGTTAGGGTTTTGTTTGTATTGGTTTTATTTTCTTCCTGTGAAAGATGAGATGATAAACAGCAAAAAAAATTCTCACTATGTTCATACATACCATATATTGTAAGCAGCTAAATTAGTTATGAAATATAATAAAAGAAACAACACATAATGCACTACCCCAAGTGACAAAGGGAATCCTGATTTTTTTCCTCAGCTATCTCTGCTAAATTGTGCTATACTTTGCTGGGTATACAGATGTTGGGTGAAAGGCAAAAAGAAGAAAACACCAACGAGGCAGTGTTATGCAATGTGTTGTTTAACACATATATTTCAATAGCAGCCAAAGACTCACAGGCAAAAGCTGTATTTTTATTGTGCAGCAGCCTGAGCAGAGGTAGGGAAATAGCAGTGGTACCTCAAAGGGTGTGTTCTGAAGCTGCACATGAGACTGAGAGAGAGCAAATCTCAGCTGCAGTTTTTCAGAAGCTCCCCAGTTCCCTTCTCCCCCTTTTACAGTAATGCACAGTTCAAGCAGTTGGGAAATATCTCTGTTATCAAGTCAGGATCTGTCTCTGTACAAGAAGGCAGAGGATTACAGAAAGGGGTTACAGTCTCCCTGAGCAGTTGATGAAGTTCCTGAGCAAGGGTAGAAAGGAGAAAGCCTTCAGATGTTTTTGCAAGAAGCTACAGTTGAGCAGAGCAGGATAATAGATACAGGGGTCCCAAAGACTGGAGACTTTAGTTCAACAGAGAATACAATGTACATAAAAGATGAGGGTGTAATTTGAGGGATACAGAAATGATTGCTCTAGTTCTTCAGCGTGAAAAAATTGTCTGTGTAGCAGAGGTAGGAGAGAGAGCAAAGATTGCATTTGAAATACAAATTTGATAGTGAGAATAAAACAATGGATCCAAAGAAGAGAGAGGGATGAAGTGGTGGAGCAATCATGCACAAGGGGTGGGTTTCTTCAGGGCGTTGGAATTAGCACCTGGAGCTGGCTCATGCTGCATAGCAGGTATGGTACCCTGCAAGGCAGGGTCAGATAGAAATCAGTATTTTGCTGAGGTAAAAAATGGATACAGCGTGTATATAAAATGGAAATGGGCTGGTTATTGAGGCTGAAGCTGCAGAGAATGAGTGTGTGGGATTGTGTGACAGTGTAGCCAGCAGTGAGTCAGAGAAAAAGGCAGAGCCAACAGAAAATAAAAGCCACATGAAAAGGAGGGTGCGTCAAGCTATAGAAAACCTGGTTTGGTCAGGTTACTGGGGCTTCCTGGCTGTGGTAAGAATTAGAGGACCTCCTGGGTAGTTTAATGTAAATTGGGAAAAAATAGCAGAAGCTCATCAATATCAGTAAGTATTTTTGCTAGCACTGAAACTAGCGTATCTAAAATGGGTCATAAAAAAAATTTAAGACCAAGATAATTAGGTATATCATTGAGAATTCAGTCTAGGTGAACTGAATGGAATATTTCCAAGATGAATATAAGTAAGATTAGTCAGATTATGCTTACCCATCCCTTCTATCTTTTGGCATTAAAATAGAGTTAGTATTGAAGAAGTTTGAAAAAGAAAAATCACTCTGCTATGAAAGAAAGTAAAAAAAAATTCATATTGAACCAAGATGCCAAGATTATAACTGTTATTTATGCTGCTGAAACGTAACTGTTCCCCAGTGTGAAGTTGGGGGCCTGAAATCTGTGAGAGATGTAGTTTTATCAGACTATTTAATACTGGTTTTCCCATGTTTTCTGGATTGTTCCCCCTCTGCCCCCCACCGTGTCACGGGCAGGAGCCAGGGCACTGCCTGGGTGCTGATCCTGGGCCAGGAGCTGCTCTGGGGGAGGCTGAGGCTCTAACTGGACTGGAAGGCAGCATGTTCTGCCAGCTCTGTGCCCAGCTGCAGCCTCTTTCGCCACTCTTGGGCCTGGTGGGGTCTCCAGACTCTGCACGGAGCAAGAGGGTAGCACAGAGTCCTCCAAGTGTTGTTTGAGATGGAATTCATGTGCGTTCATTCAAGTCCTGGGAATTTCTAGCTAAGGAAACCTTTGTTAGGTTCTTCAGCTGAAATTGTAAAGGTAGCAAAAGCCTTGCACATGGCTTCTGGTGATGAGCCGATAGGGATCTTTGTGCCTCTTAACATGAATCCAGGAGCTGACAAAAGGCAGCACCTTCAGTGTGCAAAGCTTGTGCCTAAAGCTGGTGATGGCCAGAACAAGAGCAGGTGGCAGCTCTTAGATTTGAAATTCCCTGAGCAGCCTTTCCCCCAGGCAGCCCTGCTGAGTGACTTGTCCTGGGTTTGGCAGTGTTTGTCCCGGGTGCAGAACAGCTGAATCACTCTGAGAAGACCTGTGGCACTTTGTCATTTAGTGACTCTCTTCCACAAGGCCAGGCTGAAAGTCAAGGAGCCAGACACCCTAACTGGCATCTTTCTTAGTGTTCATGTACCCTCCTCTCTGCTTTAAACAGAAGGGAGAAAAGAGAGAGGTAAAAATCCCCCTTTTTTCGGGTGGTGCCAGTGTGCATCCCACAGTTATCTCATTCTTCAGACACAAGCTTGGCTTTCCAGTACCATTATTAGTTAATTGCTTCAAAAGTGATACATCTTTGGACACAACCTGTATTGCTGGGTATTAAACCCTATAGTTACTCAGGTGTTTGACTCCTCTGTAATTGTGTTTTATTTCTTAATTAAATGGTTAATGCCAGTTTACGTGGTGCTTTTTTACAAGCTGTAGTAGAAGAGTGATCTCCATGACTCTTTTTAATGTATTGAATTTGCATGATTGGCAGTGACTTAATATTTGCAATCTATACATCAAATAAATAAGCGTGATGATTTTGCAATATTTTTTATTAGTGACTCACTAGTTAAGCTTTCTTAATAACTTCCTTAGACTTTCATAAAAAATGGATAGTGTAGGTTATCAGATGTTAATATTTCACTGTTCTTACTGGCTTTCTTCGAAGTGCTAAAGAAGTTGTTTTGGCTGTTAAAAGGGTCTTCGTATAAAATGGGACAGCGGTTCACATACCAGAGTTCCTCTGAAACTTCAGAAAGGCTTGGATATGGGATTCTAGATTTATGTGTATTCAGAGAATATAATTTCACGTGAAAAGAGGTGGGAATACCTTGGATACTTAAGCACATACAACAAGGAACTATAATACAAATGACTCCATTTAGGTACTAGGAATTTCTGAGAAAAAGAAAGAAAATTTATTTTTTTTACAGGTCAGAAATGCTTTTGGGGACCCTCTCATGCTCAACAGTTACTTTTGATGTGGGTCAGGTATGAATGCTTATTCTCTGGGAAGAAAATGGCATACTAAAAATGGGAAAGGAATAAAAAGAATATGCAACAAAAACACCATTCCAGTTTATCATTTTTGCCCATTCTTTTTCCAAGATGGGCTGAGGCTTTGCAGTTGCCACTTAGAAACAATAACACCTGAAAAAATAAGGCTCATTCTAAATGTGTTTGTGTTGTTGTTAGGGAGCTGACTGTTTTTAACCCAGTGCCTGTAGTAAGGCACACTTTTACCCAGTCAAACCATGAAAACAAAATTGATGCTGTGTCAGCATCTTGGCGGCAAATAACACTCAAAACAGATTATAGGACGTGCTAGGAATACAAAATAAGGTTAGAAATAATGCTTCAGCTGCGAGTTCTTCAGGCTGTGGAAATAATAGAGCATAATTCAGTAGAAGAGGAACCAGGGAGTCAGCATGCAGAGGGAAAAAATGAAAGAAGAAAGAAAAATAAAGAGAAATGGAAATAGATGTAGGGGAAGTTTGGCAAGTCCTATCAGTGGAAAATTCTTATGCTGACTGTATGGAAGGGCCAGAAGGGATTTAAAACGGAGCCAGAAGTCATTCTCACATAAAGAAAGCAGTGACTGATCTTTGTGAGTGCTGCTCTACAAGTCCTGAAGAGGATATGAAAATAGACATAAAATCTGGGTATGTTTGTTAGCAACTTCCAGATGAGCCCAGACTGGTGCAGGCCAGGGCTGTTTACACATTCTCCCACCTTTTTTTTGTGGTTGGAGAGCAGGGAGGCCTGCAGGCCCTCATGAAGTGAGATGTTCTTTTTCAGCAAAGGCTGGTGCTCAGTCCTATCATTACACTTAGTTATGCTGAAAATATTGGGATGCATATTTAAATTAGATTGTGCTTGGGGTTTTAGTTTCCTTGAGCTATTAAATACACTTATTTAGTGTGACCCTCCTCAGTGCTGTGGGAGGCTGTGTGGTGAACTGAAAGCGGCTGGCTCTGTGAGGTGGATAAACACATATTTACCTTTATACTGCTTGTTGAAAGGCCATAATGAAGAATGAAGCTGAAACCATGAAGTGGAACAGAGTAATGAAAACTCAAACTACTGCTTTGAAAAGCTGTTACTGAAGTCTAGGTGCTTTGTGTCTTTCTTCACTGTCACATCTGAGCTTTCCTAGTCTGTATTTTACCACAAACAAAACAAGTATTCCAGCATCTTTCTCCTGTTTACAGCAGGGTGGGGATATGAATTTTTAATAATAGATTATTACTTCTTATTAAAGCAAGTATAAGCTGAATTGCATTTTCATTAAAGGCCTACCCTTTCTTCATTACAGGTTTTCCATCTCAGGGACATTCAGAACTTCTAGTTCTGCCAATAGTGGAATAGAGACAGAAATCTGGAAGCAAGATGCAAAATCAGCCTTCAAACAATATAATCTCTCAGCAAGCATTATGTTAAGTTTAGAATAGCTAAAATCAGTCAGAAGCCTGGTGGGAGCACTGACATATCTGAATAGGGTTCAGTTTGTGAGGAGGTGAGTCTTGCAATCTATTAAACAACGTGTTACAATATTCAGTGTAGGTACCACAAAGGCAGGGATTAATGTACACACATCCACACAGGAAACTTTGATGCCTTCAAATGCTCCTCATCTTCTGAAAAGCAGTCAGCAGCATCGCCTACATATTTCACAGCAGTCTTCCCACCTGGGCATTTCAGTCTGACAGTGGGAAGCCTTTTGAAATGATAGTGAGACATCTTGGTGTAGCTTGCACTCCAAGATCTAATAGCTATGGTTTGGGGTTTGTTTATATATCTGTACAAACATCTACAGACACAGAAGTAGGCAAGCCAAAGCTGCGTAATTTAGGATCAAATTTTGAACTTTAATGTCACAGATAAATAATGTGGTTAAAGTCTCCAAAGTAATTTGTCTGGTAGTAATGTTCTCCAGCAATAACTGCATAATCAAAACAGGAATTGATACTTTCATAGGTAGTAATAAGCAAAAAGTTCCAACAATATTTTTATCTGCAGAGAAATTTGGGTTGTGTAACTGCTCTCTAACTTTTTATCTTTTTTTTTTTTTTGAGGAAGTTTGATTAATTTTATGGATGCAGATAATTTTGGGGTAGAAAAGAATTTAAACTCAGATTCCCTACCCAGCATCTATCATTAGCCTGAGGAACAGACATCTAATTCTGTTTGATTTTTATCTTCAGTGTTTAGTATAGAGTAAGAAGTAGAGGGTGTATGAGCCTAAGACAAACACTAACCAAAATATCACTGCAAAATATTGGGCTTAAAAACTAAGTCTAACTGTTGTTCTAATGAGGGTAAAATGAAAGATAAAGTACATTCAATTGTATCCTCATTCTATACTTGCCCATTAAAGAAACATTCACCCCTTTAGCTGAAGCAGTGGCACAATAAATTTAAAGCATTCCAGCCCAATGTAATTGTTAATCTCTTTTACTCCTTTCTGGGCATTAAATTTATTCAAGTGTGAAGGAATAAGAAAATACCTATTAAAATCAGTGAAGTTTTCCTTATATGTAAGGCACACACATGTTGGTCCTTGATACTGATCCAAATCCATCTCTGTAATGATTAACTGACACTTCCACTACTCCTTTTAATTCCCCTACTCTGTTTCATAGGTGGAAAAGCTTTAAATTCACATGGCTAAAGAAATCTCTCTCAATTCCCCCTTCTTGCTGGCTTTGATTCCATGGCAGAGGAAACCCTTTGGTATCTTTGCATGTACCATGTTCCAAATCCCATGGGTTTATGTGACAATCTGTTAGCTGGGGGTTCTGGTACTTCACTGCTATTCCATTAGTAAAACTCAGAATTGTAAGCATATAGTGCACATTGTTAAAGTTATGTAGAATACAAAATGTAAAATATCCTGTCATAGAGAGCACCAAAATAGAAAAATAGGAGACATATTAGAAATAGGAGAAGAAGAAAGTGCAACAAACAGTGATCCCCCAAAATCCAATATGATTGGCAGTTAAGAGGTGGTTCATTTAAGTGAACCTGTGTGCAGTGCAAGTAAATGAATTAATAATCAAGGGAAAGTCTGTAAAAATATGTTTCAGATGATAGCTTTAAGTGAGGTTGATCTCTTTTAGATGACAAAGTTTGGTCTCTAATTAGGTTTCTATTCTTACAGTGATGGATATGAAGTACTTTCTGAATCTGTTTGACCTTCTTAGCCTGGGGAGCAAAATTATTTCCATAGTCCTTAATTTCACAGGAGTTTTGCATTTGTTGCCACAGAGAACTCTCACAAACAGGGAAGAAAGTTTAAATGGTTGAGAGACCTGCTTAACTCTGTGCACTAGGCACAGGCTTTATTACTGCTTGTTTGCCCGTGGAGCTCTTCCCCACCCTGTACATCTGCTTCGGTATTCGTGTTATCTCTCTGACTTGGGCTTGGTGGTTACTCACAGGGAGCCTCTGCACTTGCATCTATCTTCTGCATTTCTTAATTTCTTTTGGAAATACTCTATTCTCTCACCTTATTAATGTTAAAAGAAAAAAAGAAGGGGAATTTATTGCTAAAGGCAGCAGAATAGCGAACTTCTTGGTGGAGTACTGTGTCTTCCCCTGTGAGTGAAAGCTAAATTAGTTCTGAGGTGCTTTCACTCAGTGGAAGTGTAATGAGAGGCAGCAGCCACCTCTCCGTTAATAACGTGCCAGTCACACTGGGAGCGGCGCTCCGAGCCTGCTGGGAGAGCACAACCACCAGCACCAGCAGGTAGGAAGCAAAAAATAGGCTTAGGAGAAAAGAAACACAGGTGGAGATCAGGGCTCTGATGTTCCAGGGTGTAAAGTCATTTCTGTCTGATGAGAGGGAGTGACTCAGCCTGGCTGGAAGGGCCAAGTTGCTGCTAACTACAAAATCTCTGTAACATTACAGCAGCACTGCTGCTGCTCGAGAGGCCTTGGCAGCAGTGTGGGACATGGAGTGATTTCTGAATGTCTGTTTGTTTTCATTGCCTCTTCACAGTTAATTGTGTTATTTCATTAGTAAAACTGGGATGGTTCTGAGTTGTGCAGCCCAGTTCCAGAGTGTGGGTGTTGCTGTATTTGTCAAACACAAGGTGTTGGAAGAACCCGAGCATGATCTCTGTTTTTGTGGGATTCTCAGAGTAGTCCTCTTTCCTTTCTATTATGAATTCCATCTTACACTGAACTCATAAGGGTTAAGTTTTACATGGCACTCAGGTAAGAACACAGATGGTTGGTTCCTGCACTGTCTTCTTTCCATCTCTCCAAATCAGACAAACAGCTGAGTGAAAAATCTCATAGCCACAACTTCAATATGAATATTTAGGCTGGTATGTTAAACTCCAAGGAGCTGTGGGCATGAGTAAGGTAATCCTGCAGTTCTGTTGAACTACAGCAAAAAAAACCCAGAAGAGAAAAAAGTGCTTCTGTGGGTTGAGGAGCAGGAATAAACTTTCTCTTCTTTTGGTCCTCTTGAAATACCTGCTGGCATTAGTTGACAGCAAGTCTTATGGCTACTTTAAAAAAAGTCTTATTCCTTTGCATGGGAAGCCAGCACTAGTTTTCTGTCCAATTTTTCTAGTTTCTGGATTTATCTGTTTCTGTAGGAAAAAAATAGTGCATCAGATCTTTGAAGGAAAGGCTGTATCAGACTGTGCCATAGATGATAACCTTTCACTTTTGTTTCTCCGTGCTTCCACAGATATTTCTGAATCTGTGTCATCAATCTTAAAACTCTGTGGTTGGTACTAGGATTTTTGGATTTCTAGGTTAGTTGTCCAGTGTTACATACATAGGTCGAAAAAAATATGGGTAAATCCAGGAGAGAATTGTTTTTCAGATTGTGGTTCAGAAACTCATATAAAACTCTGATTTTGTTCAAAATGTCAGGCATCAAAATGGCTGCTATCTCATCTGTGAACATGGAGTATTTGTTGCACGTTGTAATTTTTTTAAGCATTTTTGGACGCTTTGAAGGTTTGAACACTTGAAGCACAAGGAGCAGAGACGCCAACTTAATAAAAAGTCTGACACATAAGGACATAGGGGCATGGCTGTGGCCTTCAGGGATCAGGTAGTGACACTTCTAATCACAAAACAGCCTCTCGAATATAATTTGCTGAACTCATTAGACAACATCTAGCAGAGAGGGAAGAAATAGCTGGGATTTCTAACACTTCTATATTTTATTTCTTGGAGACTTAATCTTGGGTCAACTTCCACAGAAATTACAGAGACTAAGGAATGAAGTAGGTTTATTATTACAAACAGCCACAGCAGCAATAAAATGGCATTCATTAGATTCATTTGGCTCCTGCTGTCTGAGGAAATCAGTGCATGGTTCCTTGCACTGGCAAGTACATGTACACTTTAAAGGAGCCCTGTTGCCTGTCTGCTCAGGCAAACCCCCATGAAAGTCAATAGGGATTTGTCTTGGGTGTCTCAGTGTGTGAGAGCACATCCCACCAATGGACAAGATGCTGATCAGCTGGTTTAGAATGTAATTCTGCTTTATTTCTATTAAAAGTATTCCTAAAATCACAAGTCTAGTAAAATATTACCCTCTTTTTGGATGTTTTAAATTCTGCAAAATACTTGGCCTTACTGTGGTCAAGAAGATTAAGTGGTATGAAGACTCAGGCATGTAAATAGTTGATTTATGAAAGCTCTGCCCATTTCAGTCAAGTGTCCAGGTTATGCCAATCTCATTTTACTTCTGGTGCTCTCTGTGATACTTGGGGAAGTATTTTCAGATGGTGCAAGTACTTGCATGTATTTTATGATTTCTGCTTCCTTGTGATTAGCTTCTAGTGGCTTAAGAACGCATTAGAGACATAAATTGCATATTACAGCACAGTGCCCTCAGCTGTCACCTCAAAGTACTATCATCCATCTTGAGTACACTGGAGTCTGAGGCTGGAGTTTCTCTTAGGTAAAAATTCAAAATGAGAAGAGCTACAACTCAGCATTGTCTTCTGCTTATACCTCAGGAAGAGTAAACACACTGTTGCAGAGGTTCCTACTGGGGACTTGACCAGTGGATGCTGGCTGGAACGCTTGGGAAGAATTGGTGTTTTAGTGCAAGCCTAAGGAAAACATTGCTTGAAGCACCTGGGTGAAATCTCTGGCATTTTGCTTAACCTCAACCATCCGTGTGACCCTCCAGGCATTTCTGCAATAGAATCCATTCCTGCCTCTTCCCCTCTCCTGGGCAAAAAAAAAAAAAAAAAGAGAAAAAGAAGCATTGGAGGCATTGATGTTTTCTTCCCTTTGTGCTTTGGGTGTGACAGAAGTGCACTAACAGAAGTGCTCTGGATTGGTAGATCCTTGTCTATTCTAAAATTGTCCCAACAGCTACTACAATTAACTCTTCAGTCCATGATAAAGCAATAGAGATAGCCATCAAAAACTTCCTTTTTGCCTGATTTCCTGCTTTTATCTTCAGCAGCTGTTTGTCATAGATGTCATGGCTGTTTGATAGATTAGACTCTATATCATATTCTCATGGCTTTTACATGCAGAGAAATGAGATGTGACGGCTTCTTATGGCTTGATTGCATCAGTAGCCAACACTGTGAACCTCCAGTTTTAAAAGCATGAATATTTGGTCCAGGAAAGTTTTTTAGTTGAGAGTTCTGGCAGACTAGCCACAGCAGCTTAACCAGAATTATTCAAGATATTGAGTAACAACTCAATATCTTGAATAATTCTGGGAGTAACAACTGCTGCAGATCTGGGGGGGAAGAAGAACTGCCTTTGGTGGTGTTGAGTTCTCTGTTGGCATCAGGCTCGATGTTAGAGCAGACCTGGAGCAAGGGCTCTTGCAGGCAGCATTGGTGGTAGTGGTGTCAGGGTCAAAAGGTTCAGTGCAATGTTCCCATGGTGCTGAAAAAGTAAAAGCTTTCTGTATCAATAAATGTAATAATTTGTAAGGGATTTGCCTGCCTGTCTACCTGGTTTTGCTACTTTGATTATAGGGTGGCCAAGCAGAGGCAGAATAAATCTATGGAACTTTTAAGTGCCTGTCTTTCTGAATTACTAATCATTTGGCACTATCCAGCAGTATGAGCATGAAGGAAATAACATGTTCTGTGAAGAAAACCTTGGTGATGGATCAGTCTAGGAAGCATCTTGGCTGTGTTTCAGATGTAAATCCTTCATTGACAGCATTGGAAGCTTCATTGATTTAGTCAATTTACAAACACTACAATTCCTTCTCCATTCTGCCCCCATGAAAGTCCATTTCATTTTATATGGAGAAACTATGTAAGAAAAATGCCCTTAGGGCAATGTTAAAGAAAGAAAAATACACAAAGCCAGAATGGAGGAAGCATAAAATATGACTCCTGTTTTGTTTTTTTTCTTTTTCACAATATTCTTTGTGCTGTTCATAGATAGAGAGAGCAGTATAGAATAGTGTGTACGGTTTGAGAGTGTCAACATAAGGATATGTAAAGTTTTTAACATTTAAAGCTTTCTTCTCAACATATGCAATATAAATATCTGTGAGCAGACTGAACGTCTAATAAAGTTGGCCACAGGTTATACTGCTGCAATCCAGTAACATGACAAGCAAGTTTCATGATTATATGGTCAAAGGAACAAAGTTATGTGTTTCTTATTATGTGTAAATTAGATTAATACAAGTTTTCTTGGTTGTGTAGACATTACAGACATTACAGGGGAAAGGAAAAGCACAACAAATTACAGCATGTCTGTGTATTCGTACTTGCATTTCATCAAAGCATGATAATGTTGATAGAGAACAACAAACAGGAAGGAACAGGAAAAGTGGGTTTAGGTCATGCTTCCAGCATGACTACCTTCTGTTGTATTTACAACACTTGAGGAAAGAACTGCAGAGTACTTGCCTCTGTGTGATCTTCATAATTTTTCACCACGATACTGATAAAATTTTCATATGGAGAGTTGCTTCCATTTCATATGCTCTAGAAACAATAAAAAGTCAGTATTTTTACCTTGGTGAAAACAGACCAAATTAAATGCATCAACATATTGTGACACTGAACACTTGATCAAATATAGTAAGTAGGTGCTATAACAGAAAACTTCCAGTTATGCAGAATTATTTTGAGAGCTGAATGGATGTGTGACAGTGCCCTTACTGGAGGATGCTGAGTTCAGTAAAAATGGAAATCTACAATGTGAACATTATAAATCTATTATAAAGCATAAATGTGCAATGGAGTGGTTAATAGAATACAAGAAAGAAATTAAATGGTGTCATGATAAAATTTGAATGTTTGAGAGCCTAGATATCTTTTTAAAATGCTGTTTTCCTCCAGGTGCAGGAGTGCCATTGTTTTGGTACAGCCTGCAACAGTGGCATGCAAATGCACACCACTCCCAGTTATTGTGCGTAGCTCAGCTTGTGGAGCTGGCAAAACACAAAATATGCTGCTATGGCATGTCGAGTGTAAAAAGTGAAGCTGTTATTAAACCAGAAGTTATGTTAATTTAACTCCATTAAAAGATTTGGGATGGAAAGTAGGTGTCTGCATTGGAAGGATGAAAAGAAAGCAGCTAGCAAAAGGAGTCATTTGACTATTTCTGAGAAGCTGGACACAGGCCCAAGTTTTATTTATCCACCCATCTTTAAGGAGTAGCTGTTGAAGAAACATCTTCCAAAGGAAAGGTAAATATTTTATGGGTGCCTTGTACATAAAGGGTTAGCAGTGATCACAAACCAGCTGTTCCAGCTGTGTGGGGTGGTGAACCTGGTTAGTGGTTGTTTTCCTGCACCAAGTCAACCCTTAACAGTCAATATAAATCTGCTAGTTAGGCACCATCTTTGTACACTCTCGGAAGACTTTCTGGAGTGCTAAAAAGTTACATGGGTATAGCCCTCTAAGGTGATTCCTGCATCAGCATCCCAGCAGCAGTAAATTGTGCAGAAAGTGAGAGAGGAGCCGTGCAGGATTAGTGAATCCAGAGAACTGAGATGGGTCATGTCAGGCCTCTTGGGATGCACAGAGTGGGGGTTATTGAATGCACCCAACCTTGGTTTAAAGCATCAGGAACTTAAAATTCTATTACTGTCCACATTAAGCTATCTTCTAACAGAAAGGTAAACTCCAGTTGAGTCTGTGTGCCAGAATTTTGGATAAATATTCCCCAAACACCTGATTCTACTGAAAGGCTGTGTGCAGTGTGGCTTTACCTGCCATCCTGTGTCAGCTTTCAGATGGTGATAGGCGATTAGAAAGCTGATTCACCTTGATGGCTCTTTCCACAGAACACGCTATAAGCCTCTTGCTTTGTTTGCAATCTTTCTCACTCTCGTTTACAAGGTCAGGACTGATGTTTTGGTTGTTTTCCCAGCAGTGTTCTACTGACCCATTTTGCTTTAATCCCCTGATGTCACTGAAATAAACTGAGGAGGGGGAGATTTCAGAACTCGAAACAATTTCCTCTGCTGTTGTGCTCTGCAAATTAATTTGATACTATTATGTAAGCGTAATCATCTACTCTAATCACATCACAAGATTGAGAACAGACAGAAATAACAGAAGGGAACATTCTGGATAGTGAAAGGGAGTCAGTGGAATAGGCTGTTGGTCGGGACTGGAACACTTCTGAGATTCAGTGTTGCCAGTAGTCGCTTGTAGCAGTCGTCTCCCTCTGATGAAGACAGCGTAGCTGTCTGAGTTAGAGCCTTTTACTCACTACAGCCATCTAATATTATTCATGAGGTTTTTATTTTTGTCTCAGGCAGAGAGCTGCAAAGTGCTCGATTTTCTAGTGGAAGATGGTAGAAAAAAAAAAGCGAGCATTCTTTGATCTTGTTCCTCATACATTTATCTGCATTTTATGAGTATGTGAGATTTTGTGCTACCACTGGCTGTCCTTCTCTGAGAGTAAACAGATTCATAACTGAAAGCAGAGAGGCAGATGGGCCCATAGTCCTCTCTCTGAAATGTCTCTTTGATTAATGTCACTAGCAGGAGCTTACTGGCAGATGTTTCATTAAATCATTTCTGAGCAGAGTTAGCTTCTTGAAATGTAACCTCCACATCTTTCATTCAAGCAGAGATCAGGGAAAAGAGAGGGTTTTTCCTTGCAGATGAGTTTGATATTTATGGGTTTTTCTTCTGCCAGTGATACTCTGGCTGCAAAGTTTCCTTCTTGCAGCCTATGGCAGAACTACAATGTGTGAACTTCAGGCAGCATTTCAGAAACTTGTACATGGAGTACACACAACTCTGTGTGTACAAAGTGTGCAGACTTGGAACCCCACTTTGGTTGTTGTCTCTGGTTTAGATGTAACAGAAGTTCATGTTGTGTAAATGCAGTGCAATCTGCATTCCAGCTTGGCCTCAGAATGAGTGAACACAGATGTTCTCTGCTGCATGCTTTGACCTCCTTAGCATAATTTCCTCTGGAAAAGTAAATGGAAGAGAGGGGATTATGAAACAGAACAATACATTTGAAGGCCTGATGGAACCAAGCCTGAGCTGTGAGGCCTTTGCTTTTATTCCTGATACTGATTAGTGCTGTAGCACCACATAACCTGACACATTTGGTTGTCAGATCCTCATATGTAAACATTCCCATCACCCCCATCCCATTTAAATTTTAAATTTTAAAAAACTCGCTGAGTTTTTCAGGTGTTGAAAAGCAGAATCTGACTTTGGGATGGGATTTCAAAGCTTTCTACTTCTGACCCCTTTGTTAAAGCCAACTGAACATCATTTAGCCTGCCAGGTCATTATGGCAGAACCTAAGCAATACTTTGGAGTCACTTAACCTTATATTCCGCTTTTTGCTTCATGTGATATTTTAATTTTTTTAATTTATTATTTTATTTATTTTTTTATTGGAGGTTTTATTGGCATTTTAAGAGCTAAGCTGTTTATTAGAGTAGAAAGATTGTCTGTTGCATTAAGCAGTGTAATGTGTCATAGGGTGCATAGGGAAGGAGTTATAAATTTTATTGTCTAAGATGCTGCCCAGTTTAATGCCCAAAAAATCATTACTGCCTAATGGTGGCCTAGTTTCTTTCAGAAATTAATTGGTGATGCAAAAACAATATCTGTTAGAAGATTTAACCATGAACTGACCTTGCATACACCTGCTATTAAGCCTGGAAGAAAAGAGCTTTCTTGGAGAGGCAGAGCATGGCAAGGAGAGCACGGCAGGTGACCTTATTGCCATAGGTACACAAATGACTCAGACTTTCTTTGCATGTGCAAGAACCTGGTGTTTGAGCGAGATGTTGAAAACACATGTGCTTGCCGGGCAAAGGAAGAGTTTCCTTGTGACTCACTGTCTTGTCAAGCCCAAATACGATTAGCAAACCTTGGTTACCTTGTGGCAAGCTTTCAGACTAGGAGCAGGAGAGGCTGAGGGAACGCAGTGGAACTAACTTGAAAATAGAGTTGTTATGAAAATAGACTGATCTGTTCAAAGAATATCAATTTCTGTGCGACAAGATTCTTCATTTAGCAGGTTTCCGCTGTACAGTAAAGGACATTACCATTTCAAAGGCCCCAATAAGCTTCTGGCTAGCAGAACCAGCAGCATTATTTCATTACAGGCTCTTTGCTGAAATTGAGTCTTCCTGCCGTGGTTTGGACTTCTACTCTGCATAAGTATAAAAGGCTTTATTTCTGGCATGCAGTGTAACAAAGCAATTACTGTTATTTACCTCTGTTCACTCAGAGAGCCATTTCACAGAGGCTGTGCTGCGTTTGACCAAACCTAACAGAATTGTTACTCCTGTCTTTAATGATCTCCCAGGCACTGGTTCACATCAAGGAATATGAATGGCCTTTCCAAACAAAACCATAAGCCTTGATATAGTGTGAGTTTTGTATTCTAAATGGACAGTCAAAGTTCTAGCACAAGATCAGTTTTTAGTTTACATGCCCCTGAAGCTCTTTTATGTTACTTGACTGCTTTTTTGTGTAGGATTATTTTGCTTTTGAATGTATAGTTTGCATGTTGTGGTTTCCACCTCCACTGGGCAGTTAAGTGTTTATCATTGTTCAGAGACTTTAATGACCCTTACATTAAATCTGATGGTAATTTATAAAATGACCTTACAGAATGGAGTGTACAACCTCAAGTGTTCCCCTAGCTAAAAAGGTCTGTGGGGATGGTAATTGATTCTCCTTTTCATTTTTCTTTTTCCATCGTAACATTTCTTCTCAGACAGAGTTTTAGTTTCAGATCTGTGTTTTGACTAACGACCAGTGAATACTCAGGAATAAATTACAGCTACCTGTGGAAAATATACCTTCTGTCAATGCGGTGTAACTGGAGGCAAAAACACTGAAAAATACCAGACATGTAGAGACCATGAGCTTGAATATATGACAATTTCTCTGTACCCAAATGTGTGAAAGTCTCATAAACTGATCAACAGAAAATGCTACAGACATTACATGTATACCCATTTGTGGAAATTATTATGAAAAGGGTGCTCTAAAGCAACAAAGGGCATGGGGAAATAATGTTTCCCCTCAGAGCTGTTGCAGATACAGTCTCATGGCTAACTTAATAAAACACATGGTGAGCAGAGGACAACTTGAGGCAACCAAAGAGAACACAGACTGTGCAAGTGAAGAATTGCATCACAGTGGGATTTCTCTCGAATAGCTGAGCACGTGCAGTGCCTGGTAGATCAGTACAAGTCCTGCAGGATGATTTCATGTCAGGCTGTGTGGGAGAGGGGCCAAACCTCGACTTCCTGTGTTTGTGTTGAAGCTCAAGGGGCAGAGGTTCAGCTGCTGTCACTCTGCCTCTTGGAGGGGGCTCTGCTCCTGGTAGCTCATGCTCATTTTTCACTCCAGTAAACACTTTGAGAAACAGGAAGCACTGGCCTTGTCTCAGAACCATAGGGTAGTGCAGGTGAAGAACATTGAAACGTACTGTTCAGATGAAATTACTGAGATTATTTTTGAAAAGCACAGAGCTTTTACAATTATTTTTGTCAGGAAGTTTTTGGGGGTTTTTTACAATTCTTTTTCCAGAAAATCCCTGAAACATTTTTACATTTTTCTATTCTCATCCATATTCAATAAGGATAGAGAAGTTGGTGAAAAGGAAGCACAAGACACAATTAAGAAGCCTTGGTCCCAAACTTAGCTCTCGTGGGTTTCCTGTTTGCACTGAACATTATGGGGAAGAGGGTATGGAGTGTGTTTTACAAGCAGCCCAAGCAGGCTTGACCTCACTTCCAAATTGCTAAATATCCTCCAGGTGAGACAAGCAGCACACCACCCAAAGCCACAATTTGGCAAGGCAAGTGCTCACACTTGAGGAGATTGGGAGTCCCTTGAGTACAGATCATGCACCCTCTACATTCACTTCAGAACCAGCTCTGGTGTGTATTAGAATGAGCTCAGTCTTCTCCAGTAGTTGAATTTCAGTCATTTTATATAAGTCTTTAATCCATCCTTCAGTGTTCTTTTTTAATTACAAACATACATGTAACCAGTCAATGAGCAGGACTATCCCCCTTGGTTAAATAATAGGTACATGGCTGTGATCTGAAGAGACTGGATCCTGACTGGAATGGCAATGGTTTGCTAATTTACCTTTTCTTCTCAAAAGGTCAAACTCTTTTAAATCACAAGTGAATTCATGAAAGCCAAAGCCTGTTCATAACTAGGAAAAAGGGAGAATTTGCCATAAAGATTATTCTCTGTGAACAGTTCACTCAGGTCTGCTTTGCATATTACAGAGTCTGTAACTAAAATTCTATTTCTCCTATCCAGAGAGATTTCATTGAGTGTCAGTTGTTTATAGGTCACAGTGATTCACTTCTGTAAACGGAGTGGCTGCAGAGCACACCTGGTGACATTAATGGCTCTCTTCCTCCTCTAAGTAATGCTGCTTAGAAGTCACTGAGGCTGAAGTCAGGTCTGAAAGCATTTCTGAAAGCAAATGAGCCAATTACAGCAGAATCAGAAGAAAATCAGCTGCAATTGGAGATGCATGAAAACCATTTAGTCACCTGCAGGTATCTTGCTGGGGAAAAAAAAGGTGTTTATGGGAGAGCAGTTGCTTTCAGGGCAGCTGCATCAAAGGCTTGGAGTGCCTTAGCCTGCCTGTTATGGGCTCTGCAGATCCATGGTGTATTTCCCTCGTTACCCAAATGTCCTCATCTGCCTTGAGTGTCTTTTAGACAGAGCAACCTAGTTAGAGAGCAGGGTATCAATTACTGCTAATCTCACTTAACTTTCTTTGGAATATTCACCAATTAGTATCTTTCTCTCCTCCTGTCTTTCTCCCTTGCCAATTTCTAAGTTATGTCACAGGATTGCCAATGAAATGTAAATCTGCATAACCTGCTCAGCCTTTTGGTGTCATTTGTGTGAGCTCAGAGCTTTTTCTAAACAGGAAAAATGTTTCAGCTCTTGTAACCAAGCCTGCATTTTCCCAGGCCCGTATTTTGAGTACACAGTACCTGAGACAGCACTGAGTTCATTCACAGGGTGAGGGTCTTCAAAGCAATGGAGAGTCTTATCTGGGCTCTTAACACTGTTGGTGTGAGCGTGCTCAGAGAAGGGAGGAACAGAGCAGTGTCAGGAAAATGCATATATCCTCTGAGCTTTGATACCCTTGCACTGAGCTGGGGGGAATATCTTATGTGGTTTCTTTGGGTTTTTTTACTCTTTGACAACTTCAGGACAACTTTGATAAACTGAAATTCTGAGAACGGTAGGTTTGTTTGCTGTGCAAAATGTAGGTGAACTGTAGTTCAGTGGTTAAAAATCCCCACAAACCTCAGAAGTTAAATTTGATTGCAAAGCAGCTTTATACTAGGAGTAATTCCATTGTCAGCCTGTCAGTAATCCAGGTAACAGGCTTGCTTGGCTTTGGATAACCAATAACAAAGCTGGGGGAGATGTAGTGGGCCTATGCTTAGGGTGCCTAACATTTTAAATGAGATTTTTTTTTCCCCTTAGAATAACACATCTATTGTTTGCAGAATGCTTTTGCAATTCAGCAGGGGAAAATTTATGTAAAGAAATGTTTCATCAGTATTCTGTTCATTTTTGAGTTAAAGTGTTAAAATTATTGTCTCCCTTTTTTGTTTTATGCTGCACAGGAGGGAGTTTAGAGCCTGCTTATTTAACAAATGAGTGAGAGAAGAATCAGGTTCTAGCTGCCATCAGCATCTAATACATGCTGAAAGCTGCAGAAAAGCCAGCAGGGAGATGCTGTAGTGTCTGCAAAGATCAGTGTCCCATCTCACTAGCTCCTGGAGGTGGGGCTTCCACCATGCCTGCTTCTTGGGGAAGAAGTAGAAAAGGGCTTCCATGTGGAGGAAAACAAAATTTGAACATACAAATCTCCCACCCCTGTTTCCAGGCTAACATTTGTCATTGTTGAGTTGCCTTCATACATTACTCCTTAGCATCAATTTAGCCTGTATTTAGCTGACTGGTACTTTAAGCTTATTTCTCAGATGATTCCTGGCTCTCTGAGCCACATCATTAAACCTTTTTGCCTCAAACCAGAAAATACACATTGCACACCTTTGAAAACAAATGTACCCTGAGCAGGAGACAGCCCTGTTGCTGCTTTTTTGTAGCACCACAGGGCAGCCCAGCAGCAGTAGTTTCAAGAATGCACACACACACCAAAATGCTCTTTAATGTTTAAGAACATTTCCAACAAGGATTACTTTTTTCCATGTAAGTCAGCCCCAGCCCATATGGTGGAATTTACTTGCACAGTGGATTCACCATGATTCTTTTCTTAAAGGGGAACCCTTTAATTGAGCCAGCAATTGTTTTACATACACACCAAAAAATATCTGATAATCCCTTTAAGTTTTGTTTCTTATGCAAATTGGTCTTCTGATACTGTTATTTTCTAGGTATTGCCAAATGTATTTATATTCTTTTAGTTCTCTAACTGCAATCAATATCTATTCTTTATAATAGAGGTACTTTTTGCTTGCTGTGGGTAAAAAAAAAAAATCAATAGCAGGTAGTCTCTCTCAGTGGCAATTATCCTTTCTAGTTATATTCTTGTTATATTCATAAAAGCAATAGTTGAAAGCAGGTGAATTAATGCTTTATTTGCTTCTGTCAGTCACAGAAAATGTTTCCATGTCAGGCTTCTGGCGAGACACGAGGGCTCTGTTTAACCACAGAGGCAGAAAATTTCTTCCTACTTACTGTGACTGCTGAGTGTGCAGGTGCTTAAGCAGACACCACCTTCAGGTACCCAGGGCAAAAGTGCTAATAACTGCACAACTTTTAACAAAGAAAACTTTGAATATCATGAGTGGCATTCTGTGAATGCACAGCCTGAGTGGGCATAGCAGGGTGTGCGTGTTCACCATTCAGAGCTGACCTTCATTCATAGTGTGGCCATTTTTGGCTATTTCCTGATGTTTCCTAATGTTAGCTGTTTAGTGTGTTTGCTCTCAGTTCTTTTTTTTTGAGTATGAAAAGAAGGCATTAGGAATGATAGGTCATTAATGAGGTAATTCTGTTCTTCATTTCACTGCTGGCTGTGTTACTACCTTGTGAGATAAGCTAGCAAAAAGAAAACACTGACTAGTGTGGCAATTTCCTGTGACAAAATCACTGCAGCTTCACTCAGTATTTCTGAATCAGAGGAGATGTTGCATTAAATAATAATTCCTCCCTAATTCTGTAACTTCAGTTTCAGCAGCCTGGTGGTGCAGGCTGAATAGAAGCTTACACTTGCCTTCAAGTTCAGTTTTTGGGATTATCTGAGGAATGCAACTTCAATATCAATTCAAATTATTCAATGACTATATTAAATATTATCACATAGAAAATAATAGGAATGGGAGAATACATTGAATGCCTCAGGGTGATGTGACTTTGGTGTTATTAAATATTGATTGAGAACATGCATTTAGGTTAAGATAGGGTTTCAAAGGAACAAAAAAGGCTTAATATTTTCAGACAGGTCACACTTTAGGATGTTCTGTTGTTTCTCATTTTCCAGGGAGGTAGCATTCCTTTTTCCTGAATTCTTACGCAGATATTTTGACTGATATGGGAAGAAATTTTTGCATTATTTGCTCTCTGCAACTAATACTGTGCTTAGACATTTCTTGATGCAGAACTAAATTTTGGGGTTTTCCCTTTAATCAGGGTTTAATTCTTGCTTTGAAAATAATACCTTCTTTGGTTCACCAGCAGGAAATCAGTGTTAATAACAGGGATTGCCTTTTTGGTTTTTACTGTTGTTCTGTTTCCTCCAGAGGAGTAATATATTTTTCCAGACAGTACATTCTGCTGACCGCACAGTGCAGCCTCCAGATTTCTGTGAAGCTGATGTTTCATAAACCATGTGAGCCAAAACCCTCAGGCCCTGCCTTTCTGTTGTAAGGTGTTTTTAAAAAAAATGATAAGAAAACATTCCTGCTCCATGACACAGCCTGTGGAGGAAGCCTTAGAGACTGCCACCCTTACATTGGCCCTGGCTTGGGAATAATGTCCTCCAAAAGTTAATTGTGTGAGAATCTAGTGACCATTAAGAACTGATTACTAATGTGCCTTACATGAAGAATATATGGAACATTAGTGGATAACTTCATATCATGATACAAAAATTCAGTTAGAAGTAATTTCTGCTGCTATGTGTCCTTGTTCATACATCTGAATCTTAGAGGGGAGCACATCTGCATTTTATCAGAGAGGATGTATGGATAGAATGATTCCAAAGGATCAAGGAAAAAAAGAAGTGATGTCTGTAGAGTCCTTCCTTTGGGGACAGACTTTAGACAAGCTGTTTTCTGGACCTTTTCAGTCCTCCAGATTGGTTGTAGAGTCCACTTTTAAAATATTTTCACTGCCAGATGTTCTTGTGAAATCACTGCATGTGTCAACATGTCAATTTGGGATTTCATACTGGCTTCATACATAAATGAAAAGCCTTCATCCAGGAGGGAGCACCTTCTCCTAGGCCTTGCTTCTTTTCTGCAGCTTGGCTAGAGCTCAGACTTGTTTCTAAGTCATTGGAAATACCATAGCAATGTGTGCCCAGTTGCCCAAGAATGTAGGTGAGCCCAAGCAGGGGTCTGCTGTGGAATGAAGGTATGTTGAGAATTCAGTTTGCTGCCTACAGTGATATCCCACATTTATTAAATGAAATATGAAATACAGATGGAAGTCATCACAAAGATGTATGGCCAAGTTTGTCTGCTGAAGTGGGTGCAACACACTGATTTATACTGGAGATTAATTTCACTCCTAAATAGAAGAGACTTTTGGGGAAAGAAAAGGAGTGTACCAGGCAGCACTGTCAGAATAAAAGGAAATCAGTGTGCTAATTGGAATGACTGATGATAAAAAAATCAGCTATCTAAATATTTTGTCTTATTTTTTTATAAATGAGAGTTAAACTGCTGTGTGTAAAAAGTAGCTACAAACCCTAAAATAGCTGTTCAAGAACAACTGGCAAGAATTAGCAATCAAATCATTGTACATGTGAAAGTTATTACAGCTAAAATAAAAAAAAATTTAGATCAGGGTTAATTATAAGATGATGCAGTAGTATAATTAGTATTCTTCCTATGGAGGATTATGGGTCCTTCTAAATGCCCTTTTTGATTGCCTTCTTCCCTTTTTTAATTTCCTCCTTGTCCTTTTTGATTATCTACCCCATGACCCTCAGGGCTCCTAAATGTAATACAATTGGAATAACATTTTTGTTAGAGGTGTTTTTTTATATAGGCTATTAACCTCTTGCTTACCAAGCACTGAGAAATTCTTTTCTGTGAGAGCTCCAGGAGCCATAGAGGGACTCACTGGAATCCCTGGAGTTTTTATGTAGTGCAGCTTCTTGCCTGTCCCAAAGCAGTCTCCAAGGATATGTTAGGAACTGATGTGCATGAGAATGAGCAGAGAGAGAGGAGAACTTCCTTGGGGTGTATTTTACATCTTGGCAAGATAAGATCTAGTGGATCTTTGATATTTCCAAGGCTGCTTCAGTGGTCTGACTCTGAGCATTAGAGTTTAATATAAAAGGCTATTGTCAATTATTCTTTAATAGGATTTTTGGAATATTCTT
This sequence comes from Chloebia gouldiae, assembly GCA_003676055.1. Taxonomy (NCBI): domain Eukaryota; kingdom Metazoa; phylum Chordata; class Aves; order Passeriformes; family Passeridae; genus Chloebia; species Chloebia gouldiae. The sequence continues at coordinate 2,325,927 of QUSF01000015.1, forward strand.
TCTTATTGTTATTACCTTTAAGAAAAATAGGCTGAGGTTTTTTTCCAGAGGGTAAGTTTCTCGCTTCTTTGGTATCCTTAAGAAGACAGCAGGACCTAATACCTCAGTCCATTTTGGATCCCATGAAAAACAAGGTTTATTTCCTTTTTATGTTTCCTTCATGTGGAGTAATAACTAATATTTTGCTGTTCAATAAACATCCCTATTTTGTATGTTTCTCTTGGGGCTGAATTTTTTGTGGAGGTTCACTCTGTTGAGAAGGAACATTGTATGTACCTGGACAATTAGATGTTGTTATTTTCCTGAGGTGCCTTTCAGTTAATATTGTTCAATGTATACTTTAAAACCAATGGGAGGGGCACCTCAAAATACAGAGTGCTGGTTACTAATGAAATTAAGGACACATTCTTGCTTATTCTCATTTAATATCCTTTACTTAAGTGTAATGAAGAGACAACCATCTCTGTTTATAAATTCTTGCCCATTTCAATCAAGGGCTAGAGCTCTGGTACTTTGAGATATTGTTATCCTCTACTCATTGTCTGTTTTTCCAAGCTTGAATAAACTTGTACTTCATGTATGCAAAAAGAATGAGGTCTTGTTTTCACTTGACCAACAACTGGTCATAACTTTTCTGTGCAAATCTAAATTCATGAGCAAGGAAAGCACTGTGAGCTCTCTTTTAATTTACCCTGCCTGTAACCAATACTGATGATTTCTTGTATTTGGCGTTTGCATGAGACTTGTCAAAATCCAGGTTCCTGCCTTCTCATGCTACATCCCTTCCTCTAGGTAGTCTCTTGAACAAAAGCATCATGTGCATATGTTTCAGTACAGTTTCTTTGCATAGCTAAAAAGATAGGACTTAAAATATAATTAAGTTATCTCTTTAGGATGGTCAGCATTTTAATGCTTAAATGGAAAGGTCATTGTTTTTCACTCTGTCAGTAATGCAAGTCAACTGAATTACACCAGTTCTCAGTGCATCCCCAATGGGAAGTTACAGCTGATGGGAGAGTTCCCAGAATCACAAGGTTGGAAGAGATCTTCAAAATCAGCGAGTCCAACCCAGCCCTAACACCTCAACTGAACCCTGGCACCGAGTGCTACATCCAGTCTTTCTTTAAACACATCCAGGGATGGTGGCTCCACCACCTCCCCGGGCAGGCCATTCCTGTACTTTATCACCCTTTCAGTAAAAAGCTTTTTCCTAATATCCAACCCATGTTTCCCTTAATCCAGCCTGAGGCTGTGTCCTCGGGTTCTGTCATTGCTGCCTGACAGCAACCCCATCTGAGCACAGCCACCTTTCAGGGAGCTGTAGAGAGTGACAAGGTCACCTCTGAGTCTCTTCTTCTCCAGGCTGAGCACCCCCAGCTGCCTCAGTCGTTCCTCACAGGGTTTGTGTTCCCAGCCCCTCTCCAGTCTTGTCACTCTTCTCTGGACGCGCTCCAGCATCTCAACGTCCTTCCCAAACTGAGGGGCCAGAGCTGGACACAGCACTCAAGGTGTGCCCTCACCAGTGCTGATGAGTACAGGGGAACAATGACCTCCCTGCTCCTGCTGGCCACACCATTCCTGATCCAGGCCAGGATGGCCTTCTTGGCCACCAGGGCACACTGCTGGCTCATGTTCAGCCAGCTGTTGACCAGTGCCCCCAGGTCCCTTTCTGTCTGGGCACTGCCCAGCCACACCATCCCCAGCCTACAGCAGTGCAGGGATTATTGTGGCCAAAGTGCAGGACTGGGCACTTGGACTTCAGTAGACGTCATCATACTGAGCTCTGTCCATCCATCCAACTGTTCAGGTCTCCCTGCAGAGCCCTCCTACCTTCCAACAGGTGGACACACGCTCCCAGCTTAGTGTCATCTGCAGATTTACTAATGAAAGGCCCAATCTCCTCATCCATGTGGTCAATAAAAATATTGAACAGAGCTGGCCCAGCACAGAGCCCTTAGGGACACCACTGGTGCCTGTCCCCAGCTGGATGCAGCACTGCTCACCACCACTCTCTGGGCCGGCCATGCAGCCAGTTCTGAGCCCAGCACAGAGTGCTCCTGTCCCAGCCGTGGGCTGCAGCTTTTCCAGGAGTGTGCTGTGGGAGACAGTGCCAAAGGCCTTGCTGGAGTCCAAACAGACACATCCACAGCCTGTCCTGCATCCCCCAGGAGGTCACCTGGTCATGAAAGGAGACCAGGTTGGTCAGACACGACCTTGCCCTCCTAAACCCCTGCTGGCTGGGTCTGACACCCTGGCCATCCTGTAAGTGCTGTGTGATGACACTCAGTGTAAACTGTTCCATGACCTTACCGGGTACTGAGGTCAGGCTGACTGGCCTGGAATTACCAGGATCCTTCTTTCTATCCTTTTAGTGAATGGGCTCACATTGGGCAGCTTCCAAGTCACCTGGAACCTCACCAGTGAGCCAGGAGTGCTGGTAAATTATGGAGAGCGGCTTGGCAAGCTCATCTGCCAGCTCTGTCATCTCCCTGGGATGGATCCCATCCGGCCCCATGGATTTATGAACATCCAAGCAGCCCTAAAGACTGAAGCAAAGAAGGCAGTTTTCTCTGTTGGTGTTTCTGTGCAGGTGTTTTGCCAGACAGATTTGTTTAAGAGTCACACAGGTGCCATTTCAACACAGTGACACTAATCTGGTGACATTAAACCATATTCATTAGTGCTGGTTGAGGATGAAGGAAATCAGAAAACTTTTAAGACAAAGTCTTCTACTCTGTGTTAGCTTGTATAAATATTGGCTGAAATTTCCTTAACCACCTTAATTTAAAAAAAAATAATTTTAATTTTAAAAAGTGAAACTTGAACAGCTTTAGATATGAAAACACAGTCAAGTAGCAGTAAATAAAGCCTGATTGATCCATCACCTTCTGCAGTGCTGGCTTTGATTAAGCAGGTGTGAATGTTAGCATGGAATTGAGTCTGCAGTATCTCCTGGATACCTGGAAAGAGCTTTGTGATGAAAGGGTGAAATCATTGTTTTGTTTCTTGAAGCAGAATTGCTCTTACATTTCATGTTTTTCAGTGTCTGTGATCTGCTTTTCATTGAAGGTAATTATCAAGCAGATACTAGGAAAGCCACATGTTATTAGACATAAATGTGGGGCCAGGAGAGGAGAAAGGATGATCTGGTTAGGGAGCACCAACCAGTTTACCTCTGTTCAGAGGTGCAACAATGTCATCATTGCCTGTTTTATGCCAGTGTGAAGGAGCTGATATAAGCTCCTCTGAAGAAGGAAAGCCAGAAACAAACTCTTAAAAATTTCTGTACGAAGGTAGTATAGTTGAGGTATTGGTGTTGAATGCTACTAAAGAAAGCAATCCTAGCCAAAGAGCATAGAGTTAATCTTTCATGTGGAAAAACACCATACTGATGTTATATAAGTGTTACCAGGTAAAATTAATAATTTTTTAATAAGTTTAAGTGGACCTTACTGTGTTTTGTAATATTTTTTAAGGAGGAAATTTTTTTTTCTTCTTTTTCTTTAGAACTTCCATGCCAATAGAATATTTGTGTCACATGGGCAATATAAATTTGCTGGAAGTCATTGGCTGCCACGCTTAAAGCATTCTTGGGTGTCTGTACTCACTTTGAGGTATTTTAGAATGAAAAAACTGGTTTTTCAGGCTGCCAGACCTGGAAGCTTAGGTAGGAAGACTGCTGGGAAGTTTCCCAGTTCTGCTGAGATCTGGGCAGTGCTGAAAATGAGTAGCTTGGCCATGGCACTGGTAGACTCTAAACCTTTCTCTTGGCATGTCCCAGTTAGAGAGAGCTGAGCTGGGGAGTTCTGGAGCGCTCTTTTGGTGCAGTCCAACTTGAGTTTCTTCACTCCTCCTCCTGTCTCTGGTTGTGTCTCAGAATGGAGTGGTGCTTTCAGGTGGTTTGTGTTATGCTTGTGAAACTGAAAGAAGGAAAAGGAGCAGACTGCGCCGTTTCTGGAATGCCCTGGCAGCCGCTCTCAGGACCAAAGAGCTGCGTGTGCACAGCTCACAGCTTGGCTTCTGGGGACCAGCGTGCCCTTGCCTTGCTTTGCTGCCTTCTCTACTTAATTCTAACATGAGCAATTGCCATTTCTATTTTTCCTGCTTATAAAAAACACCTTCAGCCAAAGCTCAAGGAAGAAGGAAATAAGGAAACAAAAGACTGCTGAAATTCTGCATTTTTACAGAAGTAGTAGATATTCCCATAATTTTAATTTTTTTTCTTTTTATTCTGTGTTAACCAGAATAAATAACATTTCACTTTCCCCCAAGGTTGTGAAACAATAGAGGTTCTCTTGGTTTTAGATACTGCAGATTGTTGTGCAAGCCTGCCAGCACTGAAGGCTAGGTCTAGACTCTGCATGCACTGCCTCTGTGAGCCAAGGCTGACCATGGCTTTGAGTTTCCTTGTGTATTACATCCACAATGCCTGTAAAAGGGGTGAGGGTGAGAGCCTACATTCCAGGCAGTCACCTTCTGAGCCTTGATTTTTGGTTTAGCAAGTGAGAGAACTTGAACAGGAGTGTTGGGCTGTGTGGGTGATTGAAAACACAGCTGTAAGAAACGCACCCCAGGAATCTGCCAAGGCATTTCTGCAGGCCAGGCCTGCCTTTCTGCACTGTGTTCAAGGCCTGAGAGCCTCTGTGCCAGCCAGTGTCTTACCTGCCTCCAATTCAGTAAGAAATTGGCTTTTGCTGTCCTCTGAAGAGTTGCTTGTATACAAAATTAATTTAACTTTTTTTTTTCTTAGAGTTTTGGGTTTGGTTTAGTTTTGTAGTTCTGTGGTTGTGGCTTTCATTTGGTTTGTTTTCTGTGTTTTTTGGTGGCTTTTTTCCAGTGGAAACATTTAAGCTCCCATGTTCTAGATGTGAAAGAGTTGAGAAAATGCAGTGATGATTGGCCTCCATTCCTTAAAATCTGTGGTTTTAATATCTTTCCTACGAATCTGGTATAACTCAAATGGGTTTTTTTGCACTTTCTAGTTTGTTGTTAAATAAGCAATTTGTAGTGGAGCTTAATAAGGCTTGAGGAGCATTGTAAGAGAACACATGGATGGTTGTTCATCTTCTAAGATGTAGATCAAAAGAACAATCAGATTTTGTATAAAACAGGTTCTTGTGTTCAGTAACCTGTGAAGAAGACATGAAGAGAGGGGAGGATAGGCCCAGAGTTTCCTTGTGACCTGTGCTGTCCCCCAGCTGTTTTCCAGGAGTTGTGCAGCAAAAGAGCCAAGTTACAGCTTGGGAGGGAGGTGAGGATCCAGGTCTTCAAAGGCCTAAGTCAGCTGCTCGTTGTGCATCTAAATGTCTGTCAAGAGAGAAAATGAATGCCAGCTTTTGGCAGGGACACTGCAGTGTGTGCTTTTGAAGAGAAAAGCCTTTCTCAGGGTCGGGAGGAAAGTGATGTTTCCTGTTTTGGTACCTGTCCTTGTGGTTCAGTCTCAAATTCAAAAGGCAGTTTGATTCCAGCATGCTTTGCTTGACCAGCACAGGCAGATAATGCTTCTGATACCCTTATCAAAACAGAAAAGCTCAGTTACTCTTTTGGGTGATGTGTTGGTTGCCTATGCTATAGTCAGGAGTCAGAAAGTTTTAATTTGACATAAAATGTGGAAAAATGGTATAAAAGACAATTTTCTCCAAATTGAAACTTAGAAAAGATAAGGAACACTGCTTGACACAGAAACCACAAAAGCTGGGAAATTACAAATTACAGTTATTAGTCATTCTTTACTGGCAAGAGGACGCAATAAAAACCCCAGATGTTCAAATATGGTGTGGCAAATAAAGTTACTTTTCTTAATAGAGGAGGCAGCAGTGGTAGGATCTGTTCATCTCGAAAATGTTGTGTGCAATGAGCAGACACCAGTGGACTGCCCTTTCGAGAAAGTTTTGTCATGCACAAAATTCTTCTATTAATTTGATAATAACTTGTTACTAAAACTGTAGAGTCAGTCTCCTTCTCCACATTTTCTCTGGCTAGACTCTGGGTTTGAGAAATGATCTGTCTTTCTGACTTTCAAAAATTTCAGCCCTTTCTTATGGCAACTCTTTCACCCATAAGAAAAACTGAGGCAGACCTTGAGGTCTGCCCAAATTTTCAGATGTGACAATTTAGCCAGAAGATTTTCTTACACTCTGCATATAATGAGGAATAATGTCTCCTTGAATGAGGTTGTCATGTAGTGTTTAAACAATTAGAATATATTATTAAAAAGGTTTCTAAGTAGAGTGATGCCCGTTCAGTGCATGGAAGCATTCTAGACAGAAAGGAAAGTAAGAGGCTGTGCTAAATGAATCTCTTAACAAGCTGATTTTTTCAGAGATTTTTCTGTGGACCAAAGAATATGAAAGCTGTGTTTAAAAATTTAAAGCCTTGATATGTTCCAGTTATGTGGAGCAGCAGAAGGAAGAAGCATTTTACAGTGCTGAAATTCCCCATCCAGCAGCTCTTTCAATTAAGGTGTTTATGACAGCTGTTTGTACTTGATGGAATGCACAAAGACTTGGTCATTAATTATTGCATTTTCCCCCCCGTTGTTATTTGTATTCAGTGGGTCAGGTGATTATGATCCTGCTGTCGTCAGTGCAGTACATGCACTCGAACATCCCCAAGAAAACCCCCATCCAAACCCTTTCCCCCTCCCTTTTTATCTTTCCAGAGGCTGAGAATTTAGTAGGAAAAATATTCAACAGCAGTGAGTTATGGAGCTTTTTTTGCTAATGCAGTCATTTAACAACTTGAAGCTGGCAGTGATCCCATCCACCTTAATCCTCTTCACACTTTGTGAGCAGTCAGCCGAGAGCAAGAGAGCACTAGGGCTTAATAGACTGCAGTGTTTGAACCATGGCATTTGTGTTCAGCTTCCAGAACTGGCCCTAAGTGCCTAGTAAACCCTACAGCTTTGCTTTCATTAATTAGAGACTCCCTTCCACTGATTTGTGGAAAACATTGGCCAACGTGTTCTTTCAGCTCAGTAAATATTTATACAAGTCGTGTATGATTTTTAGTAATGAATACAGCTCATTTTCAGGGTTTCCAAAGGAGGCTCTTTCCAAATATTAACAAATTCCTTGTCTGACCTATGCTGGACATGGCAATTCAGGTTACAAAATGTTAAATATAAATCTTGTCTGGTTTTGAAGATTTTTTTTTTCTGAATTCCACTTTGCCATGTCGTCCTTTTTCATTATATTTGTCAGAAGTTTGAGGGGAAAATTGAAAAAAAAAACCCCACAAACAAACCAACAATGGATTAACAATTATTAATATAAACCAACTGGCTGCTATTGGCTGCTACTGTCCTGTATCTGTCAGCTGAATGTTGTGCCATGATGCTGCTAGTTAGGAACCTATCAGGATGTTTATATGAGTTTTCTGGGATTGTGTTTGTCCTCACCAATAGAATCCCTGTGAGGCAATGTTACCCCTGTAATGCAGATTGAACCAGAAATTGAGCTCCTGGCTCGTGGGCACATCCAAATCCTTGCCTTGGATGCACTGACCAAATTGTGTGGGAAAATAGCATCCAGCTATTCACACATATGGAAATGCACAAATGAAAGTGAGCACTGAAACATCAATTCCTTTTTGCAAATATCACTGGAGTTACTTGGAGAATTGATCCAATGTTCTTAATTAGTTGTTAGTGGATTTGTGCTTTCAACATTCTCCCATTTCCCAACATTCTCTGCTTTTGGGGTTCTTTTTTAGTTGTCTCTCCTGTGTCCTTCTCTTACCTTTGTTTCAATGCCTGGTTGCATCTGTGCAATGCTGCTGATGTTACCAGGTAATGTTTTATTTTTCTGTCAAGTGTCTTAGGAAGGAGTTTCTCCAAGCTTCTCATTCTTTAATGGACAAAATTTGGAGATAGAAGAAAACAAAAACACCTTGACTCTTGAAGAACTGGTAGAATATTTACTGCACATTTTCCTGGGGATACTTGGGTTAGCATAAATATTTGGACATTAGAGAATGCTAAAGTCTGTCTAGTTTACTGTACTGTGGTAAGATAAACCCATAGTAATATTTCTTAACAAATAATTTCTAAGGTAGCAGAGCCCTCTATTTAAGGCTGTAGAACACAAGAGACACTTGGAGACATCCCCTCACTTTTTAATGCATACCTTGATATAACTATAGTGAGAATGAGTAATTAATTTCTTCTAAGTGTAGCTCATCCTACTTGTTTTTTTTCTTGATCAGTTTATTCATGTATCAACTGGTAGAGGTGTTTACCCAGAGTTGTAGGCAGGCTGTGTTATCTCCAAAATGAACTTGATAAACTGTGCTGTCTGCCTTAAGGTACATGCCAAACCACACAGTTCTGAGCCAGCAGGTCCGGGTGTGCTGGCTTCATCCCATACTGGCCATGTTGCACTGACTGGGTGGGGCTTTGGCATGGGGAGTGTGTGGTGGCCCCACAGAATCTCAGAATCCCTCAGCTCTGAAGTCCCCTTTGAGAGCAGCTGAAATCCCCTACACCTGTTTCATTAGTTGGTGCCACACCTGGCAGCAGCCAGGTGTAAAAAGAAGGGAGAATGCTGGAATTGTTGTAGGAAGTGTGCACAGTAGTGGTGACTTCAGTTTTCTCAGGAAGAGATAAAGGTATTATCAAGTAGTTGATGTACAGAGGTATCATTCACATTTCTATCTGTGGGTTATAGGAACTCCAGACACCTTAATCAGGTACCTAAACTTAACTAAGCTGCCCTTCCTCTCTTTGTGGCCCAGCTGCAGCAGCTGTGGGTTAGCTGAGGCACATGAGCCTGACTGATTGAGTCTGGGGTGTTCAGAGCCAGGCTGGGAACTGGCAGTGCTCAGCTGATGACCCAGCTGAGAGCTGCCAGGGGATCCTCCTGGCTGTGAACTGGCAGCCCGTGCCTTGATCTCCAGCTAGGGATCACATTTCAGCCAGTTGCTCTTGTGTTCCTAAATGTTAGTATTCCAAAATAGGTAGTTGCTCAATTCTCTGTATTCTCCAAACAATCATAAACCTACCTGTAAGGATAATCATCTGTAAAAATCTGTAATTTCAGGTTTTTAAAACTGAAGGCTTTTTTTATTGAATTACATTTTTCCTATATTTTGTCTTTTTAAGAATAAGAGGAACAGCTTTGTTGAAGTTGCTTACTGTTTGGTATTATCTTAGATTAACTCTGTTTTAGTGCAGGAAATGCAAGAAATCTGAAGCATTTTCTCACTGACCATGTACTGACTGCATTCAGGGCTTCTGTTGACTACAGCTGGCAGTTGCCTTGTCCCCTTCAGAGACCAACACTTCACTACTTAAAATGTAGGAAGTCATTTAGGCACTTGGAATGTTTGGATGAGAGGTTTTTTTTTAAATCAGTGAGACAGCTTGTGAGTTAAAGTCAGTTTTCTTGATGAATGAGCCTGAAGATCTTTCACCCCACCCTTACATCTCATTTATGCTGCTGTGAGAGCAGTGGCAGGGGAGACATTTGCCCTGCTGCAGCTTGTTGGATTAAAGAGAACCCTTTGGTAGGAAATGCTGTCACTGCAGCAACTTTTGCAAGCGCTAAATTTACTTATGAGAAGTTCTTTTTTAATTGCCCCAGGACAGCCCTTTGCATGTCATCCTTTGCCTGGAGAAAGTTTTTATATGGAAATACTTTTTGTTTTTCTAAGATCGTACAGAGGATGTCTAGAGTTTGTCAAGCCCATTGATCCTCCAGGGAATGTGCTGACTTTCAGCATGTATGGAGGATTTTTAAAGCAGCTGAGCAAAATCCCTTCTCAGATAAGACGCTTTCTATTTTGTCAGTTAAGAGCATCTTCAAATCGAAATAGCTCAAACATAATCAAATCTCCCTTGCTCAATCCCTTGCCTTCTCCTCCCAGCCCCCTACACAAGCCATCCCCAAAAGGATAATCCTGGCAGTGATGTCATTAGAATGAATTTACAGACCAGTGCTCAATTTTCTTGTCTTGAGCTTCAGTTGCTAATACTGGTGAAAATCAGCTGTGTATGTAAGGGAGGAAGGTTATGCCTTTTCCACCACTCTTGTTTAATTTCCCTGGAGCCCTTAGAATAAATAATGTGGATTATTTGGATATTTTAATGCTTCCTTTTTTTTTTTTTTTTTTTTTTTACACTGGTACACAGCTCACAGCTTCATATTGCTTCCAAACATTTGTAAAAGCTCTTGCTCTATTCCCAAGGGAATCCTTGTCTTCAGGGAACAGAAGGTTTAAGGAAATAATTTTGCTGGATAAATGTGGTTAGAGATAGTTACAGTTTTTGGTAGGTGTTGTAAACAGTGATATGAAGTACAGAATAGACTAAAAATTATCTATTTTAACAAAATTTCCTTGTTTTCTCAAAATATTTTTTATCCTGACTTTCCCCAGTGATTTTGAGCTCTACAGAATATTTTGTGTTAAGAAGCACAAATTAATAAATTTGATCCAATCAAGAATAAGGATCCATCTTAAAAACATTACCATAAGGACTGATAAGGCAAAGAGGAAGAAACAGAAGAGGCTGAATGAACCTGTTTGTTGGTAGGAGATTATAATGATGCAGATTTGTGCAATGGTTGCAGAGTCAGTGGCTGGCAGAGCTGGAGGTGCAGTCCCTGAGGCCTGGGTGCATCCTGCTCCAGCCTGGCAGTGACACCAGCAGGTCCCTTCCCTCAGCCTTGGGTGTCAGCACAGAGATACATGGCACCCACAGAGTTCAGTGCACAGGTAATGTGTTATTTTCCCAGTGCACAGAGGGGAGAAAAGGCTAGAGTCAGGCTGAAACGTGTGCTGGAAGCAGAATTCTTGCTGGGGGCTTTTATCTAAAATTAACTTTCTTTTTTCAGTGGCAAAGTTGATGTGCATATTGAAAGTGGTAAATACTTGGCTTGAGGTACTCTGCTGTCGTCTGAGTGTAATATATAAAAGACAAGAGGCCTTTCAGGTCTGAAAGAACTCAAGACTGACTTGGCCAGATCATGTGGAAGTTGGTAGGCAGTGGGGCTGCCTTGCAAATCCCATCCCCAGGTTGAAGCCTGGGTGCATTGCAGCCAGAAATTGCAATTCTGTAGTAGTGGAACACAGGGGTTTGCTGCCCTACCCAGCCACCAAGCAGGAGCACATTTCCCTGTTAGCAGAGCTGCCAGCACACCCAGTAACAAGTGCAGAGTCCCAAATTGCACTGGTGGTAGCTGTGGTGTGATCACTGGGTTTGTGTGCAGCACATGTCTCTGTGCAGTCTTTTAGGACACTTCTTAACCTTTTCTTCCCTCCTCCATCCACAGCAGGCATTTTCCTGCTTCTGAGTAGAGCTTCAGAGGAAAGCTTAATTTCCTCATGGAAGATCTTTCCTACTTAATGGAAAGTTGCTCCTAGGTCCAGGATCCTGGGAAGCATAGCCATTAACCTGGCCATACAATTACAGTCATTGCAGAGCCCTAATGTCAGGGTGGTGTTTATGCTCTCTAATCCTATTGTTACAGTAAACAAAACTTTACCATACAGTAATAAGTGCTGTGAAGTAACTATGTCATTTTGGGAGGCATTGATTTGGCTTATCTTCTTAGGATTTTTCTGAGATAATAAATACCCCTTTTTAGTATGTGCTGTAAAAAGAAAATCCACTCTATTCTACCTTGTTTTATGGCTTGATTCAGTGCAATTCACCTATCTTGTGGCACTTTTATTACAAAAATTCTAAAACATACTTAAGGTCAAGGGTATATTGACACCTTTTTCTGTTTCTTAGAACATATATCGTGAGCTGCATTTAAGCTCTGCAGCATTATCATCTCTGTAAAGGAATTAGGCTTTTCCAGTAGCCCCTGAGTGCAGGGACAGGTTTTGACTGTCCTGTGCATCACCAGCCCTGACAGCAGGGCAGGGAGCACTACAAAACTTCAGCACCCTAAACACACAGAAGCAAAACCAGTGATGCTCTTAAATAAGAATGAGAAAAGAAAACCCTTGAAGAGCGAGTGTCCATCCAAACTCAGGGTCATTATGCTAAATAAATGTAGTTAGGTGACAATTAAATGCTATTAATTCTGTTTAGATTTGCAACAAATATAAGGCACCTGGCCCTGTCTTTAGAAAAAATGCATAATGTTATGGATTTTTCATTTGAGCTTTGTTTCCATTTATCAATTCTGATTTCTTTAAGCAGAGTCACCCAGTGGGGGTTACATACTTTTTCTAGACATGAGCATTTAAAATCAGGAAGGAATAGGCTGCTCTTTGGCAGACATTGAGGAAGGTCATAGTTTTCCTTTTTATTACTGGCACTGAAAGTGCAAGGTGTATGAAACTTAACAATTCTTATTACTTCTGTTGTGCCATAGGATTAAATAACTGTTAAAAAGGAGCAACAAGTGCAGCATTCACAAGTAGCTAAGAGGGAATTAGAAATTTGTCAAACTCCTGTCAAGAAATGTAGTTCACATCAGGAGCAACCAGTTTATTAATTTTGCTGGAGTCGACAGACTTTTCTCCAGAGTGTTCTCCACTTTCCTGAAATAAGTTTAGTGATTTAAACTCAACTCTCCAGGGATCTTGGCTCTGAAGGAGTCTGAAATGTTGAAGTGCTACTTGTGCTATATTCAAGCCTCGAATTTTGCATGAGCTTCTAGCACAAATCCTTCTCTCTCCCTGTTTTCCCCTCATTCATCACGGCTGCTGAAGACGACATAATAGAATCTTACTTCTTTTCCTCAGGAGAGCAAAGCAATGAGAAGTTGAGACTCGACCTCGGTATATTTTGATATAAAAAAAAGAGAAAGTTACTGTGATAGGAGACAACCTCGGAAGAATACTGAAAGGCAAATGTACAAGCACTTTGGAGTGCAAGTATTTGATTGGGACTGATAAAGTAATGGGCGAGGAGTCGGTTTTTCTAGATCTAAAGTATTGCCTTATAAATACTTTGCAGAAAAGCAGAGCAAAGAAAATATGATCCATATTCAAAATATTGATGACCTTTCAAATAAAATTAAAATAATCTGGTTATAGTAGGAACCTGATACCTAAAGCTGGCTTCCTTTGATGCACAATGGGCCAGTTTTATCCAAGATGTTAAATAGATGAAAGTCATTGTGGTGAACAAAGAAATTTAGCCAGCCTAATGCACTTCTTGATTTTGAAAGGGGTTGCAGGGAGGAATATCCACCATATGAGACAGCTGTCATGTTAAATCCTGTAGAAATCTACAAAACAACACTGAATCCTCTGTAGTCAGTGTGGGATTATCTATTTTACACTACCGGCTGATTTGAAGAGCACTCAATAAACATTTATTTTCTGTGTATTCATTTTGAGATCTTAGCACATAGGTAATACTGTGACCATAGCACACTATTACAGGAGCTACTTCTAAAACGGAGGCCAAAATTTAATTTCTAAAATATATGCGGGTTGCAGTATGAGATGCACATTAAAATTCTGGTCCTCAGACACGTTAGATTGGTTTTTTTGTGGTATCTCAGTCATCTTGATGAAGTCATGAACTGATTGTGAAAGATGCAGTGAGAAAATTCTTGCTTGGGGAGTTTTTAAATTAAGATTGCTCTATAAGCCAGGCAGCCCAGTTTATAAATACATGACTTGTAGTTACGTAACTACTTAGCTTCTGTTTCTTTGTCTGTAAACTGCAGATAGGGTTTGGTTTTTGAGGATATATAAGCACTAACTTGATGATGGGAAGTACTGCAAAAAAGCTAACCCAGTAAAACCAAGGAGAACACTCTACCATGGTAGAGTTGCCTGCTTTTTTAAGTGTGGGATGAATCTATTTTGAGATTTGCCTGAGTGTAATTGTTGGAGTTTTTTGTTAATTTTTCTTTTTTGTTTTTTTTCCACTGAATTCCTCACATCTTTGCAAACATTACATCTCTACCTATAGTCAGTCACAGAAGTGACTTGGTAAAGTGCAATTGCCCAGGTTCATTGTCAGTTAGAGAAGGAGTTGACCCAAAACAAAACAAAAAATGCTGGTAGCTTGTAAGCATCTCACCTTGTATGATATTCCTGCTTGTTCTCAAAAGTGAACCTGGACTTTATTGTGGCTATATTTGGATTGGAGATGTCCCAGAGTGAGTTGGATGTCAGAGCAAAAGGGGTTGATAAATCACTTGGTGGTGTCCTTCACCCGTGCCGTTTCCTCCAGCTTGGCAGAGAAGCCCTCTCAGTGTTCTGTCAGGGGATTGTGCTGCTCAAAATGCCATCTCTCAGGTAAATACACAGTGAGTACATATACACCGAGTTCCAGTTGTTTTGTAACTTTCCTACATCCTTTTTCACCCCAATTTTATAACCTGAGCAGCCTCTCTCCACTGCTGTCGGCGTTGCACATTTGAAATGCCCATGGATCTGTTTGTCATTATAATGATCATCAGAACAGAGCTGACCAGGCAATATTTGTAGTAAAACAATAGGAACTGCTAACATTTATTGGCCTGTGGTACAGAAAAACATCTTAGTGGCAAGATGCTCTTCTTATTGGTGTTGGCAACTTTGTGATACCTAAATAATATTTATCCATTGTCTTCACTTTGTGTGCAGTTAAAACTCTGAAGCTGAACATTTGGTTTGACATGGGTTAAGAACATCCTTAATGTGTTCTATTGTGTTTCCATGAGGACTTCCATTGGCCAGAAATTCTGCCATATGCCATCACCACTGGCTTCAAGGGGCAGGAACAAGTAGAATTTTTGTTTGGCCACACAGAAGTATTGCTCTGCTTTGAATACATTAATAAATTGTAGGTGGTTCTCTCATTTCACTGATGAGTGTACAAATTTAACGTCTCACAGAAGAGTGTTAGAAGAATTGTTATCTATAGTTTTTAATTAGTCATATTTTGCTTATTTTTAAGAACTCACCTTGAATACTCTTTTTTTTTTTAATGGTCATTCCTGAGAACCAAGCAGCTAAGACTGATATTTGAACTGGTAATGAGTTTTTGAATTTTGAACTGACAGCAGTCTTGATGACCTCTTTATTTAAAGAGAATAAAACCTATTTGCCTAAGAGCAAAAGGAGAGAAAATACTTGGATGTAACTCAGCACAGATCACCTTGCAGCCCATCTACTGACCAGCTGCTTTCCATGCCAGCGTTGGCAGAGGTTGATCGTCATATCCTACTTATGGACAACTCATGAGCAGCTTTTCTTCTGGTCAAACATTTCATTGGTGGTCTCTGAAGATGAATAGATGTATTAAAACCAGCAGCTTTTATTGGAAAATGTGATAGGATAGAATAATAAGAAAAACAAGAAAAATTTTATAAGGAAGCGTGTTCTAAACACAAACCCATTTTTTCCCTTGCCTGATGTAAGAATATTAATTTTAAATCATAATGCAATGTGTTGAGTTTCGCAATGTTCTTAAGTAATGATTTAATATTGCACAAATTGTGAGTAAAAAGGACTGCAACTGTTTGATTTTGTTGCATTTTGGTTTTGTTTGCATACTGAAGGAGCTTCACACAGACGTGCACGTGGCAGATCTAGGTACCTGAAGGCACAGAACTGGGGCACTGAGGCTTCCCTTATCTCCCATCTAGAGGGACTGCCTCGAGGTGAGGGTTGGTGGAATCAGGACTGCTGCAGCCTTGTGGTTGTTATCTCAGCTGGTATCTCAAGTCCTGGGCCTCTCTCTGAGAATTTCAGTTCTGCTGGAAGGACAGTTTGACTTCATGCACGGTTGGCCTGAGGTAACATACAGGAAGACAGCCCCCACCCTCCACTTTGTTTGTAGTTTGACAATTTTTTGGATTTTATGGAAATACCCTGAACTCTTGGAGGCCAGACTCTTGCTTTTAAATGTGAGGTTGTCAGTAGTCTTGAACAAAGCAGCCTGAAAGGCTTTGATATGAGCAATGTTTAAGTGAAATGTTGCTTTGAAATGACTTGAAAAGTGTCCTTGGATGAGATGTCTGGTAGGGGAGATGTGGGAGAGCAGACAAGTGAAAAGTAATTTTATTCTTCACAATGGAGGAGGAAAGCCCCATCCCTGCCTGTACAGTGGTGTGCACTGTGTGGTCTCCAGCACACACATGAACATGTGTAAGTGCCAAACCTGCTGCTGCTTGACTCCTCCTAATACCAGCAAGCAGGGAGTTTGCACAAATGGTGCTGCTTGTGTTGTGTTCACACCTGCTGGGAAGCTTTCATTGGCCAAGCTCACACTAAGGCAGGACTGCAGGCAGTGAAGGGGGTGGCCAGCAGTGAGGATTGGCTTTGGGGGACATGGGACCTGGCTCAGGGATAAAACTGGCAGTGGTAGGCCATGGACTCGGTGATCCTGGAGGTCTTTTCCAGCCTAAATGATTCCATGATCGATTCCCCTCAGGAGGCTGCACACATTGCAGAGCTTCTTGCCCGTATCTCTGATGCAAGTTAAACAAATTGTTCCTGGTGATGTGCTGACAGGACAGAGCCTTCAGCTGAAGGGGACTCTGTTCTGTGAATGTCACAGGAAGGAAAGAGTCTGGTGCCTACAGTGGTGTCTGCCATGCTCCTGCCAAGGCTCTGCTGCCACTGATAACCTCTGTGGAACGGGGCTGGCAGCGAGGCTGGGGTACACCCAGAGCACTCAGGAACTCTGTGGCTGCTTTAGGAAATGCTGCCTTTGCTTGCACCCTCAAGGACTCGGGGCTTGCTTGGATTTGTGCAACTTTGGACATTGGCCTGGATCCTGGCCATGTAACTGTGCTGCTCTGCAAGGCTGTTTGGAAATCCTTGTGATGGGTTCAGCTGTGTGAGAAGTAGTCATTAAAACAAAGCTGATCTCTGCTCTTCCTATAAGGAGTCCTGCTGGAAGCAGTCTTACATACAGTTCTGAACTGTCTGTGGCTTTCAGTGTGTGGAATACAGTATAAATGTGGGATAGATATTTCCTTTGCTCTCTGGTGACATTTGTCGTGTAAGAACATTATAGGTGATTAATGCAGGTTGTTTATTAATTTTTCCTAATGTAAAAGACACTTTATTTGTGAGGACAAAATTCCGTTAAGGCTCAGAGGGACTCTCAGTGAGGTTGTGCAAGAAGGAAGAAATGGTTAAAGTTCATCATCTTTACAATTAGGAGCAGTTTTGTATCAGAAAATCTGTTTGGAGTCTGTTAAGAATTCTTTATTTGGGAAAAGTTTAGAAAGAGCAGGGAATTCTTTTAACTGCCAGTTGTACAGGTGACAACTCAGGACAGTGGTGACTTCTCTCTTATGAATACTCTGTGACTTTGACAGAAGTCATATGTATTCACATTTTCACAGGTACTACTCTCACTTTAAAGGTAGGGGAGGCTGTCAGCTGATAAAAAATGAAATTATAAAATGCCCAGATTATGCAGGAAGTCACTCTCAGAAGTAGGAAGCCAGTCTAAATTCTAAGGGCTTAAAAAATTATCTACCTCAGTAAAATAATGTCAAAACATTTTTAAAACATCTTTGGGTTGTTAAATCTGTTTATTTCAAATACTTTGTATCTGCATTTAAGTAAAAAGTAAAAAATTGTGTTCTGGAAAATTTTCTGTAGCTAATTCAGATATAACCATATGATTCAATCAGTAATACTAAAGCAACCCGTTAAAAAATATAGCTGTGAATAATTTGTTGATAGAACTTAGGTACAAGTGACAACCATGAATCTTAGGATAGAAAGGTTGGGTTTGGTTTTTCTTCAGCACTGAAGCACTTAGGTCAACATTGATTCCTCTGACTTCGTTATATACCTATGGACTTGAGAACATGATTGATCTAGACTTGTTGAAAAAACCTAGAACCTTGTTTCATATGTAAGAGCTTTCCTTTTCAATAAAAGATGTGAAAAAGTCTGGGAAAATCTGAAATATTTAAAAACTTAAGTCATCATATTGGGGGTTGAGGTTTGTTGTTTTGTTTTTGTTTTTTTTTTGAAGAGACATTTGGGTTTGGTTTTATTTTGGCAGGGTAGTGTCATAATTTTTGAAAGCTTTCTTGTTTGTACATGCCTCGTGGCTCTTGTCCTTGATCCATGCTCACCTAAAATCTAATTTTAATTTTTTCTTGAGTGAACTGTAAGCAGTAGAGTCTAGTTTGGACACAAAATAGTGAAATTACTTGGAGTACTTTCACTAGTGTGTGCTAATCATCATTAACAGCTCTTCTGTCCTAGATAAGGATACTATTTTGTGATTTTATTTCAGATGTTAATTCATTTAAATTGTGTTTGCAGTATTTGAATATGTGTTGTTTCACCTTGGTCAGTGTAAGCTATAGCTCCCAAGGATCACAGAATTCCTTCAAGCCAGAGCTCCATACAGACTTCAATAGAAACCACTATTAAAGTCTCTGAGAGAATGAACTCCTTTCTGAATACACCTAAATCTATTATTCTGCCTTGGTAGGTTCTCTGCAAGTGTCCCAGTGTTACACATAATCTTCTGCCATAATTGCCAGCTTTGTGTGGTGACAGTAAAAAAGAATTGGAGTGACAGGATGAAACACAGTGGGATCCAAGCTTGTGATATATTTTCTTTCTGATTTTACACAATATGTCAGGCAGGAGGCTTAGAGTTTGAAATTTTAAGATTTGGGGTTTTTTTCTCCCGGGATTTCCAATCCCCCCTAAAATGCCTGAGTTCCAAAATATGCTATGGACATAGTGCTGGCCTGAGGGGAGGGTAGGAGAAAGTTAAAAAAAAAAGGAAACATGTATTGATTGCACACACCCACATGTGCAAAGCATCTTAAACCCAGAGCATCTGCAGAATGTGCTGTCATCAGAGCAGTGTTAATCACCTGATTTGGGCACAGAAAGCAGAGCCAGGGGAAACACAGTGGTGCTTAAGAGAAGTCCTGGAGATGAGTTGTGGGCTCTGCTGGTGATGCCTGTGTTTATCCATACAGACTTCTGAGGGAGAGTTTTCTTAGAGGTTTAAGAAAATTGTACTCAAGAATATTCTTCTTTGATATTTTGCAGAGTAATGTATTCTGCCAGACAAAGGCTTTTTTACTTATCTTTCTGTACATCAAAGTGTGTTTTCCCCTTGAAATATGGGGAGCTGACAACTGTACAACAGCAGCAGGGATCTGGGTTCACAGAGTAAGCAGTGTTTCATTATGCTGCTTTATTTGGATGGGCAACTGTGAGAAATAGCTTATGATGTATAAAATATCTGAGTCTCTTTTTGTACTTTAAGACATTGTTATGTCTATTTGAAGTTGGCTAGTGAAGGTCAGTCAGGCTAACTGCTTGCAAAAGAATATCCTGTCTCTGTTGGTAGATACTCTTTTCAAAGTTCATTGCATCCAGCAAGCTATTTTTGTAAATACCACCCATCATGGCAAATTACATACTGTTAGTGGGAGGGGGAAAGGGAATGGTGTAGAAGTTCTTTTCATTAAAAAAAAAAAAGCAATTGTTGTTGTAAAGAGCATTGCATAGCCACCATGAAAAGTGTAAGAAGTTAATTTGTTTAAGATTTGGTGTTGATCAGGAATGTCAAATTGCACTGCGGAAGTGATACATTCTGTGATAACTGTAATACTGAAACTTTCACTCACTGATAACCATGGCAGTGATATACTGTGATATTTTCATGACATTTCCTTTGCTTTACTTTGAAGTCTAGTTGGTTAAGTCAGGAAGTCTTTCTGTATTAGCAACGCTGAAGTTACAGTGTTGTTTCTTCCTCTCTTTATGTTTTTTATATTTGTTGTTCAGTGAGAATGGAATGCTGGCAGTATAGGAGAGTGCTAATACTGGTAAGCAGTCACTTACTTCTCCAGCCTATCACATTTTGAAATGAAACCCATTTAAAAATGGGATTTTATATTAAGTAACATTTTAAAATGAATCAGTAGTTTCTTTGTACTCTACTTATTAAAAATAAATCTTTCAGTGGTGTGTTTGGTTTAGGTTTTATTCTATGATGTCTACTCAAATCTACATAAACTGATCGTCCTGCCCCAGAAATATTTACAAACAAAAGTAATCCTTGGTAATCATGCCTGATCTTGTGAAGAAAATTACTGGTGTATGTTGGACTTGCAGAATTAGTTTCTCAAGAGTCCCTGTTGATTTTAAGAGAGCTGAAGTGTTGACTGCCTAGGAGAGGCATTCACATGTCGAAGCAAGTGGCATGTAGCACAGGCCCAGAGAGAGCCAGAGCTCTTGTAACTCCCTCTTTTTGCATTAAGTGGTTTTCTGACTGTTTGTTTGTTTTTTTTTTTCCCATAATCCACTCATTTCTAGGTTATTATTGCCTACCTTGGATGTTCTGAATATCAGTCATTGGCTTCCTTCAATGCAAGGAAACCTGATGACAGTGTTGCATCTTCAATGTTTATATTTAAATCATTAGTTATAGTATCTTATAATATAAGATACATAATATGCATATAATATAATATACAATTAATATAATATAAGATGCATTATAACTAAGCTCTTATATATAAGTTTAGTTTCTTTCTGGATAAGCTGGTACCTTTTTTGCTCAGTTTTTCTAGTCGCTTAGAGTTACCTGTGTACAAAGGAAGACTGCTTAAAACTTCATATTTTATTTTATATTATTGAAGATTATTGATTAATTTAAAGGTAATCCTGTTGAACTCACTGGCAACATTTATCCTCGTTCCACCAGATTGCAGCTACTTCAAAACCACAGCTCAAAGCAAAATACTCTGTTTTCAATGCAACCACCAGTGGAATGAAGGAGATGCAAAAATATCTACCTCTAAGCTGTTCCTTTAAAAGGTTATCTAAAAATATCTGTGTAAACCAGCTAAAAGGTTTTACCAGATGATAATCAGTAATTATTATGGAAACATCTGATTTGGAAAAACCCACGACGCATCTCACATTAAAAAAAAAAAAGGTAGAAAAATATAAGCAGTAATATTTCCATCAGTGCAGTGTTTCATGTATCAGGGAAAGTGGGTCCTCAGTCAGCGAATACAGCTAAGTCTGTTTTGTGCTGTGGCAAATCCCATTGTGAAGAGGCTGTGAGTAATCAGAAGTGACAGCATAAGCACTTTCTGTTCAAAGTGATTTTACAGAAAGCATTATTTTCTGAGAAAAGTACACATATGGCTCCCATAATGCTGAAAGAGCACTGCTGTATCCATTTATTAGCACTAGTGTTGGGAGAGGAAGTTTTGCAAATGGTATTCAGATTAAAGACCTTTTTCTCTGCTTTCCCATTCCATAATACATCCTTAAAATCATAGGAATCAGACAGATAGGCAAGGGCAAGGCAAGACTGTCTGCCAAGGGGATGTTAGGACAGTCTGTGAAGATGAGGATGCTGTCAGGAGCTGTACCTGCTGCTCAGGGGTCACTCAAGAAGTCAAACAGCAGCAAAAATACAACAGTGCTCATGTCTGTCACACCTTCCTGTCCTGTCCCCTACTCTGAGCCAGCCAGTGATGGTGGGACTGGAATGAAAACCTGAGACCTTCTGCTCTTACAAATTATGAATTTAAAGGATGAATTTTCCCCCTGTAGTAGATATTTATATCTAACGGGACTTATTTTTGTTATTCTTGGGTTTTTGCTTTGGTTTGGTTTTATTGCTTACCTTGGCTCTACAGTTTGTGGCTATAACAAATATGATTCCTTGTGTGAGGCATGTGCAGGTTGCCAGGGCCTTTCAATTTAAGTTAATACACATACATAATCAAGTTCTAGTATTCTCATTTCTGTAAATTGCTTATCAGTGTATCACATTTGCAAAACTGCCCAAAGAACTTCACTTCCCAAAGCCTGAAGCCTCTTAGCATTTCAGGGAAAACAGAGGTCCCAGTGCTCACACTTGTAGAGCTTGGTAGTTCAAAACCAAATGCCAACAGCAACATAAGTGCAATTTAAAAAAAAAAAAAGTCCTCATGACAGTTATGTCAAACTTGATAGCTCAATATTTGGGATTGGCACTAGGGTTTTATATATCTCAAAAACACGAATAATTTGAAAGCAAATCATTTTTGGAAATTATTTTTCCAAAAGTTTGCTTTGGAAGTTAGCTCTGTATTTGCAAATAAGGTGTCTTCATTTTTCTAAGTTACTGGAATTTACTGCCTCTCTTCAATGCTGCACAACCAAGAAGCCTAAAATAAAAGCCTGTCTCTGTCCATAGTAATCTGCTTTTAAAGAGATGGTTGAAGGAGTTGGGGAGCAGCAAAGGAGATTCAGGTCTCTCTGTCTCTCTCATGAATATTAAACCAGACAAGACCAATTCCAAAATTTCATTACAGGCCTCGATTACAAATGAAATGTTTCAAATACTTGTACTGCTTCCAGTAATCTCTTTCTCATCATCTCATAAAATTACCCCCAAGGAGAGTGAAGCTTAAATACTGATGGGTCTGAGTATGTCACCAATTATCTACTAAAGTGGAGACAATATTGTTTGTATTCAAGCATGAATTCCAATGACATTTAGCAGAGTTAATTTTATCTTCATTTGGTATTATGAATTTTGCCTCATTCTGTTCACTGTTGCTTTCTTTGAAATGCCTCTCAAATTTCACTGGCACTGGACCATCCTTGGTGATTGCTGCCACATGCCTGTCTAGCATGAAAACATCTTTATTACTTTAGAAAGTCTATCTTTAATGGCTTGGAGATATTTGCATCTGGCTTGGAATTATGACAAGCAATAGTCATATTGAGAGAGCTGTTTGTTTGGCTTTAATGAGCATAAGCTACAGCTTGGACTTAATAACACAGCAAATGACTTGTGCTGCTCAAATCCCTTCTGTCTGGGTGCTTTAATGGGCAGGGGTTAATAGGAGTGTGGGAACTTTTTTGGCCATGGAAAATAAAGGGGGCTTCCATAGCATTACTGCTATCTTTTTGTATCAGCTCCAGTTTTAAACCAGCAGTGTGGAGATATGCATTGCACCAAAAAGCTGAAGCAATGCATGTTGAAACATTTACTGGGGAGGTGTAAGGAGAGAAAATACCATTAAAATCTTCACACAGAGGGGAGATCCTCCCACCTTGAACGTACAAATCATGGCAATTTTCCTTCCTCCTTTAGAGTGGCTGCTGTGTGTCTGATAAAACAGATTAATGATGAATTATATGTCAAAAGAATTTACTTTGGTTGCTTTGCTAACACTGGTGTCGTTTCTTCCCTACAGGTATTTCTGTAACAAAGAAGACTCACACATGTAAGTAATGTCTTTTGATTTGGCCTTCTCTCACAAATGGAATTTCTGTTAGGCCGTGCTGTGGTGCTCAGACTAATTGGTATTAGTCTGGCCTGAGAAAGCTCCACTTTAAAAATTCTTGTGTTTTTTCTGCCTTAGGGGTTTCAGTCCTCACCCAAAGTGTTGTTGGATGTACAATGTGTGTCTGTATATGTGGTACTCACATGTCTGTCAAGTCAAAGGGCAGGAAAAGAAAAAAAGAAAGTTGTGAGGAGAGGCAGAATTCCTTACTATATTATATCTACCTTGCAGCTGGCTGTTAATTAACATATCCAGAAAATGCAGGTGAGGAGAATGGTTATTTTTATGTCTGTTACATATGCAGTACAATTCAAATCAAAATAATTTAATTGTAGAGCTTCTGTCCCTTCTATGCACTCATCTATAAGATAAATCATTCTCTGCCTGTGCTTGAGGAACTTGAGGAACAACTGGAGGTTCTTGTTTTGCTCTCAACCATATAAGCAAGCAGCCCCCAAAAGTGGTGAGCTTGGAAATGGCTGTGGATGTGTGCATTTACTTACATATACATTTATTCCAAATCCTTTTCAAAGACATCATTTCTGGGGATCAACTCTTATCTATCCTGCAGGGAGCTCAAAGCACAGTTCTGAGAAAATGCTGGGATTTGGAGCTGAAGGAGCATGTTGAGATTCTACAGATACTGTGGAGGTTTGGCAGTCTGGTAGTGCAAGAATTGTACTTGCCCAGGATATGAAACAGGAGTAGGCTAAAGCTGAGGCTGTTACTCTCATGAAAGCACTCTTAGAAAACAGGTGCTAGGCTGCTCAAAATTTACAAATATATATGGTTTTTATTAATTTTCAAGCATTTTCATCACAGCTGCTAGGATGTTCTAAAGGGTCTTACATGGCTTTCATTCTTATTTCATTCCTGGTTTTATAATGCTCATGGAGTGAAAAATCTGACTTGAGATGATGAACTCTCACTGTGTAGACTTAAAAAGCAGATTTGAGAATTTCAAACGAGAGGCTGATTTGTGTGAGTTTTGAAACAAATTTTAAATGTCTGAAACTTTCAGAGCATGATGGTCCTCCTTTGCTTAGGTGGGCTTGCTGCTTAATGCATTCTGAGAGCCAGACCCTCTTTGGCTGAATGATGGTTTTGTTGAACTTAGAGCTACGGGCAGGCAGCTGAGGGCAGAATTCCACCCAGGTATTTCTGGGGAATATTTGAGCTTGTGCTGACTCTGATTGACAGCACAGGGCACTGAAGTGCTCCATACATCTCCAGGCCAGGCAGTGTCCAGCTTCCTTGCACAGCCTTGCCCACGGGCTCAGCCCTGTGTGGGGCCACCCCCTCTCTGGAGGTGCTGGCTGTTTGTGCCAGCTCAGTGCTGAGCTCTCTGTGTGCAGGTGAGTGTTGGTTTGTAACACCCCTGGGAATCAGCCAAAACCACCCTGGGTTTTGTACAGCATGAACTGACCCACAGAGCCACAGCTCCAGCTTTGGGAATTTTGTAGAGAAGATGAAGTAAGTGAGCACAGAGCTAAAGAGCACAGGAAACAGGATCCTCAGCCACCCCAGACTGGTGCAGTGTTGTCACCCTGTATCTCAGCTGTTTCAGGCCTGTGATGAAAAAAAGATGTGTTTCTCAACTGTGAGAGATGATTAGTAGTGCTCACCATACAAGGCCTTTCATCTAGTTCAAACAGAAATTAGGGTCCCAGTGTCTTTCATGTTGAGAACTCTGTGCTTTTCTAAGAGAACTGTCAAAGAGTAGTTCCTCGATTTGTTAATCAGTTGTCATGCAATTGCTGAAGCATGAACAGAAAAGTTGCCTGAATAATGGGAAGATAAGCTTGCCCATTAAGAAGGGATTAAAATAGAAAGAGCAATAGGCTGTAATTGGCATGATGAAAATGTAAGCTACGTTTGCTAGCAAATATGTATGAGGTTTCATTCTGTTTTGGTTGAAGTTCTTTTAGAATTCATTCCTGTTATGACAAATTCTCATGGAGTAGGAATGATGTAAATTGTGCATCTTTAGCATTTCAGCATCACGCACAATAATAATCTTTTTTTGCCCTTGTTGCCTAGAATTTGTTTTTTTAATTGAATAGAAAAAGGCAATAAAATTTACAGGTTTGGAATTAGTTAGAAAAAATAATATAAACACCTAAATACAAGAACTACAAAGTCTGAGTTGTTAACAACTATAAATGACAGAGAAAGAGTTTGTGCACTAGGATATGCTCTAGAATTTGCCTATCACTTTGTATCAGTATAAACAATTTATCCAAATGAAGTTGCATAAAGTTTTCTGCAAAGAAATTTCAAAAACCATTCTTACAAACACTTTGTGTAGTGTATATATCTTGCCTGCTCTGATTTTAGAAATAGGGGTGAAATTGCCTTATTCCAATTTTATGATGTGTGGCATATGAGAGTGTTGACTGACTCTAAACTCTGTAAAGTACCACTTATTTCTAAAGACCTTTGATTCAATTAGGGAGAGAGAAGTGGAGGGAAAAAATGAATGGAAAAGAGGAAAGAAATGTTTCAAAATCCGACACTTTTATACAGGGAGTGCAATAGTTTTCCAAGGAGTACTAAGGGAATAAATGTTATCCACCCCAAAATGCCCTTCTCTGCTCAGTTCAAGTTAGAGATTAAATAGGCTTTTGAAGAAAAAAATACATGCCTTCTGTGTGTTTGTAGAATAATTCTCTTGAGCTCACATGGCTATTTGTCAGGTTAACCATCACTTTAGATAAGCTGTAGTCTGTCAGATGGTCGAGGACAAGTCCTGTCTCATCTTCCATACAAAGTGGGACTTCTGGCCTTCCAGTTCTTTTTGACTCGAGAAAGACATGACTGACATTTAGATTCTTTTCTGATCATTTGATTGGCAGTAATATTTGTACAACAACCCTATTCCTGCCACTGTCTCATGTTCTGAATAGAAAGGTACTGAAAGTGGATTGTAACTTTGCACAGCTTCACCCTTTTTGCAAATTCAGAAGGGCATTGTTATATCAGTGATGATAAAAATCTGAAATTCTGGGAAACAGAAGGCTGCAAAGAAAATGGCATTTAATAGTGACCAACTGGGCTTTAGGCTGTCCTGAAGTGTGGAGTATTTTGTTTCTGCCATTTTAAATCTAAATCTTGCCACACTTCATGTAATTAATTTCATGGCCTCTGCCAGAGCACTTGTGACTCAGAGCTGTCACACAAATCAATCACCTTATTTTTCTTCAGATCCCTGTTTTATCTTGGCCACTGACTTTCTTAAGTGAATTTGAACTTGGCTGCCTCTCAAAGTAAGGGGTTTCCTGCAGATGCACCCAGAAGGTGAGTGCTGTACTGAGTCCAGGATGCAATGGAATCTTCATCTCGCTGTTTGAGTTGTGAGGAGCCACATCAGAAGCTTTGAAGGAGTTGGATTGCATAGCTGGAGTTCATGTCTGCACTGATGGCCAGACATATGCAGTCATTTGCTTACCTTGTATTGGTAAGATAGTAAAAAATGCACAGATTTTACAAGCCTTCCTCACAGTTTTCTGTGCAGAGGTCCTTTGGAATGTTGTTTCACAGCAGAAAGGCACCAGAAGCCCTGGCTCTGAGTGACACCCACATCAGAGCAGAGGTGGGGACCTGCAGGGCTGCTCTTACCTGGCCTGGATTAACCAGGCACTGCTTTGAACTAAGGGCTGCTCACTGGGTTCAACTTCGTAGTGGTAGTGCTCCTACAGTTCACTGCCAGTGCAGAGCATGGCTTTTCTGAGCTGGGGCCAGAAGTGACAACTGCTTCATTCATTTAGACTGAATTACCACCATTTGGAGAGAAAGACCATGTTTCTTCTTGTGATTTATCAAGATATTTAAATTAGAGTCATTTTTCCTAAACAATTATATCAGTAGGCATCTCTGTATGAATTCCTTAATTTTGGGTGAACTGTTCCTTACTTAAACTGAAATTATCCTTTCAGTTAATTTCTGGCAGATAAGAAATGTTTCCAAAGCTAGGTGCTGATTTTAATGACATGAGCTCCTGCAGGAAAATTAAGTGAAAACTGCATGCTTTTAATGTTTAGCTCTAAATAATACTATTTGCATGAAGAACTGGCAACTTTGTTGGCAAAGGGTAGAAGTAAACCCATCCCTTCTGCTATCTGAGATCCCAAGGCCTTTCCTCACTCCCACATCAAGCTCTGGGGCTGTCCTACACTCACCTGGCTGTAGGGGTTGGTCTTGGGTGTATCTTGGCTCAGTGTTCTTTGACAATACACAGGAACTCTGGACTAAGGGGGAAAGTTCACATTTCAAGTTTACACTGCAGATGGGAAGTCTTGAGTGTGCCATGCGGAAATCAGCTTGACTGCCCACTGCCCACTGTGTGTGCCAAGAGCTGGGAAGCTGGGGGTGACAGAGTTCAGGTGTCTGCACCCCTGCCCATTGTCCTGACAGGTCCCTGAGCCTCTGTCTGGACCTTGCAATGCTGCATAATGAGCCAAAAAAGGGAATGTCCTGCTCGTGGAGCCAAAGGCATGCAATCCACACTGTCCTGGGCAGAGATCCCTGCCTGCATCATGGCCTTCCTCTCTTTCTCTCTGAGCAGTTGCTAAGAAGAGCACGGTGCTTGTTAAAAATGCAGAAGCAGATTTGGGGCACAAGACAGCTCTTCAGCTTCTCAGATATGCAAGATTTCTAGAATTGTTTTTCAACAAAGTTCTACAAGCATATATTAATGTTTGCACCTTAATGGAACCCAAGATCCAGATTTCTCTTCTTCTCTGATTTTACTTTCCATATTGTATTTCCTGCCACTGCTAAAGATTTTTCAGCATTTGCTAGTTATTTTATTTAATTGCATTAAAGGAAAAGCCATTGTGGGTTTTTTTTTTCTGATCTGCTTTATAATTACTTATCTAGTGTGCATTGTACTGTTGACTTCACCTCACGTGTTTCATGTGCAAACTAAAGTAAATTATACTTTTCCCTCACAAAATGGGAGCCTTCAGAAAACTGATGGTTAACAGGATCTGCTGTTAGCACCAAGGCCTAAAGAGAACAGGTGAAAACTAAACCCTGTCCCCTGAGGCCAATAAAATAGCTGTTTGGTCCCCTGTGTGTAACCTCCTAATAACTTTACTGGGCAGCCTTAAGATCCCTTGGGGGCTTCTCTGCAAGAGCATTCCCTCTCTTTGTTCAGATTGCTTATTAAAAATGATTTTATAATGAAGTTGCCTCAAATAGCTGCTACTTTCCTGCTTGTCCTTGAAGCACTGTTTGCCCTGATGAAGAATCTGAAGACAGCTATCTAGGGCTGTTCTCTTGTTCAAAACTTTTACTGAACTACAGCTACACTTCTTTCTTTTTCTTTTTCTCTTTTTACTTTTTTGTAAACTTTTTTTAAGTTCTCTGCTGTGAGCCAAAGCAAGCCTCTCCATCAGCAGTTTGGCTTTGTGCCTTTAATTCCTTTGAGGCCATCCATGTGGAAGGTTTGGTTTGGTTGCCACACATTACACTGTGTCAGTGACTTGTTTGTTGCCTTCTTTTTGGGTGGCTGAATTATTGAGTACAGGGGAGAAGATGAAATCATTGTCAAATAATGAGGAGAGGAGGGAATATTTTTAAAGTCAGAAAGGGTTTCTGGCTGGCTTGGGAGAAAGAGTACACAGAATGGCAGTGGGTGTGGGTGTGTGATGTCCATGACGTGGCTGTAGGTGAAATCTGTGGATGATCTGGTTCTTCCTGGCAGTTCTGCACCAATTAAATATTTTCTCTGTAAAAATTCCAACATTTGTGAGAAAGACCAGCCCTTTTACCCATGTGGAAACAGCCATGGACAAAGGTAAAGTATCAAAAGAATTTTTATTAATGTATGATTTGTGTCCTCACAAAATAACAGGTCAGACCTGAGACAAACCTGTTGCCTGTAATCTTCTCTTAGCTGCCCAAAAGCTTGGCATGTGCCTGGGCCCCAACCCTTTGGCACACTTGGAAGGAACATTTCATTTTCTCTAAGGCTGATAGAACAGGCAATTAAATGTACTGCCCTGGAAGTCCCATGGGGAACTCTGTCTATTAGCTGCACTTGAAGATAATATCAGGTCTCTTCTCTGGTTCTGTTCGGAGTATATGGAGCAGCTTCTATCTATTTGGGGTTTTTGTTGTAACCATTATTTATGGGCTTACTTTACTGTGAGTTTTCTGATAAATACCCTCAGATAGGGTTTTTGGTGCCTTTAATAATGAAGCATTATGCAAACCAGAGTAAGGGAAAAACAGCAAATGAGTTGAAAAGTAATTTTAACAAATGAAGACTGATAAGTATTTGCAAAATGTTTATAATCCAGTATGAAAATGTATTGGATTATAGATCAGATACTTCTAAATTGCAAATCAATACAGTCTGCAAATCAATTCCAGTTCTGCTCACACTTTATTTCTTTTTCTGGTCGCTCCTGTGGAAGCAGACAAGAAAGGCATTCTCTTTAATGTTTAAAAAATATGTGGAGGCCCATGTTTTAAGGAATGATGAAGTGTTAGGAGAACATTAAGCAGTTTCTGACATTAGAGGTCTAAATTCTGTTAGTATGGTTGATGGGTATTAAAAGATTATGGATGTCACCCAGAAATAAATTGGAGCTGTTTGTGGATGCAGTCAGTAAATACATTGGGAATATCTGTAGTGTTCTCTTACACCTAAGTCTTGCTTTATAAATTCATAGAAGTTACTCTTGCATGTTTCATCCCCTTCTTTTTTCTGTCTGTTAATTCCTAAGGCCGTTGCTCTGATGTAGGAAATGTGAATGAAGGCATGAGCACCTCCTGTGGTGCACTGCACTTTAACAGGGGAAGTGTGGGACTATTGCAGCTGCTTCAGTGAATCCTGTTGGCTGAAACGTGTTTTCACCAGCCCTCTTAGCATTGCCTTTTTTTTTTTTTTTGGTTGTTTTTAAAATCTCCTGTCTTTAGAACTCTTGCAGCTGTTACATGAAGTTAATGTTAACAACTTGATAAGAACAGCTGTCCACAGTTTTGGTGTGTTCATTGGTTATAGAAGAGAATTGTGTTACTGGCTGAATCTAAGCTCTAAAATATCTGATATTCTTCACATTCTAAGACTTTAATCCAACTCTGAGAGCAGTAGGAGTTGTTCTTTGCGAAGTCATTAAGTTAATTTTTTTTTCAGCTTTTGAGTGTCTTGGGCACCAGAAAACTGACAGATGAGACTTTTCTAAATCTACTTTTGTATTCTGCATATTTTTCAATGCAAACAATGTGAAAGCAAATAGGAAGTGTTATTGCTCATGACTTTCTTCTTCAATTTATGGGCTGCATATTTTGGCTCTGAATAGTCTAAATCTAGCCAGCTCTAACTATGCTTACAGAGAGATACTTTTGACTACATCCTTTGCAATAGCTGCCTAAGAAATAATTATACTTTCTAAACAAGACTTGTGCAAGACTCATTTGGTTTGATTTGAACAGTTCCTTCAAGTCACCTCAGTCTTTATAGAAAAGTGAATCTTTATTAATAGATTGCCACCATATCCAGAAAAGTGTTGGGATTAAATTAGTGTTAAAATTAGGATTAAAACATGATCTGTATACCATTTGTTAAAACATCAAAAGTCCAAGTGGATATTTTCTTCCTACAGATTTATTGCTGCTGCCTTTTTTCAGGCTTTGAGAAGAATCTGTGGAGTTTTCTACTTACATTCATTTCACTTCATGACATTGTTTATAATACAATGCTGCATTTTTTGTAGTAAGGCTGAATTCTAATGATTTTAAAGCAAGCAGTCATAGGGACTTCTCCAAGGTTGGTATCTGAACCAAAAAAAGCACATTTTATTATCTGAATTTTGAAACCAGGGACTGATTCCATCATTCCTAATAGACTCATTTATTTGACAGTGCATTGCTAGACTTGAGCACTTGCCATCCTGACACAACTATTGAACCTGAAAAGGGCTCTTTAATGTATGTTGATAGCTAAGCTTAATAAGGACTGTGAAAATATTGGAAGTTTTGCAGCCTTTCTCTAAGCATATCAACCTAGAATTATTTAAATGTTGACCCAGCTGAGAGCAGATTCTGATGCAGGCAGTAACTGAGGCAGCTCCTCATGGCAGATCAGGTAATCACTTCAGCTTGTAATGAGGAGCTTGTTCTTAATGTTATGACCAAATGATGGTGATATTTGTAAAGCTCCTAATTTAAATATAGTTTTGCTACTCAGGTTTTTCTCCCTATAAGTCTCCTAACATGATGAAGTTCAAAGGACAAAAAGTTTCAAAGGACAGTGTGGGTTGGTCTAAAGAGGTAAAACTTGCAGCTGAAAAGGAACAGAAATGGATCAACCCAAAATCAAATAGAATCCTGAGGGAATTTGAGATAAAGATTCCTTAAAATTCAACATTTCAACTTTTTTCCTTTTGTTTTCAGAACACTTGAGTAGTTTTGCACTATATTGCCAAATATCTATATTTGTGTATATTGCATAACTGGGGGTTGTGGGAGAGCATGGAGGGAGATCTGTGCTGACAGCACTTCAGAAATCTTGCCAGATACAAGTTACAGTTGGGAGTACAGGTGATTTTTGAGGCTTACACCGATCAAACCATTGTGACAGATACTTTGGTGTGAGTTTGAGTTCTTAAATGTCAGCTGCTTTTGTAATTTGCACAAGGGATGGGAAGATGGTCCTGCTTACCCAAACTATGCCCATACAAATTCCTTCTGCAAAAGTCTTCATTAAACTGAAAGACTCAGGAAAAATGACGCCTGGTGTTATTCTGGTATAGAGGAGTAGTTAAATGTTTTCTTGTGTCTTAGTAGTTGTGTTTCAGTTGAAAACATGAGGAAAAATCCAGTGCATTCCCAATAAGAAAAAAAGACACCATTTGTCTGTAATGCCAAAATTACTTACTTTGAATTAACTGTGCATTCACTACAAAAGAATAGTTAAAATATGTGTGCTTTGGCATGTGCTGATGTGCTGATTAGTGCACATTGAAATGAGCATCACAGTATTGAAATAACCTTTTTTCTAAATATGTTTTATGCAGGGGAGGAGAGAGAGAGAGAGACTATGTCAGTAACAAAATTACATTCTCCAGTGTGAATACCTTTGAATTGAGTGTAAATATCCGTTGCTTCTTTACCTCTTGCTTTTAAAACACATGGTAGTAGAACCTTGATTTGGTCTTTAACCCCACTGCAGTCACCTTGCCTTAAATTACTTTATTGTCTGGGTTTGGATTCACAGTTCACTTGATCAAAGGAAAGGATCTCACCTAAACAGAAGTTACTGTTTTAAGGGATTGCATCTGGGACTTTGGGAAGTTTCTTTTCTTAACCTTACTGCCATTAATGGCTAGATTCTCAAATTGACCTAGAACTGAACCTTCAACGAGTTCTTGTAAAAAACATAACAAGTGAAATAAATAGGAAGCCTTGACCAAGATGATGATGACTTGGCTGGAAAAAATGAAGACTTGTGAGACATTTTTGTTATCTGGCTTAGCTTCCCCTGTGTGTATGAGAAGTTTTTGTTTAAAGTGAGCACAAACTATCAGTTGTGAGGTGCAGCACTGTCACTTGCTGTACAACAGACTAGGCACACCCTCAAAGCAAAGCAATTTCCTCTCTCTCTTTTTTTTTTCTTTTTTTTTGAGGTGTTTACCACCAACTTCAAAAGTCCGTTCACAAGAGTGGTGGTGTTCTTGCAGTTTTCTGGAAATTCAAACAAGCCTTTATTTAATCTTTGTACAACAGAGGTAGGGAAACCTCTGGTTTCAGAAAGCCACTACATGACCAAAGGCATTTAGTGATTTCCTCTTAGATAAAGCCATCAGTTGATAACCATCCTTCTCACCAATGTTTGTCTGAAGAACTGTTTAGTTATCTTTGTTTTGTTACCTAACTGATGTGGAGCTGTGATACTTGCTGGCTGTAAAGGCAAATTCTACAGATAAGGCAAGTTTCCTGTTTAAAGTCTTCACATTTCTTTCACTCTGACCCTTTTTTCCTTTTCCCTGCCTCTATTGGTGGCTTAGTCCAGAGTTATGGTCCTTGAAGTAAAGGTGGAAGTAAAAAGGTCATTCAAAAAGACAATTTTACATGCTGTTTGAGGATATAAGGGTACTAAAGGCTGGCTGAAAATAATTTTCCTGTTAAACAGAGCTTTAGGTATTTCAAAAAATATTTCACTGAAGGTATCACTTTTTCCTGTAGTTTTCAGAAGCGAGGTAAGAAAAGCCCTTGTTAACTCAGAGCAGGGTGAGTTGTCCTTCATGTGGGATGGTGGTGGCATGACTTTAAGAGCTGACCTAGAAATGAGGCAGTTCAGGTACTTCAACCTTAAATTTCCACGTCCTGTCAACAGGACTTCACCACCTCACTGTCAGCTGTTTTGAGAGTACATTTTAGCACGAAATCCTGTCTTTAGAAGCAGTAATGTAAATTTCTCTGGAACATTTTGTCTTTGAGAAGCCACCAATGTTGACACCAAAAAATCCCTGTTCTAACAGGGAACCATTTAAAAGAGAGACAGAGAACCTTAACTTGAGAACAAGTAATTTGGGAAGTTGTTAGTATTATTCTTTGTGCAACTAATATCTGGCAGCCCCAGTTTACAAAAGAAATTTCCTTTACTGTGGGTTTATTTGCTACTTTTCACTGGTATTGGAGGGGAGGCTGTATGACAGCATTGCAGGTGGGAACCCAGCACCTGCTTTATAAATAAACTGCTTTCCTCACTCTGGATTAAGTCAGCAGTTAAACTTGGGATCCAGCCTAGCAAGTGGTGTTGTGTTCTGGTAAGATTTACATGTAACTGCTTATTTCCTTTTCTCAAGATCCTGAAATCACAAAGCTGAGCATTTCAGTGTGATGGATCTTTTACTCTATGTTCTGCATAAGCCCAAAAAACTCTGCATATCTGTTGTGGGTGTAGGTTGTCCAGTAACCACTTTTTCTGTGGTGTCAGATTTGGCTTGAATGTTCCAAATGACTTCATGGCACTGGCACAAGAGCCTCCATGATGCTTCTCTCTGAATCAGACTTGGTTGTGCTCCTTTTGTCAACCAGAAGGTCTGTTCAGGAGGTAGGAGGAGAAACAGAAGCTTCAGCTGTAGCAGGAGGTCAAACTGTGTTGAAAGACCACAGGAGCTGAATGATGGCAGTTTTCATATTTGATCCATTAAATCTCTGAAATTTGTTTGCTTCCAGTGAGATTGTAACACATCACACCTCTACTTCCAAGCATCAAGAAAAACATGCCCAGATTATAAAATGAGAGTATGAGTTCTTAACCTCTTTCAAAAGAGCATTTCTAGGACAGTCCAAGAATCTCTCCGTGCAACAGCAGCTACCAACTGAAATCTGACACTGTCTATGCTCTGAACATATCATATTCATAAAAACAACCTTTTTCTTTTTACTAGAAACCTTCACTTCTTTAATTGTTGCACTCTTCATTTTCCTCACAAAACTTTTTCCCTCAAAGACACGATCAAAGACAGGTGAAGCGAGATAAAAAAAATGGGAAAGTTTTGTATCTTTCAGAATCAGAAGAAAAGCTGCCCTTGGCTTTAGAGCCAGAAGAGCCACTTCAGAGCCACTTTGTTCACTGTCAAGTGCTGTAGCTTCTCCTTTATTCCCACAGTGGTACAGCATACTGTATTAAGTTGTTTTTCACTCTATTATAAAAGTATTAATTTTGATAAGGAAAGAAACCAGGATCTTATCAGGCTATTTGCCAGTAAAGTTGGGGTAATAGAGTTCTCCCAAATTGCCCTCTCTTTGTGTTAGTTCTCCTTACTTTGAGTTATCAAATGCAGCACTCTTGGTACTTTCAAATGAATTTTTATAAAATGTCTTCGTTCCTCATTTTAAAAGATGTAACAAGAATTCCATGAGATGTTCTATTTAGCACTTCATTGGTTATTTAATATAAATGCGAATCCTAAGCTACTTGATTTTTAGTGCATTTTTGTCAGATGATTTTTAATTTAATTTTTGGTGCTTAGTGCTGAGAGAACTATTCTTCATTTCGTTTCTAACCATGTGTTTTCATGGAAACAAACCATCTAGAACACATTGTATTTCTGTGAAAACACAAGCTTATTAAATGTCAAACAGTTTATGTTTTCCTGGCAGTCATCTTGAAATTGGCACATTCACTGTGTCAGTGTTCTATGATGTAAGTTTAAAACTGTCACATTGTCAATGTTCAGACATTAAAAGGTCTGAAGTCTCACACGTGGGGGAGGAGGAATTAGGCTCTTGTCAATGAGCAGGTGGTGATAATTTAGGCACATTTGTTTGAGGTTTGTATTAAGTTAATAGAAACTCTCTAGTCTGAGTATCCTCAAATATTTAAGCTGATAAAGAGGTGGCGTCAATGTTGAAGTCAGTCATTTGTGCTTACTAAGGGCTGACTATAAATATCAGGGTTGCTGGTGGAGCTTGAAGTGTCTTTGCACATTTGACTTTATCACTCAGCTCGTGCAGCAGAAATTGCTTTAAAAAGCAGTGAAGCTGGGAGGAGCTGCACTCGTGGCTGTACGTACCCTGTGCCTCTGGAGCTGCTGGATCCTCAGGGCTGTGTAGCGAGGGCTCCAGCCCTGCTTCTCCATTTTGCAATTATAACTGAGGGTCACATTGTAACAGGCTGAAAAATTCCTCTGAAAGCAAGGCTGGCTCCTGGAAGAGAGAGGAGCCTCCTGGGTGAGTTTCTGGCCCAGTCCTGTGTCAGTGAGGAAGGCGTGTTGGATGAGCCGTGGTTGATCAGGACGTGATCATGTTTTATGGACACTGCACTCACATCTCAGTCTGTCACTGCTCTGCTGGCAGGTGAGGTGGGCATCAGGCTGCTAAATAAAAGATGAAGGAAGCATTTGATGCATCTGGAACAAAATGCACAGGTCACAGTAGACAGAATTTTATCTTCCCTAAGATAGGAAATACTGGTACAAGAAAATCTCTTTTAGCTCCCCAGCTCCCATCATCCTTACACTTCAAACAATACCCACAGTACGAGCACCCCACTAAGCTTGACATTTCCAATATATGTGGATTAATAGGCAGTAAAAAGAATTTTGCGTCTATCATGCTGTGCTATATTTTATAGAATAACCTGGTGTTGATTTTATGGTTGAATTCAATATGACTCTACTCTGAAATAGCTCACATGCAAAAATCTTCAAGATTAATTTATGAGTTTAGTTGCATACATTATCCTATCACATTATGCAAATAATTAGGAAGAAAATAGCTATTTAGCGTATTTATTATCTCTGTAGGGAAAATGTACACATTTTACATGCATGTTTCAACTATATTTCATCTTCTTGTGATTGTGAAAAAGCCTTTAATATATTTCTTTACCATGAATTTTAAATTTCACAGTGGAATTAGCTAAATGGTTTGTTTTGCACTCTAATGGATGGGATTTAAATCCCGTTTTTCACGTCACGCCGGAAACATTTTTCAATGTTCTTTTGACTCCATTCCATGCACCAAAACCAAAGACAAATTCCCATTGTTGGAAATGGACTTCATAGTAGTGAAGATACTCTAAGTTCCTTTCTCAGAGTTTGTCTAGCAGCTGTTCATCTTTCTGGGGTGTGCACTTGCCCCTGTGGGGAGTCTAAGTGGGAGCTGTGAGAAAGCCCCGTTCTTGGCCAGCCCTTGGTGGCTGAGCTCTGGCTGAGCTCTCTGAGCTGCTGCCTCTTCCCTGCCCAGCTCAGATGGCAGAGCCTGACTCTGCCCCGAGCACGGAGCATCGCTGGCTGTGAGCTCGGTGTCCCCCAGCAGCTCTGCCTGTGGCCAAGGACAGACATCCACCTGGTGACAAGCTCAATGACTCGTGAAATCCCGGCCCCCGGGGCACGTGCTGGGTTTTATTGTTACACACAAACACAGAGCACATAGGGAATTTATCACTTTCCAATTTCAGTGACTGAAATGGGTGTTTGATTTTGTGAGAAAGGCAGTGAATGTTAACTGAGATTTGGGTAGGAGCTGTTTCTCATTTCGCCTGGCTGATGCACACAGTGGATTCGTGAGCCTGGCTACATTCTGCTGCATTTCCCAGTATTTTTTTTTTTTATGTTTACCTATGTGTGTAAGTACACACATACACAGGTCTTGTACTGTGTATCAGAATATATCAGCTGTGTTGGTGTGAAGCTGTCATTTAATTTTAAAGGAAGGATGAAGCTATTTGAATAGTGCTGAGCTATGATGTCATAACTTTGTACCGCCTGGAGTCTGTATTTGTGCTGGGATTTTTTTCTCCATGTAGTAGTGGAATACTTTCTGATTTTTCCCCAGAATAGCTTTTCTGTCTGTGTTATCTCTTATGCTAACAGTGTTACTAAAGGAAGTTATGATTTCTTAGCCTCACCCATGAGCCAGAGGGAAATTTACTAGAGAAGCATCAATATCTGTTTTTATTAATGTTAATACACTCTGTGCAAACTTCTCTGTACATGTTTACAACTTACTTGTATCTGAACATGGAATCAAGTGTAAAGACTGCAGAACCCTAAAGCTGTGCGTGCTTTGCCAAGTGGTGCAGATGAAGGGGAATGGATCTAACACTGCCCAGCACTTGCCCCAGAGGATCTGGCATCCCCACTGTTCGTTGGGTTTGGAGTACATGTGGTGGCAGGAAGCCTCTTGCAGTGAATTCCATACTGTGTTGGGGGGCATCTTTCAGTCCAGTTCCCTCCAAAAGGGACCCTGTTCATGTGCCCTTGGGCCACTGATGCAAACCAAAGCAAGGGAAGTTTTGGGGACAACTGCTACAAACACCCTCCTGCTCCCAGTGGGAGCGCTCTGGGAGACACACACCCAAAAGGTGCAGGGGCAGTTTGGGTATGGGATAGAAAATCTCCTGGCCAAAGTGGTGTTTGCTGTGCCAGCTCTGCTGAACTGCCTTTGGCAAGGCTCCTTTGCCTCTAGCCTTTATGTTCTCTCAGAATGGTCCCCATGGCTGCTGCCCCAGAGGCCACCTGTGTGCACAGGTGCATTGTCAAGTGAAGAGCTTTGGGAAAGGAGGAGGTTTCATTCCTTACACTGTAAAATGACAGCTGAAGGTTAATCATATTATACTTTTAGCAATACCTCTGAATTGTGTTCAGAATTAACTGGTGGTTGGAGAACGCTCTTTATATTGTTCTTCAGTTTGTAAAGGCAAGTCAGATCGATCTTCTGGTTTTTTGTTCCTATTTCTGTGGTGTAGCATATCCAGTATAAGAACCTGAATTTCATTCCACTCTTTAAAGAAGTGCTAGAATTCAGTATCAGTAGTACTAGTAGCAGTTGTTATAATTATTACATGAATTACCACATACTGAGAAAACATTTGGTAGGGTAAAAGGGAGAAAGGCTATTTTGTGTCCCCTGCATATCATGAAGATGATCAGTGAAATGCAACTTTTAATGCTCTTCTCTGTTGTTCTTGGATGGATTCAGGCCCAAAAGCTATATTGCTCATTTTGGAATTTTTGCTTCCAGTGCTCAAAGCAATGGAGATACACAGAGAAAAGAAGAAAACAAGGAGGTGCACCATAAGGAAAGGCTTTCCACACAGAACTCAATTCTTCTGCAGGTGTACACGTGCGACCTTTTTCATGTCATTATCTATGCACACAGAGCCTCTGATTCAGAAATTTTTTTTGGCAGCGTAATGTACTGCAGGAAAGGTTTCGCTGCCTTGGCTTACTCACTCGAAATTAGCCCTAGTAAATAGTAACTTGGTGTGATTTGTGCAGTGCTGACAATGTGTTGCTTGGCTGAGTAACTTGTAAAAAAAGACTGCAATAATTAGCTCCTACAAGTTCACATTTTCTTTCAGATTTGAATACATGGATTGTCATTTGCTGCCAGGCTCTGTGTAAGTGTGTCAGTAGTTCCTCACATTGACTTTTGGGTGCATTGAACTGCTCAGCAATCTCTGGTGCCTCCATCCATTTGCATGGCTATGATGAGCTAAACACAGATGTTCCTACCCATCCTTTTTTATGGTGTTACATAGGAGTGGGGCTGCAGAATCTCCCCATGTTTTCCTCTGAGTCACTGTTTCTGTTCTGCGTCAGCCCTGCTTCATTCTCTAATGTCAGTCAACTTTGTTTCTTCACTCAAAACCATTTAATACTATTAGGGAGCATTTATTTATGTTTACGTCATCATACTTTTGGTGTTCCTTTTGAAAGTTTAATCTAAACATTGCTGCCCTTTTTGGTCATTACTTTCTTAGTTCTATTTGTTGACAGTGAAAAATGTGTCCTTTTCCTTCATATTCAATGGAAACAGGAAGCCCAAGCAGAGAATGTCTCTTCTTTTTTTCTCCCCCCCTCAGAATTCCAATGTGTTTATCTGTCTTTCATCTTCTTTCTCTATGCTGTTTTGCAGACATACTGTTACTGAGGTGAATGAGCAGAATCATGGACAATGACTGTATTATGGCTTTTGTGTTAATCTTTGTGTTTTTCTTTCTTTACATTTTAATTTTAATGTTGTATTTCTTTTTTGTTTGAAAAAAAAGATGTTTTAAAGAATTAAAAAAAAAAAAACTTCCACTGGAAATGTGATGATTTGGCTGAGAAGGCACAAACAATGGTGATTAGTGCACCTGAGAATTTTGGTTTTCAGTCCTTCACTTACACAAGCTGGTACTGAGAGACCTTTAATTTATCTTGCCAGCAAAGAGAAATAGCCACAAGAACTGCTCTGTAATATCCTTTTAAATAGTGTTTTTCATCCACCTATAATGAAAGGTGTCTGTTTTATGTTGCTGCCCATTCATCATTCCTTGGACACCTGCTGCCTCCGTCAGTTATTTCTTACATCTGAGTTAACCTTCTCATGTAATCCTGCTCTCCTTTCTTCCTTGCTCAAACCCATTATTCCATAAACCAAGCAGTCCAACATGAGTCCAGTAACCTGGGAGCACACGGTGTAGGGTTTAACATCTATCACTTGTGCGTGCTGTTCCTTGGAGCAGTGGGTTTTCACCACATCTTTATGAATAGAGGAGCAATGAACCCAACTCATCTCAACTACGCCTTGTGTGCTCAGGGGTTTGCTTTATGTTTTCCCTCCCTGTCTTAGGACTGCACATTGTTCTCTAATTCATTCTGTAGTCAAGAATGGAACAATTAGCCACAAGCTCTCAAGCTCTGGCAGATGATAATTCAAAAAAAAAATTAACTTTGGCTGATAATGCCTCTCTTTGAATTATGAGCTGGCTGTAAGCCAGGGAATACTCCTATTGTCTCCTGTACAAACAGCCCATCCTTCCTGACTCAAGTGCACCAGAAGTAGTAACATTTTTCATCTCAGAGAATTTTAACCATTGCATTCTTGAGCTTTTTAACTCATTTGTGCAGTGTTTGTGAATCTCTCTTAGCCAGCTATCATGTAATCCTCAGGCAAAAAGCAATTCCTAATTCCTTTGCATTTCGGTGTAATTTGGCAGTTGAAGGGGAAGGTGGTAAATTAAGTTTAAAGCATTTAGGTAAGCAGCTATATTACAAAATCTTATTGTTATAATGACAAAGGTTTTAATTAAAAATGTCAGCCACAAAAAAAAATTCCTGTGTAAGCCTCTGCCAGTGATTGCAAATCAGTTTCCATCTGTGCTTTAGTATTGATGCATAGCCAAGTTCCCGTGAAGGGAATATTTCTGTTACTTTTACTGTTAGTACTCTTTTTTGTAATGTTTTCCTAGGCCCCAGTCCTGTACCTTCCCCTGCTCCTCAGCTAGCAGGCTGAGTAACACTTGGGGTGGTTTTGGCAGCAGAGGATTAGAGATTCCAAAAGCTCTGGAATGACATTAGCAATTAGCTGCTGCAAATGTATTTATTTCTGGGGAAAGGAATCTCAGCTTTGCTTCCTAAACACAGTCTGGTTTGCTTACTAATAAGTATTATGAACCACTCCTCTGAGCTTGGATTTGTCAGCTCAGATCTCTGGAAGTCTTTCTGGATGACAGCGCAAATCTGTAGTTCTGCTTGGAAATGAGTGTCATTTCCACAGGGAGCCTAGAAAGAATGTTTTTTTCCCATGAAAAACACTGTGATGAAACCCATGCTACATAAAACCTGGTTTTGCTTTGAGGAGGAGGATTAGTGTGTCTGCTTCTCATAATTACTTATCTGTACTGGCACACATATGGAACTGTTTTTCATCCATCAGCAAAAGGATTTCTAGAAAAGTGCTCCACTCCCAGTAAAGGGGTGAAAAGCAGAGGCATTACAGAAAAGCAAGAGCCTGGGACTACCTTGTGTGCTTTTCCGCTCTTTCTTGGATAATTGCTGATTCCAATATTGTACTTTTCAAATTCAATCTTAAAAT
Organism: Chloebia gouldiae; assembly: GCA_003676055.1. NCBI lineage: Eukaryota > Metazoa > Chordata > Aves > Passeriformes > Passeridae > Chloebia > Chloebia gouldiae. Next base: position 2,367,452 of record QUSF01000015.1, read on the forward strand.
AAAAAAACTAAAATTGCCATTATAGGCAAATGGAAAAATACTCAATACATAGAGTGAATCTCTGGGGCACTAATAATTAAATGTTGTTGCCAGGACTTTACACAGTGCTCTGAAACTTTCATTGATATTTTATTTCATTCCTGATCAGCATGTGGAGTTTGGACCATTTCAGAACTGATTTGGGGGGCTTCCAGTAAAGAAGCCATAGCTTAGTTCAGTACTTATTGTGAAGAGGTTCATGTAGAATCCAATTAGTGTTTAAATTTACTTTCTTTCTCATACTTCACATTAACAGTTCCAAAGATTAATTTATAGGACTCAATAGTAACTACTAGAGAAATGAAAAGTAGTCAAATTAAGTATAAATGAAAAGGTATTTTGTAGTAACTTGATGAGTCTTGGCATAAGCTTGGCTGCTCTTATTTCTAGCTAAGCTAAGCTAACTGCTGTTGAGTTTTACCAAGTAGGAAGGAAAAAGTGGGGTCATATCTGACAGTAAGAACCAGCCTGTCCTTTGGGGTGTGTTGGTTGCACAAGTTGTGTGAAAAACGACAAATGCCAAATTTTGAGCAGAATTTGTCCATCTGCTTAAATGTATTGAGGGTTGCCCTCATTCCTGCGAGGGTCAAGCACTGCACAGCTTTTGGTAGCTCAGTGTGAACAAGGCAAGGAAGCACTCTCATCCCTAGAAGGAGAACCAAGACACAGAAACTGAAGGGATGCAAATCCTTTCTCAGCTCCCAGCTGTGGTGTTTTGGGAATGTCTCCCACACCCTTTTGGCAAAATCGGCCTGATTAGCCCCTGTCAGCAATCTGGACCGCTTTGTGTTGGTTGTGTTGCAGTTTGGGGGCAGGTTTGGAGCTTCCTCAGGCGCAGCGCTCTCAGCAGCAGTGCAGGGCTGTGTCCCCTGTGCTGCTCTGGGGGTGAGCACTGACCCCTGTGCTGCCCTCAGGGTCACTCTGACCCCTGTGCTGCCC
>QUSF01000015.1:2368629-2389518 GCA_003676055.1 Chloebia gouldiae
GTCACACTGATCCCTGTGCTGCTCATGGTCACACTGACCCCTGTGCTCTTCAGGCAGGGCTGTCCTGGGACACGGGAGCTTCTCCTGTGCACGGGCCAGGCCAAGGGAGCGCTCTCAGCTGCTGCTGGCAGCTTCTCTTTCCTCAGACTCCTGCTCTGCTGCTGCTTGGTGGTCCCAGGAACCCCCGTTTCAGCTCTGTGTTCTCCTGTCCTGTGAGACTCCTTGATGCCGGGTATCCCTCCCCTCAGAGACACTTTCCAATTGTTTCACAGTCCCGCTGGGTCCTACTTGTTTCCCAAGTATGCTTCTTATTTTCCTTTTTAGCTGCTGGCAACATCTGCAATAGGGAAACTTTTGGCACTGTCAGCTAATTGAAATTTCTGTGGGACCAAGTAGCCCCTGCTGACACTTCAGTTTAACTGCTTTACTTTCTATTAGCAACTTTTTGTTGTGTAGATATCCAGGCTGTAAGAAATTTACTGCTTTTAGATAGAGCTTTAATTCAGAACTGCTTTAAGAGGGAACAATAATGTTGATTGATGATGCTGCTTAACATTCCTTTTGTATTAATGCTAACAATTTCCAGTCAGAAAATATTTTTCTACTGTATTGCTCACACTTTGCAAATCTCTTTCTCTCTCCCTTACTACAGAACTCAGATACTTCATAAATGTGATCCTTTCCCCTCTGTTTGTGCTCCTATCATGAAATCCAGGCTTGTCCTTACTAACAGCTGCTTCATGAATTATAAAAAATTACTTTGGAAAGCCTCTCTTCCCTTCCTGCCTCAACAGAAAGCCTTTTACATTATTGTTTATATAGAAGAACACGGTTATATTTATTATTAGGAAAAATACTTTCCATGTAGAATGCCAGGCCCTGCCACTGCCAAAAGAAGGACTATTTGATATTTTGGAAGGAGTCTTGAGAGAAGGTAAGACTATGATTTGTGATGAAGGAAAGAACCAAGTGTCTGAAACATTCACTGCTGCAAAGGAGACCTTTATGATGTTGTTCAAGACTTTCTCGATTGGGAGTGCCCCTGCCAGGCTACAGTGGACCATTGTGATTGACCACTATATTCTGTAATTATTAGCAGGGAGATTACTCCAGGAACACTAAAACAAAGTATAACAATGGCAGTATTTTTAACCAGGAAAATTTGTATTACAATAAAGAACAACTAGCATAGGTAACAACAGCAGCCACCTCACAACAGCACAAGCTTGATACGTTCCAGATGAATGATCCTTCAGTGGCCTTTGCTCTGCCCTTCAGTCACTGGTAAACTGTGCTGCCACAGCTGTGCTGCTGCTTTAAATCACACTACCCAGAGGTGTGAGAACTGTGCTAAGGCTTTACTGGGACAGATGTGGAAACTGATTTACCACTGATACTGAAGTGACCTGAATAAAGGGCACACAGAGTGGCCACAGATATCTAGGTGGAAAGGAGAAGTGACAATATAGAGCCTCTGAAATCTGTGAGTGTCTCATCAAAATCTGCCTTGGTAATGCAACATTTTTAGACTAAAAATAAAATATATCTTTTTCTTTAAATCCAGGCTGTCTTTATGTACCACAAAGTGACAAAATAGGCCTGATTGTTTTTTCATTTCTATTTTTTTAAACCTCTAGCAGTCACCTTTAAGAATCTGACCCTTATTCTTTGTGCTAGGGAGATAATTATTCATTCTCAATTGCTATCCCTAGGACCAGTTAATGAATGCTACATAATGAACAGAAGTAGGGCAACTGGATGAGAACAATGCACAGGTGGGTAAGAAGACTTCATTTGGTGAGAAGATAATGAACATGAGAACTTGTGGCTTGCCTAAATACCACCCTTGCCTCCACTTCAGATAGCTCCTGCATTGTTACTGCTCTTCCTCAGCCTGTCTTTCTACTTGTTAAGTAACAAGAGGAAGGTGGTTACAGAGGAGAGGTTTCCTCAGCAGAGATTCAGCCAGAAGAGGATCCTGTCTCTCTCTCTCTCAGACCCATCCTAAACATGTTTACTTTCTTATGTGCTCTCCTGTACCTTGCCAAAGGAGGCTCATTCTGCAGAATCATCCCTGCTTTGCAGTGCCTGGTTTTATTATCTCTCTGCAAGACTTGTCCCTTTCTTCCTTAACAAAACTATACCAAATCTAACTTTTGGAGGAGAAGACAGAATTGATTCTTGATACCTCGATTTCTGATGTTAGTACTGAGAGAAACAGCACCTGAGCTGGCCCTGCCACTGCAGGTTTTGCCTGTACTGCACAGCTGCACTTTGCAGCCAGGTTTTACTGTGCATCTCAGGAATAGCAATCTCTCCCACTGGAGTTCCATGGCCCATCCACACACCCAGGAAGGTAACACTGCTGTCCAGCTGAGGAGGATCAATGTATAATACAGACAATATTTCCTGTGCCTGACAGCCTCTCCAGAGCTGCAGTTCGAGTCGCAGTGTGTCTGTGTTTTGAAGCCAGCCCTAGCTCAGGATGGGACTGGTGTTCTGTGAAATCAGCAGCAGAGGTAAATAACTCAGTGACAGGAATATTGGAGATGAACACAGAGCCAGGCAATTTGTTCTTTCTGCTCTGAGTTTTGTTAACCTGACTGAGAAGAACAGACAGGAAATGGGGTCTGAAGGTCTCTGACTTCTTAAGCAAAGTATTAATTGCTTAGAAATTGCAAAATTTAGTTTAGTAATGTGGTTTCTGATATTCCAAACATGACTTGATCTTTTATAATGTCCCGTTTGAACTGGAACAAAAATTAGTTGAGCTGGAATTTATCCTGAGACTGTTTTTAAAATTTCACCTAAACCTGTCAAAGGCATGTTTAATACTCAAAATGGCAGAAGCCATAGCCAGAACAGCTTCCAGCTAGATATGTGGTAGGAACATTATGCACACCATTTGCTAATACAGGCACGTACAGGCCAGCAATAATTCCAGAATCTCTGCCAGAAAGCTAATGAGAACATAGTTGGCCATAAACTTTCCTCTGACTTGGGCAAGGGCATATCTAATTCCAGTTGTCTCATGTCCACTAGCTGCAAAATGGAGGTATCAAAGCAACAGTGCCAGAATAAATTAGGATTTCTTGAGCGTTTGCAATGAGAGACTGAGACATGATAATGGAAGAAACCTGCCATGGGCTGTATTTGCATAGGGGTGTGTGTATGTTTTTCTTAAGCAAACAGGCTGGTTGTGTGTGCCAAGAGCTCGCCACATGTGTGATGGGCTGATGAGGAAACACTCTGTATGTTTCATTCAGAGCATGTTTGAAGGGGAAAAACTGAATGCAAGTATTATCTCCTCTGTAATAGTCCAGGGAAATGTGGAGAAATGGTGTCATACCCACACCCTCAAAACAGTGAACCTGTCAAAGGCTACACTTCACAGTGCTCATGGCCCTGTTCATCCCAAACTAGAAGCCTTTTTTCCTTGCATAGCATCCTTTGGAATTGCAGTTAATTTTATATCTCTAAGGATTTAGGAAAAGCATGCATTTTCCCTGGTGCTCTCCTGCCATGGGATCCCTCAGGCCTTGTCCTGTGAAGATAGGGAGCCAAATCAAGAGCTGTTGCTCAAGGACTCCCTGAATGAGGAAGACTTCCTCTCCTGCTCGAACCCCCCTTCCTTCCCATGCCCTCTGCTGATAGATTTTAAGATTAACTTTAGAACCTTTGTTTCATCTCCAACAAATCTCCACCAGCAGTCAGCACTGCCAGATTCAGTGTTGCAGGGCAGAGAAGTGTTTGGTGAAAATCCAAGTGCAGTCCACAGTGATAATCAGCTATTAAAGGCCTCCTCACAGTAAGCCTGCTCTCCTGTGGAGTGTATTACCCAAGCTTCTCCAACTCAGTGTGTCACAGCATCTTTGACTGTTTTCTTCATGTTCCAGCTGCAACCTTGCTGATAAGTGAGCTAGAGGTGCTATTTGTATTCCATGTGTAAGCATGTTTGGAGCGTGCTTGAATATTCCTACAGGATGCTGGCTTTTAGGGTCTGCATGGACTTAGATGGTTGGAGGCTATAAGCCTTGGATTTATAGGAATTGTTATTGTGTTCTTCTCCTCCACTGGTGTTTGATTTATATCCGCAAAAGTCATTCCCAGAAGGAATGTAACTAGATTTTTCTCCCAGATTTTTAATTTAATTGGTGATTGTTTACATGAGAATGCTTGCCAAAGTGAGATGATTTGGCAGTCCTCTGGAATGTAAAGGTTAAGTATATTGATTTCATCTTTTCCCAAAGGAGCTGTTCTTTTTCTGCAAAAGCATCACTGGTTTTGTTCTTGTGTCTGAAACTTTGTTTACATGGGTTTAATTGCATTCTGTCTATATTGTACAGCAAGTGGTAGATGGCAGTTTCATATAGTTCTTTCTTCCTGGAATACAGATTGTTTGCACTTTTGGTTTGTTAATAAATCCTGACATTCCCTGAGCAGTAATTCTTCAGTGCTTTCAATGCCATAAATGCTGAAAATAGGGAAAAATCTGTCCTGCCATAATACACTCAGTTAATAGGAGTTATTTGTAGTGATGGCAGGATCTTAAACCCTTGTCTTAATATGATCAATACTGTCCTTAGTTTACAAATAAGCATGTCTGAATTGTTAGCTTACAAACAATGTCTATAAATCATAATTATTTTAACATAAGCCACAAGCTTCTGACAGTGTCAGCTTTTGAACTGTACATTCCTGAAGCAAAGTGAATACAAAGCAAGAACTGCTAACTTTGTTTTCAGAAATCACATATTTAATTTATTTCCACTTATGCAAAAAGTTGGTGGGGTTTTGGATCTGCAGTTTATGAGTAAGCTGTTTGTTACCTCTCTGGAGCTGAACAGCATTTGGAACACCTTGGCTGGAGTGTTCTTTCATCTGCTGTAGTGTGGGTGGGCCTTGATCAGAGCAGCAGCTCTGGATGGATCACTGAGCTGCTGAATAGCCTGCTGAGGAGCTAAATGTCACAGCTCCTTCTGAACTGTGTGCTGGCCCTGCCAATAGCTGGAGCAAAGGAAACCCCAGAGAGATGATTTGGTAATTGCAGTTAAAACTGGTGCTGTGGATCTATCAATTTCTTTTTTTGGTCACATCTTCTATTGATATTGGTTTTCCACTTTTTTTAAATTCATCAACAATTTTTCCTCAGTGATCCGTTTTGTGATCTAGGTCCAGACAAAGTGATTAATTTTGTAGAGCAGAGGCATGCCAGCTGAATTCTAGTTCTGCATTAATAACAGTAATAGTGATTTATCTCCCTTGGGTACGTTCTGCTGGTCTCAGTTGGAAAGAAGATGGTAATGAAGCAAGTACCCATCCCTGGGCTTCTGATCATTCTCCTGCAGATCAGATTTCAGTCTGATGCTTCAAAGTCATTCCTACTGTAAAGTGCAATTTGGATGGAGATAAATCAGAAGCAATTGTGATCCTTGTAAACTTAAATTAAAAATTCCTCTACTTCTCCTAGCAAAATGCTTCCTTGACATACCTCCCCAACCAGGGACTCAGTGTTAACAAATGAAGCTTCTCTGGAGCTAGTTCTCATTCCTTCTTATTGTGTCAAAGTTGGGAATAGATTTCCTGATATTTTGTTTTTCTTCTCCGTCATTTCTGTAGGACTCAGTCTTAACTCAAGAATTTCTTTTGATCCATACAGATCTTTAGGAAATTAATTTCAAATACTTGATGTTCCAAATACTTTTTGACGCTTTAGGGTATATTGCTGGACATACTGTTGTTAGTTTAAAAAGCCAAGACCCAGCAGCTGCAGGAATTTATGCCCATTATGGAAAATCCAGCATACTTTCTTTGCTATGGCAATACCAAAAGTCTGCTGCACACCCGACTAAAGTACTTATAACCATATAAAGGGAATGCCTTTTAGGAATTGGATAAAAACACAGACATAATATTTTCCATCAATTAGATGTTGAGAAGTCCCAGACATACAATGCTGCAAGTGAAATTAGATGCCTTGGGAAATCTATTCCAAATGGAAATCTAATATGTGGGATCCTGACTCAGTCACCACTCCCTCAGTTTTCTACCCTCCCAAAATATATTTGGATATGCTAGTAATGTAAATATAGTAACATTACACCCAGTAAATATGCACAGATTGGATCATGCGAGCTGCACTAAATGCAGCCATAGACAAACCACAAAGTTGCCTATAAGGTATTTTAACAACTTGCCAATAATGCACATTTGACGAGTTTCCTCTGTTACTGCAGATGTGCAGTGCTACTATTTGTGGAATCCTTTCAGCAAACTGTGTGTATTATTTATAAATGGAAAATGAGGGAATTTATGGTGAGCCTTCTGTCATAGTTGTTTGGCACATGGGAATTATAAATAGGACTGGGTAATCACTGATGTGCTTTGCATTTGGCACTCTGGTCATTTCTGACCCAAAGAGAAGCCACAGGAGATAAATATATGAAGGTGCCTACCAGCTTTTTTTTTTTGTGTGTTAAAGTATATTTTCTGCTTCACTCCTGGCTTAAGCTGCAAGCTGAATGGAGTATTTTGTTTTACATAGTTCTTTAACTGCTCCCACAGCATGGCTCTTTTCAGAACAGTTTGCCCCTAAGTGTTTGGGGCAGTTCTCTATTAGAGGAGTGAAATCAGCCCATCCTTATCAATGCCACTCGCCAAAGGTGTTTGAGAGCCATCCTGCAGGATATGCTGGTGAAGAACGGAACACCCAGAGCTGTTGGGCTGTGCTGATGCAATTTGGATGAAATCTGAAGTAAATGCTCCTGAGTGCACAATGAAGTTTTCTGCAAATCATGTGCAAGAGGAAGTGTTCTCTGAACTCTGTGGAAGGCTTGCAGGCCTGGTCTGCAGAAACACCAGGAACAACACAGCACCCAAAAGGTACCCTTTGCTTCCTCCTGGCCTACTGAAGGTGGGAAAGAATTGCTGATGTTACTGGTGGAGCCATTTTTCTCTTTGGTAACTCCAAGTGCAGCATTTTTGTTTTCTTCTCACATCTAATTCATTCAATTTGCAAGTAGTTCTGGATATTTTTTAAACTTTTTAAACACAGTCTGTGATCTAGTTGCATCCAGTTCTGCCTCTTCTTTGACTTTTTTCAATGATAGCTGCTTTCCTCATTTGAATTTAGTTGGCAGCTGTATTGATTGATGTTCCTGGTAGAATAGAATCCAGCTGTCTTCACTTAAGAGCATTGCAATGCAGGACAAACACTTTAGGCTGTGTCATCCATGTAAACAGTCTGTGCTTCTAAAGCTACATAAATCCATCCAGAAAATGACAATCCATGCTTGGCTTTTCCTGTACTACAACATGGCCAGAACATGGCTCTGGGTTTTTTGCCTAAATCATTGCAATCAGCTAGCTAGGTGATATGCCAGGCAGTGCTTTAATGAAGTATACATCAAGGTTGCCAAATAAACAGCTTTTGAGGCTTATGCATATCGTTATTGTGGGAAATGTTTATACTAGTGTATTAGATAGTAGGTGCAATTTGAAAAAAGAACACGCAGTCCTGTTCCTCTCCACCCCTTGTGCACCCTTTGGGTGTGGGCATAAAATATTGAGATGTGTAGCTCAGCACATTTTTGGTTCATCTGGCTAAAAAGAAGTTGCAAAGCAGCATAGATTATCTTTTGCTTTCCATCTAGATCCGATGTACAAACCCAGAAGATTGTTTTTCTTAAGTGGGCTTTTTTTTCCTCCTCCTTCTTCATATTTTGACACTGCACTTAGGGGTAGTGCACCTTTGTGACCTTGTAACTGCTAAGCCTTTTGCATGAAGCTGTTTTTGCAGATGCAGAGAACAAAGGAAATTACCACCTTCCAGGTGTGCACATGAAAGCCCAGTTCAGGTGTATAAACATTGTTAGCTGAGGAGTAGAGTGCTTACTCAGTGGGAGCCCATTTATCCATGTTCTGATGGGTTTTATTAATTATTAGTACATGGCAGTTTAATCTGTAAGTTTGGGGCTCCCAGAGGTGAAAGGCTCTTGCTTTGTGGTCATTTCCTGAGCCTGCACCAGCTCTGTACCACTTCACAGCAGAGTTTCTACTTTGTGCCTCCACTGGCTCATCAGCTATTCCTGGTGGAGCTGAGTTCTTTTCATTTCTGTAATGGTGCTGCCAGCACTTTTCTATAGGGAGGTCAGCTAGGAGAATGACCAGGAGAGCTTACAATTCCCTATGATGAGTGAAAAAAACCACTCTAAATGGCTCAGTCTTTTAAAAAACCCTCTATAATGAAATATTCTCAAGCCAGGGAAATGCATATACAGGAGGAGTGCAACAGCTTGCTCTTTATCACTAAAAACTGCAAGCTTCAACATTGCTTTTGTTAAACAGGGATTTTTTATCTTCCTATCCAATCACCCCCTACCACCAGGCTTTAAAATTCTTTTTTCTCTGGTCAGAAAGCTGGTTCAGATGCCATACCTGTGGTTTCCCTCATATTCTGGATCTTTTCATAGAACTTGGTTTCCATAGTAAATGCTTTTCAAAAATCATATGGTTCAATAAAAGTACTCTGCAGTTCTTTATTTTATAAAGGAGTGCTCTCATTAACTCACTGTTGAATAACTCTTACAACCTCATATCTGTTTGAATTCTACTCCAAATGTTCCATTACAGGCCATCTGACACCTCATGAAATTATAAGCTCCATTGCTAAGTTTCTGATCTTAAGTCTTAGTCCTCAAACTATTTTATCATACTGACATTTGAAAAAAATATGCTGAGACAGCAAATGAGGATCCATATTTAGCCATGCAGAAACCAGGAGAAAGGATTGGTTGGTATTTACTGTTCAAAAAATTAATGCTTTCCAAACTTCCTAGAGTGATGTGATAGGAAGCTTTTGTATTCTCTGTGTTACCTCTTTTAATTTTGTTTTGTCAAGACACCACCACGTTTGTTTTGGGAATTAGAGAGGGGAGGATGGTGCACCACAGTTGTTCAGGGAGCCCTGCTGAACCTGAACACAAGCCTGACACTGACCGCACAGGGTTGGTTTCACAGATGTGGAGGAGAACTCCCCTAAGCCAGCAGCTCCAGTTTAGAAACAGTAACTCAGCCAGAGACCTGATGAAATCAGGGAGTTGGTGGCAGTCCTGCCCCTCATTTCTGCATGTGCCTTTTGAGCATCACTTCCCTGCAAGCCCCAGCTGCAAATGCAGCTCTCAGAGGGATGCAGATGACGTGCACGTGTAGGAGTGCTGTGCACACAGAGTGGAATCACAACCTGCAGCGCTGCCTGATGCCAGTGGGGAAAGCACAGCACAGTGCTCCCACCAATCTCCTTTGGCAAAGCTCAGGGTTGCCATAAAGCAATAACACTATTCATGCTAATATTGATTTGTCCTAGTGATAAGGGAAAAATAATTACCCAGAAGTAAACTAATTGTACCTTTTAAAAAGGCAAGATTCTGCTTTCAGGTGTGACCTAGTTGTGTTTGGCTTGGGTTTTTATAAGAGCACTGTGAGCACCAAGACACTGCAGTTGCCTGATCCTTGCTCTTGTGAACCCTCTGTACTCCAGCAGTTCTTATTGTGCTGCTTTTCCCACTCCTTGCCTATTGATTACTTTATCTTCATCAGTTGGGAGAATAATTAGGCCTATTTCTAGTGAGATTTTTCACCTGGTTTAGCAGAGTGAGAAGCATACAGGCATTCTGCTACTCATGCTACTGGTGTCTTTTAAGTTTGTTTTTATGTCTTGTTGCATTTTGGATCACATCAGTAATCTGTCACATCTCCATCAAGAAGTATATGAAATGTGGCAGAACATTATTTCACAATTTTGGGTGATCCTATCCTACTCAGTATCATGGCACATAAAAAGAAATTACCAGGAAATTACCATAGTATTGGTAGGACCAACTAATGTCAAGCTGGTGCTTCCTTAAGTTGTCCTTCTATTTTAATGAGAAAACAAATGTGCAAAGCACCTAAATGGCTGGGTGGGAAATAACTTGAATCAGCAGTGCAAGTAGTGAAAACAAGTATCTGAGCCTTTAAAGAAGGAGGAATGTCTGTGACAGTATGTAATTATATGGTTGTGTGATCATCAGTGCTCACAAAGCATTGGTGATGCACCTCTAAAGTCATAGGTTTTGGTATAGCAGGATGAAACATATTCTGATTTTCTGCTGACAAAGACAGCATCTTTTTCACTTAGGAAAAGGGCAGGCCTGTCTATCATCACCATGCTGGCTGCAGCCCCCATGTGAACCCCAGCTGCCTCCTCTTTCATACAGACCACTGATCCTGCATGGATTTTTGGGGGCAGATACGAGAATTAGTTCTTGTGTCAGGGAAACTGGGTTGTCTTTTTTTTTTTTTTGGGGGGGGGGTTTGGTTTTGTTTTTTTAATCTTAAGTAGGCTTTATAAATTTTTCCTTTCAATTTCATCATATAAAAAATTCAGTGTATTTTTTCCTTCTTAGTACTGTTAAATGTTTTGCAGGCTTAATTTAAACATAACGATTGCCTGAATACATTTGTTTTCTTATTTGGTTGACAAAACCAATGAAGCATTTACATTGCAATGCCTTGGCACGTTTTCAGTTTGGGATCACTAGACAGCTAAACAGGAAGGGCTAAAGTCTGTGAAGGTGAAAATAATGCACTTATTTCCCCTTATGAAACTGCACATATTGCTCCTTGCAGAGTACCGGCCCTGCATGCAAAAGTCTAGCATGGAATAAATGTTTTTATGTAGCTTTGAATGCTGTGTGGCATGACCAACATTTGATGAAGCATTTGATGAAGCAAGAAAGACAAGATTGGAAAGAAAGAAGTCAAGTGCCCAGAGCTTTGGAATGGTGTGTTTTCCCTGTCCCAGGTCAATGCACATCTGAAAGCCTCCTGTGGGTTGGGAGGGTCCATGGGTCCCCTCAGGGGCTGGTGCCAGCTGATCCTGCCTTCTGAGCAAAGGGGCATTTGGAAGAGGAGGCACTGAGGCCCCGGGAGTGGCTACTCCTCCCTTCCCTTAACATCCTCCTCAGAGATCCTTAGGGGTCTCTAGAGATAGGGCATTGTGCAATTTCTCTCCTTTTCAGAGGGCACTCCAAGCCCTTGACTGTGAAAATGGGCAAAGATATCGAGGATCCAGAATTACCTCAGTTTTTGCTTCCTTGTGTTGGAGAAAAAATTCCCAGCTCCAGAATCAAATACAGTAGAATAGAGTGGTCCTGCCAGCAGGGTTTGGTGACCCTTGCTGTGGGATCTACAGCATTTTGTGGGACGTTGGCAGACCCACCACAGGCACCCACACATTCCCAGCAGCTGCCTGCACTTGCTGCTTGTGTCTCTTCTGTCCTGGCCATTGCTGAGCATTCCTGGGCACTCCTGTCGTGCACTTGACTTGGAGTCAGAGCTTTCAGGTTCTGTTAGCTCCAGCTTCCATTTGCTACTTGTCCCTATTTCCCTTCTGTACTGAATGGAAACGCAGCAGATGCAGCACAGATACTGAGAAGAGTCAAGAAGCTGTCACAGGGAATACTGCATTTTCCCATTCCCTCGAAACTGAGGCTCAGAAAGAGTTGTCTGGTGTTTCATGTTGTTCAGAAACATGCTACAGGAAAATGTAATCCCTAAGTAATTGCTTCTATCAGAATACCCTTTGATTTTTACCATATGCCTTTCCTCTATGATTTTTCAAAATTATTAAGCAGAAGGTTGTGAAGAAAAATGAAGATGATTTCTGAGTAACAATAGCTTAAATCCTCTCCATTTTTTCACATTGAGGTAGTTTGCCAGACCTTATCTCTTTCACATTGGTACTTCCCCTCCTGATACCAATTTCTGTTAATTTTGTATCATATTAACTATTTTCAGCAGCGCTTTAGAAGCTTCCTCCCTCTGCATTTTGGTGCAGATCTCATCAATATCTCTGAACTTCAGTTCTTTTTCACCTCCTTTTGAAATGTTCTTCTGTTAGAAGTGATCCAGCTTCCGTTAATATCTAATTTGTTTAAAAATGTTGCCATCCATTCACTGAGCACATTGTAGCTCTTTAGTCACATGCCCAGAGGCTCCTTCCACCCCTCACCTGCCTTGTCCTCAGCACTGGGCAGGCTGGCACTTTGATCAGTCAGCTGGAGAGCTGCCTCTGGCTGCTGGAGGTCTGGTGAATAAGAGAAACTTAACATACCTTGATCTTGTACACCCTTTTTTTGTCTTTCACTTTTTTTTTTAAATTTTCTTCCTACTTCTGTGAGTAGTTCTTTTCTTGAGCTTTTCAATTTTTGGCAGGTATTTCATTTTTTACTGTTTTACACCCTGGCTCACACATGTCTCAGTTTTACCTCACCTGTTGCAGATATTTCAGAACACCTGTTTTTTGTATGGAGTCTGTAGAAGAACAGTGCTCTAACATACTGGATCCAGGCTGTGCATCCCAGAAGGGTGAGAGTGGCCCCGTGGGTTTTAGCAGGACAGGACAGATGGGTGCTGCAGGCTGTAGCATACCTGCAGTTATCATGCAACTTCTTGTGGATTGTGTAATTAAAGTAGTTTGCTGAACAAATGTAAAGTATAAGAGCATTGATGATGGACTTGAACTGAAAATGCAGTCGATTTCAGTGGTTCATGCTGGAGAGCAGATAAATGACTCTTAAAATAACAAAAGCACTGGTTGGTAGAAACAGACCCCAAAAATGTCAGTAAAGACTTTTTAAATGACTTTTAGAAGTTAGTTAAAAAACCCCAAATGTTTTGTCCTTTAGCTAAAAATGGATAGAGTCATTCAAAGCATTGTTGAATTATTGGACACTTAAGAACTCAAACAATGCAGTACTGAAATTGAAGTGTCTCTGCTAATTGTAGCTTGTAGAGTACATGCTTGCAATACATGGGCTTTGGAGTGAAGAAGTTTGTGTATGTCTTAGAACTTGACCAGAGAAGTGTGCTGAAAAACAGCTGCCCTGTGCTAGAGGCACCTCCCCAGCTACAGCAGCCCTAAAGTCAAGATTAACAGCTCTTAAATTAGCCTTGATTCTGTTAGAAATGTCCCTCATATTTCATGCTCTGAAAAGGGATATGGGAAAGAATATCATAATGTTTCCCTGTTCTTTGACAAGCCTTTCAGTAGCCTTGTCAAAGATCCTTTAAAATGGAATTGAAATAATCAGGAATGATGTGCCTGTGTAAAAAATACTTGGCACTTTCTTTTCTGTAAGATGGGTGTATGGTAATAAGGTTTAAATTATGAGTTTAAAATTATTCTTATCAAGCAAGTGCTGATCAAATTACTAAAACAGAAAATGAGAAGGTTTCTAAATCCTTCCCCTGTTTTGCTTTCTAAATAGGATAAAAAAAATACTGTCATGAGTTAAATTAATACAAATGCAGATTATAAAACCCAATTTTAGATGAAGCAATAGATGATTCTCTATAGGTGTTCTGTTCTGTGTGCTTTCCTTTGTAATCAAATTTATCAGCTTAGAATACTGCACTCCCCTTTCCAAAGTGAAAGATAGTTCTGTGCAGGTGTTCTCTGAACTTGGCGATCATTAGCAAAACAGTGCTCTCAAATAATTACCTTCCTTTGTAAGTGAATCATCTTATTATTTTGCTTCTATTAAAGTCTAGTATCTTTCAACAGTGTCACATTATCATGTCTAATAATCAGAATTATGCAAAGGAATTATCTGTATGGATTTCATGCCCAGGAACTGTATCATCGTTTATTTACCTCTCTAGGTATGCAGTGTTTTGTTTGTTTGAAGCACAGTAGTTGAAGGGGTATTGACTTTTGAAAATAGATCATTAAAGTTTCTGTTTTCTGTAAAGTTGAAGCCTTAAAAGCCATAATCAGCTGCCATTTATTTTTTTACTAATGGTATCAGAAGTAATGAATTTTCTTTGGCAATTTCAAGAATGTAATGGTGCTGTGGAGAAAGACATCGGGAGTGAGAGCTGCTGAAGTGGCTCTAAAATTTGAAGAAGGGAGGAATGAGAGAAATTAGCAATGATCTATTAGTACACGAGCAGAGAATATGTTGGACTTGCCAATGTTTCTGTTCTGGAGCTCAGTATTAATCTGAGGAAGAACTGGAGAAAATGCTAAAGCACAGTATTTATTCCCTCTCTGTTAAGCACTGTGCTGGAAAAGATATGGTCAGACAGGCTTAGAAGCCCATATAACTGTGGCCTGAAGACTTAATTCTGGAGAGAGTCCTAACATGGAATTTTAATTGTCCTAGAAAGCATGTCTGCTTCTAAGCTTGCATTTTGCATTGAGACATAGAAAAGGTACAAGATCTATAGTACAAAGCTGTATAAATAATGTATATGCTCACAGGAGCAGGCAATATGCTGCTGATCAGACAATGTCAGCTTAGATGAATCCTGTCCTGAAAGCTGTACTTTAAATGTAAGCAGTAAACACACTATTGACATGTGGCACTACCAACTGAAACATCAATAGTTATAAAAAGAGTATTTCATAATGCAGAATCATTGCTTGGTTTGCTTGGCTGGACAGATGCTTTTACTTTCCATGGAAGAAAAATAATTTCCATATTAGTTCTCTGAGTGCCCAGCACAGTTTATCTGTCCTACTAATGCTCACATTTATAATCACATTGTTGAAAATGGGCAAAATTTGCTTGCTGGTCTCATAGAATGTAAGAGGGAGGTTTGACTGTCATTGGGCATGACATGGAGCAGTCGAAATGTTGACATTTTTACAGCTGGTCTTGGGTTACTTCTGCTCAATCTGGGAGTGGGTGCAACACAAATTCCTTCTGTGGAACAGCCTCATCCCATATGTGAGACTGCTTCAATTGTTCTCTGGCAACTTGACTTAGACATCATTTCCAGAGTTTATGGGCAGAAAGCACAATTCTGGCTGGATGTAGATTAATATTTCTCTGGTTATTATTAAGAATAGCTGAAGCATTCCATTTGTTCAACAGATGAGAGCATTGCCATAAGCAGCACGGGAAGAAAATAGGCCGAAGTGCTGTGAATGCCCATGGCACATGGAGTGGCAGGGGATCCACTGGGATATGCCCATATCATCTTGATTGTTGCACTATATCAGAAAAAGGCCAGGAAACTCCAGGGTTCCTTCTTGGGGCTGCATCTGGCCAGATACATTTGTGAGGAAACCTGTCTCACTTCATCTCATGCTCTGCTCTTTACTACCATTGCCTTGGCTATCCCTGATGATACAATAAAGGGCAGAAAAGGAAGCCCAGGGATTAAAAAAATGGCAAAAACCTGTTACTTCTCCCTGGTATGTAACTGTCTAATGATCTAAAGCCAGTCATCAATTTGCTGGGGGTAGCAAATGCTCTAGGCTGTCATGGGCATCCCTGTGGGCATTGCAATTCTTCTGTGAATGGCCCTATGCACAAAAGTTTGGGAAATGAACCTAACACTGTGAAACCCAGTTGTTACCCATAAATTGAATAAAAACTCTATAGACCAAAGGCTTTTTAGGGAAGTGAGAACATTCTAATACTGCTAAGGTATTTTTCAGAAAGGGACCTGTCTACACAGAGGTTCTGTCTACCCTCAGCAGGCCTCCTGAAGGCCCCAGCACCTGTCCAGCTGACAGATCTCTGCATCCAGGCATCTGCTTTCATCTGGAATTAAATTATGAGTTAAATTATGGGTTAAAAATGGTTAGGCTTAAGATGCTGGATGCTCAGTTACCATCATGCTGGATGGTAACTGAGCAGCTTTGCCCACTCTGTCTCTGTGCTACAGAAGCCTACACCAAGGTGATAAGGAGCAAAAGGAGCCAGGGAGATTCAAACGACACTGAAGGTGTTCCACTACAACCAGCATGATTGTGTCTCGGTTGATTTATAGGAAAAGGTGGTTCTTTGGAGAGCCTCTCTATTCTGAAAAATTATTATATGGCAAGGATCCTTAAACAAGGGTCTAATAATTACTTCTTTGAGGATAATTAGTATCTTGCTGTTCTTTGTGCTGCTGCCAATCAGCAGTTGGTTTATACCCTGTCTGTTGACTTTTCTCCACCTAAAGGGATATACAGAACAATACATAGCTGCAGTTTTTGGCAAGCAACACTGGCCAAATAACCTGGTAAGATTATGCATGAAAAAGAGAGCTCTAACAGCTTTCAAACATTTCCTGCTTTTTGGCAACATTAATGTCAGGGTACTGCAGGAAGATTGGATCCTTCAAAACTGTGTCAATGAGAATCTTTCTGAGATCAAACAGGGACTCTGCAGTGGCAGTGTGATCAGTAATCCAATACTAATCAACTTCATAATGCCCTTTTAGGTGTAGGCAAAAGGGAGGGGCTACCAAGTCCAGTTTGATCTCTTTCTTGACAATTTTGTGTTCTTTCCATGGCTCCATTTGCAATTGGTGGCAGATGATGAATTGGTGATAATCTCATTTTCTAATCACTCTATTTCCAAAGTGTACTGCTGTTACCTTAGATTCTGAAAAGCAGCAAATATGATAGCCTTTCAAGGTGAGAGGAAGCTGGGTGAAAATTCAGTTGACTAGATCTTTAAAACCTTTTGCTACTAACAGCATGCCTAGCTGATAATAATGAAGGGCTTACCTTTCATCCAGATGAACCCCAAAACATTTTGTCAACTCATACTTCATTTCACCAGGTGCAGAATTGCGGCAGCTGTTAGGCAAAGCACAGCAAGCAGTTCAACAGTTGGGGATAGCAACGGACTTAATTGGGAGTTGTGGGGTAGTCTCTGAAATGACTTGATTAAGACATATAGCTGTAGGCCCACGAGGAACAGAAGGAACCTCCTCAGCAGGAACTGAGGCAGGGATTTTGTCTGAAGCAAAATGGAATGATTGCAGGGTCAGCATAGTAGCAGTTTTAAATAGATGAAAAAGAGGCAACTTAATGAGGACAACCTCAGTTAGATTCATCTTCAACAGTGTGCTACTTGGAGGGCTAGAAATAAATGAAGACTAAAATTCCACTCAATCTAGAGGGGGATATGTGTTAGGGAGGAATCATTTTTTTTGGGGGGGTGTTGCATATATCAACATATATATATTGCCAAGAGGGGGGACAGAATTGTGAACTGTGTTTGTAAAGATTATCTAGAGCTGCAGTTTCCCTACACTTGGTTTTGGGTGTATTTGGTAAACAAGGATGTTGTGATCACTGCATCTGCATGGTTTCACATATGGCTGTTGTTGAGTAAGAAGCCAAAAGGGCAGAAGCAGAGTGTTATAATACTTGGAATTTGTTGTAGGTTTTAAACTCTGGTCACATCTAGTCCTGCAACACTAATATGAGCTGGGAGCTGAATGCTTCCTGATAGTAGGACATGTGATTGGGTTGCAATTGGAGAAAGTCTTTGCTTTCAATATCACCTGCTTCTTCCCTTTGACCAGCAGCTGTTGTCACCATCTCTGGGCAGCGTTTAACTCCTCAGAGGAGCTCTTTAAATGTTGAAAAGAAATATTCAACATTTTCCATAGTTGTTTGAAGTCCTGAAAAGTACTTGAGGATTTCTGAATGTTACTGTCTATGTGAATCAATATAAGATTTCCTAAACGTTTTAAAGAACTTATTTCATTGCAAGCCTATGAAGACAGAAAAACAATTAAAAATATGCATGATTATGTGGATTTATACTGCCAGTCTAAGCCCATAAGTGAAAACATATATATAAACCTAGCTCTACATCATTTTAAAAGAAGTGAAGAAGCTGTCTTTGCTAAAGCTGAAAATGTGGAGGCTCTGGATGATTTATTGAAGTGCTCTTATATCACATTTCTTTCCCAGTAAGTAGGTTTTCATCTCCATGGGAGAATGCAGCATGCAGCCCTTGACCTGCAAGAGGTTTGCATGCAGTTGTGTTTGTAGCAGTGATAGAGCAGTGGGGAAATGCTGTACCTCAGAGTGGTTTGACAGCTTCAGCTTCATAACAACCCTGTGTGGCTAAACCTCCTTCAGACATGGGGTGATAACATGACACATTTTATTTTTTAAGAATGCTTTTTTCCTCTGT
Organism: Chloebia gouldiae; assembly: GCA_003676055.1. Classification (NCBI taxonomy): domain Eukaryota; kingdom Metazoa; phylum Chordata; class Aves; order Passeriformes; family Passeridae; genus Chloebia; species Chloebia gouldiae. The sequence continues at coordinate 2,386,608 of QUSF01000015.1, forward strand.
GTTAAGTAGGGAAGAAGGGTGGTGGTTGTGCCCCATATTTATTATTCAAATCTTAAATTTTAGTGATAAGGAGGCCTCAAAATTATTCCTAAATTAAGCCTAACCATGCGGCTTAGGCAAGAATGCAAAACTTGACCCAACAGTCTGCAGAAATGCTCCCCACTCACATTTCAAGTCAGAACAACATAAACATCTTTCTCTAATTAGTTGCATTTAAACTACTTCTGTTTGGGGATGTCCTTGGACAAATAGTTAGGAGTAGTTGTTGGTTCATCTTGAAGCTGAATTTATTACTTTGCTCAGTAGGTTTAAAAAGAGGTGGAGGAGGCTTCTCAGTGTTTTCTGTCCTGTGCTTAGAATACTGAATTAATGCTGTCTCTTGCATTACCAGTGCTAATAGCTCATAGGTGTTTCCCCTTTCTCTGTTAGCAATTGAAGGCTTCTCTGTTCTGCAGCAGAGTTGAAAAGATTTCTAGAAACATTTGTTTCCCTCAGATTGTTGCAGAAGCTTGTGGTTAGGCTGACAAGCTGAACACCTTTTATGTCAGTACAACACAGAGAAATGCTTGATAAGGTTCCCCAGTCTGTTTCCATCCCTAAAGCTGCAATCTAAGGTTTGTAGTTCCTGGATGTTTGGGTGTGCTCAGGCTGTGCCATAGTGGCTCATAGGTGAGCACGTGCTGTGGTCAGGGTCTATTAGCAGGCCACTGCTCAGTCTGAACCATTAATAAATACATTTGACATGTTCAGGAGGTCTTTGAATGCAGAAATCAAGGCAAGAATTGAGTGTACCCTGAGGTGCAGTGTCTCACTCCTGTGAAGAGTTTGCAGTCTTGCAGTGTTTCATGGGTATCTATCAAAAGCTGAAGGAACAGGCAGGATAGACAACAAGCTTCTGGAAGCTGGGAAGCGTTCCTATCAGTCAAATGAAACCCTGCTGCACAAACAGTGAGAGCAATTGCCTGTCAAGTGTACTGAAATGCTCAGCTCAGTATTATTTGACTGGCACATTGTGTTGTCACTGATACCGTGTCTGAACTCCAGTGAGACTTTCACTGTTGCAGTCGTTTGGTAAAAGGGGAAGGAAATGGATTTTGAATGGAGTTTTTATGATGAGGTCAATCTGAGACAGAAAACCCAAGTGCGACTGGATGTGTTTACATATTCAAAAGTCAGCAGATTGCTTTAGATGGGATATTGATAACAAATAATAAACTGTCTTAGGTATACTCTTCTCACTTAAAATGTCTGATGATAAATCTTCTATAATTTTATGAAGTAGCCTTTGTAAGGCATTTGTAAGAATGCAAATCTTTGTCATCTGCTTATTACTGAAGCCGTTTAGAACATCAGATGTCATTCCAGATTACCAGTTGCATTTCAGCTGGACTGGAAACAAATCCAGATCAGTAATAATGTAATGCTGTGTACCTTAAGGTTAAATGTCTGACAAGACAACTAGTGCTAATGGACTATGACATTTTTCAGGCCATCGGTCTGACATTACTTGCTGTGTCAGAGTAAAATGTTTACAAAGATCTAACTCTACATTACAATGCGTTAAGACATCATTCTTCTCTCTTGTGCATGCTCCAATCTTTCTGGCTGCATCTTTTACACATGGGCCTACACAGTTGGCCCATGTGTAAAAGCAGCATCTTCCATGCCCTGAAGAGCTCTGAGCACCATTGTTGGTGGGATTTGATTCAGTCCAGAATGCCCCGTAAGGTTTCTGTTCAGCACATTGCAACTTTACAGCTTGTGCTGCAGGTAAAACTCCACGAGCACAAACCCATCTGGGACCAGGTCTGCCACTGTAAATTTTCTGAGCAGTATCTCACTATACCTGTGCTATTGGTAGGAATAGCTTAATGTAAGGAAAGCAAATACAGATGAAAAATTGTATGACAAAGATACCTGCTGAATTTATGCTACTGCAGCAGAGTAGCTCTTGGACTTTTTAATGTTTTAATGTTTTTTGAAAGAAGGAAAGTTTAAAACAGTATTTTGCATTAATGGGGCTTGAATGACTAGACTGATAAATGGTAAGTACACTTCGATCAAATAACGTTTGAATAATATCATATTGTATTAAGAAGTCATTAAAGAAATAGGTAAGAATTAGCCATTAAGGGTCATTTAATAGTAGATTGTTTCAGTGTCCTCATCTCATAAAGGCTTTCTAATTATAGGGCTTTGTTTCAAATATTAAGATGGTTCTTCTGGCTTCTGTTTGTAACTATTTTCCCTTATTTTCATTAAGTACTTACATTCTGGTTCAATTTGATTAAATGGTATATTCTGTCCCCTCTTAAACAGCTTGCAATGCATCATATTTTTTTGTGTGGCTTTGTATTTCGTGACATTTTATTTCAGTGGTTAAGACAGGAATTGGAAAAAATACTGGTTTTGTTAATGCAATTTTCAGCAAAGTGTGGGTTGTTTAATAGGTTGGATTATTTCTGTGTCTGTATGTGTGCTCAGTCATGCGCTATCCCTCCTGTAGTGTGGATGTGTGTATATCCATGAATGTAAAACTTCATCTCACAAACTGACAGTACAGTGACAGCTGATGCTACGGAATAGATGAAAACTCCAGCACTGGTATCCTGCTTCAGACGTTCCAAGTAAATCCTAAGAAAGCATGAAGCCATCACCAGACAGATTTAAAATGTAAATGCTGCTCTGCTTGATCGAGTCAGCCACTATTAAGTGCTGTAGCGGCAACACGGTTATTTTTTTACTTAAAACAGCAACTCGGCGGGGGCTGCGGGGAGCGAACGCGCACTGGAGCTGCGGGCCGGGACCCGAGGGACGGGAGCTGCTCCGGGGCGCTGCGGGAGCTCCGCCGCCGGCCCGGCCGCGCTGTCCCCGCCCGGCAGCGGGGCCGCCCCGGAGCTCCGCGCCGCGC
>QUSF01000015.1:2397851-2422773 GCA_003676055.1 Chloebia gouldiae
GGGTGCTTTCCTTGAAGCGAGCGGAGCCGGCAGAGCCGGGCTGCTCCGGGGCAGACAGGGATGCACGCACTGCTGCTTCATTTGGGTGAGCTTTTCCCAGTCTGTCAAGCCTGACCTTTTGACGTGTTTTTTGTCATGTATCCTGGCACCAGCCAGGTAATTACTCGGTGTTTTTCACCAGTAAACAAATGCCTATGGAAAAATATCTTGCCATAGGTTTTATAAAAAGGGTAGCTTTGCAAACTGAAGTGTGTTTAAATTTACCTTCACTGTGGCACTATTGAAAGTTAAATCCAATTTAGCAAATACTCCAGTACAGAACTTCTGTTGACTAAATATTAACAGAATCTGGCCTTTGGAATTGCTAGCTGACAGGCTGTTTTCTTGCTGCTTTAATTTCATACGACTGATCTGAATGACTTGCTTGTATCTGAGACATTTGTTGCATTACAGTCACAGGATAAGACTGGTTTGAGGTTTATTGCTGAAATGTACTTTTCAGGCTCTTTGAAAGACTCTCGAGATTTAAAAGTAAAAGAGGAAATCTGTCTTTATGTCTCGCTCTGTGAAAATCAAAGGCAGTTGCATGCTCTGTACAAGTCTCAGCTGGGGACACTCATTTCAAGTAAGGAGATTCTGTCCTGTTTAGGTCAGCAGAAACTGTGGGTGCTGAGCATCTCACTAGATCTGACTCTTTAAACTTACATACAGCTCTTTTCTAGCTAAAATGGTGAGCCTGTTCCCAACGGCTTGTAATGCAGTCTTAAAAATAATTCTTCCAGGATAATTCTGAATAACTGGGGCAAAACTCAAGCAGTCTACAGATACAACTCAAGGGCTTCTGTACCCTTTTTTTTATGAAACCAAACAATACAACTCCCCGAGGGGATGAGGTTGTAGAGGAGGGTATAGAGGAGGCTGGTGTTCGGGGTGTGGGCTCTGGCAGATACGAAATGTCCTCGTGCTTTATTCAGTGAGCTGATGGGGGTGGCAGGGGGAGATGCCAGCTGGGTCACTTCGTGCAGGGGAATGGCCTGCAGCTCTGCAGCCTGGCTCTGCAGTGGGGAGCTGAATGTTTGTTTTGGCATTTTTTAGTTTGGGGAGTAGTGTCTAGAGACCTTAGTGAAGAACTGAGTCCTCTTTATATCAAGTTCTTCCCCACTGTGTGTGAAAAAGACTGATTTCTTTACTCATTCCCCTTTATAGAGAACCTAGCATGTTTGGAGAGGTTTTTCTAGGATGATGTAGCACTCAATTTTAACCTTAAGCAGTTTTAAATATTTTTTTCTTGTTTCTCTTGCCTACAGTGTAAAAATTGTCACTATTGTGTAGTAATTACCATCAGGCTTGTTAGTATTTCACCTTGCCTGCACAACAGAGTTCTAAATGGGTGTATTTTATTCTAATCTAGATGTACTAAATCAAAATTGGCAAATCCTTGTGTGTCTCCTGAGTAGATACATTGCATTTCTCTATCTAGTATTGGAGGAAGTTGAGATGCAGTATGTTCCTTTTTTTTTCCTTCCCATTCCCAGGAGATAAGTTTTTGTAGTGTGCAAAATAACTGCATATGACAAGAATGTTATTACAGTCAGACTTGATACATTTTAGAATGTTTTTCTGTTTTTTTTTTATTCACAATGAAAGGAAAAATATTCACCTTTCTTGTATTTATCTGTGAGCTGTAATTTGCAATTACAGCTGATAACTCCTGAGATCAAGCAAGCAGTAGTTCTCTCCTTTTGTGGTTTGTCTTTTCCTTGAGGACTGATATCTAAGGGATATGCACATAACTAATGGTACAGAAACTGTCTTCTTCCTTTTTGAAGATCAGCGTTTTTTCTTCTTTTTGCAATAAACATTAGCAGGGGAGGGGAGCACTCTGTCCTCCAAGAATAACTAAGTAATGCAAAAAAAAGGTGAGTCTGTACCGTGCAGACTTCTGCTTTTTGGATGAAAAAAGGCACTAACTAGAAAGTTGAAGCAGAAAGCCTTTTAGGGGGTCTGGAGATGGACTTTCTCCTCGTGCTTCATCCTGTAAGCTGCCTGTGCTGAACAAATCTGTAGCTTGCTGGAGGCATTTAGGCTGGGAAGTTGTGCAAAATACAGGTTGGCAAGCTCGGCGCAGTTTCAGGCAGTTTCCCAGTTGCCTGCACCTTCTGTTGGGAACGCGAGGGAGTGATTCAGGGCGGCAGTGACTCACGGGGTGTTGTGCTGTTCCCCTCTCCACACTGGGGGTTAGCTGCAGCAGGGAGCTCGCTGCAGAGCTCAGAGCACTGCAGAAAGCCCCCTGAGGTACCACCACTCCACTCCGAGTTTGTCTGCCTGCACAGGTTACCACTGATTCCACCTCCCTGGAAAATGTCATTAAATTAGCGTTTGCTTCCCTTTTCCTTTTCAGTGCCAGGAGAGGGTGAAGCAGGCGTGTTGACAGGAGCAAATGGATATGCAGGGAATTCAGGGGCCCTGCCAGCTGGGGCATCTCTCTCAGGTTCTCCACCACTCTCTTGGTGCCTGTGTGCTGCCACTCAGGAGCACGGAGCTGGTCTGCCCATGCTGTTGCAGTGTCTGCCATGGGTAATAATGCTCCTCACACTCTCCAGCTGCAGTTTAATGTGAACCTCTGACATCTGAAGCTCTCACAAGTGCACGATTCCCCCCAGAGAAGTCTGGGGTTGCCCAGCACTGTTGGGGTCAGGTGTAGCCCATGTTGTCCTGCTGTCAGTGAGTGCAGATGGAGCACTTCGTCTCAGTGGGGACTGGCAGGGGTCAGCAGCTCTCACTGCTGCTGTCCTTGCACCTGTGGCCCAGCTCCACCACACCTAAACACTCAACTTCAGATTGCTCTGTGTTTTTTTGTTTTCTTCCCTATGTGATGGTGAGTAGTACAGGACCCATCACTCGTGGCTCTCCTGTTTGTGTGATTTCAGCCTTTGGGCCTTTTGTCATGCTGCAAAGCATGACAAAATAGTCATCTAGGCTAAAATCAATGTGGAGAGAGGTATAATCATCTCAGCTTTCATTTTAAGAGCATTTATCTCAAAGCTTAATTAAAGCTGCTTGGATGTAAATAAGTCTAACCTCTTCACTTCTGAACAATGCAAATAGAATAGTCAGCATACTTACAGGGTATCAGCCATGTAATTATTGTGTACTGTTTGTGTTTTTCTGTGCTGTTTCTTGCCACTGAATCCTGGGACAAAATGCTTCATAAAACCAACACCATGACTCTTTATTTATGTACTTTAGAAGTTGATCATTCTCAAACAAAGGGGTGGAAAAGTGACATTAAGTCTCTACATAGACAGATACACTGTGACAAAGGGTTGGTCAGAGCGTTCCTTCAAACTGAAGGGACGGACCACAAGCCGGGATTTAGAGTTGCCAGAGAAGCAGGGGTCGTGTTCCTGCATGCCAGCCTTGCTTTTCACCGGCTCTGGGTGGTGCTGGTCAGAGGCACTGCGGGCACCCTGCCCAGAGCCGTGTGCTGGGACCTCCTGCCACCTCTGCTCACCCCTGCTGTGTGCACAATGCTTCCTGCACTCTCCACCGAAAAAGAGAAAAGGTCCTGTCACCGTTTGCACATGCTGGCTTCTGCAGGGTACTCTGATGTTCTGGAAGCCCTTAAGTCTTCGCTATTCTCGCTGTAATTTTGTTAACAGCGTGAAATGGGGAGCGATGCATTCTGGCAGTGGCTTCTGCTTCCAGCTCTTGCAGATACTGAGAGCTCGTGCATTTCACTGGCTCAGCAATTTTCTCCCTTCATCCGAGTATCGTTTGCTGTTTAATGCCTTGTACAATTTACATGATCCAATTAGAAATCAAGTTCCCATTTCATGTGGCGCTTAATTCACACCTCTTGTGAGATTGCCAGGGATCTGAGGAGGTGATACTGTGCCATGGGTTAAGTATGCCTCAAACTTACATAAGCTTATGTTTACCTCACTCCTAGTTCTGAAGAGAGGAGCACTCTCTTGTCCAGCCTCCTCTGCCTGGCCCTGTGCCTAATGTGATGTGATTCAAAGGGTCATTTATCTTCTTCTCACCCCAAAAGAAGGTTAAATTCTTTCTAAGCCCCAGGTGCTCTTCACCTGGAGCCTCTAGTCGAGGTAGAGAGTTGAAAGCCAGTAAAAAATGATTGCTGGTCTGGTCATCAGAACATTTGGAGTTTCCTTTTCGTACATAGATATTCGCATACTTTAGTTCTGGTGAAAATTTGAACAGTATAAATTGCTGTACTACTTGGCAGGAGCACCAATAGCTGCTGTCCTCCTGTAACAACTGTAATGCTTCTCGTTATGGGTGCATTTTCCCATTTGGCTAAATTAATTAGCCCATCTTTGTCTGTGTTTGATTTGTCAGAGTAGCTATTGTGAGAAAACACACATTTTCTTGTAAATTTGTAGTTATTTTTTGCTCAGCTTGGAAATTAATTAACCCATCCTGTGCACTGCAGAAAACTGCTCATTGTGTGAGTGCAGAGTGCCCCTGCTTTTTTCTCTCCTTGGACTGCCTCCTTGTAGAGTCCCGTAGAATTGGCCGTATGCTGGACCTCGTGTAACCGCGTTTGGAGCAGATAAATGTAAGTGAAACCGCTGTCCAGTCCTGGTTTGGAATGTCAGGCTGGAGCTCTCCAGGGCTGGGGAGGAGTGTTTGCCCCTGCTGCTGCAGGGGCACCCTCTGCCATGTGGAGAGGGGCAGATTGTGATCGGCTGGAGGAGCTGAGCTCCCGCTCAGCTTTGTTTTCTGTCAAAGGGACACACCCTGCAATTGTTAGATTGACAGAGATGCACTGTGTTACATTTTGGGGAGAGTTTTTCTCGTACCGTGGGTGCCTTATTGAATGAAAAGAAACATTTGCTTAAAATATGAGTACATAAAGATGTTTGTAACTACTGGACATCTTGTATCAACAGATAATAAGAAAGTCAGACAGGTTAATTAAAGAGCCAGAGCTGTTTTATTTGAGAACCTCATATACATAGGCGCCTGCTAAATGGCGGAGGCGAACGGGCCCAGGGCGCTGCTGCCTCGCAGATGAGCCCGGCGATAGCAGCGGAGCGGCCGCGCCGGCAGCGCCCCAGCACGGCTCGGCACGGCTCGGCCAGGGGCTGGCACCGGCTCGGCACGGCTCGGCCGGGGTTGGCACGGTTCGGCCCGGGGCTGGCACCGCCCCGGCACAGCTCGGCACGGCTCGGCCGGGGCTGGCACCGCGGCCTCGGGGGCTGGAGCGGGGCCAGCTCGGGCAGCTAAATTAGGGAATTGATTCCTCTATTGTTCTCTTCAAGGAGGATCACAGTTCTCCCTCCTGCCTCCCGCATGGGATGCTTCCTTGGGCACTATGTGTGACGCCTCTCAGTAACACGAGCAGTATTTCACCCTTGTGTTTTTCTTGGTGAGTTTTTATTGCACATGATAGAATCTGGGTGAGCACTGAGAACTAACTTCTGCCTGAAACTGAAAAAGGCCCTGGAAATGTGGTGTTTCTGGTATTGCTATGGCTAGCTCTGTCCAGATTTCTTAAAAATCTGCTGGTGTTTCTGGGATTAACTTTGCACTTCCCAGCCAGAAAGGTGGAGTGCAGCACCTGGCTGCCTGGCATGGCAGGTGCTGGAGAATCCCTCCATTGCATACACCTCTCTAGCTCTTAACATCACTTCTCCTTTCTGAACTGTAAATTGTTTTGGAAAAAGAGGAGTCCATATCTTTAACAGATTTGTTTAATTTTAAATTTTTTTGCTCACTTACTTAAACCATCCAAAAGTATTGTATGGTTTATTCACTTTAAAACTATAACTTGAGATTTAAGGTGTCCAACATGGTGCATTTCTCTGGCCAGCACACTGGCAATGCACCTTTAAACTACTTGGCTTGGAGAGGACCATCAGTAGCACTACTGATTTTTTTTCTTGTGGAAATCTAGAGCTCAGTATAGGGAAATGCTCCCTCCTTCGTGACGCTGTTCCAAAATATTCTATTTTTCTTCTGACATTTTCCCTCTCAACCAGTGTTTATACTTACAGAAGGGAAAAATAGCCAAACATAAAGGTCACTCTAAAGCAGAGACCTTGTGAATACCAAAATCTCACTCCAAAGAATTTCAGCTGTTAGGATCGATTTAAAAACCCTCACAGAAGTGCTTCAGAATGGAAATGCTTTTTTTTTATGTCACACTGAAAGCTGTAGCATTTAGTGGTGGTAAATTTGCACTTCCTAACATGTTATTTCTGCCAGTGTTGATTACTGTTTTGCTGCAGATGTAACTAACTTTGTAATTTAATCTGCCGTGGTATTGTGAGCCTAAAATTCGATGTGTACACGGTGCATTATGAAAAACTGTACTGCAGAGGCTGCCTCTGGCTCTGGAAGTCCCTGAACTGTGAAGTGTTGGAGGTGGCAGAGTGGCCAGAAAGGTACCACTGCCTGCATGCCTTGGTTTGCCCTGTGACCAGTGCAGCTACTCCTCGTCACTGCTGGATTCCAGCACCATCCAGAATTGCCTAAAAGACAGTGAAGAAATACTTGACTACATAATTAATCTTTATGTTAAATATACTCAGATATATTAGCCAATGCTTGAATTAATTAATACCTGAAAAACCTGATCAGGTCTTGATTTTTAATCGAGTTATCAGTCCAGAAGAGTAGCACAGTTCTTCTGGAAATTCTTAAAACAAGTTACTAATAAATCTGACTCATAAAGCAAATGTCTCATGAAATTTGAATGTTTAGAAAGGAAAATGACTGGCAGCTCCTCTTGTAAGTGTGCTAGTTGCAATAAAGTATAAAAGTTCAACATCAAAGAGATCACCGCTTAGTCTGTGGCATATTTGTACATCAAAGAACAAATACAGGACAAAAGGAACTGCAAAGAGATACAGTTCATCCTTGCAGACAGGTCCCCGTGGAATGCTATAAAGAGCTGCTTTCATAGTGTGGAAATGATCTCTGGCACATCTTCATTTCTGATTTGGGGAATAGGTAAGGGTAAGAATTAGGAGCAGTGTCTCACACTCTGGTCACGCCAGCGCCCTCGGTAAGAGCGTCGGAGCTTGCGTGATGTCAGCGCTGCAGTTTGTGTCTCACTGTGACCCAGCTGTGTCAGCCTGCCTGACAGATGGGAGCTGTGTCTGCAGCAGTGCCATTCCCCTGGGGAGGGTGGGCAAAGGGGCCTCAAATGCTCTAATGAAAGGGAAAGTCTGCCTTTTGATTTATTTCTTGTTATGCCAGTGGTCAGCTACTGTGTCGTGTTGCCCAGAGAGGTGGTGGAGTCTCCATTCTTGGAGATACTCAACTGGACACAGCCCTGAGCCTTGTTTGACCCTGCTTTGGGCAGGGGCTGCATCAGGCAATCTCCAGAGGTGCCTGCAACACAGACTCTTCTTATGATCCATGAGCAAAACTCTTTTGTAGTAAGGTAGCTGTCTACTTAATTTGGCTACACAATTCAGCCAAAGATGTAACCAGCTCTGGCATGGGAGAAGTCCTCCACCTGTTTTTTACTGTTTTTCTGAGCTTTTATGATGTGAAAGCTTGATGTATTTCTACTGATTTGTGCTTTTAGTAGTTTGCTGTGGTTCTGTCATTTGTTGGGGTTTTGTTGTTTTTTCTTATTAATCTTGAATTCCCCTTTTAATTAGAGAGAAAGTTTATGTATGTCTGCCTTAGAACTAAGAAAAGTGATCTTGGGTATGTAGAGCATGGCCTCTTTCAGGACAAGACAGGTCATGAGAAGTTGGTCAGGGAAATTGTTGGACTCTCATTGACCAATTGATGAATTCTATTGAAGGCAGTGGAGGCTTTGCTATTAACTTGAATATATCTGTTTTAACATTAAAATGGTAAGTAGGTCACATCTATTCTTCAGTTCCAGGATTTCTACTTAATTTATGTCTCTGTAAGTGGTGACTGCATATGTTATACACAGAAATGTTAATCATAAGATCCAGACTAAATCTGAATTCTCCAAAGTTCAAGTGTGCTTGGATCAACCATTTTAATAGCAGTTCCACCTTTTTAGGAGATAGTATTGTCAGCAGACTCATTTCTTTTACTGCAGAACTAAAAATAGTCACAATCTCGTGGAATCATTAAGAAATACAAAGGGTTTCTGTTAAAAACCCTGGGGAAACCTGATTAGGCAGACTACTGTATAATTAATTGATGTGCTACTACACTTGGAGAAGTAGTGCATCAGTAAACAGAAGTCAGAATGTAAAAGGCTAAGAAGAACTGCTGGGAATTGTGTTAAGACATCAAGGCTTGAAAATAACAATTTGAGCACCTCAGGAGAGACAAGCATTTGCATTTGGTGGAAGGACAGAAAATTTTCCAAAAGGCCAGGGCAGGGACATCCGTGAAGGAGGGCTCAGGCTTGTGCTTAGCACTTCCCTTGCCAGTAAAACACCTTTGCTACTACTGGCCACAGTATTTTATGCTACCTTCAAGTTGATGTTCTGATAGCTCCCTAGACTGTGCTCTTACATGTGTGAAACAGTGTCAGGTAAAGTGTTGTTAGCATGTTCCTTTCATTAATGCTGTGTTTTAAATACATTCATTCTGATAATTAAGTTGTTGCCTAAGATATGACATGGATCACTGATTTGTGCTATTGTTTGTCTTGTTTGCTTTGAGACTGGAAGTAATTGTCAGCAAGCAGTTTGTAATTACCTCTTTGGAACAAGTCAGGATCCTCTGTAACGTTACTGCAAAGAGGTGCAGCAGCTGTGTACCTGGGTGGCTGTGATGATGACATGAATGAATTATTCTTCCAGAAACATGTTTAAAACCAATCCCTACCCCACTGCAGTAGTGTCACCTGGAGAAGGAATTCCATTCTGGGACAGTTCATGTACCATAGCAAGGCCCTGTGACCAAGGAGGAAGAAGAGGGAGCTATTGCATCGAACTTTTGGCCCCTCAGAAATGGACATTTTTGGGATTTTGAGGAAGATGTTACAGGGATGATCAATTGATGTTTTTCTGTTCAGAGAAAAGTATAATGCAGCTATTTTTAAGGAGGCCCATTTCTGTGTCTGTTGTGTGGCTGATGGGGAGAAATGGGCTGTGCTTGAAGAGCTTCACCAATGAAGTGACTTCCCTGGATCTTGTGTCGTGCTGGAATCCTTCTTGTGGCACATTGTGCACACAAGGGCACTGGGGAGAGCTGAGGATGCTCAGCACGCTGAAGTCAAGGCTTTTCTTAGGGAATGATAATAATTGGTTTCAATAGTGACCACTGTTGTCAAGTGAACATAGTGGCTGTGCAAGTACCTTGCTCTGCAGAATGAACTGCAGACATGTTTGTGCCGTGCTGTTTGAAGAAGGTGGAGCTTTCCTTTCCGAGTGTGTCAAGTCCTGACCTGCTGGCTGGTACAGACTGGACGAGACAAGAGTTTACATCTTAGAAAGACTAATCTAATGAATTCAATTTATATGCTAAATTGAAGAACAGTTCAGCTTCGAATTAGCAAAAAAAAACCCAACAAAAGACAAAACACACCAATAATGAACTTTTTGAGGCTCCCTCCCACCTTCAAAATACCCAGAGTGTAGGTTAACAGTGTATGTCACAGAGCATGTGTATGCTCTTGCCCAGGGACAGTTGCCAGCAGCTCCTAAAATCAAAATCCCAAAATCAAATCCTTCAATACATTTCTCTTTCCCCTCATTGAATTGAATTGGAAATTTTCTTAGGGAGGTGCCAGCAAAAATAATGTGTGGTTGTGTGGCTTAACTTCTTGTCTTGGGCTGTTGCTTCAGCATTAGTGATTGGGTAACTGTGCTAAGGTCAAATTTTGTTTTAGCAGGGGGTGGGATTTCTTTATGTGTGAATGAATATCCTGAATGAGCAACATGCACAGATTGTCTCTGTGGAGCCTAAAGTTCAAGTTCTAGGAGCATGTCCAAGGCTGGCATAAAGCTGTGTATCTCACATGAGAAGTGCTCTGTGTGCTGGCGAAGGCATTAGTTCTGAACTGGAGTCAGTTTTTGTTAGCCAAGCATTTTTTCATTGGTGGAAGTTTTAGAGTTTCTGAGGACTTTTATCTGTTTCTAGTGTAAAAACACCTTAATAATTGAAATTACATAGCACGACTTCAAATATAATCACCAAATACAATGCGGAAGAAGAATTAATTTAATTATAATTAATTCCAGTTTTCAGAAAATGCTTTCAAAGTTGTCTTAAGCTGGATACCAAAACGGTTATTACTTTGGAAAATGTTCCAAGTCTCCAAACATCTCAGTAAAGTGTCTATTTCACAAAGGACTTCTTTGATCCAACTATCTAGGAGATTTATCCGAAGATACAAAACCCAGATTGCTTGTTGCTAATCCAGTGCTTTGCAAACAAGATTTTAATTTTTATTCCCTTTACTTGTTTTTCAAAATTCCAGCAGATTTACAATGGGATGGTTTCTTTCCATAAATAATTAAGCCCATTGTAAGCAATGTCAGTAGAAAGTAGTCCTGAGATTGATTTAGTTTTAAGTACCTACTCATTTTTTCCTTTTGAAAATAATACCATGTTCCAAGCAATTTGAATGCTCATAAATCACGTTAGTTGAAGGGGAGAAATTATTCCAAACTTACAATCTTTTAGGCATTTGCACTTCTTCTCAAGGGTGTTTTGTTGGCCCAAAGGCTGTCTAGAGGAAGTTGTCCTTTGGCTGGATTCACAGCAAGTGGCCCCAAGGTTGGTGTAGCAGGTCCTGTTTGTATTTCTCTTCATAGCATTGAGCTGCACCAAACATGCAGCTGGTCCCTGTCACCAGATGCAGGCTGAGCTGCCTCTGTGCAATTCCTGGGGAAGAACTCTTCCCTCCTTTCAGCTGGGCCAGTAATGCTGTGAGGGCTCTCAGTGAAGACGTGCTTGTTCCTCCTTCTCAAAATCATACAATTTTCATTATGAGATCAGATAACTGCACAAGCTAAGAGGGGATTTAGCATGGCCTGAAAGAATGAAAACCATTCCCATACAAAAAAAAGAGAAGCTGAGTTTAAATACTGTGTTAAATGACGTTTTTGAGGGGAAAGAGCACATAGTAACAGAACACAGGGAAACAAAGGTATTCTAAAAGAGAGCATATCAGCAGCGCTGGGGGAATGAAAATTAGCACGTATTTGTTTACATGCCCACTAATGCCATCACACTAGTTCCAAATACATTGTTCATTGAATTAAAGAACCCACCCAAATGTTTTACGACATTATTTATTAACAGTAACTGGTTTTAATGTCAAGCAAGGGTAAATTAAGTTGGTTACACAATTTATCAGCTGCTGCTAAATGTTGTGGATGTTATTAGTCATTAAGTAACCAACAGTCTGCCAGTTTATTAAATCTCAGGACGCTGGATGCAGGAATCTCTTCATGTTTTCTTTATGAAGTGGAAGAGCACCTCAGAATAACATTAGCAGTATGCAGATGTGTAAAAATTCTTCCTTCTCTTTGTCTCTTATTGATGGCTTTAAAGAAATCTTCATTTAGATTTTTTTAATGAAAACATTTTTTTTCTGTAGTGAATCTGCAGAAAAAGTAAATTGACATATCATGGAATGGCTTTGTGACTTGCAGGGTGTTTATTTCCTTGTTTTAAGCAGATGCAAAAGGTATATTTTGATGCTGTTACATTGTGATGGATGAAAAAACTGCACTGACTTTTATCCAGGAGAGGGAAGCGAGCTGTTTTCTTTCCAGAGCTGTAGATCATTTGATGTCTTACAGAAATAGTACCATGAAAGTGGGGAATAACTCCTCTTTGATACTCAAGTCTTTCTATTTCAGTTGTTACAGTAATGGGCTTTTGAATTAAAGTTTTGTTAAAGCTTGTATCTATTTCAGAGTATTGACAGCCGAAGCAGACTCATTGAGCCAAAATTTATATGTTTATCCAAGCCTGTTAAAATCAGAATTTGTGGTGACTGTACTAATGTGTAAGCTCTAATACCACTTTTATATAGAAGACTGCTGTTTGAATTTTCAGTGAAATAAATTTCTTCACAATATGCCTTTGAGTTATGGTTTATAACTGGATTCATATAAATAAATGCTTTCAGCTGAATGCTGTTGAACTAATTCCATTTTGAAGTCATTAATTATATTTAGCTCACTGATAAAAAAGGAAGGGGAAAGCATCAACTAATTCTATATAAAAGTGACAACAGAATTGTTTCATGAAGGAGCTTTGGGCCTCTTAAACTGGAAAAAGTGAGTGGTTTGTTGGGTTAGTTGGTGTTGTAATCAAAGAGGTGAACAGAAGCTAGATAATACATTGCTATACTGCAAAGACATTTCATTTGAACAGCCATTAATACAGTTAATGCTTATTGCTTTTATCATGTTAAGGTCTTTGCAAAAAAATCTGGCCATGCAGTGACCCTACTTGTTTGTGCAGGGAAAAAACTTTGTTTCTTCATCGTAAGTTCATTAGCTCTCCTCAGACTGGTAAATTTCTTCTGATGTAAAAAGTGATTTGTTGCAGTCAACTAAAGGTAAGAAGGAAAACTTACAGCTTTAACTTCTTATAGTTTGTGTGTGTGTATATATATATAGTATGAAATTTAAAATAGAGTGCTAAACAGTCATCAAAAGTGAAATTGAGATGCAACCAAAACAAAAACCAAACCAAAATTTTCATGCAGTTTGTGTGAGCCTGCTTATTCTGCTTTATTAATAAGATTTTGTGTTTACAAGAGTTAGAGGACATAATAGATTGCTGTTTCCCAAAGGCAGATTAGGAAATAAAGTGTATCTATATTTTTAGGCTGGAGCATGGTACTTATGCCATTTCCATCTTTATCCTTCCATTTTGGCTATTCCCTTTAGGTGGATACAAGAATTTTCCTGCTTGGAACTCACATTGCCCTGGGATCACATAGGCTGCTTGCAGAACTGTCATCTTGCTGAAGTGCTGTGCAGTTGCCTGATCCTCTTTCCTTTGCTGTCTAGTTTCTTTTCTTTCATTACTTTCATTTCTTCTCCTTCATGTTAACGTTCTTCATCTCTAATTCACTTTCTTGTGTTCTTCTTTCACTCTCTTTTGAAAGCAAGCTGCCTTATTTTATCTCTTTATCAGTGTACTGAGGGGTGACAACAGGACTGCATTTTAGGCCCTTGTAACCAGCTGGTTCAGGTTGGGGTGAAAGAGTGAAAGAGCCCTGTGAGACATCTCTGCTGTACCCTTCTGACACTGCACTCCTGGTTCTTCAAGAGACCTTGAGTAGCCTGCTGGAATAGTTCCAAGAACACCAGAGGGTCGTGACAACTGCAAGAAACTTATCTCTCCATCTGGACTTCTAATTGTCTTTCCATCTACCAAAATTCAGAGAGTCTGGTCTCTTAAACCTCTGCTTCCTGCCTGCCATCCCCAAAACGCTTCTGACTTCATCAGCACCTTGTGGCACTCTGTGCCAGGGGCACCCCTAGATGATCATTGGCACCCTCAGGAAACAAATCATTCTTGTTTGTTGTTCTACTTGACAAGAAACTGATGCTCTCAGATTTGCTGTGTTGGAGGAAAGAGGTGTGGAATTACCCTGCTGAGCTGCTGCAGTATCTGAAGCATTTAATTGTTCATCATGAGCTCCCTAAACATATACAAACTGTTCTGGTTACCAGAGTGATTAACCAGAAATCAACCACAAACTCGATTTTAGGAAAGTCTCCATGAAAGCTCTGCCATGCCTGTAGACTCCCAGTAAATTTGAGTTTATTAAAATGAACTAGCATGAAGCAAGAAAGCTGTCTGGACTTTTCTCTTAAGTCCTTTTACAAAACACAGCGGACATGGCTTAAATCACATACGTGGTACACAGAACCAGAATTACTGTGGAGTGAGCTGGTCAACAGTTCTGGAACCAAATAGTAGGAAGCAAGGAAAATGCAAAAGGTGATACAAAAGTTTTGTATCTTCCACTAAAGATTGTTGGAATGGGGACCCTCTTTTTGTTTGCATTTTTTGCATGTAATATTTCATGCATGAGGTCTTCATCCAAAATTGTGGTTCCTCAGCTCTGTTCCAAGCAACACTGGTGGTGAACAAGCTTCTCCCACTGTCCTTGCTGCTGACTTCCCAGTGCTGGCATGTTTACTAACACTGATAACCAGGAGATTTTATTTATGGTGTATCAGGTAGCTTAGAACAGTGGCCTCAAAAGTCAAGCACCCCTGTCATTAAAAAAATAAAATCACTACATCTAAGAAAGTCCAGTAGATCAAATTATTTTTCATTCATTCATTGCAGTTTCTTGACAAACTACTGACTTTTGATAACATATTTTCCACTTGTCCATAAGAAACAAAATTGGAAAATGTTTTTCTTTTTAAATTGCACACTTCATAGTGTGTCTATTCTGCCCCACTCCTCTTTGTCCAGCTCTGGCTTTTGGAAACAGATGGATATAGCTGATTCTCAGCTATTGTTTGAAAATATTCCTTGTGGTTTTAATCACTGATATGATGTGTCTATTTATATAGTGATTGTATGCATGTAACATGCAGCTTATCTGGTTTTTCAAACAAGGGACTCTCCAGACTCAATTCAGAAACCACCTGTGGGTAAAAGCAGGGAAAGCCCATTCTGCACACTCATCAGTCCTCTCCACTTCCTTTCTTTCTCTCCCTCTAGAAGACCTTCATGTAGAGTTTTACCATTGACTGTTTGAGTTAACTGGTTTTATACAGGCATCTTGCTTCAGTTGAACGTGGTGATTATGGAATGCTTCTTTCTGTTCCCTTTGAAACTTGAAAGTACCCCAAATAAACTAAAACCCAAATAGAACCACTAAAAAATATTAGTCAAAAATCTTACAGCTTTCTGTGTCTCTGTGTATTCTAACTTCTTTCTTGTTTTGTGCTTTTTTTTTTATTCAATACTCAAGAGTTGGCAGTGCTGTGAAGTAGAACGCTGAAACATAAATATTAATTGTGGTAGAAATATTGTCTAGAATCTCATTCTTGTTTTACTTGAAAATAATACTCAATTGTCTTGGCCGTGCTGGAACAAAGCCAAGACCTAAGGGATGTGCATTTATTTGGCTGCAGCTTTATTAACACATTTGGGAGCCGTGCCTGGCAATAAATCACACCGAGTGAGTCAGTGCCTGTTCACTGACCGTTCCCACCTCTCTGGAGAGCTGCTGCCAGCCCAGGCTGACTCCCCAGACCGCAGTTGGTGTGTTGGGGTGAGGGCAGGCTCCTTCTCCCACCACCACAGGGTGGGAGCTACAACTGATTTTTCCCAGCTTTCTCAGAGAGCCACTGCTGGCCTGGCTTGGTTTTGTTTTTTCCCTCTTTGGCAAGGTGAAAAACCGTGGGAATGTATCTGAGCCAGGCAGTGCTGAGGAGTGGCAGGGCCTGTGCCTTCCCACCGCTCT
This sequence comes from Chloebia gouldiae, assembly GCA_003676055.1. NCBI lineage: Eukaryota > Metazoa > Chordata > Aves > Passeriformes > Passeridae > Chloebia > Chloebia gouldiae. The sequence goes on from QUSF01000015.1 coordinate 2,413,228, forward strand.
TCCTGAGCAACACCTAATTTGGGAGGATCTCTGGTACAGACAGGGGCTGGTAATCCTGTGTTTGTGTGGGCTCAACTGCTCTCTTCAGTTTGGGGAAGACTTGAAATTTTAGGGGCAGAGATGAAAATTGCAGCCCAATTGCAAGTGCATGGTTTTTAACCCCTCTCACTCAGGCAGCCACACAGCCAAGAGGTGTGTCTGCCCTGGTACCTTGGGTCATGGATAGTTTCTGCCTGGCTCTTTCCTGCTGCCTCCACTTGCAATGTAGAATTATGTTGGTCAAAAAAATCCTATCATTAAGCTCAGCGAGACTAGTGAAAAACAGCTGAATGGACTAAAAAGTTCATATTGTTGCCTCACTGGGGGGCAATTCAGAGCTTCTAAATTCTACCTGGATGCCCTACTAGTGAATATTTCCAGTATTTTAATTTAGTTTAACAGTGGCAAGTCTAGTTTGTCAGGGCAAGGAGCACTTCTCCCTTCCATGATATAAAAAAGTGATTCCAAAAAGTTGATAGGTATTGTAATGGGTGTATTTCTTCTGCTAGCCCTTCTGTCCTTTGCTGTGTAAGGATGATAAACTGTCCTTGATGGGACTGAGGTGCAGGCAGGCGGGGACTCCCCTGGAGCTGGCCACCTTCCAGTGTAGGACTGGGAAGCCAAAAGGGAAGTCCTGGTCGAGTTTCAGCTCTGAGTTGTCTATTCTGGGCCAGAAGTGTGAAGGACCAGACAGGCCCTCCCCCCTTATGTAACACTGCACGACCTGGAGTCGAGTCTGTGTTTTAGAAAAGTGGTGTTGGTTAGTCAGTTGGTCATGAAATCATAGGCAATTTATTTTTAAATAAACTTAATGACAATATTTGTGCATGCTGATTTTGAATGTCATTCATGTTGCAACAGAGCTTTTGATGGATTAATTACATCATTTATATGCAAACACCAGACAAAGACAAAATTCACCTGAGTTTTGACTGAGAAGCTAAAAACATTAGTTTGTTATCTGTGTTCTGAGGAGTGTCATCAACTGCTCAGGTATTTGCCTTACAGAGCAATGGTCAGGTGGAAACGAAGCAAGTGAATTCACTGGCACACAGCAACGGTGACAAATCCATTTTCCAGTCCTGGATTATGGCCTTAAAATCAAGGCAGTAATTGTTATTTAGTTTCTGTAATCAGCAAGCTCGTATGTTTCAAAGAAAACTAGAAGTATTTGCTGTGTGGGCTAGGTGATAACTCATGACAGAAGTTCAGCTGTTGTTTGAAAGTATATTTCAGCTCCTACTTTAGCTCCTGAAAACTGTAACTGCAGACTTAGTAAAAACTTTCTCTTGTTTATCTTTCAATATTGACTGTTTGAATTAAGGTGTTTTTTTTAAATGACCTGATTTTAAAAGGTCTTAGACTTCTAGGTTGAGTAAATTGCATGATAGTGAAGGCTGTAAATCTGTCAAGTTATATCCTGTACCATTTGAAGAAAAGGAAGGAAACAGCTAACAATTTGTGGTTTAGTCCTCTTTAGTCAGTGTAGGCAGAACAAGGATTGGTAACGTTTGGTCCTCTTTCTAGTCTGTTTCTGGTTATTTTAGGATGAAAACTGTATTTTGTTTAATTTGTTTTGTGCTTAGATATTGTACTTGTTTATGAATACTAGAAAATAAAGTTATTTGTGAGCTTGTTCTAAGCACAGGCAAGGCACTTGACACTGTATAAACAGAAAAATACATTATCTGCCCTCTTGAGCTTATATCTGGAAATGTAGGGTAATCAACATGGCGTTTGTAGAACTGTCTTTGCATTCTCCAGCAACTTGTAAATGTAAATTTGTGAGAAATAGAGCTTCCACCATTTAAGTCTTAGTTGCAAATGTAAATGTTTTAATTTTTTTCCAGTGAAAGTTTGTCAAGATGGCACATACAAATTGTGCTGGTGATGGTGGCATTTCATTCCAAGTACAACTAAATGTAGGAGATGGCCTACATTGTATGAAATCCTTATGTTGTGTTACTAAGAAGTACACAGTCTTTAAAAAAACCCACTTTATGGAATTTAGTAAACTTGGTTTCTGGAATTGTATGCAGATTGTATCATCACTTCTGGAATGTGTTTTTTTCCCTGGGCCAGGGCTGCCAGACAGAACTCTCTGACAATCTCTTTATCTGTAGGGTTGTCTATAATGTTAATTAGTGAACTCTTTGAAAAACTGGGTTCCATGAGTTAATTTATGCATAAAACATCACTGAGGGATGTGTTTTACCTGTTACACAAGTAGGGGACTGAAGCATAGCTTAAGGGACGTGGCTTGGGCCACACAAGAAGCCTGTGTCATAGCCAGGAATCAAGAGATTCACATTTCATTGCCTAACCACACAAATTTAGAAAATAAATAGTTGAGGAAAAGCAGATGCAACACTGAGGATTTGAGTCTTGGGTACAATTTACAGGATGCTTAACTCTCTGCCCATACAAGCAGTAGGATCTGCTTTGGGAGGCCAATAAAACAGTTGTAGAATGGCCTGGGCTGGAAGGCACCTTGAAAAGCAGCTCACTCCAACACCCTGCCACGGGCAGGGACCCCTTCCACTATCCCAGGCTGCTCAGAGCCCCGTCCAGCCTGGCCTGGGACACTTCCAGGGATGAGACAGCCACAGCTGCTCTGGGAACCCTGTGCCAGGGCCTCACAGGGAACAATTTCTTCCAAATACCAGATCTAACCTTCCTCTTTCAGTTTGAAGCCATTCCCCGTTGTGCTGTCACCTCATGCCCTGTCCAAAGTCCCTCTCCAGCCGCCCCTTTAGGCACTGGAAGGAGCTCTAAGGTCTCCCTGGAGCCTTCCCTCATCCAGGCTGAAGAGCCCCAGCTGTCCCAGACTCGTCTCCACAGCAGAGCTGCTCAGCCCTGGCAGCATCTCCGTGGCCTCCTGGCTCCATGCAGCAGATCCAGGTCCTTTAACACCAGAGGCTCCAGGCTGGGCTGCTCTGCACAGTTTGGTGTCCCTGGCAAACTTGCTGAGGGTGCACTCAGTCCCACCCTGTACGTGTCCAACAAAATCCCCCTTGGTTTGAGTGCAAGGTACCAGGCTGGCTGCAGACGTTGTAGTCTGCTTTGTGTTTTGGTAGTGCTGGATTTTCACTTTCTCTTGGTGCTTTTTTTAAACTCACTGGTACAGCTCATAATAATTATTTATGGCTAAATGCCCTCACCCAAAGGATTAAGGAAACAGAATTTGAGTGTTAACCCTTTCCAGGAATTTTTAGAATATCTGCTTAATACGTCAAAATCTTAAGGCAGGAGCAAAAAATCCTGAGGCTGGTATTTAAATTTAAAGCTGTCTCTGGGAATTCTTATTTTCCTTAGGTTGATGTTTGTTTTTGAATATGTGCTTCTAATCTAGCAAGGACATAATGAGCTCTTGAGACATAATAAGCTCAGTAAGACTTGAAACACTGTTTACCACTTGAAGTATTTATGTAGCTTCTATTCCTATTCATGTATCCAAGCGCAATATGGTATTTAATAGATCTTCACAGATAGGAAGCCTCTAATCCTAATGTTCTCCAGGTATGAACTGAATTACAGAAAGGATGTGCCCAACTTTGTGAAGCTGTTCAGTTATTTCAGCTCGTGTTTTCAGCAAGTCTTACACATTTTACAGGAGTTCAGTGTGTGTCCAACTCTGGGATAGTTCCGTGGCTCACACACACAATCCTTCTTAAAGCACAGGGTCTTGGAGTCACATCTTTGCAATCCTGTAGTAGCAATCCTGAGCTAGCCTGAGAGGAAGAAATGTTTCCCATTTGCTTCTGAAGGAATTCAGGAAAATTCAGGCTAGAAGGAAAGGACAGGTTGTAACTGTGAGGAAAACAAGCTGTTGGAGCAACTTCTTTTAGAATCAGGATGTGTTTTCTATCACTTGATGTCTCTGTGTGCATAATTATGGCACTTAAAAAAGAAGTGCCTTCTAGTATCGCTGGTCTATACAAAACCTGCTGAGTGAAATTCCATCATCTCTATCACACAAAAGGTGAATTTGATCATAATGTTATCTACCACCCTCATGTTTCTGTTTATGTAAATTTTTCTTGAACTGATTCCATCATGCTGATGCTGGAAGCAATGCATTCATAGAATTTCTTTCTGTCCTAATCCTGTGATGTTTTGTATCATCTTGTCAGAAATTTTGGAATTGGGAATACGAAGAAGGAGAATGGGATACAGTCTATCCCTAAATGTTGTACAGCTATATTAACACATTGGCACAGTGCAATTATTTTTGTACATACGGAAGACGCCTTCCTGTAAATTCTTTGTGACATAAGGTTTCTGATTAAAATTAGGTCATGGCTGTTTAATTGTTTAGGTGTCCACCCACGAGGGAGCTACAGAGAGCTCTTTCAATTCCTTGCAATCAAGTAAGTAGCAGTTACTCTCATTTATCCTCTAAGGAAATAGTCCACCAAAAATAATATGTTGATTCCTTAGCCCCTCCCTGTCACTAGTCACTCAGCTCTTGTAGCTACGGACTGACTTGGCCTTCAGCACCGGAGTGTCCAAGTGCCTCAGTCATTAATTTTCAACTTACGACACTTGGGTGATGTAAGAAAGCTTTGTCCTATTTCACAGCTGAGGGAGGAATTGACACATCAAATAAGTGACTTGCTTAAAGATTCACAGCAATACTGGCCATAGAAACCAATGACTTATTCATAGACTATTGTGTTTCTTGGAAAACCAACCCTGTGTTCCTTGTCCTTCTGCCTGCTACCCCAGATCTCCTCGGACCAATTTAGCAGGCCAAGGGTTTAGGCCTGTGTGTATTTTAGCCTCGCATAAGCTGGCATTGCCAAACAAATGCACCCCTCCCTTGTGTGAGCACAAGCAGCATCTCCGCTGTCACGTGGGGAATTAAGTCAGGAAACTAATTCAGGTTAAAGTTAATCCCCCAAGAACAGTTTCAACCTGAGTGTTCCTCATTTGGCTCTGGCAGTGCAGCTGCAGAGGCACCACTGGAGGGGGCAGAGGGGAGGGGAGGCGAGGCCAGCTCTGCTCAGTGACTGGGAGGTTTCTGCTGGCTAAAATGCTTGTGGAGTTAGTGGGGTCAAGTTCATGAAAATCTTAACCAAAATAAGTTCTAGTTCCTTCTTTCTCTGGAGTGCACATCACGTGCTTAGAGTTTTCCCCATGTTTGCAGAGCCCATCCAAAGCACTGTGGCAAACTGTGTTCAGAACAGAGGAGGTTTTTGGGTCAGTCTTTACTCTGGGGACATTTTACATCTTCCCTGCATGGCATGTTTTTTGTGTGTGTCTACTATACTTGATAGATTGTATAATGTATAAAATTGTGTAATTGTATAATGCAAAATTGTGTAATGCTTGATTCGCTATAATCTTTTCCTGTTTGAAGTTAAACTCTTTCTGAGTAGTTGCAAATGCAGCCAGGGAAGAAGCACAGTTGCCAGGACAAGTACATTTGTAAAGGGAATAAAGTGTTTTAAGTGTGGGCCTGGATGCCTCGTCTCACCCTGCACCACACTGACCTATGTGAGCCCACATTCCTTTGCCTTCCTGCCCTGAGTGGTTCCATGGAAAAGACCAGTTGGAATTGTGGGTGTGATTTTGGTCTTCAGGTGGAGCCTGTCTGCCATGACTTTTCACATGAGTCAGACACATGGGGAGAATCCTCCTATTTTGATGATCCCTCTGTCAAAAGAAGTGTTCAGAGGGGTTCCCAATTGCTGTGCTGAGGTGTACATCCAGCTTTGAAAACAAAGTACCAAATGCTGCTGTTTCATTTGAAGGACTGCAGAGTAGGAGAACGTGTAACTGTGGAATGATGCCCTCCTCCTGACTGCATCAGAAGTCCACAAAAAATTATGCAGGGCCCTTGGCATGCTAATAACTTGGTTGTTGATGACTAAGGCAGGAAGAAGGGTGCCAATGGCATCTAAAAGGAGACTTAAAGGAATTTTTTTTATTTTAAAAATGGCTGCAGAAGAGAAAACATTTTTAATGACTGCTGTTAATATCTTTAATGTATTTTTAACCTTTTTGCTTGAACTGCTCCATGACCTCTGAAAATCTTTCTTGACATGTTTGTTGCTGAACCCTATTCCCCAGCTTTGCTGCTGTTTTGTTTTGTGGTTGGAGTGTGAGTCCTGGCTGAAGAGAGTAAGAGGGTGTTGCAGATGGTCCTCTGCCATAAACTGCTGCTGTCCTCTGATGTGTCATCCACGGCCCCTGTTCCAACCCAGCCACCTCAGAAGCCTCTAAAGAAATGTGTGTGGGATTTTATTTGGGTTTTTTTTTGGTTCAGGCCTTGTTCAAAGGTTCAAGATTGGGGCATAAATCTGTTCGATTTGCCTCAACTGAACACAGATCGTAACATTTAGAGCACAGCCACTTTATGTAGCAGGAACCTAACAAGAACCAGATTTTAACATAATCACTAGTTCCTTTGAAGGAGGCAGTGTTAGCAATTACGATCTAGACTAGACACTGGTAAGAACTTAACAAATAATTACAGGCTTCCTACAGGAGTATAGTATGAGTAATTGCAGGTTTAAAAATATTATTATGAGGAGTAGTTTATACCGAAACTTCATCCTGCTCTTTGAAACCAGAATCTGTAACTCTCATCATGCCACAGCAAATGCTTGCCCTTCTCCACAGAAGAATGTAGACTTGCCTTATTGTACAGCAAATGTTCTGTGGTACATTATTTAAATTAGCATATAATAGAAACCTAATTGCCCACTTGGGCCCACAGCTTTAGCTGGTGGAGATCAATGTGCTTCCACTGACTTCAGTGTAGCAATGTTGATTTTCACCCTTGAGGATCTGGCTCAGCAGCTTGTTTCCATTCCAGGCATTGTTAAAGGAGATAGTGTGTTTAGAATATTAAACCATGGCATTGTCAGAGATAGTCAACTCCATTTGTGTGCAAGTGAAGAGAAATAAAGCAGTAAAACCATTATTTTTATCTGAGGATTTCAATTTACATTGTCGATTATTCATATTGACTGATCTGCTACAACAGGGAAATCATGAGTGTGGGGTCATCTTGTTGTGGTTTTAATTTCCTACGTCTGTAGTTATCTAATCCTCTCAGTGTGAGCAAGCATGATTAGTATTTATTTCTATTCTGTGTGCCAGTGCCCTGGGCCAGGTTCTGTGCTAAATCCAAAGTGACTCTCCTACTTAATTGGCATTAACTTGTGTTGCAGTAATATAAATAAAAACTTGTACTTTCTGTGTGAAGCACTCATAACTCCCGAAACAGATTTTCTCTCCCCATGTTTAGGCTTGTGATAAATCTGTATTTTTTACTCAGTTTGGAACTTCTTCTAGCAATGTCTTCCAAATAATACTTAGGGAATCATGGATTTGGAAAGACTTTGGCTGCCTGTTAAGCACTGAGGCACTACTAGGAGCGTTGCTACAGCTGTACCCCTGGTTAAGAAATTGCTACCATAAGAACAACACCTGTCTCTCTCTGGAGAGTCAAGTACCAAAGTGAACAACAATTCCTCACTTTGTCAAATGGTTTTTGCAATCATTTGGAATGCTTAAAGAAGCTTATTTTATTTCATGAATGCTCCATTCAGGAATAGGGAAACCTTAGGGCTGAGCTGAGCCAACAGTTCTTTGTGGAGTTTGTTTCCTCTCCTTTCACTTCCATTATTCTCAGAAGACCTCTGGCTTCTCCCCCACTTATCTCTGCTTCCATTTGTCCCCTGAGAGCTTTGGATAATCAAAGTTATGCTGCAAGTACTCTTCAGAGAGTGGGATGGGGGGAGTTCTGGTTAAATGGTTTGGGTCTTTATCAAGGACAGTACAGTAACTGACTCTGTGAGCCTTTTGAAACAGAACAGTGTTAAAACTCCAGCAAGATTTGGAGTTGCCTGGTGTTCGTTGCTGTCTGTTTTCTGATGTGTGCAGAACGCCAGCATAGGAAGAGACATCGGCAGGAATGATGGGTAAAGACTGTCTTGAAAGTGTTGAGAGATGGTGTTCATCACTTGGTAAGTTATTGTATGGCTTCATTCAGCTCTGGTTACAAGGTGGTTTTCTTGTCCTGACAAAGATGAAGCTTAGCTCATGAACAGGTTTGGATTCTCTTTGGATGAAATGGTTGCAGTAATACAGGTGTCTTTCTATTATTTTCTTCAAACTTTTATCAAGCCTCCCTTTTTTGGGGCTAAAACAAATTGACATTCACTAATTGCCAGCTTCTATGTTTTTGAATGATTTGGCCTTTAGAACATAGTATTAACCATGTGAAGCAAGTTGGATTTTTCATTTTAATCTATCAAAAACACACAGCATGACTTGAATCAACAATCTTATTCTGTGTTCTTCTGTTCATACTTGTATTTTGCCTGGTTCTGTGGGTCATAGGATTGTGTTCTCCTTATTGAACTGTCAAGACTTGTTTGAAAAGGTGTCAGTGTTTCCTGTTAGGGAATTTTTTTTGGTGGCCATTTTGCAGTTTTGTGAATTTTATAAACAAAAGCGCTATGGCATTCATATAGGTGTTAATGGTAAGTTCCATCAAACTTGTTTGTTTTCAGTAGTGAGTTTCCTAGGGTTTTTGTAGGCTTTTTTCCCCTTGGAAAACATGTAATGCATGTGACCAGAGACTTGTGTAACACAAGATGTCTTGTGTTGAGGTAAGGAAACCACCTTCGAGCCAGATACCCGAGACCAGCGCTGTGTTATCTCCATTGCAGAGATAACAGACATTAAAATTCTGGAGTCTGGTGGCCAAATGGCACAGCACCAAATAGGATAGATTTTCTTTTCCTCGAGTGGTAAATAGTGTTAGATAATTCATGATGCAAACTGCTGTTATTTCTAGATTATGTGAGCCTGTGATGGCAGAGCAGATTTTACCTCTCTAGGTTAGATGAAAAGCTGAAGGACCTTTGAGAGCTGCAGGACATGGCGGTGGCTGTGCTGCAGGAGATCAGCTGATAGTTCTTTGCTGGTATCGCTTTACTCCTCAGCACAGTCAGAGTGGTGCAACTCTTACGTGCTCTGCTTTTTGCCTTTTTGTGAGGAAGAAGCGGGATTGCAAAGATAATGGGAGAAGGCAGTGGAGCATTCATGGCAATAATTTCTAAGAGCTGGAGATAAATAAGCAGGCAAAGTTGACGACTTATCTGGGCGGGGGTATTAGCATTTTGAATAACCTCTGCACAGATGCAGTTATCACTTAATTGCCTTTACACTAGAAAAGCATTTTGTAGCTGCGAAGAAAAAGCTTCTGCATGTAGTCCACAGTGGTTCTCTTCTGTTGAGGCACTGGGGCTGCTCAGCTCCTGCTGCGGGCCGCGGGCAGGGCCGGGGCAGCTGCGGGCGCTGCCCTCGGGGACCGGGCTGCGCTGGGAGCGGGGCTGGGAGCCGCGCTGGGAGCCGCGCTGGGTGCGGAGCTGCGCTGGGAGCTGCGCTGGGAGCGGGGCTGGGAGCGGGGCTGGGAGCGGGGCTGGGAGCGGGGCTGGGAGCGGGGCTGGGAGCGGGGCTGGGAGCGGGGCTGGGAGCGGGGCTGGG
>QUSF01000015.1:2427773-2532969 GCA_003676055.1 Chloebia gouldiae
GCAGAGTTGGGCTGCCGTGGCCGCTCCCGGAGAGGCCGCGAGCTGCTCTCCTCAGGCTCGGCCCCTTCCCCCCGGCCCCTTCTCTGCCGAGGCGAGGGAAAGTGCGGCGAACAGTTCGTTCATTTTGTTTCTGACCTGCCAGAAACAAAGAAGGTGGTGTTGGATTTTGAAGGAGTTCTGTGGGAAAGCAGTGTGTGGTGATCAGGGAGGCTGCAGTCGGAGCTGTCCGTGCCGTGCTTTGCAGAGCACGCTGGGCTCTGGCACATTCTGTGCTAACCCGCAATTCTCCCTGAATTCTCTGTGTCACCCAGAATTCTTGGTCGCTAACAGACCAAGATGGGTGTTTGGTGTCTGAGCAGCTTCGTGTGCTCACCCTGATTTGCCGAAGATGGTCAGAGTTGCACCAACATCAGCAACACCCTCAATTCAGTGGGGTCTTTTTCTGTTACTTAGTTTGCTTGTAGACGTTATTTTAAATATTGCTATCTAAGCATGTTAAGGTTTTATTGGTATTATTCCTTCAACAGCAATATTGGTTACTCCACGCATTGTTTAAAAGCTTTTTTTTTTTTTTTTTTTTTTGCAATTCTTAAAGAGAGATTTGGCTTAGAGCAAAATCAGTAAGGGGAAAAGAATTAGGAAATCAAACCCTTCCTTTCCCTTTTTGAACCTCTCGGTTTTCCAACCTCAAATAAGTACGTGAAAGGGGTTTAACAACTTTAAATTGGATTTTGGAATGTCAGATGACTCTAATAGCCTTTGTACACAAATAACAACAGAAGAGCTGATTATTGTTTCTGGGCTCTGCCATGCACTTATGTAATCATTAATCTTGGCACTTCTTTATCTGCAGCAGATTAGGAGGCCACTGTCATTTTGAAGACTGCCATTAAGTAGACTTTGTTAGTGTTTAAATATGTGAAGCTTAACTTTAAGCTTCCTTAATGTATGCGGTGGAGGTATTCTGTGCCTTGAATAGAGCTGTTGGAGTAAGTTTCAGTCACATATCTGCTGCCACAGTCTGACCTCAGACGTGGGTTTATGTATGGTGTTTGTTAATCAGCCTCTGAAGACACTTTGAAAGCTTTTTAAGCGTAAAGCATTAATATATCTGTTTGGAACAGCAAGCAAACTTGCTTTATCTACTACCTTTCAGTTGGTTTAATCATCAAGAGGCAGGAAATTAAACCCTATGAAATGAGAAGGCAGAATGGGTTTTAATGAAGGTCGTAGCACCTAATCTGATTGTGGCAAAGGAAGAGCTTTTGTGAGACCTTTTCTTTCCACAAGCTTGTAATTTTCTGAAACGTTTTTGTGGGTAGCTGCTTTTTTTTCTTTCATGATCCTTGTCATGAAATGAAGATGGTTTTCAGAATCTGAGTATATCATATATAGACATCATGAGGGTGTAAAGAGGCTGAGAAACAGAGCTAAGTCCAGGGGGATAGTGTGAGCATAGCTGGGGGGGATGTCACTGCAATGTGTGGTTTGAAGGAAATGTTTGGGAATAAAGCTTTCTCTGTGACAGAAATGTTTTTGAAGCTGTTTGATAGACTGATGGTGCATTTATTTTGTTGTAAGCCAAAGCCCATAAGATTTCCATCTCCAGTGATAGCATCTTGTATGTTCTCCCTGGTGCAGTTTTTGGGGATGGGTCATAGTGTTTTCTTCCTGTGCCTTTTTCCAGGAGAACATCTGAGGAATCCTTCTGATCCCACATAGACACTAATATTGCTCCCTCTGAGGTGGGGCAGGGGCTGAATTAGATGTCTGTCTTGGAGAGAAAAACAAGTATATTTGTTCATCAGAGATTTGACCTTCTGTCATAAAAAAAAGGCTGTGAGTTTCTCTAATATCTAATGTATTTGCTGGTGTCTTAATATGTATCAGGATACACTTATCAGCTGTAAACCACTGCTTGGTTTTGAACTTCAGTAATATTTTCTTTGAAATTGAGAGAACATGGGTATAGTTAATCTGTTTTGTGTTCCCCCTTCAAAACCTGGAGTAGCCAAGGATGTGGCTTCTTCTAGTGTTCATCAGTTTCACTCATCCTCTGATGATCCCTGCAGAGGACTCATGAGAGGAGCTGTGACAAAACCACCCACATACACTGGAAATACTTGTAGTGGAAAATATCTTTGTATTAAAAACAAGTTATCAGTGTCAGGCTAGAAGGATGTAGAATATGGACTTGAGGAGAGCCTCTTGTGTGAGGTTTGGGGGAATCTGGTTGTGATTTGCTTGCAGTAGCCATAAATCACAGCTGGAGTTGAAGAAATCACACTCAGTATTGGCTGCTGGGTGATGAATCCAGGAAGGAGGTGTTGGAGGGAGTTAATAAATGAGTGAGTGCAGCTCAAAGGCTTTTTACTGTTTATACTTCTGGAGTTGGTTTTGGTTATTATTGTTCATCTTTTAGATGAATCATCCGAAAATGAAAATTCAAACTAGACATTTAGAGTGCACCTTTGTGAGAAACTAATGATTCTGCTTGGCATACAGCATCAAAGGAAGCCTTTTTAATGACATCAAATTCATGTACAGCCAAAAAGAAAATATCTTAAAAATGCAGATGTAGTCACATCAGAATGATAGAGTTTCTCGTCTGGGTGAAATACTTTTTTTTTTCCCTGCAACTTTTTTATTCTAGAATTAAATTCAGGTTTTGAGTGCTTTTTCATCAAAGTGCAGCTCTCTTTTAGGGATGTGGTTTCTGCACTGGCCATGTTTGTCTGACTTTTACTTAATTGTGTAGAGACCCATTTCTCCATGCAAAGTGACAGATCCTTTACAAAATCCATTCAGCCTGGTAAAACAGCAGGACAAGGCTGAATTGTGGCAAACACTGTGAAGGAATACTTTCTATGTTCCCACTGCTTTGTCACCTCTTCTGAGTTAGTTCCATATTGCTCTTCCCAAACTGCCCTTCTCTCTGCAAGGAATGAGCTGTGGAAGTGGAACGTGACTTGGCCAAATGGAAAGTACCGAGGAAAGCATTGTGGGCACTGTGATGGAAAACGTGTGGTGGGGGTGGGTTGCTGATCAGAGACAGCCTTCCAAGGAGCCGTGTCAGGAATTGTTAGTGCCTGGTCTGAAAGCTCCGTGCACGTTCGTGCAAGTGGAGAGGCTGCCGTGGTACCCACCCACAGCCAGCTGGTGCTGGAGGATCATTGCACTTCCCTCAGGTTCTGGGCCTGTCACCTTGCCAAAGACTGTCCTTGAAATTGTAAATAATTTTGACACTATGTTGCAAATGATTGATTGTTTTTTTTTTGCCAGGTCTGCGTGGTTGGTTGGGTTTTGTTGTTTCCTTGTTCATTTTTTTAATCAGGTACCTGTGGCTGTCGTCTGGTCTGTTCTGGTAGGCAGTCTGATACGATCACTGAACTGAGATGCAGTTTTGCAAATGGACAGCACAGGTGTGTGTAGCTTCTTAACAAATCCAGTGGTGGGGCTTGGAGGTCAGAGCCTCTTTACAGCTGTTCTGGAAAACCTTTCCTTAAGGAGTGCTGCTGTAATTCTGGTACCAACTGAGCTCCTGCATACGGAGCTCTGCCCTTGGACGTGGGGGCCAGAAGGATTCCCTTCCAACAACTGGTCATTTGTCAGAATGATTCCCTTCTGACAGCTGGTCATTTAAGGCTGCTTGCAGCCTAGGAGAGCTAATTCAGGCAGAGGTTGTTGAGCTGTGATAGCTGTGTTGTAGCTGACTTGCTGAAGTGCTGCGTAACATTGGTGAGTGGTTGATAAGTTTTTTGTTTTCCTACTACAAGCAAATAAACAGAAATGCCAGATTTTCTGCTAAGCCAGTACAATTAATTAGAGGAAGAGAAGGTGGGAGGACAGTGTTGGAGTTAACAAATTCCAGTCTTCAGAAGATCAGGTCCAACACTTGAGAGTAGAATATGACATCAAATGGGCAATCTGCGCATTAATCTCTGAAGAAAATGTTACAGTAATTTGGACTTTTCACTAAAATCTACGTTTCCTCAAGACTTTATTTAAGTCTTTATTAGTTTCTTGCAGAGATTTAGGGAATGGGGCAGAAGTACAAATACATTTGAGCTTTTCAGTACAGGTTTCTTTTTGAAGGAAAGGGGGAGAATTCATTTAGTATTGTCTAATTAACTCCAGCAAATAAATGAATCCTATTCTCCTGCAGATTTCACTTCTTGTTTTCCTCTCCATTAGTGGTAGATAATGAAAGACCAGCATACAGACACCAGGAAGAAGAAGCTGGTGTAGATTTTCCCAATGCAAGAGAACAGTAAGTGGCAAAGAAACCTCAGTGTGATTGAGCATTCAAGGCCACTTTGACTGCCTCGAGGTGCACACACGTGTTGGCCCCCAGCTCATTCTCCATGTCAGTTTTCACTTGACAGACCCTATGCAGTGGCTGGTTTGGGTGGCACAGTGACACAGGCTGGATCACACAACTGTCCTTGTGCCCTGCTGCAGGTGTTGGTCTTGACAACTGCTCCAGGGTAGGAATCACCTGAAGGAAGAAATTAAGAAAATTGAAACATGAGCAAACTCTAGAATCCTGTAAAAACAAACATGATTGACACAAACCTTAGCTTGCTGCTTACTGGATAAATGCAGTAGCAAATTAGAGTAGCAAAAATCAGTGCTGGCAGTTCCTGTGATAATAGTTCACACCTCTGTTGCTCCTAAAACTTGTATTTTGTCATATTATCAAGAGAAGTGTTTTGTAGTTGTGTCTTAGACCTGCAAGCTTTTTTTTTGAAAGTGAAAAAGCAAAGAAGTCAGGCCACCAGCACTCCTCTTATACAGCTCTGTAGCAGCTTCTCCCTCAGCAATGCAGAACGCTGCAGATTTGTGGGGCTGGAGCTCTGCTCACTGGTCCCTGGGATCATAAGGCCAAAACCCAAGATCTGGCAGTAAGTACCAGTCATCTGAGGTAGCTAGAGGTAGAGATAAAGGATGATTATGCTGCTTACTTAGGTAGAGGAAATGAAACACCAGCTAGCACCCCCATGCTCACAGCATAGCAGCACCAGGGAGATTACAGTCTCTGTAGCACATATTTCTTGACATGCTGTTCAGAGCTATGATTAAAACTATACTCTATTTCATTAGAGAATCCCATGATTTCAGTGTCACTGTGTTTTCTTATCAAAAACTTTTTCTGAATTGCTTTATTTAACAAGAATTCCATCTAGCCTGGTGAAATTAGTTATGCCCCAAGCTATCTTCACCATAGCCACTGTAACTGTTGTTAATTTTGAACCAGAGAAGAAGAGGCAAATGAAATAATTGTTTATTCATAAGCACCTGAGCACCAAGAAAGTGAGAAGCCAAAAAGAGGCAGAAACAAACTGGTGTTTTATGAAATTTGGAAGTTTGGTCTGACTGCGTGGAAATCATCAGTCTTCAGTGTTTGCTTGCTGTGTGTTGTTACTGTGTCCCTCTGTTGTGCCTGATGAGGGACAAAAGGGGACCCCCCAGAAGAAGCTGTTGCTGTTGTACATCTCCTGGGGTACATTTCTGCCATCTTCATTATTTGTGTAGAAGTTCATGGAAGCAGTGACCCAGCTGGAGCTTGGGGAACTCTGTAGATTTCACAGAGTGGGAAGATGCTGACTGACTGTCCCAAGAGCTGCTCACCTGTGCTCCTGGACAGCAGAACCCCTGTGGATGTGGCAGGCCTGGCTGTTTGGGTTGAGCCCAGGCTTTGACTTCAGTGGTTTGATGTTACAGTTTGGTCTGTGGTGTGGTTTAAGAACGTGGCTGCAGTCCCAAGCTGCAGTTGTCTCTATCTGTCATTCCTTCAACAAGGAAAATCAAATTGTCTCAGCTTCAGCTGCATTCATTGCTCAGTCGGGAGAGTGAGAATATTTTTGGGTGGTTAAGGACAAGGCTGTGGAGAGATACAAGTGTTACACAGAAGGACATTAGAATCATATAGCATTGTACATGTGAACAAGTGGGAGCAAACATCATCTCTGAGTTCCTCTAAAAACTCTAGATCAGTTTTTAGCTTGTGGTCCTGAACACTTGCAGAAGTCCTACATGGTTTGTGTTGGGACGTCATTTTGATTTTTCTTTATAGGAATTCAGAATATTATGGTGCTATTAAGATATTAAGGGTTTACAGCAATTTTCTATTTGAATATAACATTAAAAATAGAGACCTCACCACAAGAACTTCACTGAAACAGTTTTGCCTTTTAGAAAACCCAAACTATTTTCAATCTTGCCTTCTATCATTAGACATTCAGATGTCTTTGTTGAAGCCAGTGCTTCATATAATAGCAAAACTCTAGTTCTTTAAATTAAACTATGTGTCAGTAAAATTTTGTGTGCCTTAAAGGAAAACAATAACCCTGCACATCAGTGATCCTGGCATGGGAATACGAGCTCTTACTGCACTGTTCCCTTCCATGTGCCCAAATCAAACAGATGTTGAAGGAATTTATATTGATCCCTCAGAGTCAGTCTTCCAGGCCCCATAAGTGCTCAGGTGGTGCTATGCTATTCATCCTGCATCTCCTTCAGTATGGATGTGTGCATCATTTGGGAATGCTGAGCAGGGTCAGTGACCTGCTGAGGGATCCAGATGTGCCCATGCCCACAGAGCTCATCTCGGCATTGCAGCATTTCTGCCTTGTGTGTTTGAGGTGTTGCTCATCCTTTACTTTTAATTAATACTTTGGTGGCCACGTTCGTTTCCACCCCACCCATCACACCCACAGACTTCAAAGGATTTGTACCAGTATAACCTCAGTATTTATTTTATTACCAGTGTGATTTCCTAAGGAAACAAGGCTTGGAAAGGTTGTTTGTGTTTGTCTGCTTTTCTGCCCATCACCCCAGTCCTCCCCATTTCCAAAACATTTCAGCCAAGCTTGAGAGCATCAGTGGTTCCAAAGATGTGAAAATTGAAAATCTGAGGAAGTTCCCCATCTGATACCCCCCTGAGGGACAATGTGCAGCTGAGCTCAGCTGCAGGGAGGAGAAAGAGGCAAAGAATATCCCATGTGCTGGGAAGGCTTCTGCTGGAATTTCAACCTTACTGGACCCCAGAAAAATCCAGCCATGAGACACAGATCTCTTTTGTTAGTTCTTTGGAGCTGTTTTTTGCCAGGTCTGTCACTGCAGTCTCCAGTGGGGCTTGCTCAGAATGTCTTTGTGGTGGGGATTGTGTATGGAATAAACACATCTTCCCACAAGGAGCGAGCAGGCTCTTGATCAGACACTTACAGTGTGTTCCGGAATGGCCTCGGGTGTCTCCCGAGCGCGCACATCCCCAGAAGCAGCCTGGGTGTCTCAGTGTTGAGGCTGTGCGTGGGCAGGCGGTCACTTCGCGGAGAGCAGGGTGGGGTGGGCAGAGCTGTGCTGCCACCCGTGCTCGGCTCGGCGGAACTGCAGCCTTTGCAAGCTGCAGGTGTTCGGAGGCGAGTAATTTGCAGCCAGCTCAAATTACTTAGGGTACATGACAGAGCAAATTATTTAGGTAATGAAGCTGAAAATGCAGGAAGATTAGAATATTATATAGTAAAATCATTCCGTGTTAATTCAGTTTGTGATCAGATATCATGTTGCTTTAAATACCATATTACATGCAGTACCCTTGTTTGAGCCAATGAATATGGATGAATGTGTCACTGAATATGTATGCCTCCTAATTTAATCAATATACTTACAAACAGCACGAGCAGGGATGTCTGGCACAAACTGCGTCCCTCTAGAAGCAGCTTGGCCCACTCTGTGTGTGTGTGTGTGTGTGATGTTCCTTGCAGAGCCCTCCTGAAGTGGCTGCGCAGCCGTCCGCACGCAGAGGCTGGGCACGGGGGAGCCGCACGCCGGGAAGGGCTGCGGGGCAGGGCAGGGCAGGGCCGGCTCCTGCAGCAGCGCCCCGCGCCGCGGCCCGGCCTGCTGGCGGTGCCCCGGAGCTTGGGGGGTTCCGGCTCCCACCGGGGATGCTCTCCCCGCGGAGCCGGCCGTCAGCAGGGTGCGCGGCGCCCACGGAGGCTGTAAGGAGCGGACACTGGGCTGGCAGAGCCGGCAGCACATGCTTGGCTCTGTCCGTGCCGAGTGCAGGAGCGTATCCGGGGATTTCTGCACATGGATGCCTCGGGAGCTGTGGCCAGAGCTGCTCAGAAGTGCTCCTTCTGGGTGCTGCCAGGCAGCTGCGACCCCACGGAGCCTGGGAGAAGGGAGCACCTTCTGCACAGGATTTCCTTCTCAGAAAATGCTAATTTTTAAATTCAGAAATAGTAATACATAGTGGGATTTACCTGACTTTCACCTTCTAAAAGTTAGGTTTGTAATTAAAAGATCATTAAATTCCTTCACTCAGTGAAGAAGAGGCTTCTCCACTCAAGGGTTCATGTTGTTTGTTATGAGTAAGATGAATTTTATGCTTTTTCCTTCTTGCTTTCTCTTTCTCCCCTTCCTTTCTTCTCTTCTTGCCTTCACTCTGGAGCAGACAAGACAATTAACTTCATTAATTACCCAACTTTCTAGATCACTCAGGTCAGCTGGGTGGATCTCCCCTAAAAGGCAGACATGGGTCCAATTTTTGCATTTACTAAAAACCCTTCCCTGGATACCAAATCTGAGGTTTCCTACCTGTTGTGAATTGGGGAAAATTGTTATTTGTGTGCATGTACAATTTTAAAATAACAGTGTGAAAGCAGGAGGAAAGGAAAAGTCCTTTTTCTACCCAAGAACAATTAATTAACTAGAAACAAGATTTTATTCACAAATATTAATGGATAGGAAAAAACTTCAGTCTTTGGAAAACAGTTTTTTTTATTTTAAAGTATGTTCTTCCAGGTGAACTGGTAACACACTTTCCTGTGCTGAGGCTCTGTGTGTTTCTGTTTAAGTGACAGAACTGGGGAGAAAGGTGATCTGTGCTTTGCTTGGCTGTACAGGCTCTTGCCCTGATCTGTCTGCCCCAGTGAGTTAGAAAGAGAGAAATCAAAGATTATGATGAATTGTACAGTGCATTCCCTTACAGATACAGAATTACATTTTCTTACTTCTCTACTGAAAAAAAACTGGACGAGGAATAAAGCAACATTTCACGGTGTGGGAATTAATAAAAAGGGAGAGGCTGTCTAGGGGGTTTGGTTGGGGGAGGGAACTTGGAAAAGGCAGGCAAACCCAGTGAAACTGTTCCAGGTTTGGGGAACAAGCTCCCCTGGAGCAGGAGGGAATAAGGCATATTCTCCTGTTCCAGCAGAAGATGTCATTGAGGGATCTCTCTGGCTGGCTGCTGGCATGTTCCCTAGGAATTAGGTGGAGGCAGTGGTGTTATTTAAGCATAGCAGAGCTACCTCTGACAGTTGCAGTGTGGAGACAGAGTGGATGGAGGAGGAATAAATGTTCAGGGGGAAAAACACTGGCTTTTTTTTTTTTTTTTTTTTTTTTGCTATAATACTTGGGCTCAAGTTCCTGTTCAGTGTGATTTGGAGCAGATCAGGGTCCACACTCCTTTTTCTGGAAGCTCATCTGGCATTACAGCAGGACGGTGTCCAGGCAGTCTGGTGACAGGAGCAGCTCCAAGTGAAGGCACATGAACTGAGGGGTGTTGGTGGGTGGCAGAGGCCCTTTGCTGTGGAGATGAGCTTGTTTGACATCAGTCTGTAGGGAGTGCTGCCTCCACCCCTTGGAAGGTCCCTTCTTTCTCCCCGGAGCCCTTTCAGAGCATCCTGTTTGCTGGTGGGTCTCGGTGCTCGAGCTTCCATTTGTTGCTCCTGGTGGTATGTTTGGGCTTTTTTTTCCTCCTCTTTGCTGCCTGTGGAACAGGACAGCCTTGGTAGGATTGTGGAGCATTGTTATTTCAGGGTGTGAAAGAGTCTTAGGCCTTTAATCTGGGAGTACAAACTACATCTGTCACCTGGGTATCTGTGGCGGTTCCTAAGCAACCACAAGAGTTTATTTTTTTCTGCAGTTCATATTTAAGAGATAATTTGCTCATGCATGAACCAGCCTGAATCAGCCTGAGCACCACCCCAGGAGACAGAAATTGTAAACTGTAATTTAGGCTAATTCTAGTCTAAAGCATGAATTAGAGTATTTTATGTAATCTTGAAAAATATACCATATAAATAAATGTAAGCAGAGAACAGGTACAATTAATTTGAGCACAGTAGGAAGCTTTAAGTAACTCTGGGAATGTGAGAAACCAAGTCAGAACATATTCTTGACATGTAAAAATATTTCCCACCTGCCTTGTTTGCATAAGAACAAGGTTTTAGCAAGTACATATTTGCATGTCAAAGTTAAAAGTGGGGAAAATATTTTCACCCTTGTAAGAAAAAATGCATAATCTTGGCACAGGCAATTTGCATTTAGTAAGTTTAAAGTATCTTAAGTCCTTTCATGCTGTATGGGAAGTGTGTGAACCTGTGACAGGGGTTCCATTTCAATGAGTTGATTTGCACAGGCACCACGTGGAGCAGTAATTGATCTGATCTCTCTGTGCATTAATTTGTACCACAATTGGTTGTGGCAGTCCCCAGCGATTTGTGCTTCTGAGATTCATCCCGTTGTCCTGCATCTCAGAGTGCAGCACTAAGTTGCAGTTTTAAATGCTGTGTGCCTAATTGGAAGTAAGTACCTTGAAGATGTACATTTGAGGAAATCAGGAATTCTAAAACTATACCTGATTTGGTGCCAGCGCTCATAAAAATTATGTTGGGCAAATGCTGGCACAGCTGGAGCCTGTGAATCTGTGGAGATTCTTTTATACCAGCAAAGCACCCTGGAAAATGCATTTGGGACTAATTATGGCACCTTTTAGACTATTACTAACCTAGCTTTAGGCCATCACTTTGAAGGCATGTTACATTCCTTCAGAAACGCTCTGCAAATGTCCTGTTGCTTAAGAAATAGGGATTGCATAGACAGGCTTCATGGGTGATTTAACTAACATGCTGGAGATTGTAGATAAACTAGATCCAATTATATCATACCTATTCAAAATAAGGCGGTAATTATGTATATAAAAGTGAAATGTAAAAAATACATTGCCATGTAGCTGTGGAGATAAGCCTTGTCACTACCCTGTCCAAGGAGCTGCAGAAGGCTGCTGATTCACTGCAGCAGAGGAGAAAAATAATCATATGTTGAAAAGGCACAACTGGGATTTGGTAGAGCTATTCTGGAATTTGCCCACAGGATTGCTCTCTGAATTTGAACTGCACATGATACAAATTCTGAGTTTCTGTGAATTTCAGTCTGTTCTCCAATTTGTTGATGTGAAAGGGGGGGGTTATGCCACCCTTTCTGCTACAAGCTCATAAACATAGGAGGCTCCAGTAATAATTAGTGTAGCACATTAATGAAACAGCACATGCATTATTTTTTCCCTTTTATTAGTTCGCTTCCTGCTCCACTGTGTTTAATGTGTTAGCTGAAAGCAAAGTGAAATTAAAACCATTTTTGGGGAAGAAACATTTCCTTCCTTAAGTGTTCTAAACAGACCTCTCAGTTTCAGTTATTTTATCGCTGCAGGGATGGTGGGGTTTGAAGGTCAGGGATGCCAAGGTCCTTCTGGTGGAAGCAGATACCTGTGGTGTCCTGCTCTATGGGACTACTTGGAAAGCTGCTGATACAGAACTGCCTGGCAAAAGCCCTGTAGCCTTCCCCAGCAGAGTATTTTAGCTGCTCTTGGGTTCCCAGGAGCAAATAGGTCCCTTTGGGGTGCTGCTCAGCTTCCCCGTTGTTGCATTTGATGTCACCTGGAGAATATTTTGAAGGGATATTTTAGCACAGTTGGTGCTGTGCTGCAGGTCTTCTGGGCTTCTGCTTTATAATTATCCTATGCTTTGAGCCAGATTCTGAGCTGTGTCGTGCTGCAGTGGAGTGGAGCACACAGCAGCACTGCAAGATGATTCTTGATTAATAATAAGCAGCCAGTTAGGGATTCAATGGCACACACAATGCAATGTTTTTAGAGTGGACATGACCTTTTGAGAGCAGAGTAGAGCTGAAGTTGAGCCAATGTGTTGTAAGACAGTAGTATTAGATGTGATTTTGTGTGTTGTCACAGACTGGATAGCCGTAAACTGGATGAAAGAGGAGCTCTCTTAAACAGTCGGCAGCTTGTGAATGGATTTGGGCTCCTCAAGGAGGTGAGCAGCCCTTGTTAATGTGTCACAGTTACAGGCACAGCAAGAGTTGCACTTGTACTGTTCCAACTAAGCCCTTTCCAGAAAACTGATGCAGCTTCATCCTAACACACTGCAGCAGAGCAGGGGCTTTCGTGGGATTTCAGTCACCCACCTGTGTGGGGCCTGTGTTTGTGAGCACCACCAAGCAGGTGTGATGTGTGCCCTGCTGCTGTTTGATCACTAAAGCACTGCCTGTGCACAGTCTGTCCAAACTTGCCAGCAAAACAGCTGCAGCCACATACTCCAGAAGCAGCTGAGGTGTCCCTGAGCATGCAGGAGTCCCTTCTTGGGCCCATGTATTCACATGGGAAGTGCTTGATTTAGAGATAGTCACACACCAAACTGAATTCAGTGGGAGGGTTTATATGTATGAAATTCCATTTATCAGGGCCTTCATGCCTTATAACTGAATGGCATTTCCCAGACTGCCTACTCCTCTGGTTTCAGTAAACTGAGTGCTGCTGTGTTTTCCTGCCTTGTTTGTTCTGTGGTAGATAATACACAAACAGGTATCAGTGATTCCCTTTCGGTTCAGACAGGTAAGTATTGGACTGCTCATGCAGAATGGGGTTGCTCTTCACCTTGTAGCTCCTCTTTAGGGTTGGCCACTCGTGTGAGCTGGGTGAATGTTCGTGGCTGTGGTAAAGGTGGTGCATTTGCTTCCAGGCAGGGCAAGACCTGCTATGGTCTTGCATGAATAGAGTTGGAAGAAACCTTTCTAGTGTCATCTTAGTTCTTTGGCCAAAATATGAACTCTCCTATTCTTTTTGGCTTTGAAATGCTGATTCTAGCCTTCTTGTGGGTTCTTAAACACCTTCTCAAATGACCCATTTTAATAACCCAAAAGCTATTATATAACGAGCAGCCATAATTTAGTCCAAAGCTCTAGGGGATCCTTGCAGTTCAGCAATGAATAGTTAATGCAGTATAATGTTTAGCAGGTTATTAGTTTTCACTGTACAAATGCTGATCAGGGAATGCTTTTATAAGGTGTTTAAAAGAAAATGTAATTAACTGGTTGCGTGCTTCTGTTGCAGCTCAAATTGAAATTATTCCATGCAAGATCTGTGGAGACAAATCATCAGGAATCCATTATGGTGTCATTACATGTGAAGGCTGCAAGGTAAGCTTCTAAAATATTAAGTCTGAAAAGAAGCATTTAGCCTTTTGATAGTGATAATTTTCCTTCTTTTTTAAAGAGCAAGCATTGCTCCTAAGTTGAATATAAAATAGTTGGGGATTCTGAAGTACTGGTTTTATTTGGACTTTAAATAGGATGTTTCCATGACACACACACAATTACACTGCTGCAGATTTTAGGACAATCCTCAAAATGAGACAGTTGTGCTGGGTGTGCTGTGCGTTGTCTCTCTCTGCATGAACAGAAGAGGTACAGAGAGATGATCTGCTTCAAGCACACCACCAAGAGCCTGCTCAGTGCATTCAGCTGAGGGGGAACGAGTCTGCCATTCTTGAACCTCCCTGTCTGGTTTGCTCTGTAAATTGCTATGAAGCTCTGCTGAAATAGTGAGAGCTCTCCCCTCTGTTTTCTTCTGCACTCTGCTGCAGTTACAAATCTCTTCTGTTTGGCAGGGGAGATGGTGTTTCACAGGAGCACTTGCTCCTGGTGTTCAGCATGCTCAGGTCTTGCTGAGACCACTGCCTGTCCCTTGCAGTGCAATCACCACTGTGTAAGGTTTAGGCTTAGAAGTTTTTCCTGGAGTTGTGCCTTTGGTAAATCTAGTGAGCCAGGATTGCACTAGAAGCATTTCTGTTTTGTTCAGTGCATCTGTCACAAGCAGGAATTAAACTGGACAGTGCCAACACCAGGCAGGAGTGAAGCTGATCACTCCTTTTGATCCCTAGTGCAGAATTACAGTGCTGGCTTGGGGTGGCACAGTGTGCACAGCATGCTCTGGCTTGTTGCTCTCTTCATGGATGTATATTGCAATCCCATACTGATAGGTTTTCTCCTCTTAATCTATACTTGAGGTGTGAAGAATTTGATGATTATTATAGTTTTTAGTCTGCTTTCCTGACCTGCTTGATACTACAACCCATCTTCAAAAAGTAACTTTCTTGCATTCACATTTTAAAGGTCTCTTGTGGTTTTCCCAGAAAGATTTTTGTGTTTTCATTAACACATCTTCTCAGTCCTGTGGAAGTATTGGTAACAATAAAGGAAAAAAACTAGATTAAGAACCTTGGAATGATATGGGAACAGCACCTTCTGCCCTGATTGCTATTGCTATGGAAAATGCAAGAAATGCACTAAAAATGCATTGATAACAGAGTGGTGGTGACTTTTTCCAGCTTTATGTTGTTAAGCAGTCTGTCAGATTTCAGCTGTGGGCAGTGCAGACATTTGTTGTGAGAATTCTGCTGTTCGACTGCCTTATCAATGATCAAGTTACATTCAGGGTTTGAGAGCTCTTTAATCTTTAGATGGTCCAGGACCAGAGTACCTGGGAGAGTGATCCATGACATCCAAACCTGAGTGCAGACACAGCAGGGTTAACGTGGTGCTGATGCTCAGCTGAGCCTCCCCACATGGGGCTTCTTGCAGAGCAGGAGCCCAAGCACAGGGAAGCTGCCAGCTGTGTTTTCCTTCCTTCATCGTCATGCACTTAGTGAGAAATGTGTGTACAGTATACTGTGTTTTAGAACAAATTATTTTCCTTCAAGTGCTGTATAAATCAAGTTCTCTTGGAGTTCTGTGCAATCCTCAGCTTCTGAGAATTCCACCAGAAGGGTCAGCTGGTGAGAAGGGTAAAAGGGAGGGCAAGCAGGCAGGTTTCAGCACACTGAAACCCGTTTGAACCTTGAAGGCAGAAGGTGAGAAGTAAGAGTGGCCCAGTGAATGATTTAGGCATTTTTTCCTTCTCTTGAAGGAGCACAGTGAAGTTTTGTAGCCATACAGTTTCAGACAGAATTTTAAAGCCAATTAATATCAACTTAGTTAACCAAGTTATCTTCCTTTGAGAAGCTCACTCCTAAAGAAACAGTCTTCTTTAATGCCACAGCCCAGATGATGTGCAGGTAGTGACAGGCTGGAGCACTGCTAGTGGGCATAAGTCACAGGAAGAGTTTACATGATCATGGCCTAGGCAGCATGTGAAATGACCTCCTGTGGATTCTGGATTCTCTGGATTCTTCTGCTACACTCTTCCAAGGTACTGTCAACAAAGTCTCACCCAACAGAACTATTTTGGCTGGTGAAAAGGTTGGCATAGCTTGGCCTCTGCCAAAGCAGCCAGGTGTGGATTGGTATGGTTTTCTTTTCCCAGCTTTTCTGTGGCTGTGACTGCTGCAGGTTTGAGCATGCTTATGTTGCTCTTCATGTTATGCTAAATCTTCCTCTGTAAAAAGTATCTGGCTACACAGAGCTCATTCCCAGTGCTGTGCCTTGGCTCCTGCAGCCAGTGTCCTGCACAGTCCCAGAGAAGTCAGTGAGGTCCTGCACAGGTGCCACAAACCCACCCATGTGCATCAAATGGCAGGAGCAGGGCTGTGGCTGCAGAAGGGAACAGCTGTGCTGCTGCCCTCAAGCCAGGCCTGTCAGGAATGATCTGCAGGCAGCAACTGCCACAGCAAAGCGGGATGTTTTCAGCTTGGACTGGTTTCATTCCAGTTTGGTGTGAACTTTAATGTTACTTAATCCTAATGTTAACTTAAGTGTTACTCTGTAAATACTGATAAACAGCAGAAATACAGTTTATTCACAACCTAATCTGTATCACAGATGAAATCACAGACCAGCTCTTGTCAGATTGACTTTTGCTGATCCTGTTGCTCTTCTGCCGCTTTGCAACCCTTGCATTTCACAGAATTGAAAGTGTTCTGACCAGGTTGAGTTGTTACCATTGCATTTCACATAACTAGACTTGAAGATTTGTAGTAAAACCCACTAGTGTGTCTTGGGAAGTTCTCATTTCCTCCCTTGCAATGATGTTGCTGGCTGTTCTTATGAAGTTGTGTCAGTGTTTTGCAAAGGCATTGAGTACTCCTGACCCATCAGCCTATTTAGCTCAATTTGAAATTTGAATCTGCCTTTAAAACAGTAGAATTTAACATCCCTTCATCATCTCCTTCTTAACTTTGAAAATTTGAGGTTTTAGCCAGGCTGTATTTTACACTTTATCTAGGAGGGCTTCTGTGCTTTATTAGAAATAAAATAAATTTTTTAAGAGAGGGTAGTTGCAGGAGAGCTACTGACAAAACTAGAACTGGTACTTGTGTGAGGCACTTCAATTGACCATTCCTTAACAACCTTCTATGCTGTAGGAAGGACCATGCTGGGGAAGGAAAGTGGTTTGTATATATCCATGTTCCTTTCTCCTAGCTGAAAGTTGAATTCAGTTCCACATTGTCATACAATGAACTATATAATTTAATTTGCAGGTGCAGTTACTTTGTTTTGCTGTCAGTAGTGAATGCCCAGCTGGCCCAGTGCAGTAGCAGTCCCTCTCTTTACCTGACTGTGTATAGTTTGTCTAACAAAACCCCTCATGCAGGGCATTTCTGGGCATTTCAGATGCTTTCAGAGGTTAATTAGTACTGGCTTTTTTCTCTTGTATCTTCTAAGACCTCAGATGATCTTTTCATTGTAACTGCAAAGAAGAGTTCTTTACTTCAGGAAGCAACAGCTGGTGTGCTGTCCCATCTTGCTTTCATTTGTTGACAAACATAAGCTCACTCCTGTCTTTATTATTATGTAAAACTGAATGGTTATTCTGTTTTCAGTGACACTATGACTTTGTTACCAAATACTTTATTAACACAGTTTATTAAACAGTATTGTTAAAGCACTCTCCTCCCATTACAGGTACAATATGTGCTGGTGGTCATAAAAGGGTTAAAAATCCAATTTGAATATTTGTTTGCCTGTCTTTTGTATTACAGTGTATTTTTCTGATGTTTCTTTGAAGAAAATTCGTGTTGGTTTGCTTTAGAAAACAGTAAAATAATTACTCCCCCCAACTAATTGTTAATTGCTCAGAATATTGCGAAACTTAATGATACGTGGAAGTCTCTAAGTATTAGCCATAAATCATGGGATTATGAATAAGCCTTTGTTGTCACAAGCTCACATACAGTCATTCCAAAACGTCTGCCATTAGGATGCAGCAAGGCAGCTGTCAGCTGTTTTCTTGTAATTAAACAGCCAATGAGCAGCTAATTAAGACATATGTGTATACAGAAGTGGAAGTGGGTATGTTAATGAACTGTAGGAATCAATTCATTAAATGAAAATTTGTCAAAAGACCAAACATGAGCTCAGTGTTTCAGCCCATGCGCGGTGCCATTTGGGACACAAGGGAAGCACAACTGGCTCAGACACCAACATCTCCAATGCTGAGCTGCTGAGCAGAGCAGTCACTGAAACTATTAATAGACTTTGCAAAAACTGCTATTTACATTTCAAAGTCCTTTTTTTAACAAGTTGTTATTCCAACTGACTTGCAGATGAAAAGTTCTGTGCACTTTTTTCCCCAAACCTGATTTTGTGGCAGTGAAGGAACACCCATAGACTGTGTTGGTATAAATAGGAGTCTGAAATGCAGGGACCGAGCTGTGGCTTGTTCCGTGCTCCGCTCTTCTTCTGGCACCAAGGGCATCCATCTGCAGGAAAAGGGAATGTGCAGAGCTCAGTGGCTGGGGCTGGATCTTTGTGCTGACATCAGGAGGGGTCAAGAGTGCCGTGGGCCAGAGTGCTCCAACACCGGGGGCTGCTTCAGTGCAGCTCCAGCTTTGTCTCTGTGCTTGATCAGGAGGGGTGGCTCTGCCTTGGCCCATTAGGTCACATGAAATAATGCTTGTAAACATGGGTGCAATACAAAGCATGTGGCCTGGGCTGGCTTGCATAAGGCTTGAATGTATACACGTGTACCAAGGATGCATCCACCTCCTCCTTCCTGGTGGAAAAATTATAGCCAGCTCTGTGCCTCTGGCAAAAGAGAGGGAATAGAACAACAGAATGGTGTTCTCCTTTTAATAAAGGAGAGAAAAAGCCTAGAAATAAACTGTAGGTACTTACAGAAGGCTCTTGTAATTGGGGCTTCCCCATGTGTCTTATAGTGATGTGAAAGCCCAAGGACCACCAAAAGCTTACAACACTCACAAGTAAATAACAGCACCGTAGAACAAAAAATCTTCACTTGACCTTCATTGTCAATTCACTCCCAAGTCTCAGATACCTGTGTTTCTGAGCTCTGGACAAGTTTGCATTAGTTTTTGACGTTTGTGGCAAGCTTTCTTCTTTCTTTTACCTACTGATGATGTTTTCTTGGGTTTGTTTTTAAAAGTACTCTACTGTATCTCTGGTTTGTCAAGTGCAAGTGCTTTTAAAGGCTTGGGTTCAGGCATTTCTGCTCTACTGGAAATTTGGCTTCAAGCTGTAACTTAGCTGATAAATTGTACACTAAAATGTATTGAGCAGCTGTGTCTTTAGGGAAAATCTGGACGAGGAAGTAGCCAGTATTTTCTCCATTATAATACTAAAAATAATCCTCAGCTTGACAAGGCCATTCTTAATAAAATATGCCGAAGTGGCAATTTAGAATCAGCATGTGTGTGTGTGTGTATATCTCAGCTAAAGGAAAACATACGGATCCTTGAGGTTATTGGGACATGTTGGTTTCACATATTGTTTAGGCTGACTTGCAGAATCTTAGAGGTGGCAGAGGGTTTCATGCAAGTCATGTGTGAGCATGTCATTCAGTGTAACTAGAAAAGTATTTGGAGAACTGAAATTTTCAGGGACTGATGCGGAACCTTGAGCAGTCACTGGTCAGCTCAATCCCTAATCCTGTTTTTCTGGTGAATGGCATTGCACTTGGAGTTTAGTGGTGAACACTGGAGTGACAGGCTCCACTGACAGTGCTCCCAGAACTGGAAATGAATCTGTCTGCTTACCCAAGAGTTGGTTTCTCAGAGGGATACTTGTGATGCTGGAATGGTAGACATTTCCATGGTATTGCAGGCTGAATTATTATGATAGGATGAAGTGCATTCAATTGGAAGTCTATATGTGCAATACTTTCAGTCTCAGTGACAATCATCTATTGACAAACATGAAAAAAGTGGTTGAAAGTTCAGTCATATAGAAACAAGGACCAGGAAAAAAGGGTAAGAAACTATATACAGGATATACAGGAAAACAGGATTAAAGACAGCATCTTCAGTTTGTTTTTTTGGTTTTTTTTTTTCCTTTGGTAATATTCTATGTTTCCCTAGTAAAGCTTTAATAAAAGGAGTGTAATCAAAGACTGGTGCCTTCCTGCTAACATTGAGCAGGGGCTTTGTTTCAGTGCTTTGCCATATTTCTGTCTGCAGCCAGTTTGTATGGAGCTACTTGAGATTTGTCATGCAGAAGTCCTTCCTTTGTTTGCTTGACCAAGTATCTGTGCATGTGCTATGAGACTCCAGCATGAAACCTTTGAGTAAATAACAAATTGGTAAAAGTCCAGCTTTAATTAAAAGGTGCCCAGCCTTTCCAAGGAGCTATTTTCTTTGCAGCACTGTTAATTAATCCATTATGTAAAACTAAAATAGTGTGCTCACTGCTCTCAAATGCCTCTTTAGAATGACTACATCTATGCAGAATCCTTGTGAAGCAGGTATTACACACACAGAAGCTTGTGTTTGGGCAGTCTGTGGCAAAAGCATGAAACAGACTTCAAAGCAAACAGCTGCAGAGTGGTTTATGACATGCACCTCTCTGGAGGAGACAATGAAGTTGTTGCTGTGCGTAACCTCCCAGCTCCAGCTTTCTTTGGAGATGGGGTTAATCTGGAAAGAGATCATCTATAAAACGTGTTTTAGCTTTTCCCCTCCTTAATCCAAATCCTGCACAGAGTTGAACAAAACCTGGGCTGTCAGCATCAAACTAACTCACAAAATAGCAGCAATAGGTGCCAGCAGCACCAGTGCAATGACCATCCCTCTGTCCTGGGCACTAGTGAGGCACCTGAGGTGCTGTGTCTAGTTTTGGGCCCCTCATGATAAGCGACATAGAGGGCCTGGAATGTGTCCAGAGAGGGCCAGCAGAGCAGGGCAAGGGTCTGGAGCACAAGTCTGCACAAGCATTGGTTTTAAGTCTGATAAGAAGCAGTTGAAGGTGCTGAGGTTATTTATTCTGGAGGAGGCTCAAGTGTGACCTTCTTGCTTTCTACAACTCCCTGGTAGGAAGATGGAGCCAGGTGGGGGTCAGGCTCTTCTCCCATGGAGCCAGCAACAAAACAAAAGGAAATGGCCTCATGTGACAGTTATGACAAGTTTCAATAGGATGTTAGGAAAAAAATCTTCACTGAAAGAGTGGGCAGGCATTGGATTAGGCTGTCCATGGAAGTGGTGGATGTGGCACTTGGGGTTTAGTGGTGAACACAGTGGTGCTGGGATAATGTTTGCACTTGATGATCTAAGAGGTCTTTTCCAATCTCAATGATTCTGTGAGTCTATAAAAAACATGGTAAGAAATTTTTCTTTTTAGGAGAAACTGTTCAGCATCGTGCTGTTTATTTTTAAACACATACTCACCCTGGTGAGGCTGAACATCAGCGCCTGCCACTGTCACTCCAGAGAGAAGAACAGGGTGGTAGCTGTTCGATCCTCCCTATTTTGGAGAACTATGCCAACCCAGGAAAGATAGGAAATCAAGGTCTATAATTAGTTTTATCTCATTGGAAAGAGCTGGTGTACCATATGTAATATGGGATCTGTAAAATCAGTGAATAAAAAGTGTAATTCCTTTATGTGTTACAATGCTTTTTTTAATGAACTGTTTCTTGTTTATTTCTAGGAGAGGAAAATAAACAACAAAACCTTTAATCTTAACTTCCATTAGTTGACTGTAGACCACTTGAACTTCTTTTCTGCTAACTACACTACCTTTCCGAGTCTTTATTTGCTCCATTAGTTAACAGCTCCTTGACTTGTGTTTTGCCATGGCATGGCAGGGCTTTTTCAGGAGGAGTCAGCAGAGCAATGCCACGTACTCGTGTCCCCGGCAGAAGAACTGTCTGATCGACCGGACCAGCCGGAACCGCTGCCAGCACTGTCGCCTACAGAAATGCCTTGCAGTGGGGATGTCTCGGGATGGTAAGCGCTGCTAGCTCGGGGCCTGGCTGCAAAAAACTAACATCTGCTGTGATGGATGGTCAACCAAAAAACACAGCATTTATATGCTAATTGTGCCTTGGGCTGATAGTTGAGATCATCACATGAGTTTCAGATGTTGCTTCGTATTTTTCTATGTTATATGCTGTATGTTTTTAGATGCTGCTATATACTCAAATATATATAAATCAGGGCATGTACAAAGTTCTTGGATTTTTTCCCTACTTGCCTATTATAGTTCCCAGCTAAGAGCTTTGTCTCTGGTCATTCCTTGAAGATGCAGTTTTTTAGTCTCATGTTAATCCTTCCTGTATATATTCATTCCAAATTAAGTGACCTCCTGTAGTTGCAAGTAGCACTGCCTGGTGCATGGGTACAAATCAGAGCTGCTTCCCAGTATCGACTGAAGTTAAATATGTGTATAATGAATAAAGGAAAAAATAATGCAGTGTTTTTTCAAAGATAGAATTCTGAAGAAAATATGTTCCAGTGCTGTTAAATATTAAGCTCAAAATTGCAGCTCGAGTAGTGATGAAAGCCTTCCTCTGCCAAACAGTTGCTTATGTAATTCAGTCAGAACTGGCTTTGCAGCTGAGACTTGCACACCTCCCCCACAGATGGAATGGAGCTGCCACCACTTACCCATTTGAAGATATGACTCAGTCTTTTCCCCTGCCACAATGACAGCAGCGCTGCATGTTCTACAAATACATACACATTACTCTAGGTACATGAGGCCTGATCAAGGAGATTGTTCCCAGATTACATTTACTTCCTGAATTACATTGTCTTTATTTTTTTTTATTGGCCATGAGACTAAAAACCTGAAACAGCTGATCATGTAATGACTAGTTCCTCCAACATGTTTGCTTTCCTGTAGAAAAGCAGAAGGCAGTAGTCGCCTTTCTAAAGGATGAAGCTTTTAGAGCTGTTACAGGTCCTTGAAATCCCATGCTGCATCCTTGGGAATTCCCTGGAGCTATAAACCAGTTGCTGCTGGCTTACAGCTAATGCTCCCCAAAGTTGTAGTTATGTTGTGGAGACACACACATGCACTTGTGTGTGCACAGACACACATTGGTTTAACAATTACTCATCTACTTAACTTTTTTGCCTGCCACAGAGCTGCAGAGGACAGGTTTGGTGGTTCTTCCCACGTGTTTTAGTCCCAGTTTCAGTAAAGCTTGTTCTTGATACACTGAGACAGACCCCACATGTCAGCACCACACTCTAGGTTCAACTCCACAACATGAATGTACAGCTGGTTGGAACTGCACAGTTGTCTCAGGCCAGTGTGTTCTGGTTTAGCTTCTACTTTCCTAGGTAGGGTTTGAATGCTGAAGAGATGCATCTGTCAACCTCAACGGACATACAAAAGAAAATCTTTCCAGTACAGAAGTGGAAAGTCAATGAATTAAGCTAAACCAGTGACTTCCTTGGCATGTAGGTGCTGCAGCTGTGTACCTGTAACTGAAAAGTGGTTTTTAGGTCTGCCCATCCTGCAGGTTTGGGGTTTGTGCTGTATCGTTCCCTGTAATGTTGAAAGACTCACGATGAAAAGGTGGTGGCGGATGTGTGGAGATGTAATCTCTTGTGTGTCTGTATTTCAGCTGTAAAGTTTGGTCGAATGTCAAAAAAGCAGAGGGACAGCCTGTACGCCGAGGTGCAGAAACACCGAATGCAGCAGCAGCAGCGGGATCACCAGCAGCAGCCAGGAGAGGCAGAGCCACTCACACCAACATACAATATCACCACCAATGGGTTAACAGAGCTACATGACGACCTCAGTAATTACATTGATGGGCATACCCCTGAAGGTAGCAAAGCAGACTCTGCAGTTAGCAGCTTCTACTTAGACATACAGCCTTCTCCAGATCAGTCGGGTCTTGATATTAATGGAATCAAACCAGAACCAATATGTGACTACACACCAGCATCGGGCTTCTTCCCTTATTGTTCTTTTACAAATGGGGAGACCTCTCCAACTGTGTCCATGGCAGAATTAGGTAATGAGAGAGAAAAGCTTCCATTATAATTGTCTTAACAGTACCCTTTGGATTAAAATGGCACGTGTAGCCAGGTGATAGTGAGAATGCTGCTTCAGTAGAGCTTTGGGCATGGATGGGCATTCTTGTGTGAAGTGCACAGTAAATACCCTGATCTCAGGGCACACGGGGAATTCCCTACTGCTCTGGACTAAAGCTCCCAGGGGACTGGGTTGATCAGTGTTGCTTTTGCTTTCAGTCCTTGCAACAGAACTCTTGGAATTAAGAAGCTAATTTTTAGTGTTGAGAAAACAGACTGGGCATTTCTTTCTTTGCAGATTATTTTTAACCATTTATCTCATTTTTCATTACCTCAATACTGTTACTCCTAACAAAAAGTGATGATGCTGATTTTCTTCTGCTCTTTACCTGAGAAAAGCACTGGGCTAATCTGAGGGCAGCTCTTGTGACTTACAGAAGAGGATCTAGCCACAGATACTGAAGGACATTTTTGACTGTAGCAAGTTTTGATAATTTCTCTAAGAGCCTTATAATAACTGCATTAATTAGCACATTTTACTTTAAACTTTTCCCTTAATGATTACACTAGGGCTGAATTCCACAAATATGATTTGTCAACAGCTGAGACTGGAGTTAGAGTGTGCTGTGTGAACTGGTTATAAACAAAGTGGAACAGGACATTAAAGAAGTGGTTTCATGATTCCATTACTTATGTAAGCAGCCAGGCATTTAAAATGTATTCTTAAAACTTGCTGACGCAACATTTTTTAAATTATTTTATTATGAAAACCTAAAAATAGTTCAAAAATCCAGGTATTCCTCATTAAAATGTTGTGTGGTTTATTTTATGTTCTTTTGAGAAGTTTTGCAGAAAGGAAGTCACAAGAAGCTTGCTTTTTAACGTCCTTATGTTGCAGAATACTGTTCTCTACAGTATAGTTTGTCCTGACAGCCAAAATACTCTGTCTGGCATCAGTTCAAATAATTTCAGATAGGTAAAAAGGAGAAGAAAATGTCAGGACAAGGCAAAGACGACTACCAGCTTTGTCTCAGTGAAATGATTGCTGATTTTCTCATGGAAGGTAGTAAAAAGATCTACATTAAACACACAGAGGAAAAAGAAAAAAAAAAAAAGAGGTTTTTTTTTTCTTTGTAGGCCCAGTGTTGAGTTTGGAACACTGGCCTAATGAAGTTTGTCCTGTTGCTTACCTTTATTTACATAGTGCTTCATTTAAACCCTGCACAGCATGATTTGGGTGCCGAGCATTAACATTACTGAACAATGTTTGAAGAATGTTTGTCTGCCAGACGAAGGTTTCAATTTAGAAAGGTGTGGCTGTTCAATGAAAATATTTAGGTGTGTACAGTCCCAAAGTGAGGTGGAGGTTTGTGAATAACATGGGAATATTTCACCTCCTGCATCCTGCAAGGGCACCGGATCGTGCTGTCAGCTGCTGCTACCAAGAACAAGTGTATTAACTACATGCTTGTTAAACAAAAAAAAAAGCTCTGAAATACGTCAAAGCTATGGTGACAAAGTATAAATTATGTTGTGTTCTACCTTACTGATTGCCCAGGCAGCACATATAATCTGCTTTTATTTCATCTATATGTTAAAGACTTTTCAGGTAATATCTTAATCAAACCACTGATAGACATTGGTCCAGCAGTTCAGTTTGTGAAGAGCTGCCTTTAATCATTACCAAACAAAGCCAGTTTCACAGAAGACCCAGTACTGTAGTCCCTCAGAATACCTCCATGTTGTAGTGACCACCATTCCTTTTTGGTTTGAGCCTTCATTTTCAGTGGCCAAACAAAGCAGAATTGTGGGGGACACGTCCCCAGGCCTCTACTTGTCACATGCTAAAATAGGAGAACATGCCCACCTGAATGGTCAGGGTAGGAAAAAGGAGGTTAAATAAAAGTGGAACTTGGGTATGTAAATTCTATTCAGGCCTTTGAAAGTGCTCCTAAATATTTATGCAACCAGATTCTATTAATAAATATAAATCTGTCTTATGCATCTTTTAGTCAAGTATAGCATCAGGAAATAATTTTATTTGGAATTAAAACATTGTATGGAAATTTTAAATCATATGCAGTAAATAAGCTGACTACTCTAAAGCTGGAGGAAAACAACCCCTAGTGTTAGGGATTTTTTAGTGTTTTTAGTGTATTATGTTAATCATCTGGATTATCTAACAGATGCATTTTCCCGATATTTTTTAAATTATATGACAATAGGAAAAAAAAAAAAAAAGACACTTTTCCCTCCCAGGCAGCCTCGTGGAAGCAGAGTCCTGCTTGAGAGAACACTAGACAGGTGGTAACTACTTCCCTGCTGGAAAGCATTGGCACTGGCGGCTCTGCCTGGCTGGCAGTGCTGTTCTGTCCCGTCCCTGCCAGTGTCTGCGTTCAGCACGGCCCTGTGCAGGGGCGGCTGTGTGCCCTCGCCCGAGGGTCCATCGCCCCGTTTCTTCCCCTGGTTTCCGGCGCTGTAGCCTCGGGGAGCCCCAGCCGGGCGCGGCTGTCGCCGCCCGGCCGCTGCTCCCCAACTCTGGGTCGGCGGCGCCCTCTGCCGGCGGCTGCGGGCACGGCCGCGTTAAACGGGCGTTAAATGGCTGCGCTCCCCGAAGGCCGCTCCCAGGAAACTCAAACCAAAGCGGTTTTCTCCCAGCTCTCCCTCCCCTCCCTCTGTTGCAGCTGACATATACGAGCTTTTCTCGTGTCTGAAGGTATAGCTTTGCAATTCTAACGCGTGTCGCTTTCTGCTCTTTCTTCTAGAACATCTTGCACAGAATATTTCCAAGTCACACATGGAAACTTGCCAGTACTTGAGAGAGGAGTTACAGCAGATAACATGGCAAACTTTTCTGCAGGAAGAAATTGAGAACTATCAGAACAAGGTATAAAAGCATGCCAAGATACGGCATGGTTTCTTTATAGCATGGTATTTCCATAACACACTACAAAATTCACTTTTTCACTGCTTTCTCCTTACTATCAGGAATGTGTATTTCTGTGTGTTTTTAAAAAAAATAATACACTAGAGTCAAAAGCAGCCAGATGGTCAGGATATCATTTACATTTTACAGGTATAGGAAAAGGCAAAGACATTCTCCTAAAATCTGTCTGTGATAAAGAAGGATAGGAAAAAATGAGAATTTTTTCAATCCTAATTGGCATGTTATTCTCATAAACTGTAACATCGTGGGTCAACAACAACAAAAGCAAAAGCCACCAAGTTTGTGATGTTACATGCTGTGTTTCTGTTTGAGTTTATAAACACAGAGATCCATCAGATTTCCAGCCTTCCAGGGTCACTGTAATCCTGATTCATGCTCCAGTTGTCCCTCAGTGTTTGGGTTTTACCTGTGGAGCAGCAGCACAGTGCTGCTGTGCCACCAGGGTATTGTAGGATCTAATCAGTGTTATTCCCAACATGCCTTCTATCCACAAGCTGCTACCAACTGGCTACTTTGGGAAAATGGCCTTGGGAAGCACTGCTGAAGCACACTGTTCTTTGAACATATTTTTCATTTCCACTGAAAAATATTTAACCTTTTGGAGTATAATTTTTTTCTACTTTAGGTGATTTCATTCTGCATTATTATCAACACTGGAAAAACTCACTACTTGCACACCTTCTTTTTGTTATTGTCAAGATGATCTTCATATATGGACATCTTTGTATGTATGCTTTTGAAGATGAGCTAGGTTGATAATTTGCATTCAGTACAAAATAGAGAAGGCAATAGGAAAAATATGATTATATAATTGGCATTTTATTTCCATACAGTGAATAATGTTCCCACTGAAATGACCAAAATCATTACACTTTGACATTTTTGGCTTTTGATAAAAGTACTCCAAGCTGGATCTCTTCTGACATGACTGAAGAAGTCTTCCATGGTTGCATTGTCACTCATCTACATGAGGCTCTGGTTTTGAGTGAATTCCCCTTGTCTTGTAAGCAGACTGTAGCCAGGAGTGTTGGAAAGAACTCACTCATTTTGTTGTTTGGTTTTCTTTAGCTCTGTTTTGCTTTCTGACAGTGAGCTTTCCAAAGCTTGGTTAGTAATTTTGGAATTTCTCTTCTCTCTCAAACAGCAAAGGGAGGTAATGTGGCAGTTGTGCGCAGTCAAAATAACAGAAGCTATACAGTATGTAGTGGAATTTGCCAAACGCATTGATGGCTTTATGGAACTGTGTCAAAATGATCAAATTGTGCTTTTAAAAGCAGGTATGTGGGTCAGCTTTAAGGTCTGCTTCTATTAGTTTTGCCTGAGAAAGGTGTTACATGTTACATACAGTGGTTGCATACACATATATCCATATGCAGTACAATGATCATTTAAAATTAAATAATGGAAAACCTTGCAGATTTTCTGTCTTTGAAGATCATCTTAGTTATTGTGGGGAGAAGGAATTCAAGTCTATTAAATTTTCATTATGGATAAAGGGAGCAGTGAGTGTGTTAAGATGTAAAAAATGGATTTTTTTAATTGATAATAGTGAATATTTCAAGGTAAAAATCCAAACTGTTCTATGCAAGCTATTGTAGGAGTAATTCAGGTTACAAATACTGGACCAAATTGTTAAGCTTGGTGAACATACCTATAAATAAATGAGTTGCTTTGGCTTCAGAGACTTCATTGCTCTAAAAAAATCACTGGAGTTTATTAGTATTAACTAAGTTGCTGTAGCAAAAACTTCTAAAGGGGTTTATGGGAATTCTTATAATTCTACCAGCAAACCAAACTATGCTCTGTTACACCACAGCAACTTACTGCTCTACTAAACTGACAATGAATGCAGAGCATTGTTTTTAAATCCTTACTTGCTCTTTGCAACTGAAGAAGGCTCTCCTTCCTTAGTCAAACATCCATTGTTTCTGTTTTAGGGTCTTTAGAGGTTGTGTTCATCAGAATGTGCCGTGCCTTTGACTCTCAGAACAACACAGTCTACTTTGATGGCAAGTATGCTAGCCCAGAGGTTTTCAAGTCCTTAGGTAAGGAAATGTGAAGTGTTTTGTCTTAAAAAAAAAAAAAAAAAAAAAACCAAACCACACAAAAAACAAACCATAATAAATATAAAAATAATAAGGTGGAAAAGCAAGGGAAAAGAGCTGCTTTGAAAAATCAGTCTATAGTATTCAAATAAAAGAGTTGTGGAGCTCAAACTGCTGTTTTGTAAGCTGCCATGCTGGCTCCATTTGAGGCCAAGCTGATTTCAGGAGATAAAACAGCTTAACTCTGTGCAGTAAAGGACTGTTGGTACTGAAGTTCAGCATTTTGAATAGGGTAGAGCAGTTTGGACTCACTTGTTGAGAAGCCTGTATCTAATATAACATTTCATATATCCTGTTGTAAAAGGCAGCAGATTTTAAGCTAATTTAGGATATACTGATGTTACTGCTTTGAAGATGTTAATGGTGTTTTAAAGTCTGCCAAGTCAAGTTATTTGCTGGTAAAATAGTGTAAATAATTTTTTTAAATTAAACTACATACAATTTTGATTTTTTCCCCCATGTATTTTTGCTAATTTTAAAAGGATCTATTCACTGGGTATAGATTTGGGCTGTAAGCCACTTTGGAGGCAGTAAAAATACATCAGTGGAGAATGCTGGACAATTACAGAAGTATTCTCTGCCTTTCTAAAACACTTCAAGGTACAAGGTCAGAGCACAAACAGTTCTGGGTTCTAAGGAAATACAACTTGGATCTGTTACCAGCTGTATCCAGAAGTTTAGGCTGGAGAGGCTGTGGAAAATCCTCTTCTCTCAGGTTGTGATACTCTGCAGAGCAGGGCTCACTTCAGACTGTACCTGCATGTGTGACAGCAGCAGTAACCTGAATAACACCTGTGTAAGCAAGAGAATGGATGGAAGGAAACAGAGTTCCTCTTCTGCATGAACCATATTCAGTCAGACCTTGGCTTTTCCCTTTGCTTCCTGCATGTCCCTTGTGTGCCTCTCTCTTCCCCCACTCTGTGTGCTCAGTAATCTTAAAATCAAAACTTCTTCAGTCCACACTGACATGTCTAAGTTCCATTTAGAACAGAAACAAAGAGCAATTTTGAGCTTGAAAATAAATGGCTTGAGATTTATCCATATTTACCCCATGAGAACCCAATGTAGAAAAGATACAGTGTACAAAACTTTCAGAATCTTGGCTGCCAGGATGTGGGAGCTGGGAACTTGTGGGAGTGGAGTAATACCCTCAAGGATGAGTGAGATCTCAGTGCCATTACTTAAGGAGAAGACCACCTATGAAGTGCTTTACATCTATTTCTCATCTCCATCAGAATAAATCAGTAACTCCGTAGCAGTGATGTAGTTTCAAACAATGTGACAAGATCTTACCTTCTTTTTGGCAGGTTGTGAAGACTTCATTAGCTTTGTGTTTGAATTTGGAAAAAGTCTATGTTCTATGCACCTGACAGAAGATGAGATAGCTTTGTTTTCTGCGTTTGTTTTAATGTCAGCAGGTAAGAGATGAAGATTTCCTCTAGATTAATTTGGTAGGGGTTGTTTTTATTTTGAGACCTTTTTAATGATAATGTTACAGTTTTCATTGTGGAAATCACTACATTTTTGAGTGTCTCCTCACCAAATTTTTTATTTTAATAAACACATTAAAACTATGAATTTAGGAATCTGTTTGTTAAATTGAAAATCCTAATCTAAGCCCTTATTTCCACATTTTCCCCTTGTTGAGGACTCAGCTTCTTTGCAAAGGCTTAAATGCATTTGAGTGAGACTCACGAGCCAATCCTGGTGAGACAGGCAGTTCTGAACTCCCACAGCCAGCTTTCCATGTGCATGAGCTTGCAGCTGCAGCACAACAGAAAATTTCCAGCATTGCCATTTTAGTGTGACTGGAGACACTGATAATTGTGGTTCAAGACATCCAAGTTACTCCAAAAGTCAGCTGGGTCTGCCATGCCTGTGGCTAAAATAAGTTATTAATCACAGGTGAGTGTGCACAGTGTGCTTCAGGTCCTGGAAAGGCTTCTTAGGTCAGGTGGAACAAGGTACTGGGGCAGAAAGTCAATTTGTGCCTGGCCTGACACCTGAGGAAGGAAACTGTGAGTTCAGACTGCAGCATAGTGGACTCAGGAGTGGTGATGGAAACTTCTCTTAGCAGTGGTGGGTTTATTGAATCTATCATAAATATGTTCTCATACTGTTGGCCAGACAGGAAGTGTGTTAGCTGTGTGTCTTAGCAAGCTACAGAACCCTACAGTTCTGTCACACCAGGAAGATGGCACCTAATTATTAACCACCAGGTGGTGGCTAACTGTTTTTCTGCCAGGAGGTTCAGCTGCTTTTTTTTTTAATAGTTGAATCTTTGCATCTGATTTTTCTGTCAGTCACTGTGAGTTCTGTAAGATCCTAGCAAGGAGAGCCTTTCCAACTAGTTGTCCATTATATGATCTATTCGTTTCCCAGTAAAACGTTGTTGGCCTCATTTAACACCCTGCATTTTACAGATTTTCTTAGCAAATGAGTAATAGGTCTTACTCAGATGCATTGCATTCTCCTTTGCATTGCATTTATAAAAGGGCTTTATAAAAGTAACTTTAAGTGCATGTAATAAATATATTTCAAAACCTATTAATTTTGAAGCCCATTTGCTATATTAAAATATATCACAACTGGAAGGAAGGTTGCAAACAGGAAAAAGGAATGTGTAACAGACTTAGTACTTCCTGGTGCACTGTGATCCATGTGTGCATTACTAGAGGTCTTAACTCCATTTATATTCAGATCGCTCATGGCTTCAGGAGAAAGTAAAAATTGAAAAACTCCAACAGAAGATCCAGCTAGCACTTCAGCACGTCCTACAGAAGAACCACCGAGAAGATGGAATCCTAACAAAGGTAAGTCATCCTGTGCCATGTCACAGGACTGTGAAAGGGTGGCTTCATCTGAACACTGCCCTGATTATGGGGTAAAAGCTTATACTCAGCTAATTTATTTATAAACCCAGAATTCTTTGTTCAAAATTGAGCTGTTCAGTTGAACCTAGTTATTTAAACCTAGAAGAGGTGAAATGATGATATTCTAGGGAACAAGGTTGATAATGGTCTGAAAGGGAATATTTTTATGTGGAACTTGATGAAAAGTGATGAAGGTTTTTATCATAGTTCTCCTACACAACACTTCTGCCACCCAGAATACTATTTCAGTGCTACAACATGCATGCCTTAGTATTTGTGGAATCTCAGCCTGCATGAGAATTAAGTTGTTACATGCAACATACAAAATAAACTTGTTTTTCAGACTTCCGTAGGAAGTTCCCCACACAGCTTTTTTCTCAGTTCTTCCAAGTACTGATGCCTAGGAAAAAGAGGCACTACCTCCTATTATATTAAAGTATCTTAATGTAATTTCTTAGAAACAGGAAACTGGTGTGATGTTACAAGTAAATCTGAGGAACTGGGGAAATACAGGCACTTTACTTTTAGCTTGAAGAGGTGGCTCCTTTTACACCTCTGCACAGCCAGAGCTTATGCTTCATTTCGCACCACAGAATTACTTACAATAGAAGCAGGATGGTCCAGCCCGGGTTCTGCAGATTTTCTTAATTTCAAATCCTAGCTCATGTAATTTTCTCTCAATGTACACTTCTGATACCTTTGTCAGAGGAAAGAGTCTTCCATATGCTTTGATACAAATACTTTACTCAGTAACTTCAGGGAGTACTCTCATATTTTTGAAGTGTGTATTTTTGACCTTATTTGAATTAAGGTAAATAAGTCTAATCTATTGCACTGCCAGTTCCCTCCATAATATTCAGAGTGGGTTTAAAAGCATTTTGGATTGCCTTCTTTCAAGAGAATAATTTATTGAGTGAAGATCCAGCCCTGAAATACTTGTTTTTCAATCCAGTAAGGAAACCTAATGCTACATTTTCCTAAGAACTTAAAAAAGATTATTTCACAAATAGCTATGTGTCCCCTACTTAAATACTTCCAGCAAATATCCATGACTGTGCGTCTGAAATCTCCTTGTTAAGTTAATAATTTGGTTTGGGAGAGCTTTAATCCTTACAGCAAGATTGGGAGGCCTGGTTCCATGTATGACCATGTGACTTGTGTTCATTTTTTTACAGTTAATATGCAAAGTGTCTACTTTAAGAGCACTGTGTGGACGACATACAGAAAAGCTTATGGCATTTAAAGCAATATACCCAGACATTGTGCGACTTCATTTTCCTCCACTTTACAAGGAGTTGTTCACTTCAGAGTTTGAGCCAGCAATGCAAATTGATGGGTAAACGTATCACCTAAGCACTTCTAGAATGTCTGAAGTACAAACATTAAAACAAAAGAAAGGAAAAAAAAGGAAAAAAAAAAGAAAGAAAACCAAGACACTTTATATGGCCCTGCACAGACCTAGGGAGCCAACACACTGCACATCTCTTGGCGGTCGGGGTCAGGCGAAGGATGGGAAACAATGAAACAAAGTTGAACTTGTTTTTCTCATGCATATGATTTCCATTATGCCTACAAATATGGACCCTTTTTCTGTCTCAACTTCTCAATCCTTGACCTCTGTTTACACAGACTGAGGGTACTAATGTCAGAAGGTTGTTTTCTCCTGTAGTTCACTGCCCAGACTTTTGACAGAACAATCAATTTGTTGGTCAGAACAGAGTCCACCTAGTAATCAGCGACTGGTGTGCATTGCAGAGATTTCAGCATCAGTTTGCACAACTTGCTCATTGTTTCATGAAGGACGATTTTTTTTCACCTACCACTGTTTGCCAGTAGACAGAACGGCATGAAAAGGGTCCATAGCAATAGCAACAATAGCATTATAATATATTACAGGGTAAATGGGCATGAAGACTATATATAGCAAAAGAGATATTGTTTATATATTGTTTTAATTAATATAAAATGTAGTTACTGGTATAGCTTTTCTTGTTGAATTGATAAGGCACTTTCATTTTGCACCTTTTTCTTTAAATTAAATGCTAGCGTGTTCATTGTTGTGTTGCATGTGCACCAGAAATTCAAGTTTAACTGAAAAAGGTTTGGCAGGTACTGGTACATTGGGAGGTATTTATGCTGCTGTTTTCCATGTTACTTTTAAAGAGAGGCTGGTCATATCCTGAAATGGTTAGAGATTTTTTTAAAGAGTTGAAAATAATGACAATTTTCTACATTCAAATAATCTTTTCAGAAGTTAAATTCAAAGGTACTTTTATTTTCAAGTCTTTCAAACCTGAATGCTTCAGAGTCAAAAGCCTCATTTTCAAAGGTTCTGAATTTCCAGTGTCAGAGTGGAACTGATTAATTACAGATCATTTACAAATTAGTAACACAGCATCTTTGAAAATCAGGCTGTTAAATAGTGTATTCCTGCCCACCATAAATCCAGGTTTGAAAGTATTTATTCAATTCTGTATCTACAGTAAAAGTACGTGTGTATGACATGCTTGTGGAAAAGTAATTTTTACATGTAATATTACATACTTTTGTACTCCATATTGTAAACAATGCCTTCAAATGGCAAGCCTATCAAAATCCGTAGGTTTGTCTGACTCAGTGAGGTGAGACACACTGACCCCTGTTGTTCCAGCAGCCAGAAGTTCAGTTTGAGGGAGCTGAGCAGAGAAGTCTGTTCTCTCCTTGTTTAAAAAGACGCACTTTAAAGTTGATCAGACGAGGACACACAAGAAAGGAAGGGCACACTGTTGCTAGAAAACATTAGTTTGTACTCAGTACTAGCCTGGAAATCATTAGTATCAGAAACCTGCATTCTGTAATTCTGATTCCTGTATTGCATAACCAATAAGCTGAATCTTGCAGTGTTATTAATTACCATTCTGTTCAGGAAGAATTCTATCTCTGAACAAAGCTGGCAGTAAATGTAGTTCTGAAGGAAGCAGATTCACATAAACAACATCACAAACTGTGGCTGTTTGAGCCAGAGGTGTATAATTGGGTTTGGATGAGATGAAGATGTATAACTGGATGACCTGTAGGCCATCACAAATTGAGTTTTGATGAAGTACCTAAGAAAAAGCTGGGAACATCAAAAGATGAAAAAGAATGAGACAGAATGTGCCCTACTGCTTTAACTTCCTCGGGTAAACAATCTCTTATATATGTTACAGTTTTGAGAATAAACAAGTGAACAGATGCACACCGAAACCTAAGTATTTTAAAAAGGAGAATCAGATCAGCAGGTTCTTAATAGCAAAATACAGGTTTATTCTATGATTTGAACATGTTTCCTTTGGGGTCAAATAGAAACATCTATGACACTTACTAAAAAAGCTCCAGTCTAGCACATCAGGGAAGGTTACAGCTATCACTCATCCCTAGGTTTTGAAAGGAGGGCGAGAGCAGAGCATCACTTCCTCCCTCCTCAGAGCAGTGTGCCCTGGAGCGTGGGAGGGGAACACCTGCAGCGCTGTGAGCACTGGGATGGAGGCAGGAGAGGACTTTTGCAAAGTCCATGGAACTGTCTTTTTCCTGCTCCATCCTGCCTGCTCCTGAAGAGGTGGCTCACAGCCCAGCACATGCTCTCTCCACTCCCACTTTAACACTTTTCCAAGGATCATTGTTTACTTTATTGGAGTAACTGGCATGATATGGTACTTGCATTCTAATGTGTATTCCTATTTTTGAAG
Organism: Chloebia gouldiae; assembly: GCA_003676055.1. Taxonomy (NCBI): domain Eukaryota; kingdom Metazoa; phylum Chordata; class Aves; order Passeriformes; family Passeridae; genus Chloebia; species Chloebia gouldiae. The sequence goes on from QUSF01000015.1 coordinate 2,462,700, forward strand.
CACCTCTTTAAACTAACAAATGTTTTCTGAATGTGACCAGCCTTAGGTGCTAGTCCTGTAAAGATCAACTAAACTTAATCTCAGTGTCAACTAATGAATAGTGAAGTAAGACCTTACTTTTTTAGAGTGACATACACCTCCTAATTCTGACAATGTAGACTACCAGGCAAAATATGGGGATTAGTTTTCAGTCACATCCTGTTCTTACTTTTTCATGATGAATATTAGCATTTTACCAGGCATCTAGGTGCCAGTGGTTTTGTTTGGAATCTGTTTAGCATATTTACATTCATAAATCGTTGACAATATGAGTCTTGGAGCATTTACTAATAAAATACATAATAGTAAAAAGGTTCCAAATAGGACCTTAGCTGAGACTGATCTTCCAGGCCAGAAGGTACTGTTGTTTTTGTTTGTGGGAGCTCATGTGTACTGGGACCTTGTTAAATCAGGCTGAACATACACAGCCCAAGTAACTCTGCTTTCCTGGTCACAGTTAACAGCCACCTGCCAACAGAGTGTAATTTTTGGGTTGCCCTTCATGGAGAGAGGAAAAAACAGCAGATGCACTGATGAGACATCTGTTGCCAAGGAGGTTTTTATGAAAGGAGACCCAGAATAACACCAGAGTGGCTGGTTGGAGATGGCCATGTAAGAACCTAGCACAACAGAGGAAATGCCCTCTGCAAAAGCCCTGGGACTGTGGCTTGGTATTACATAATCAACCAGTTAAAAACCACTGGAGGTCAGTGGATATTCACATGAGTATTTTCATCATCTGCCCAGTTCACTACAAATAAAAACACTAGGATAGCTGAACATAATATTTTAAATTTGGATGACCTAGTCCTTAGAGTCTGCAAAGTTATTTTCCTTGGGAGTTACATCTATCCCTGGAGATGTTTTCTGGCTTTCTAGGAAGAGCTACTAGACTATACTGTCATATGAACCACCCTAATATATGTCATCACCTCCAGCATTGTTTGACGCATGGAATTAGGTGAAAAGGGAGGCTGTTTTTAAGTTTGGTTGTTCTTTATTAGCTTATCTTAGTATGAATACCAAGATATCTGTCTATGTGCACCTGTGTGTGTGTGAGAGTCCATTGTGTGCGCACATGAGTGTATGTGTGGGATGCGTGAGTGGCTGCTTCTAGGCTGTTAAGTGTCAATGGAATAAAGAAAATGTATTCAAAATACTTAAGTCAAAAATAGAAGGTGGTAAAAAGATTTATTCTATACAAAGCCTTGTCTGGACCACTTTAGAGAGACTTCTATTTTTTTAACCCTTCTATAAATGTTTGATGGCACTTGAAATATTCCTGCAATAAAATGTGATTTGTGTAAACATTAAAAAAAAAGATTTTGTAATGTGAAACAATTAAAGAAAGTAATGTAATTTTTCTAAAAAACAAAAAAAAAACCACAAACGAACGAACTTTGTATTATTTTCTTGATGGAATTTGTCTATTTGTCTTTGGAAAACTTTTTATTTCATTGAATGTGCCATAGTAGAGGTGCGTTTTTCTTTTTCTTTCTTGTTTTTTATTTTTACATTTTAGATTAAAGGAATAGCTGTGTTCCGACATTCCAAAATGCAAGATGACATAGCAGTCATGATTAAAAGGTTTGATTAGTAAGCTTCAATCATTGTTGCTTTTTTTGCACATGTTCTTCATTCCTCTACAGTGCAATATGTACATAGAGCACTTGCGGGTGTAACCTTGATCCCTCAGGGAAAAATACATATTTGTACAGGATTTTTTTTTTTGCCTTTTTTCTTTTCTTTCCTTTTTTTCTTTTTTTTTTTTTTTTTTGCTAAGGAATGTCGATTGAATCACTTGTCTGTTGTTGAGGGGCAGCCAGATAATAATCCTAAACCACTGTCACAAAACATTGATTGTTTAAATTTTGTGCCCTTTTATTATTTAAAAAAGAAAAATAAAAGTTATTTTCTGACAGTTCTTTGTGCTGATTGGTGAAAAAAAGGGTAAATAGATTAAGCACCTTATGATTGACTTAACTGTGAATGACAATCCATCTCGTTATCAACAAGAGAAGCCCTATCATTTTGGAGCTGGGGTTATAAGTCAGAAACTAATGTGCTCAGGGATCTTCTAAAACTTTTCAACAGGGTGGCCAGTACTGCTGGTGGAACAAATTACTTTTTAAAAAAATATGCTAGTATTTCTTCCCTTCCCCCTGCCTGCAGGCACAAGAGAACTGGATATTTTTTTTAACTAAATGCTCTATGTGTGCCTCATTCTCTTGCTCGTTCTTGCAGTAGAGCTGCTTTTTGGTTGGTATTGCGATCAAAACAGAAGTACTCCAAATAGTGCAAAGATTTTGCAATTATATTTTAGAAAATAAATGCTGGTCCACTAAATAAATGACTGAAATTAATTTCAATACCCTCTGAACATTTTTATAATGATAGGACAACTTTTCCAGCTGAAATTCAGTGTTCTGCAATAGGAAGCGGCTTTTTAGTATTTAAATTATTATCAAAGAAAATTAACCAGTTTATGAGAATACAGAAAGAATGAAAAGGTCATGGTTAGTTTTCATCAGTGAAGCCACATAGAAAAGAGCACAGATCGGCAAGAATAGAAGAACACTTCAAATGTTGTCTGTCATTGTTGCAGATGTTCCATGGTAAAGCCAAAACCTGTCTGGAAAGAAACACTTAAGCTGTATAAATTTTCATAACTAGTACATCAAATACAGCAATTCCAAGTGATTTTACAATGGCACCAAACCCAGCAATGTTTAGAAGTCTCCCAGTGCCAAACTATAGGATGCTTGAAGCCTGTCCCAATTAGCTTTGTTTTATGGCTTCACATTCTTCTGAAAATGCAAGTAAACAACTACGAACAAAATGAGCAAGACTGCAACACCTTGGTTACATTGGAAAGAGAGTGAATTTGATTTCTCCATCCAATGTGTCTGCTTGGACAAAGCCCCAGTTTTCTGGTAGTTTTGAGGGTTTTTTCCCACGGGTATACAGCTACCAGCTTCCCTGTTTATTAATAAAGAGGGAAACCATACTTACAGTTTCACGAGCTGACAGCTGAGTTTAGCTTGGAATGGCTTCCCAAGGCAGGCTAGCGCTTAGCAAGTGTGATCAGCTGGTGTTCTGGCATCTTCAGCAGGAGAGAATGCCTACTGCTGATCGACAGTGGACCCTAGTCTTTGCACACTTGCACATCAATTAAACACTTTTAGAACAGACAACCAATAAGATGTTTTAACTGTGTAGTGGGATGATCCAAGCATTACAGTATCTTTTTTTGGATTGGCATAGACAATCCCCAGTCTGTACTTGATGAACAAAACAAGTTACACAGTGTAAACTGTGCAAATAACATGTATTTTTTTTCCCTAGACATACCTAAACACCTTCATATAGATAAACCTATTAATATAAATGCCAGAAACAGCACTTACTACACAGTATCCAAAAACAATAAGCAATTTTCTCTTGAGTATGGAATTCTACCTGTGCTAGCTGATTCAGATTGCACAGAACATCTTTATTTTCCCTAGCTGGAGAAACGTAACTATTAGAATTATTTTTTGATTACTAATACTAATATTTATCACTTTTAAAGTTACAGTCATTAATATATTTGAATATTAGCCTCTTTGTTTAAATATTTCTGTCAGTTAATCATATGGTGGAAATGAGGGCAGATGCATATAGATACCAAATACAACAGCAAAAAGAAAAGTTTTAAAATGTAAATGAGTATTTATTTTAAAATCCTTGCAGTATGTGCTTTAATTCTAGTACTGTGATAATGGCTTGCTACATAATGCTAAGTCACTGGGCTTGAGGAGAAAAATACGTAACATAATATACAGTCTTTCTCTGGAACTTTATTCAGGTACTAAATAGAATTTTAACATCTAAACAGAAGCTGTATTCTACCTTTTCCATCTATAATGTTGCTGTTTGTACTTTTTTTTTTTTGCCTTTATCATTGGTAGAATATAGCAATAACTTTATAGCAATAAGTAGGCTATCCAAATAAGAAACAAAACATGATAAAGGCTTCAGATCAATACTCATAGGCTCACTTCTTCTGCCACAATATTCACTTGTGTGTCTTCCCTCATAACCTTATTACTTCTTTGAGATGAACTCCACAATCAAGTTTTTCAACTTGATGTGTGACATCACACTTTGTTAACATCTGCATGTTTTCAGTGTTCACGTGTCCTATGTATACTTGGGTTCCTGTGTCAGTGTTTCTCAAGGTTTCTGAAAGCACAATCTCTATGAGCTATATTTCTGCACAGGGCTCTCTGCGTTGGAATTGACTTAGGTTTCCTGGGGCAGGGAGTGTGAATCAGCTGGAATGACTGGCAGCATCTCCCAGCTGAAGGAACCAAGCTGCCGCAGGTACTTGGGAACTCTCCGGCCGCTGCAAATGCAGAGTGCAGTCCGCAGCCGGCTCTTGCCATTCCTCCAGGCCGTGGGGCTGAGCTGCAGCCCCGAGTTCCCTGCCCAGCACGAGCACGTGCTCCGCGCTGGAGAGCTGCACTTGACAAAGAACCGAGCTGGGTGTGCCCGGCCGGGTGTTTGGATCGTGATCTAAACACTTGAGCATCATCCAAACAACCCGTTGTGACTTTCGGTTTGAGAAACACTACCCTGAATTACCCCACAAAGTCTTAATGTAGATGCACAAACTTTACAGGAACTTGCCATCTGTAATGCTATCTATATCTAATGCAGAGAATTCATAAGCAATACAGTGAATTTTATTTCACAAAAAGGCATACGTACTGTACACCTTTTTAAATCCAAAATGTTCCTCATTTCTACATTGATTTAGAAACAAGGTACAGAACAGTGGTCACTATTTGAAGTATTAGGACATTAACTGGCTGCTTCTTTATATGTAACTGTATTGTCTGCCTGCTCCTTTTCTGGAGATGTGTTTTTGTATTGGATGTTTGGGCCAATGGGAGGCTTCAAGCTACAATGTATTTTCCCAGATTAAATATATTTAACATATGACAAACCCCAGACAAGGCTTTTTAAAATGTATAAAGAACTGCAGTGTTAGGTGGTTTATTTGCAAACTGTTTTCAATGTTGTCCATTTTTATGGCACCTTTAACAATATTCTTGTTTCCAAAGTACAAAAAAAAAAAAAGGTTAAAAATATTCTAGCCATAACTGAATGTCAAGCAATAAAAACAAATGACTTTTTGTGCATAGATTTAAAAGAAATACAAGTTTTAGACATCTGCATGTAAATGCAAATCTCTTGTTTACTGCTTTCTTAAACTTGAGCAACTGATTCCTTATTTTACTACTAATTTAAGGACTTGTAATGGCCTGTAAACATTTTATCTTGCTCTATTCTTTCAACTCTAACTTTGTCTCTGCTTTGGAGTCATAATATTTAATGTTGTTCTGCTCACCTCTATACAGTTAACTTTTTGCTTTCATTCTGTATAGATAAAATTATACTATAAACAGCCTACACAGTGCAAATATTTATCTGTTTATCAAATACCACATTATGCTGTATAATATCTGTTTTACTATATAATCTATTTTAGACATAGCTGTTTAGAACTAGAGTGTGCTATTTTTGTGTTTTTCTGATGTGTGGTGCTAGATAAGTTACTTTTGTGAACAAAAACAAACAAACCCCTTTTATTCCTAGACAATACCACCTTTGGGTCTTGTTAATTTCACTGAGTATAACTATATATAAATATATATATTTGTGTATATATATATATACACCAACATATGCCCAACAAGTACCTGTATCAGAGTACAAGATTTGGGACATGGTTTTCTCTTTAAATGCATAGTGTCATTATATAAATTATTCTATAGTATATTTAATAAGGAGAAAATTACTTCACCGGTACAGATACTTGATATCAAATGTAGAATTTTTTTCTACATTATTAACATTATTAATTATTAATGTTATTAAAATTGTTCTGTCCAGCTTGTTATCTTTTGGTTACTAAAACAGTCTGCCTGTATTGTATTAAAAAATAAGAAAAACATCTAATCTGCCAGTATAAAATAATTACAAAATGCTGTCTGTCTGAAAGGGAGGTAGCTATTTGGCTTGTTGGGAGAATTCTATCCTGTTGTTGCATCAGAAATTGATAGATGTTATTCTGCTGGGTGCCTTCCTCCCTCCTCACTTTAAATAGGATCTGTACACGCTCAGACTGCGGATGTTACTGGGCCATGCCTACACACTTAACTCCAGATACTGTAAATAGGAATGTTCTGTAAGTCTGCCCTGATGGATGGCTAAATTCAGTCCCTGGATATGCTTTATACACCCTGCATACGTATCCAAGGACAGCCAGTAGCAACTAAAGTTAATTAAGAAGTGGAATTTGCAACATTTTGTCAGGTATGGGGGTTTTGTTTTTATTTTTTCATGTATACCTTAATTTACGTAGTCATATACCCTTCAAAATATTCTTATCCCCTGTTCCTTTCATTCTAGATATTTTCATGTTCATTCTTAAAAATTGATGGATATCAAATATCTAACTAAGGAGGTAATTAACCTTTTAAATATTTATTAGAATTTTTCTGTAATATTACTGAATTTATAAGATCTTTAGCAAAGATTTTTGAGCAATTTATTAATAACAATGTTTCTGTTTACTGCACTTTTTGATAATAGAAGGTAGTGAATTTTAAAGCCATGGTTCTTGGCTTCCATGCACTGCTTTTATACCCTCAATCCAAGGAATATATATATATAAATAATTTTTTTTAAACAGCAAACATACTGTTGACCTAAAAACAAAAACAAACTTTACTGCACCATGGGTATATTTTCATAAGTGGAATGTTTAACTGCAAACACTATCAGGACAATTATAAAAACCTCTTGAATCTACAATCTTATTTAAATATAAGCCATGACAATTTTGTTTTCCCTTCTTGATTTAAGTCACCTTTTGATATTTTCAAAGAGAGAAGGACTCACTCTTAAATTTGTACGTACCAACCTATAGGTAATGCCAGGAACACATTCTCCATTGTTTTAAGAGTTTGATATATTTATGCAAAACCATTTGGTTAACATTTATCCTCCCTCTCTACTAAATGTTCAACATACCAACGCCAGAATAAATGCTGATTACAAATATACATCAGATTGAAGATGAAGCACACAGACTTAAAAACCTCGTTGAGTGATATGCTCAAATTTCTGTAAATACACACACGTTTAATGCAATTATACTGTACATGTAAATATGTGCTGTCTGTTATGTGTACAGTATGTATAAATTCCTTTTCTAGCCACAATAAAATGTAAGCCATCAAGAGGATGTGGTATTGTACTAAACCTTTGCTAATGATCTTTACCCAGTCACTTCACTTCTCCCTTCCATAGACCTTTCCAACTCACGATAGCCTGCTTATATTCAAGTTTGTTATTTTACTCGGTCCCGAAAAAAGTATTTTGATTCATTTTGTAAATATGACTGTAAAAATAAGAGATTTAATGTTGTCTTTTAAATACTCCAATTTTCATTCTAATATGAATGTTGTTATATTGTACTTAGAAACCGTACCTTTAATATTACATTACCTTTATTAAGTGCATTGAACACATCGATTTTAGATGTGCTTTATGTACTCTTATCCTGTAATAAAACTTCAGCTTCTAATGGAAAAATCTGTCTTAATTTTTTTGTCAGTATCATCTTCCTTGTTTTTCTGAATTACGGTTTATTAGGTTTGTTCCTTAAGGAATGCACCAATGCAAAATTAGACTACACATATATTAGAGCTGGTTGAGCATGTACACCGTGTTTTGTCAGGGAAACAAGATGACCCCCAGACACCTCTAGAGCTCCCCTTTTGGCCAAGAAGAGCTTTAAACCTCAGAATGAACGTGGCTTCCCTCTGTTTGAAAGTGCCTTGTTTGAAACCACAGTTCACTGCATCGAGTGCAAAATACAAGAAATTTGGCACAAAACCCTCCCAGTGAGCACTCCCAGCAGAAACACTGCTTTAGGTGAGAACTAAATGAGGATTTGGTTATTAAAATTGAAGTTCTAATACAATTTAGACATCAAAAGTCAAAGGTTCCACTCCCCTCTGCTGTGCTAACTTTACGAATACCTGAATGTGTCAGCAGCATGCTCGGTCTTAAGACTTCAGACATGTGAAATCCTCCTTCTGCACCTACTCAGAAATGCCTCAAGTCTTGACATAGCTTTTAACAGCTCAGTATTTATATGCCTGACCATGATCCACAAATAGATTCTAGCATTCATCTTTGAAGCACTGTATTTGGAAGCAGCCTTCACCTACAGATCAGCTCTACAAAAAAAAGTAGTGTAAGTGATAACACCTAGAATGGTAGCACTAAGCAGTACCATGTGTTCTACAGCAGCTCCATGTCTGCAGCACTAAAGACACTGAAAACACAGATTTAATTTTCTTGTCCTCAGGACATGATCCTGCCCAGTTTTCCCAGACACATGAGAGTTCCTAACCATCAACAAACAGGTTAGGGAACAGCTTTATAAAAAACTGTATAGTTCTGTCTAAAACACAGGGACTTTTCTGAAGTGAGACAAACTGAAGACTCCCTCCTGTGCCTGCCCATAAGGAAAGCTGAACTGTACATGAGGAGGTGGTGGGTTTGACCTCTAATTATTTCACAGAACCACAAAACTGCTGAGGGCAACAGGGACTTCAGAGGTCACAAACAGGGTGTCCTCAAGCTGGTTGCCCAGGATCATGTCTAGCTTTTGAATATTTCCAAGGATGGTGACCTGTTTTGTCACCCTCACAGTGGAAACCTATTTCCTGATGTTTATGTTTGTGTCATGGAAGTAGAAAGATCACCAGTACGAAGTAGCAGTATTTTATTAAAAAAAAAAAAAAACCAAAAAAAACCCCAAAACAACAAACCAACCAGATACTGCAGGTTTTAGAGATATTCAGCCTGAAGTAGGATTTAAGCTGCGACATTCACCAAGCGTTCTCATAGTTCAAAACTGTTAGCATACCTGGGTTGGGAACTAAGATCACTTCTTATATGTGCGTAATTCCACGGCTGGGCTCTGGGTGGGTCCATCCAGAGCGAGAGAACACCTTTCTTCTTCTCTAAGATAAACAAACCAAGAGGGCAGAATTAAAATCACTATCCTCAAAACTGATCTGCAAGCAAGCTGAAGACTCCCTTGTTTGATGGGTTTGGAAGTCAGTCTGAATCATCTCTGGGTTTCCCCAAAGATCTGTGTAATGGTGCCCCATTTCTATCACACGACACCAGGTACACACTCTGCCCTCATCATTTCCCCATCCTTAGAGCAGTGACAGGCATCACCTTTTCTTGTAACACCACAAGCAAATGAGTTTCCATCACCCAGACCTATGGGTTCTGAGAATACTCGAATTCCAAATTTTACCACACCGGGAAGCCTGCCTATCCGTTAGAAAGATTTTGCGGCGCTGCTCACGAGGAGTGAGCCAGGGAAACTGAACGCCTACGAGAGGAAGGAAGATGCTGAACGTAGCCTCCTCTATAGGCACCTCAGCTCCCGCACCTCCAAGCCCTCAGTGACGGGCTACCCCCAACCTCTGTACAGCCAGAGCGGGAGGAGCCACCCGGTATACCCATCCTCTGCTTAGGGCCCCACCTCTGAAACACCCGGGGAGGGGCGGGATGTGCCGCTCAAGACATCCACGCCCTGCCCAGACCACGCCCATGATCACGCACAGCACAGCTCCGCGCCATCATCCGCCCCGCCCGCCACAAAATGGCGACCGCGCTCTGAGGCGCTACTCCAGCTCGTGTTTCTATTGGCTGGCTCAGAACACCTGACCCATGTGCCGGGCGCTGATTGGTCAATGCCCTGAGGCGGGCTCGCGCGGCGCTGGGACGGGGAGCCGCGAAGCTGCTGCCCTGACGGCTTTGCCAAGATGGCGGCCGCGGGGCCGCCGCTGACATGGTGAGCGCGTCTCCTCTCTTTGAGCGGCCTGAGGCGGCGGCCACGGACGCAGCTCCGCGCTGCCCCGCCGGGAGCAGAACGGGCGGAGCTCCCGGGGAGCGCGGCGGGCTCAGTTCCCGCCCCGAGGGCGCGTGCGCCATTTCCCGTCGCCGGGCTGTGAGTCCGGGCGGGCTCGGCGTGAGCGGCTCTGAGGTCCCGTCAGTCCGCGGCGGGGATTCCGGGCACGAGCCTTGTTCGTGCTTCTAACGCGAAAAGCTCTGCAAATATGTAATTCGGCTCTTTTAACCCTAGAGAGCCGCGGTTTGTTGGTATTAGTTTGTGAGGTAAAACGTAAATAAAAGCTTTGCTCGTACCTTTCACAGTAGTTAGGGAGGTTGGGGTTGTATAAACCCTGTTCGCTTGAACGGCTGTATTAGAAACAAATAAAAGGCAATATAGAAGATCAAATTAGTGTAAAAACCAACAAATCTTCAAATCTTTTCTGAAAACCTAAAACCGGTGTATTTTTCTCAAAAATTCTAGCGATTTCAACCCAAAGTTTATTTTTGATTCATGAATCTGTGAAAGTGTGAAACTTAATCAGAATTTCTCTCACCATACCAAAAATTGCTGTCTAGTATTAATGAAGTTCTTTTGTTCTGTGCACACTTTATATTGTACTATCAAAGAACATAAGGCATTAGTACAAACGTAACTTGCATAAAGAAGAAATCTGGAACAAATGTGTACGTGGTCTTTTTGTTTTCATATAAAATAATTCCTGTTTTTGTTTCTCAGCAGCAGATGTGACCTTTAATTTTTTGTTTTGCAATAGATTTATTTTAAAATTTTATTTTATTAGGGATATTCCACCAAAAAATGGCCAAGAAGTATTTTTCTCCCATGAACTGTATGAAAAATATTCGTTGTCTCTGAGCCTCTCTGAACTCTGGCATTTATCAAACAGGTATATTATTTTACCATTTTCTGCTCTTTGTTACTGTGCTATGGGTACATCCCCATGGTGTTTTGGGGAAAGCTGCGTGTTTCTGGCACACAAGGATTTATTACAGTTGTTGGCCTGTGCTTTGTTGTGAAACCTCAGAGAGCAGGAGGAGTCCAGGTTGAATGCTTTGCTCTGGGAAATGAAGCTGTGTGAACACAGGTGGTCCAGGTAGTGGTGTTTTTGCACTTTTGGTGTCATTTTCATATTTTCTTAGGTTGAGGAAGTAGAATAACATTTACTTGACATTGTGAGAAGTGTGGCCCATGCTGCTGGGTTCTCAGCATTTGGAGGATTGTATTTAGACTCCTGGTTTAAGATGTTATTAAGCTGATAAGGGAGGTGAACATGACACCTGGTGCTTGAACCTTCTCTCTGGGAGGAGTGTGAATGGGAAAGAGTGTAAGTGGGGAGTTCAGCATGTGGGGAATTGTCCAGAAGGGGAATGACTGTTCTTATGAACTGACAATGAGAGTGTGCATTTGGGGGGGCTGCCTGTTACATCACATGGCTTCATCTCCCACCTTTAGCTAGAGAACACTGTTGTGGTTCATACCTTTTGGAGCAACTTTCCTTGAACTGGCAAGATAAGAGCACAGCTTGTTACTGGCACATCTGATACTGCTGTGGGATTCTTCCTTAGAAGAGTTTCTGGAGTGGGCACTCAAGAGTGGGGATTGTGGCCAGCTGTGTGTGATTTGGGTGGGTTCACAGCCAGAAAAAGCCAGAGAGGTTGCACCTGGTAAAAATCAGAAATGGATGGAGCTGGCTTGTGTGACCAGAGTCAGGAGGAAGAGAAATTACAACTGTTGAAGCAAGTGTGGAAGTAAAAGCTGGAGGAAATTTGCTAATTTTGGGGAGTTATTCATGGATATTTACAAAAGTGCGTGTTCTCTTGGTGCAGAAGCAGTGAGAGCAGGCTGCTGATAAAATGAAGGGGAAAAATATAAGCCGTCAGCTCAAATAAAGTATAATGCTGTAAATATGGACAGAAAAGCTCTGTCAGATTATTTTGGTTTGCACCCCAATGAAGACTGTGACAGCAGTGCATAGTGAAATGATCTTGATGTGCTGCCATTTCATTCAATGCTGAATATAGCCAATTTAAGCTGCTAGAATTTCTTGATGTTCTTACACTGGCATATCTGAGTCAGCATCTTGTTGCTGCTACAGCTTAATTAAATTTGCCAGGTTGTGCCACAAGGATGGACACATTCTCATATTTACAGAGACAGCTGTGAAGTGTTATTAAGAACTGTGGATGTGATACTGCTGGGTTTGAATGACACTTGAGCTGTTTTCTACTGCTGAAATAATATCTTAAAAATATGCTTTTTCCAAGATCAGCAGTTAATGTTCATTTTGTTAGCCTTAAATATTTTCTCTCTTAAGTAAAATTATTTTAAATAGACTAGGGCTTGGCTGCTTGGCCTTTGTTTACTGGAGCTGTTTTAAGAAGGAGCTTTATATTACTTCTTTATTGTTAGAACAGCCATGCCCCTTGCCCTAGTCTACTATTATTTTTGGTGACTGATTCCAGCATTGTTTAGAGTAGAAAATTAGATACTTGATTAGTGTACACTGTAAGAATTTCTTTTTGAAATCTGGAATTTTTATTGTTACAATTAAGTAAGTTTAATTTTCTTCTTCTGCAGTGAAGGAAAGGCTTTTTGTAGTCAAATCTTTCTCCTTTATTATCAGAACTGACAATTTTGACCTTTCTGAGTGCAGTTTCTGAACAGTGGCCAGCAGTGACTGATGAAATGTGGAGATTCTTTATCCTTTCGTTAATAATGTGTTTCGTATTTAGCTTAACACCATTAAAAAAAAAAAAAGAAAACCGTACCTTTTTTGTTAGTTTGTTTTTAAACCAGTTGCAGACCTGCTGCTGGCACTAAGGGTTAGTCTGGTTGTACTGGTGAAGTTTTAGAATGAGAACAGTCCACTGGCACAGATTGGAATTGGAATAACAGTGTTTCTTAGAGAAGTTCAGGCTTGCCCAGCTGCCTTTATTATTTCTGACTGATGTTAGTATTTATGTGAAATCTGCAAATTCGTTCATTTGTTACTTTTTTTCAGAGAGGCAAAGAAAAATGTGGAGGCATTGGCAAACTCTTCAGAAAACAAACAGGCTTGTAGCATGCAGGCTGCAGAGTCACTTGAGGAGGAGGCTAAAAGCCCAGCTGATGAGCATCCTCTCCCAGAACCCAGACTCCCCTATCCATTCACCTCTTGTTTGACTGAGAAGGAGCAGAAGATGTACTTGTATCTGATGACTAAGTTCTCAAAAATAAGAAACCATTTCCAAGTTAATGAAGCGAGCCAAAGGGAATTTTTCACATATATGGTAAGATATGAACATATGAACATCACAGAGGGAGTCATACATTGTTTTTTCTTACAAAGAATAAAGGAAAAGGGAAAAAATTCTTTTGAGTTCAATTTGTCATAATTAATTTGTCATAGAATTCATGGTCGTATGAAAGGTAATAAAGGTTTGAAGTATTCAGGATAAGCTTTAATAGAAATTGAAAGTGTATTTGGTAATTTCATTGAAACTGGGGTTTTGTGGCTTTTTTGTTTCGTTGTGGCTTTAAGTGATCTGAACAGCTGCAGATAAGTGTAGATCTTTCACAACTGACCAAACAGCCCCCCAGTCCCCAAAAAAACCCCTTTCTTTCTGAGGAGGATGTTAAAAGTTGTCCTTACTGTGATTTTAGCATTTCATATTGGCATGTAGCATCTTAGGTAGTGTTAAGCTGTGCATGCACTTTGATGAGATGTTTGCCAGCTGTGGGAGCTTTGTTCATTAGCAGGGGAGGGTCCTGTGTGCTGCCCTGCTGAGCTCACCCTGCTGCTGAGCCTCAGCAGTGTGTTTAAATGGCCACCTTCATGTTGGGTGGGAGGATCATTTTAGTTGAGTCCTGTAATATGTCATTAATCAGCAAATCGTTTTGAGCCATGGCATTTGGTCTCCTGTGCATCCTTATTAATTCTACTTTCTTTATTTTATATTCTAACAATGGAGATATTGTTTCCAGACACATCAGTAACTACTGTGTTGTTGTTACTTATAATTTCACATTAAATCAGAACTCAGATATATTTGTGACTTTGCCGTGTAAACTTCATCAATCATGTCTTGTAACCTCTCTATTTATAAATCACTGTATCAAAGGAAACTCGCTGTTTGTTGGGGATGGTGTGTTGTTGGTTTGGGATTTTTTTAAAGAAAATGGGCCTTACAAAAAAATTTTTTTACTTAAGTGAAACTGAACACTTGTCAAATTGATTAACAAGTGGAATCTATTTCTTCCCTCATATCATTACCTGTACTGTCTCTCTGGAAATTTTGTTGCTTACATATCTGGTATAGAGGATTCTGTTTTGTCTTAAAAATAGATTTTTCCTTCCCCTAGCAAATGAAAGAAGTAGTAAACAATGAAATTGCAGAATTTATGAAATTTGCCCAAAATGCTGCAAAGAGCTGCGCCCAAGACTATGATACCATCTCTGAAGATGCCCTACGTTACACTGAGGTAATTACCAGTGCCATGCTTAATTCCAGCCCTTCTTAAAAAATCATCTTGGGCTCATGATCAGGGTAGGTAGAAGTGCTCAAGGGATGTGATGTCCCCTGCCCTGCTGATTGCTCTTGGGATGAGATGGGGATGTGGCTGTTCCCCTACTCTGTGCAGTGGGGCTTGGCCTGTGGGTCATTGGAGCCAAAAAGATGTCATAGAAGAAATCACTGCAAAGATATTTATTCATCAGATAAATAAACTGCTTCTTTACATTCAGGAAAGGAGGAGCTGCATTTTAAGTGTGCATTTCCATTAAGAAGTGACTCCTAGAATGTTAGGCTTACCTCCACAGGAAGGCTTAGTACCATGTCACAGTAGCACATTATAAAGTGACTTTAATTGGAAGTTACTCAGGCTTTAATCATAACCCTCTGAAGTTCATGCTGTGTTAAATATCCACTTTGATGATTCGAAGATCAAACATGAATGCAGCTTCATGCATCATTCTTGGGTTTATAGCATGGTTGTCAAAAAAGTTCATTAAACTTTCCCATTACTGGGTTAACACAGAGTTGGGCACATGTGAAGACAAACACCTTGCTTTCTTTTTTTTTGCCCCCTAAATATTGGGATTGGCTTTGCAATTTTGTATCTTGTTATCTGGTCACAAAATTTGTCTTCAGACTTCAAGTACTATTTATTGTTAAGAAAATGAACTTAAAAATTAAATAGAGGCCTGTATTTTGTTTTAACCAGTACTTACAAAAATTACTCATTTAGTTACTGAATAAAACCTAAATACCTAATTCATGTATTGTAAAAAATTATGTAGAGTTGACATGACAGTGAGTTTCAACACAAATGGAATCATCCTATGCTTTTACCTTTGTGACTTTTGCCTAGGCTTAGTGTATGCTTGGTGGTAACACAAAAAAAAATATTACATGCTCTAAAAGCCAAGATAAATAACTAAAAAGAAAATTACCTGATTTAGCACATTTCAGACTGTACTAAACTGCATATTTTTAATGATTGGCCTGAGTTGTGTGCATACATTGTCAGCCTTGCTTAAGAAGGGTTGTGGAGAATCTGGACTATATTGCAGTTCTCATAGCAGTGATTGTGAGAGTATTATAGATCTGTATTGGTACCTGTACGTTTTTAAATGCCACTTGAAATTCCAGAAAAAAAACTTTCAAAATTAAAAAATCCCCCCAAAATCCTCCTTTGTTATGAAAGATACCAATGCATAAATTATTTTTCTTTTTGTGTTAGGAATTGCTACATGCATGTATTGGACATGTGCAGAAGTATCCAGAGTTTTACACCCTGCAGGAGATCATGAGTATCATGGGAGGAAAGTTTTATAAACAGCTGACCTTTAGGCTGGAAAAAAATCTCCTTGCAATGGTAATACATTCTTTACACAGATTGGGTTTGTGTGGGTTTTTAAGTAGAATTACATCAGAGTTGTGTTAGGCAAGGATTAGGGATTTTTGCAACTATTACTCAGTTCTTGAGGTAGAGGTTATAATTTATAATTTAAATTATTAATTAAAACTTTAATAAAATTATTTTGGTAGTAAGTCTGTTCACCCATTTCACCAGATGTTTGCCATAAAAAGATTATATTAATAGTATGTTTTCTAATATCAGGTAACTTTATAATGGACCTGTGTAAATTTCTAATATTTTTCTTCATAAGAAATGCAGTGTTGGGTGAGCATGATTGCTGTGAAAGCTTTTTTTTGATGCTGCTTGATTTCCCCCAGGGTACAGCAAGACGTGGTGAAACAGATTTCCATTCCATGCCTGTTCAGCTGCCCACTGATTATAGCACTGTTGCATCTATTATAACCCCAGAAAAAAAGGCTCATGTTATGCATAATGTAAGTAACCTTTTTATTGTTATTTTTAAGGCATATTTTTTACAGAAGTGCAATCTGATCCTTTTCATGTGTTGAACAGTTTTTAGACTGCTTTGGACCATGAAATAGCTGGTATTTCTGCTAGTGCTCTTCTACTGTGAAAATCAGGGAGTTTTCATTCAGTAGAACTGAGGTTTTTGACTGTTTATTCCACATAATTTTTTATCAGCTATTTTAAGGAGTTTCTTCACATATCAAAAATCAGTCTCTAGACAGAACCACTGTAGTTTCTGAGCCACTTGGCTGAAGAAAGGAGCAGAGCAGAGGTGATGCAGGAGAATGGCATAAGCCTCAAAGATGTCAGTGCTGTAAACAGAGCCCTTCTGATGATGTCTGAGGTGGCAGGAGAAAGAGCATAGCTGGGTTTTTCTTACTGCTCTCATGGTCCTCAATGCTCCTGGGCTCCCATTTTCTTTGTAGTCCCTGATGATGTTCTTCAACCTCATGAGCGTTCCCAGCCTCTTTGCTTCATGGAAATGTATACTTGTAAAATTTAACAATTTTATTATTTCAGTTGAATTTGTATTCTTGAAGGGTTTATATTTGTTTAAAGGTTCTTTATAGCTAATCAATATTGAAACAGCTGTGCAGTTTTAACCATACTTCAATATTAGATATCTTTATTGTGCTGTTGCTTAACTCATAAGATCTGTTGTGTATATTTGTGGGTTAATCTGGTTTGGGAGATTTTTTTTTGCTTCAACACGCTCCCATATTTTGTAGTTGTCTAAATTCCTGTTCAACCTAGTAATTCAAATGTGTCTAAATTAACGGAAAACACGAGTTAAAAAGAAATATTTTCTTATGCTGCAAAGTGAATGTGTTGGATTCAGCTAAAAACCTTCAGGGATTTTTTTCTCCTTCATTTCATATTGAAGCCTGGCACTCTGGTAGTCTGGACTTTTTGGGGGAGTAGGGGTTGTATATATCCATTTTTGGTTGGGTTTGAAGTTTTTCTTATAAATTTGAATTTGTGTATTTCTTAAAAACTTTGGAAGAAATAACTTTTTGTTTTTTCTCTTTAGAATATTAGTTCAGATTTAAATGCAGAAAAACTTGCTTTGAAATATTGTCCTCAAGTTGTTTTAAGTAATCAGTCGTTATTTACTTTACTAAATAATCATGGACTGAACTACAAGGAACAGTGGGAAATTCCAGTTTGTGTTAAAATGATCACTGTTGCAGGTATGGGATGTTTTTGTTATTAAAATTATTGAGGGGGGGGGCTTGTCCAAGAAAGCTGGAAAGCTGATCCAAGGTCACTGGGTATTGTTTCCTATACCTTTTTCCACTTTGTTACTGAGAATAGTAACAACCTCTGCAGTTACCACCATAAACTGTTGAATTTGGACATGCAGCTCTTTTCCACCTGGGGAAAAAAAGCAAAACCCAAAAAACAGTTAAAACCAGTTTTGCTTTTCAAAACTGTAAGTTGTGGTTTTTGGAAAGAAAACAACTGCATGAAGCTGTTAAAATTATCCAGTGAACTGATTTCAGTAAAATATAAAACCAGAGAAATTCTGAAATTTTATGAAAAAGCAAAGAGCAAACATTTTCTGGAATTAAAAGGATCTATTTACATCATAGCATAGTAAATAAGGAATGAATGTCCATGAAGATAATTTTTTCATTGCAGCAGAAAGTGTTTTAATAAACTGATGAACTCACCTGACTGTTTTACTTTCCTTGTCAAGCACTTCAGTAACCTGAACTTAAATTTCCTCCCTTACACTTTTTTTTAAACACAGTATGGTTTATTGAAATATTTATATTGTTTGTTGTGTTGGAATGTCCTTCTGTGCTTATACAAGTTTCTATAGCAGACTTACAGATGGTAAATAAGCTAATTAACACTTAAAGGTCATTCGGGTGGTGATAGAATTAGAATTGAAGGGTTTCCCTGCACCTTCCTTTTCCATGTTTCCCTGTAACCAACCCCTTGCTGTAACTTACTTTTGTTCATAAAACAGGAAGATTGTGTTCACCATGTGTCTTGGCTTTCCCTGCTGTGATGGGCAGGGTATTGCTTTTATTCTTTATTTTTGGGTGATTCATATGTGTAAATGTGTTAAGGTGCAAACAAAGGAGTGGGGCAGCAGAGCCCGGACAGAGTTAAGTGATTAGAAGGGAAAGAAACAGCAGCTATCACTTGGGCAATGAGACTTAAGAAAAAAGAATTTACTTTCAAACAAGGAAGAAGAAAAGATCTTTTTGGAAAACAGGATACATTGGATGATGCTGTATAGGAAATGATGAATCCTCAGTTCTTATTTTATAAGTTCTCTACTTAGAACTGCATTTGAAATACAGTCAGCTATTAATGTGGTGTGTATTGCTGCTGCAGGATCATAATAATTCACTCCATATCTGGACATACTTTTATCTTCTGTTGTTAATGAATGAAAGGATCATTTTTCATTTCTTCTGGTATGTATGTGCAGTGGATTTGACTGTAATTGGAAGCTGAAAGATTTATTATTTGAATTACATAAGTCTTTCTTCCTTTCATTTAATATGTGCTCAATCTCTTCATTCTTGAAAAGGTAACAAACCAGCTAAAGTGGTTTATGTTGATCCACCTCTACTGAGAAAAGAAATGACAGTACGAGAGAGGAATCAAATGTTCCATGAAGTTCCAATGGATTTCCTAGCAACTAAAACATCTTATGTTCCAATTTCTGATGTATCAATGGACAAACCAACTGAGGACAACCTGTTTCAGTGGGATGTATGTAGATTCACATGTTCTTAAAAATAAGCAAAACCAAATCCTGTGTTAAAATTCCTAAGTTGCTTTTCCTGTGATAAAAATAAATTTAGGTTTCTGTTGGTGTTTTTTCTCTTGCTGAGTTATACCCTGTTAGAAAATAACTGTCTAGTTCCATGCTTCTACATGGGTATCTCAGCTTTAATGTTTACTTCAATAAAATGTCTTTTGATCAGTTTGCTTCAGTGGAAAAAGTTTTGGGAACTTTTACTCTTTAAAAAGACCTTTCAACTCAAAGGACCCAGGATATTCAACAGTAAAAAAGAAAAATTGTTTTTCAATTTTTAATTACTGCTTCTCTTTCCTAACAGTCAAATATGGATGGTAGAACATTTTTTGTGTTTTCAGTTTGGCAATGTCATGTTTCCTGGTTTGTTTTATTGTTTTGGCATTTTTTAATGTTATGACTTTCTCATCCCTGTGGTAAGGTGTGTTCTGACACCTACCAGTGCAGGACAGTTCCTCCTCCAGATGACACAGGGATGGACTTCGATGATGATCTTACAGAGCTTGAAACTTTCGGAGCAACAACCAAGCTCTCAAGAACTTGTAAAATGGAAACTACTTTGCCTGCAGCTTCTAACACTGCTGAAATTTTATCTCATGGTCTAAAAATGGAGGGGAAGAATTCATCTGCTATAAACAAAGGAGATGAAGAAGAGAAAAACACCCTTTCTGAGCAAGAAGGTTCAGCACATGCCAGCGTGCAGCTTCCATCATTAGATGGCACTCCACGCCACAGCCCTCAACATTCTCCTTGTAAAAGCTTTCAGTCAGTGGAGGTAGGACTGAACAAAGCACTGGATGTCATGACCAATGAAGTATTGGACCATGAAACAAAATTAACTCCTCTATCTGTTGGAGTGAGTTCTGAGAAAGAGCCTGATGCTGCACAGAAAAAAGAGACTTACACTTCTTCATGTGGTAGTGACACGGATGAAGATCGTTTGGTGATTGATTCAGAATGTGAAACCACTGCTTCTTGCAAATCAACAGAGACTGCCAGATCTCCTTGCCCTATCAGGAGTCCTTTAGCAAACATCAGTGACTGCTCAGATACCATGGATCAGGGGAAAAAAGCCTCCAAGAAACCTCCAAGAAAGTTATCCAAAGAATTAGATCCTGTCGGGCAAATTTTGAAAATGCAAACTGAACTTCTCAAGTCCCCTTCCCAAAAAGCTCATGAGCCAGTGGTGAGCTCTGATAATTCTAATGCTGTGCCAGCCCAGCTGCCTCAGTCTCCAAAAACATTGGTGACCTCCAGCACAGAAACTGTGCCAGCCCCAGCCTCCAATCCCCCTGGCTCCTCTAGAAATACCTGGACATGGCTTTTTGAGAGCATGCCAAAGAGTAAGTGTGGTCCTTATGTAAGGAGGAAAATTGAACCCAACGTGTCAGTAGTGCATCTCTTACATCTATTTAGAGATGTGGCTCAATTTAACAGTACCTTTTCTCTGTGGGAATTACTGTCTTGCACACAGAAGGGAGCACTGGGAGCTGTTTGTCCACAGAGGTGAATGGGAAATACTGTTTTACTGTAGAGAAATAAGTTGTTATACACAAGGTTCTTAAGAAGATAACTCATTCCACTACCAAATTATTTATTTTTGCATGAAAATTCAAATATTTGAGTAGTCTAGTCTGCCAAAGTAGTTTCTTGTCAATCAAAAATAGAATTATTTTAATTTTTTGTAGAATAAAAATGAATCAAATTATGCAATTAAAAATGGGGGTGGGGGGGGATTAAATTTGTATATCTTAAGTTTTGAGCTTCCTGCTTCAGTTGCTGTTGCTTAACTCCCAGCACTCTGTCCCAGAAGGCAAATGAGGATTCACTACAATCCACCTGCCCAAGTTTTCATTAGCTGGGTATTGAATCTATGCTGCACCTGGACCTTAGCCCAGAATTACAAGCTGTGAAGATCCTGGGGACCATGGCCCTGGAGGTTTTCCCTCATGTGCCCAAGTTGCATCTGAACCCTGTACAGCTGAAGTTAGAAACACTTTATTTTGTTGGATAAATAGGCAGCAAAGACACTCAGATACTTAATTCCAACAAATCTGTGCTTTTTTGGTGGGAAAACATGTTTGGTATTTTCTGAGGAGGTGTGTATTTGATCATGTAGGAATTAATTACTTAATCTATAGCTTAACACAATTAATGCCATTTTAGTTGAAACTGTTACCACTGCCTACATTTTTATTGCTTTAACTGAATAATCACTAAGACCATGTCTCCTTCCTGAATTTGAAAGGCTAAGAGGAATGATGCTTTATTTCTCTCTGTGTTAAAAAGATGGACTGTAGAATTCAGATGTTTTATAATAGAATTTTCTTTAATAGAGATTGTGAAACCAATATTGCCAACATGCTGAAAAGTGAGTGTGTAGGAATAGAAATCATAATTGTACAATTTGAAAATTCTATAGCAAGCTGACTTTGCATGTCTATTTTGTACAAAGCCAAATTTGAGTTATATATTTTAATAACAGCAAATTATTTCCAGTTCCTTTGATAATATCTCCCACAGTGTGCATGCACATAAACTCTAAATTTAATGTTAAAAATATATTTGTTCATAGCACTACAGCAATCCCTATTTGTAGCTGTAGCTTTGAGACATATTGCCACATAGCTGCTGGACAAAACATTTTCAGCAAACCAATGTGGAGTCTACTGTGTCAAATAGATACAGTTTATGTTTTCTTAAAATGTTTCTAAGGGTTGAAGGGGTGTTGGTTCAAAGCTGCCCTGGGAGATGCAGTAGCACCTCTTGAATGTGCTAGTGTCCAGATTGAGCTCTGATGTGGAGACTTGTGCTGCCATCCACACCTGAGTTACTTCAGTGCCTGATGAATGGATGGCAGCTCTCAGGAGCCATTAATTGGAAATAAAATTTTTCTCTCCTTTGTGCTGACTATGAACTATATTTATACAAGAATGGAGTCTCACATTTGGAGTTCTCTTTTTGTTTGCATGAGAAATCTAATGAGATGACATTATTTAAAAATATACCCCTAAAGAATGAACATTTCCCAAATGTAATTATTTTAAATTTTTTAAATATATGAATGTTTTGTGCCTAACAAAGTAGTTTTCACCTCTAAATCATAGGAAACAAAACAGATCCTAGAGTAAAAAAAAAACCTGAACAGAAAACTCTACTGCAAGGGAACAAAGCTAATCAGCTTCATTGTAAACAATGTCCAAGCTTGTGTAATTTTCTGGTTTATTCATTTTCTCTAGCAAAGCTGCCAAGTGAACTTCAGCTGCTTGAGGAAGACCCTTCAGAGTATCAAGCACCTGAGGAAGGCAATGTTGTGTACAAGCTCTTCAGTTTGAATGATCTGTTGTTACTCGTGCGTTGCAGTGTGCAGAAAGTCAAGTCACTGACACAGAACCAGAAAAGGAAAAAAGCCCATAAGGTAAAGATTTTGCTTTCACCATTTTTTGGTGGTTTTTTTTTTTTTTAACAGTTTTGCTCAGCTGGCATTTCTGGGATTCCCAGTCCTTGATAGCATTTATGCTTTCACTGAGACAGTTGGGACGCTGCAGTGTGTCTTCTGTAAGTGAATATTTGTCATAGCAGGACAGGGAAGACTAACTTGTGATTTCTTTACAGCTACTTGATTAGAAGATAAGGAAGTGATTCTCCATTTTTACTACAGTAATATGCCTGGGTAAAGATTCTTATGTAGAAAAATGTAATTTTGAACTATTCTTAAAAGTTAATGGAGTAATTAGGGGTTTGGCCCAAGGCTTTGAGAATGTTCATGATCATAAATACTTTCAAGCAGGATTCAGCCTTGCTATCATGCCTAGTTAAGCAGAGAAGTAGGAGATAAAATGAACAACAGGTAACACAAAAAGAGATTCTATTTGTTCTGCTTGAAAATACTGTGGCATTTCTTAGCAAATAGTTTATCTCATGGAATTAATTGGTTTGAATGCATCTGTAATCAAAATACTCCTTGCAGCATGAAGAGAAGGAAACTTTATTTTGTAATTCTTTTTTAAGAGTCATGTGAATCATTCAACAAATTTGTTGTGCTATGTCCCTCCTGAGAATCCCGAAATTACATCAGGCAGGTGTTTTGTGAGTTGTCTATGCTTCATTGAAATGGAAATAATCATTGTAACACTGATTACTTTCCAAGAGTCTGTGCTAAAAATATTATTTTGAAGAAATCCCATCTTTTTGCTATTGATCCCATTGGTCATAAATGCCTGGGAATAAGTGCTTCATTATTCAGAAACCAATCACTTGTTTATTTATTTTCATTTCTGCTGAAATTTCAACTGAGCTGTCAGAATTGACAGTGCTCATTAACTCACTAGTTAGGGTAGCCTCTAATTTCAAATGAGCATTTGGTCCAAGCATTAGGTTCTAATTTCTGATTTTAAGTGAGATTCTGACAGGAGTGATAAATGGCAGAATTCTGCTAATAATAGGCTAATTAGAAATGTGTGTTTTTTCTTAAATTGCTGCAGAGGGCAGTAGAGCACAGAAGTGTAAACTTGAAATTAATTTAGTCACATGGAAAAATTACTAAGTGTCAGAATTTTATTATTTTTAAGAGCTTGCCCAGGCCTTTTTTTTTCTTTTTTTCCCTGTCGATTTCACCTTTCTCTGTATAAAGTCTCTGTACTCCGAAGTTTGTACTGTGGATTTCATAAATTGTGAATCTTCATACAAAGTCTCTGAAATGTCTTTGTTACTTCAGCTATGGTGGAGGACTATGGTTATTATAATAATATGGTTATTATAATAATATAATTAAATGTGGTTAAATTGTGGATGTTTTTGGACAGTGAATGCTAATTTTTCTCTTATCTTCTCTTTTTCAGCCAACTCCCATATTCCTGTTGCCAAAACTAGAGTACCAAGCCTACTATGGTGTTGAAGCTCTTACAGAAAGTGAAGTGTGCCAGCTGTGGACACAGAGTATGCTGCATTCTAAATCCTTATTTTATATTGGTAAGTTCATGCTTTGAGTTTTTGCTTAAGGCACATATATGTGTGAGTATTTATAGAATAACAGAAGAGATACATATTTGTTGAAGGTGTATTCCATATATCCTTTCTTATTTCAACTTTCTAGTTTTGTTTTTTCATGTCTATCTTCAGTAAATTGATTGTCTAAAATTTCTTTTGGGTGCTGGATGAGGAAATTCCAGCTTTGGTTTTAGATAAATAGTATCCATGTCCTGTAGAAAATGCTGTATTTGTGTTTGTACAATGACATTTTGTCATTGTACAAAAAAGGGAAGTTTTTATGTCTGAGATACAAATTGTGTAGAGAAACTAATATTATACATATAAAGAATGTGACCAGATTATTTTAACAACCATTTTAATATATGGAGAGCTTTCTAAGACCAATTGGCTTGTAATTAATAAGATTTTAAAAGGGAAAATATGCAACAAAGTGGTTAGTTGATACTTAGAATATGCTTGGTACATGCTACTGAGTGAGGGCTATCCTGTTTGTACAGTGAGTAAGTGTTCTGCAGTGGGGATTGCCTTGCTTTTTCTGTAGAAACAAATCTGGGTTTTAGGGTTGTTATGGCAGCAGTTGTGGCCTGTGGTTGCTTAACCTTTCCACTTGTGCACTGAATTACACTTTTGCTGTTGTTGGCTCACATCAGAATTTAGAAATCAGCTATTTTAGAAGTGCTAGGTTCTCTGTTTTCCTGTTTCTACATACAAACTATGCGAGCTACCACAGAATTGTTAGGATAATGTGAAATCTAATGTATTTGCCAATACAATGCATCTTGGTCTGCTCTCTTTATTCAGTGGGAATTATGTTTCTAATTTTAAACTTTAAAAACAGTATTTGATGTGTTTTTTTCCATTCCATTAAAGAAGAAATCCTTATGAAGAGCTAATTATGTACGAAGTTCTCTATTTGTAACTGTATCTTAATGTACAGTACAGAGGAGTTGCTGCTCTCTGACAAGCAGAGCACTCTGAGTGCATTCTGAATATTTACACTGAGGATATATCCAGCGTACTGAGCTGCACTGCAGTTGGGCTTCCTGTAGGAAATGTTATCAAAGATTTTATTAACATTTCCAGAGTGGCAAGCAATGTGAGGAAACAGTGAACTGTGGAGAGAGGGCTGATGTTTGCAAAGTACACAAAATGGAGAAGTGCGTGTTTATGTAATCTCCCATCAGTTACAGGAAACTGAAGGTATGGCTTGCACAGGAGTTTGCAGACGGCTCATCCAGCCACCACCTCTTCTTATGGAAGTTCTTGGGAATGTAGGAGACAGCAGGCTGAGTGTGCAGGCATCTTTGCAGATGAGGAGCCACAGAGCCCTCCCCTTCCAGCACAGCTTTCCTCTGTGTATCTCCTGTAGGTACCTGCTGCTGTGGAACAGGCAGTGCCCTGGGCTGGCAGGCTGCCCTGGCCTGGCCTCCAGCACATCTCTGTTCCTGTGCTTGTGATAAAGGATCCTTGGGATTGAGCACCACTGGTTATTCCAGTCATGTTTGTTTGGCAGCTCCTGGACACACTCTTTCCAGAAGCAAGCCCTGGGGTGCACAGGAGTTCTCCTTTTGTGGGCTCTGAGGAGGCACAGGATTCTGTAGGTTGTCACTGTTCTGCACAGCAAATGGGTATTCCTGGCCTGTGGGCAGATTCTTGGTACTGCCATGTAGTTTCTTACAGAGTAGGTAAAAAAAATTATGTGGAAGTAAATATCCATTCTGTGAAAGAGCATCTACCAGTTTTTAATAGGAAGCTGTTACCCTATTCTACTTGGGAAGTCTTCTGCTCTAGGTATATTGCAAAGTAGCTGTGAACTTCTGCCTTTCAGTTTGTATTCCTAAGGGAGCTGTGAAAAATAGTGTTGCAAGTGTCCAGATTTACTCAGAGGGCTCTTTGCAGCAGAGAGCTTTGTTCTAAAACTCCAAGGACAGTTCTCTGAGGGTGATGATATCCTGGTGTTATGGGCAACTTAAAATGGGGTAAATCTCTCATTCTCTGTCACCAATACCTGATAGTAAGACTAGTGCAGTGATCTGTTCAGTGTAAAGAGAAAGGCAGAGAGCTTCTGAAATCATCCTATAATTTGAATTATTTTAAGTGAAATGCTGTGATCTATAATAAAAGAATTTTTAAATCTAACATTTTGTAAAGCCATAAACTTACTGCTCTTTTTAAATTTACCTCACATTATGAGTGTGGAAGTATGGAACAATATGGTTTGAAAACTATCATCTTACTAACACAGTAACTACAACTTGCATTCTTGATCAGACTACATTAAGCCTTTAAGTTTTAAGCATGTAGCAGACTTCAGTGTTAAACTACATTGGTGTTTGTGGCTCTTGAAAAAGCTTAATTTGCTGTCTCTTGTGTTGCCAAGTAAGTATATCCGGATGAATTCTTTGGACCTTGGTCTATGCCCCATAATTGTCCAGCACTGTTGTGTGGGACAGAGGGAGGATCTCAGCTCTGCCATGACACAGGGCTTGAGATAGAAATTAGATGTGTAACCATGGCCTCCTGCAGCAGCTGAGGATTTTTTTAGGATGTTCTCCTAAACAAAACAAAAAAAAAGCAGAGATAGTATCATCAAACAAAGAGCACTGTCTTCCTCTTGCTAGCAAACCACCTGGCTTGGTGGTAAAGTCCTCTTGCTGCTCAGATAGGAAATCCTACATCTGCAAAGGCAGTAATCTCTGTGACAAGCTTCCCAAATAAGGCACTTGTACTTGTCTAAGCAGTAAATAAACTTGTGATAAGCTTTGCTGATTAACAGGAGCATTTTACCCTGACCATTATTCACTTATTTGCATTAAGAGCCTAAGCCAAACTTTCTGCAAGAACAGTTTACCTTCACGTGAATGGAATGATACTGGCTTTTAAATTAATATCATTTGAAGAATAGGTAGGAAAAAATACTTAGTTTTGGGTAACTTACTACATGTCAATTATTTTCAGTCACTTCTTGAATATAAGATACAGTTATATAAACTAGGTGGAAGTAGTTCATAGATATTTTGTAATTACTGGTTTTTTTTCCCACTTACATTGTCAGTATGTTTAGAAGTCAAGTAGTCTGATTTGAGGAAAGGCTGATGAGGAATACAGAACTCAAACTTTTTTTTTTATTATATTTCTAATAGAGACTTCAAGTCTCTTTTTGTAGTCAGCAGTGTAGAATATGAAATGTTACTGCTTAGTCTTACACAAAATACTGACATCAAGAAAAGTAACAAATGTAGCATGTTTAAAAGAAATCAGTTCTGGTGCATCTTTTTTAATTTGTTCAAGTGAGAGTTATTACTTAGTCTTCTTACACAACACATAAACTTAGTGATGGATAGCTTGGAATGTGCAGTGCTTTGATTTAGCAGTTTAAACTGTGCAATTGAAGCATTTACTCTTCCTAAGAGAGCAGATTTGTAGTAAGACAGTAAATTCCACTGAGTAGACTGTATTTTATTATGCTGCCTTTTCCTCATCCTCCTTGTGGGAGCTGAAGTAGAATAGATTTTTGGGGAAACCTCAGGATGGAAAGAACCAGAAGGCAAAGTATGGTTATCATCAAATCCATGTCCAAGCTATGCTGGTGATCCTTACTGCTCATCAAATGACAAGCGAGCTAAACTCTCCTGGGCAGCTTTTATTTTAAAAATGTAATGAGAAGAGCTTTGAATTGTTGCTTCTCATGGTGTCAAAGACAAATAGTTTTTAACGACTTGCCATGATCAAGCCCTGGGTTGTAAATTGTAATTCCTCAGTTGAGGAAAGGGGGAAAAAAAACAAGAGGCAAAGGTTAGCATCCCCAGAAAGTCATGCAATAGATCAGAATAGAAAAGCAAGTATATTAAATGTAAAAGTAAATTTGTTGTTAAAGATCAGCTTTTGGGATCTGTCCAGTGAGGAAGCAAAGTGATAAGGGTGAAATGAACATGAAAAGATACAAACTGACTGAGATTGAGGCCAGGGCCAGATAAGGTTGTGTGTCCCACACACCACCCAAGATGCAAGGTTTGCTGGAGTCAGGCATCTCTTGGTTTAGAAAGACAGCCAAGGTACAGATGCCTGTACTTAAAGCAGCTGCACATTTTGCTCTCTGTTTTGGTGCAACATATTTTTCACTGTTCTATGCCAAAATAGCAAAGTTTTTTATCCTTCTAAAAAGGCATTAAGTCTGCAAATTATGCTCTTACATTTATTTGTTTTTATTTTTAGTGTATTAATTGAATGTCTTTTTTCAGGACATATTGATGCTTTTACATCAAAGCTTATTATGCTAGAAAAGATTTCTCCAACAACTTTAAGAGAAAAACTTGGATTGATTAAGTGAGTATTTTTAGTAAGTTTTTTTAGCAATGAATTTCAAACCCTAATAAGCCTTGCAAGTTATTATTTTTGCTGTTTTTTTCTTTCACAGACCTGCAAATTCGTTAAATATACTTCATCATGTTTTGAAGAAGGTGTCTGAGTAAGTTCTCTATTGTATGTGTTTGTATTGTATTTGTTTGCCACATTGCCCAGGTCTTCCTGTTTCTTCTGTAGAATGCTTGTCTACTCTGATTTTTATTTCTTCATATACATGAAGAAATACATATTTTACAGGTTCTATTAGGTCTATCATAACATAGTGCAGTACTGTGTAAAATGTGCTTGGTATTACAAGGTTTGCAGAAATGATACAAAAGAAAAAGAACTTGAGATTTTGGAACCAGTTTTTCAAGAGAGGAAACTGGACTCTTTTAGGAGCTGAGTAAACAGTTCACAGGAGTGAGGTGTTAACATTACATCTATGAGCTGACACATTGGGTGTTTGGGTTTTGGCAGTCTTTCTGCTTGATTTGTAGAAATAGCACTGTGTTCACTTCTGCTTACCTTGACTTACAGCAGCCTTTCTCCTGCTTCTTTATGTAGCTACCTCAAGGCTTTCAGCCTGCAAGTTTCTTCATTTTTTTGTCAAGCATGCTTCTTGCACTAAGTGTGAAGCCTTTTCATTCAAATTAAAGAGGGGTTTTCCTGCTCTTTATAATTTCTGTAGGTTCATGATTTTTGACTAAGATTTTTGGTATGGGCAGTTGGTTGACCTTCATCTTCCTGAAAACCTGTTTAGTCCTGTATGTGTTGAAAGCTCATCTGTTCTTTGTGTCTGTGTCCACATGGGCATTGTTCTTTGTGAGATGCTGGTTAAGGAATTACAGTTTGCCCAGCATGGATGGTTTTCAGTTTATGCTTACATGTTTAGGTGACTATGATGACAGTCTGTACATTGTTGATAAATTAGTACATTATGAATACATTATAAACACATTAGTTAATAGGTATTTATCAATACACTTTAATGCTTTGTGTACAGTCTTTTTTATAAAACATCTAAAGGGACTAGATATCTGAAGATGTTCTGCTTTTGCATTTAGAACATATTAACTATTCTGAGCAAAGCAAAAAAACCAAAAAACATTTAAATAATATTGTTCATTTGGAACTTTTCTCATTTTAGTTTGGAGGAGGGCTCTTATTTATTGACTCACGCTGCAGGAGATTCATCAGTTGCAATTTACAAGAGTTCTCTTGAGAAGAGCACGAGATCATCCTATAACTTGCACAAAGCTCACTGTGATCT
Organism: Chloebia gouldiae; assembly: GCA_003676055.1. Classification (NCBI taxonomy): domain Eukaryota; kingdom Metazoa; phylum Chordata; class Aves; order Passeriformes; family Passeridae; genus Chloebia; species Chloebia gouldiae. The sequence goes on from QUSF01000015.1 coordinate 2,492,493, forward strand.
GCCTGCTGTACCTGCCACTCTCTCAGTCCCATGGGTTCCCCTGGATCCCAGCCTCCCTTTGCCCTACCACATAATTCATGGCAGAGTTCCGTGCACCTTTCCACCTGCGCCCTGGGAAGGCTGGAAACAGAAGGTCAGTATCTCACTTGATGGAAAAGCAGATCAGCACTTTAGGAGTAACCTATTTCAGTCCCTTGGAGAACAGCTGATACAGTTTATCTGTCATCTTTGGGGTCAGAATTTTTTTGGGAATCCATCCTGCTTTGTAATTTGTGTTGGTGAATAAGTGATGCCTGTCATGTTTTAGAAATTTCCCGAAAATCCTGCTCTCACCTCTATTATTTTTGAGATAGTATGGCCCTTTAAAAGTAAGAAAATTTTCAAGCATTATTTTTCTTCAGCAGAGACTTACTCATTTGTGTAAAAGCCATGTACTATCTGTGCCCAACTTTGTGTACTCTGAGATGGTTTATAGGTTGAGTTACATGTTTTAGCCACAGCCTGACGATATATGAGGGCAAAACTGCCATGCATCTGTTCCTAATTGCCTTGTGCCCTTGGGTTTCTGCCAGAAGGAAATCCAGGCACATAGGCAGGGAAGAGACAGGATTGGCCACTTCTCACTGGTGACTAAAGACCAGCTGTGCCAGTGCAGATGTGCCCTGTGGGTCTGTTTGAAACGACATGAGTTAGAAGGCAGTTGTCTGAATGTAGTTGTGTATGTTTGTGCTCAGTACAGATTGAAGATTATTCATTTTGGTAATTCCAGTTTGGTTTTCTGAGTTGGTTTATTTTTTTTTTCCAATTCTCTCCCCTTGTGTGTGTAGATGACTGGGGTAAAAGGACAGTCGGACACACCCCATGAGGGAAGGCCAGTAGCTATGGAAACAAAAGGCAAGCCAGCTAAGCCTGTTAGAAATGAAGGTGTGGCTCCAAAGAAGCTGGGGAAGAATTTCTGCAAGCAAAGAAAAGTGAAGCAAAAGTGGAAAACTAAATTCAACAAAATGCAACTGAAGTAGGAATAAGCCTGGAGAAGAACAAGAGGACACAAAAAATCTGAGGTTTCTTTCAGCTTCAGAGGAGGCAGAGCAAGCTGGCAGGGGAAATGGCTCCAATAGCTGAAGCATTCTCTAAGCCTTTAACCCTTTGGTACCTCAGGGGACATGTTTCAAGTGAAAATCTCAAAATCAGTCAGAGGGAAAAAGGATATGGCTGCAGCCACTTGGCTGGTTATGGGAAGCAGAGTATCTTCTGTTGGTCTGGTGATTTTTATAGAAAAGCTGCATCTTGAAAAGTGAAGCAGTGGCTGACAACAACCTCTAATACCATGTAGTGAGAAAAGTAGCTTTTCAGCTTTCCCAGTTCTTCCAGATTCACTACAGATTTTTGTTCTCTCATATTTTAAAGATATATTTTACTTCATGCATGGTGTAGGAGGAACAACTTGGATTTAATTATCTAGCTTTTTTGACACACGGTGTCTAGTGACTTTTAACTCAGAAAAATACATTTTTAGAATAGTGTAACAAATGAAGGACAAAAGCTGTGTTTATTTGAATAGTAAGGGCCATAAATTTGCATTGGAAAACTTAAAAGTACAGCTAAAGAAGTAAAATAATAACAGGAGAGCTGCATTTTGCATGTTTAAACTGCTATCACAAAAAGCAGAGGTCTTAAAGGTGTTCTTCCAAGTCTTTTGTTTGGACTGAGGAAGTTGCCAAGTACACACATCTGATCAAGCATTCTGCTCACTGGGACTTGATAGGACATGTTTTAATGTCATGAGGGTAAAAATAAAAAAAAAATTGTTTACTGGAGTATGCCTGCTAAAAAATCCTGAAGGTAGGGATTTTTTTTTTAAATCAGGCTTCAATAATGAATGTATATTAAAACTTCTTTGTGAAATACAAAGCATTTTCTGATGTGGCTTTTTTCCAACTGTTAGATGTATTTATTCAGTTATTATTTATTCTTTTTTTTGGACCACTGCTTGTTTATCTGCACTGTTAAGCTATTGATAAGCTGAACTTGTGTTTGCAATTTACAGATAGTTCTGATTCAAAATCCTGAATGCCCTTAGAGACTTCTCATAGTAGGAATATTTTAGCTGTGAGTCATTTTCCCAGATAACTGCCTCTGGGGGATTCAAGGCACTTTCAGTTTGTATACATAAAACTTTTTGCCAGACTTGTATGGTCTTTAGTTTCCTAATGCAGTTTCATGAGATAGAAATGTATGGTCTGTTTGTTCATCTGTCTCTATGCCTTTTACCTTACACTGGTATATTAGTAATTATAGTGTTTTAATTGTAGAACTGCAATGGGGCAGCCTGTGCTGCTGCTTGGCATTGTTGCATTGTGGGTGCAGGGCTTCATCTCTGCTAAGGCTCCTGCAATTCTTGCTGGCCTGGTTGTGCAGGCTGTCCAAGCCTCTCTGGAAAGTGGCTCATCTGTCCCCTCTGCCTCCTTCTTCTGCCTGTTTGGTGTCATCTGCAAACTCAAGGAAATTGATTTGGTCACATTATCTGGCTGACACAAAAATACTGAGTAGTGCCAGACCTGATAAGCTCTGTCCATGAACAGCTCGCCTGGTTCAGCTTTGAGCTACAAACTGCCCGAAATGGAGGAAGGTCTCTGAGGTGTTCCAGGCTGTGTGAGATCACTGATGGATGTCTGGTTCTCCTCATTCACTGGTGTTCATCAGGAGATGAAATTGGTGGCTTTGTATTGTGTTCAGACAATTTGAAGTTAGTTTTGGAGGACTGGAGGAGATATGACCTTGCAATTGAGGTGATTCGTTGGCCTGTATACAAAACCATGGAACTTTATCAATTCTTTATGTTGGTGTGAGTGGGTTATTGGCTGTGAAATCTGACTTTTCTTTATTTCTGCTGTTATGAGAATTTTTAGATGTCATTTGCACTCTGCACTGATGAACTGCTTCCATTCTAATATGTGACTGGCTAAATCTCTTCACCTTTTCTGTCTGCAAACACTTTTAGGAATGCAATAGAAGCTGTCTATGTCAAATATGTTAGGAAAGATTTGCTGCATTTTTTCTCTTCTTCTGATTTAGCCTAGCAGCTGGAAGCACAGAGAACTGGGACCAAGTGACCACTCATCCATTCTGATGCTGGAAGGTGGGAAATGCCAGCAGCAAGGGACTCTGCCCACCTCCATGCTGTGAGATTCAGTAGCAGTTATTGAGCCATTTGAACAGGTATTTCTTCTGCTTCTGATTTGTTTGCCCTGTGTCTTAAATAGCAGCTGGTTTCCAAAAGAATATAAAAGTCAGGTCAGATGTAATCTTTCAAAATGCTTAGTGCTGACCTGCATTTAAGCTTGCTTCTAGTTCTACTGGTAGCAGTTGCACCATTTTCAGTCTCTCCCCCTGTTGAAGTCTGCATGTATAACTTTCTCAGATGCTTCTCTGAGAAGTTACATAACTAAGCTTTTTCTTTCTTAATGAAATGTGTCCTTTCCTGTAGTGTGGGTAGAGTCCTTCCCAGAAACACTGTCATTGCTTGGTATGTTAAATTTCCCTGTACTAAAAATATATTCACCTTTTTTCTTTGAGTTGCTCTTAAAATGTATTTTTCTACAGAGATTCTAAAAGTTTATTTGCAAGTTCAAATTTGTTCCTGTATATCCAAATCATTGCACTAAAATGTGCAAATGCATTGCTGTATTATACATCTCAAATTAAATTTCCTTCTCAATGCCAGAAAATACCTTTGATGGCCAGGTGACAGTCTATTTAAGCATGAAGCATTGGAATTATGCCCTTCTTAGCCATTCTGAGCCTTATGAAGGTCTGTAGATAATCTCAGGGTGCTCTTACTCATGGCTGTGTCTGTAGGGTGAGCTAGTCCCCATCTTGCTGTAGGACTGAGGAGACATTGTGATATACTTTGTTGAGGGATTTTTTTTGTTGGTTTTATGGAATAAAATATACTGCCAATTTTTCAAATGTAGAATAATTTAGTGTAATGATTATTGAATAGTAGCAGTCCTAGTGCAGCCTTCAGGACATTTCTCAATATTGATGCTACTGCTTAACAGTGAAAAAAAAAAAAAAAAGGCCTGAAAGCCCCATTTTTCCCCAAGACAGCATGGCAGCTTTGTCTGACATGTAACAGTAGAGGTAGTAGAGAAAACAGTTATGTTATTGTTTGTGATTAAAATATTTCAATAAATATTAGAAGAACAGTGTCACTTGAAAATCAGTATTAAAAAAACATAAGGTAGCAGTAACTGTGTGGGGAAGGGAGGGGCTGTTACAGGCTGTAGTGACATCTCTGATTCTTGAAATGAAGTACGGCAGACACATCCTTCTGAGTATTCACAGCATGTTTTTACAAGTTTGCATTTCCTATTTTTGATAGCCCTAATAGAGGAAAAGTAGTTCTTTATTTCTTGAAATGGGCGAAATGTCCTTGTTGAGAGGAGCCAGAAAAGGATCCTGATGTTGACCAAAGCTATAAAATCTAATTGGCGTCTTTGCTTCCTTCAGCTTGAAGGGGCTGCTCTCACTGCAGTGCACAGAACCAGCTGTTCCAAAACATGCTTGAATTCATTTTAGTTTCACTGGGACTTACTCAGAGGTACTTTGGTCAGCAGTTTTTCACCTCCATTGTCTGGCAGCATGAGTGGCCAGGAATGTCACCTTACCTGCCTGTGCCTCAAGAACAAGCACGTACCACAAGCCTCTCATTTCTCACATACTGCCAAGTGAATGCAGTTGGAGAAGAAAGAAAAGAGCAAGTTCTACCATGGCAGATATCATAGGGAACCTTTAACAAAGGTAATATAGAGTTTTAAAATAGCTGTAAGTTTTAATAAACTTTGAAGTACTTCTGAGTGTTTCAAGCCTTTTGATACTCAAGGGCATGTAACTGAAATTGTGTTTTTGAAATTTTACTTTGAAGTGACACCTGTAGACTTCCTGTCCATTCCCCACCATTGCCTTGTCCACACAGTCCTGAAATCTTGCATAATTTCAGTTTTCTAGGAGCTAATGCCTTCAGAGAAATAACAAACATGAGACTCTGTGATACTCAAGGATGCTGATAACATTATCTAAATGTGGTCAGTCCTTGGCTAGTGCTGCACTGTGTGAGCACTGTGAGAATAGTTAGATTTGTATGTTCAGGCAGAAAAGGAACTCATGAATTCCTCCACAAAACAGCATCAAAGATGATAAAGTAATTCCAAATGAAGATTTTACCATCTATTCCACAGGTACTAAAGGTGTTCCTGGGGAGGTCACAGGGTTAAAATACCCATCCTCTGTACAAACACAGAATGTGTGGGCATTTCCTTATAAAGCTGTTTTGTGATCTCAAAATAAACTTTCAGAGTTTATTTGTAGGTTCATGTGCAAGTACCTTTAGGTGATCAACTGTGAAAAAAAAAAAAAAGGTAATGACCATTCTAATGCTTTTTCAGACCTAAAACTGAAGGAAAAAGTGTTGAATTCTATATCCAGGCACAGAATCAGTTGCTGGCAGCACATATTCTCAGCTGGAATTTATGTTGCTAGAGTTCCCTGATGTGAGGGTGCATCTGTGTACCTGAGAGTTCAGCTGTTTTCTCAAACAAATCTAACAGAAAGTCTTGCTCTGTCACTCTCTTCTGTCTAAGGTTTGCTGCTGCCACAGCTGCAGCTCCAGTACATTCTCCTATGGTTTGAAAGGAATGGTGCAGCATAGCCTTTCTTAATTAAGTTCTCTTGCTTTTTCCCATGTCAGTTCTTCTGATATACTTTAGCATAGAGAGGACAATGTAGGGATTTCCTGAAAATAAATTTAGAAATACCCATGTTAAAAGTCAGTGTAGTCAAATTAATGATGAGATCAATGCTTCTGGAGTATTTTTCAGAAACTACTTTAAAGCATCATAAATAAAATTAGAATACTTGTTTAAAATTTAATTTCATCACTGAAAACAAAATTTGGAATAATGCAACCTTGAAAAGGTTGTAAACTCCTGTTTGTTCATAATTTTGTCTTTAACATTTGTTTGTCCCATATTTGAGTGAACAGCATGAGTGCCACCCTGTGCCAGGTCTGCTGCAATTTACTGAAATGCTCCACCTACCAAATCTTTGCACAAACAACTCAAAAAAAAAAAAAAACCAGGAGGAATGAAAAAAAATTCCTGCTGAAATAAGTCACCCATCACTCTGTCTGTGGTGTGGACTATGCTGCAGACAGAGCACTTCAACAAATATTTTAATGATTGGATTAAATTTGAGCTTAAAAAAAGAGGGAAGGAAAAAGCTGTCAGAAGCCTATGGCTGAGGCAAGTCTTGTAGTTAAAAGCTACCTCAGCAGTCAAAACCTATTTATTTCAGAACCTTGCAGTTAACTGCAGTTCTTTTCCCTTGACTGACAGCAGGACAGTAACCTTATGCAGCTCTCTGGATATTCTTTGTTTGTTTATAGCAGAAGTAATGAAATTAAAAGAAGGTATAGTTACTGCAAAGCTGCACTTGCTACTTTCAGCAGCTTTTGTAGCCATTTATAAATTAACAAATGCTCACATCACAGTTGAAATTCTTCAGTTTGTTTGCAAGTAACCGAAGCAGACTGCACAGTGAGATTGATTAGAGTGACTTTTTTAGTGCAAAAGCAGCACATGGAGGTTGAGAAACCTGAAGAGAATTTGGTACTGACACTGTTGCTGTCTCTGGAGGAGAAGCATCTCGTGGGTCAGTAGACCTGTCACCAGCCTCTTTGGTTGTTTAAATAACAAGCAGAAAATTTGCATGTGGGTACATGAATAAATAAGTTTGTTTCCTGTCTCTGCAGGGAAAATAATTCACATTATATACATTGTCTTTCATTTATAGGTTTTCTACCAGCCCAGACCAGCTGAGACAATAAAGTGTTGTACACATTTATTTGGCCTAAAGAATGTCTGTAGCTCCATGCTCCTCTGTGTGTGTGTGTGTTTAAGCATGTTTCAGACTGTGGCTTAAATTCGGGCTTCTAACTTTCTGTACTGGCAAACCCTTCCCAAGGCTTTCTTTGGTGCAGCCTCCCTCCCAGAGGAAGGATGATGGCTGGCTGGCTTTCTATGTCTGTCCTTGCTGATCCCAGCAAGCTGGGCCCTTTCCTCTGCTGTTTCTGACCTCAGTTACTCTATACACACCAATGGCTGCTCATTCTTGTATTAATAACTTCCTGGAGGGAGTAGCATTAGAAAAATAAACCTTAGTGTTGAGAAGTTGTTTGAAAAATTCTCTCTAGTTGTGTTGGCACTGCAGCCTTTTGTTCTGTCTCCTCACCTGTCCCTGATACGAACACTGGCTACTAACATGAAAGACTGAGCACTGAAAGTTACCCAGCTCCAGTAGAAGTGTTTACTGAAGGCTTACCTGCTATCAGTTGTGAAAATGTTAAGTATTGTGTATTCCATGCTAAAACAATAGGGTTTTAATATACTTTTTCTTACTCATTAGAGGAAGAGATCTCTGGTTTTAGAATTCAGACCTGGCGCTTCTGACCTGGAAAAACAAGTCTTAGCCTGCTTGGCAGAAACCAATCTCTTGGTAGCAGCCACTCAATTAACAGCTTTTTGAAGTCAACTTTCCTTGCCTTAATTTTTCTATAAAGCCATAAGATGCCACTTGAAAGAGCAACAAAAGCATCAGTGTAGACAGTACTGTGTAATTAGGAATCTTTGACATTCCTTTGTCTTGCAAGGCATCATTCATTCCCAGCTAGTACCTCAGCTGATCCTAATTTAGATAATGAAGTTCAGATCATGCAAGAACTTTCTCAAAATCCTGTGGTTTATGCTATTTCATACTAAAACAAAGTTGATATGTTTTGAAACAAGCCACAAAAAAACCCTTTCTTGCTATTTCACTGAATCATTGATTTTAATTGAAAATTTCCAGCTGTGTTCCAGATTGCTGTAGAAATTGTATATTAACTTCTCTCAAAGAACTTCTCACTGTAAGTGATGTTAAAATTAATTTTCCTGCATCATTTCAGAGGTGGCTTGATATTAAACAACAAGGAGATAATTTTTGCAGTATGTAGTTAGCAGCCTGTGGATTTGATACAGGAACCTGGTGTGTAAGCATTTTTAGAGTAAGTTTAGGTGGTGCTTAATTAGATTCCTTGAACCTTTCAGAATTATTCCCCAGGATCCTTAGGTACATATTGGAGGTGTGACAGCCTGCCCAGTACTTTGGCAGAGGCCAGGAGACTAATACAAACCATGGGACTGTTTGTGTTATGAGTCACTAAAGTGGAAAGAGCACATAATGATGGGAAACAATGAAGCACAACAGACTTAAAGCTTTTTAACACTATGCCTAGGAAAAAATTCCCTGAGGACTTTTGGCAGCTTCCATCTTTTGTAACTGTTTCTGTCCTTTGGCGAGACAGGCCAAAAACTCTGCAGTGATTATTCATGCTGCTCTGTTCTGGATGATGTCAGGGGCTCCTACGTGCACTGGTAATAATTTCTACAGTGTTTTCCAGTGTGGTGGCTGTCTGGGGAACATTATTTTAGAGCTGTGATAGTTTTAAGCACTGTGATATCTAAATGGCTTCAAAATCTCTCCTTAATGTTGTAATATATACTGGTAGCCTGTTTATATCAGCAGCATTATGCTGATATTACTGAGAAAGCTGAACTCAGCATAGTGGGTTTGGTTTTGAGATTTGATCTTCTTATTTGCCAGTTAAAGGATGAGTTCTAGGACCAAAGACAGCATCATACCTGGATTCAGATACATTAAACTGTGGTTGAGGGTATTCATGATAATCTGAGAACAGAAAGTAAACTTGAATATCTGACTAGGCTTTACAGTCCTGGTTTTCTCTTGGACTGTGTGATCTTTGCATGAAAAGGCAGCTGGCTCTCAAGCAGGGCATCAGGAAGTCCCCAGGGACTGCGGAAATGTACTGAAACATAGTTACACACATAGTGACTGTTTGTTCCTATATCCTGCCACTCTTTCATTCAGTGCAAAGATGCTGGGGTTTATTTAAGTCTCCTATACCGGTACAAGGGGTTTGGCAAGTGTTCATTTCTGTGTTTGTGTGTAGCTAGGAAACCTCTGCTAGTCACTAGATGATTACTCCCATGAGGTGTCCTGAAAAACCACAAACTGCTGGTGATTCACAGTAGAAGTTAGAAATGGACTTGAGCTCCAGATACAAATAACACTCATCAGAAGCATATGCCAGAGGAGTTACTTTTCTAGGTTTTGCTACACTTGTTACCCAAGTTGCTGGTTTACATTTGTTCATGATGCATATTCCTGGCTGGGTCTCTGTGTCACTTACTGTGCAAACCTCTCTGGCTTACCCTAGTTCTCATGCCAAACAGAAGAAAAGAAGGTGCAGTAGCCTGGGCTGAGTCAGGAGGACAAGCCTACAACACAACTGAATTTGGTGGCCTATGTTACCTGTGTCAGCCAGGTGAGAGTAATAAAGAGGTTTGCTTCCTTCTGAGCATCTTGACAGAGCACAAATGAGGCCATGTTCTTTGCCTTCAACAGTGGACAGCCAGTGCAGTGGGTTACACCACAATGACCTAAACTTCATGAGCTTTGTCAAGTGATACAGACTTTATGTAGGCTCTATGTCTGTCCTAAGACAGTTTGCTTGTTACTAGCTTTTGTGAGTATCTAAAAGAGTTTCTTTCTGACTGTAACTATAATCTTAGCTAGTGCTTTGCTTTGTTATTCCCTTGTCTTGATTTGGGATCCAAAGTCACTCAAGCATCTGGCTTTTTGTGGGGGCAAACTCCATGTGCCAATAGGCTTGGGGTTGAAGGATCCACTGAGATGGAAAGATAAAAGAATGAGTATGGTGGTGTTACTTACACTGGTGAGAAGGAAAATACTTGAAAATAAGTTAGAGCTCAAACTAAGAAAACAGTTGACAATAAGTTAGACTTCAGGCTAAGATTGTAGTCAGATATGCTTGAATTTGGCAGAAGAGGGGAACTGAACAGCAGACACAATTACTGAGAAGTAGCAGAAGGGAGATCTGGTGATGAAACAGTATCAGGATATAAAAGGAAACTTGTAGACGTCACCTTCAAGATGCAGCCATCTGGTGGAGAGGTAGATGTTTTACTATATCTGAAGAGCATTTGCTGTCAGGCTCTTAGGAGAGGCACTTGGAGATTCTGCATGGGAAGTAACTTCAGGGCATGTCAGACATGTCATATCTTTGTCAGTCACACTGATTGCTAAAATACACCCCTTAAACAAGGTTACATCACCTTTCTTGTAACATAGGCTTTTTGTGAAACAGATGAAGATAAACTGGAAACGATTTCATGAGTCTAATTTATTTTTGTATCTTGATGAAGTAATTAATGTTGTTTTCCATTTTCTTTAGCAAATACAATGCTTAAACTTGGCTCTGAAGAGGTAACAGTAGAAAGATGGGACCTGATCAGTCAGAAGACAACAGTCTAAGATCATACAGCAAACCACAGCACTGCAAGGCAGGCAGCCCAAGGGGCCAGTGTTAAACCTGGATGATCTGTTCATAAGCACACTGCTTATACCTACATTCACTCTGTTCCCACACTGAACCAGCCAATGCCAGCCACATTACCTATTATAACTTCATTTGTAGAACACACATGTAACAAAATAGTAGAGATCTGGCCAGCACACAAGATCATTCCAGAAATTAAGTCTTGCTCTTTAAAAGGGATTATTTCAAGTAAATTAAATTCTGAGTGAAGAATAACATTTCTGCAGGAATGTGCATGTAGTGTAGGAATGACAGTGCACAGAATACAGTTGATCCGAGGGCTTAGGTTGTTAGGTGAAGCACCTAACAAGATGTCTGGTTCTCTGGTATTGTGTTAGATAAAAGTTGGCATTGGTATTCTGGTATTCAGTCTGTTTTTCAAAAATGTGGGGTTACAATTCTGTAATATTTAAACTACCCCCCTAAAAAGCCAAACAGCCCAGAACACAACCCCCCTTCTCCTAGCAAAACAACTTTCAGTGTTTATAGAGTTCTACTAGTGCAGTGTAGGTGTGCCAAGCAGGAGTCCTTCCTTCTTTCATGTGTAGCCATAGACATAATAAATTCCCAGGTGTTACCCTGGGAACCCAACTAGCACAACTTTTAAGTTATACTTAACTGTCTTTGTAACCTGTAATTACCATGAGAGGTAATAACAAATCTATGTGTATTTGTATCATGGCAGTTCCCAAATTAGACACAAATAATCAAGATGGAAAAACAACACCCAGAGGTCTGCCTGATCCATATGCTTATTAGAATGGAATTAATATTATCCTCTTGCAACACAATCAGGGAGCAACACTAGATAGAGGCTCAGTCACACCTAGACCAGAAAGTCCTTTCTCCTGATCCCTCCCCTCTCTTTTAATTTAAGCAACAAGTTTAAGTAGGCACTACATATTGACAGAATTGTGTCCTTCATACCTTCAGTTTTAATGCAGTGTTGATTGTTTGTAGACAGCATCCTGAAAGAGGTGAACAAGATCTGGGTAGATGGAGGAGCAAAATAGACATAAGTGAGAGAAAAATCAACTGGAGTGACCCCATATGCAAGGATGTTATTGCAAAGATCAGGCTGGGTCAGAGGGGAACTTACACTGAATATTCAAGTTAAGCACATCATGATAAGAAGATAATGACAGGAAAAAATCAGGTTGGTGAGGTAGAAGAAAATAGTATATTGAATTGAAGAAGGGAGGGAAAAAAAAGATAAAATTAGTATCAAACAATACTAAGCAATAACAAGTGAATGGTGGAGTTGGCAATGCTAACTTCACTGAGAAGATAGAACAAATGAACCTACAGCATGTCCACAGACTACAGGCTGAAGCTCAATCACAGAGAAGGGTCAGAAGGGAAGAAACAGAAACTGGCACAATTACATTTGTTTTTCCATCCGCAGGACTCTGTGCAGCCCCAGCCAAGCAAAGTGTGCTGTCTTGGATTGCTGTGGTCAGCATGCAAGAAGCCAGGTCAGAAATAGGGAATTGCAGCTGAACAAGTTGCTGGCAATTTAAAATACCACCTTCTATGCAGATATGCCAAACAGTGTGAAAACAAATTGAAAGCCGTTCTTGGCACTGCCTTACTTATTATTTGAAGCACATTTCTTCCTGTAAATACCCCTGAGGCAGACACAGAGACACCGGGCTTGCAGTAAGTGCAGTCCTTGTCCCAGCCCTTTTTCCAGGCTAAAGCTGGCAGTAGTGCTCAGGAGCAGTGGTCATGGACCAGAACCCCTTGGGATAGGTGCTATACAAACTCTCCAAGTTGTGGGTAAATCCTCAGAAGTACCCTATATGACATACAGACTTAGGTCTCACTTTAGAAAGTGACACAGGCACTTAGCTGCTGTTTTCCCATTAATTAATTCCCTTTTTGGCAGATAACAGAAGGCTTTCCTGTTTGCTCAGTCTGATTGCTGCCTTCCTTAAATCACTGGGTTAGCAGACATTTTCCATGAAGGTATGAAGAATATATAATATTTCCATGGGCAGGATCAATGGGTTTGTTTTTAGGGTTTGGTTGTTCTGCAAAAAGCATGACTGTGTTTTCTGCTGTTCATACTGCTTAAATTCCCCAGCTGGGACAAGTGCCTTTGATGTCAGTTGACCTACATATACAAAGAGCAATTGAGGGAATTTGTAACATGTTTGGGTATGTTTGTATCTTCATGACTCTGAATGTACTGGGGTTTTTTTCTATTGTCAGTCTTTCTTCTTCTGAAATCACTTCAGCAGTCCCTGAAGTTTGTGTAAGTTCAGAGAGGCTCCTGTCTGTTTTGAACTGAGGTCAGTGTGTGATTCTGAGGTTGAATAACTGATGACTGAGTTGGATCTTAAAGACATTTCTAAGGCTGTTGATTATAATAATAGCTTGCTTGATATCAAACTTCTTGCAAAGTGTTCATATGAAGATGTAGTTAGCCAAAATTAATGGTGGTATATGAGTTACTTCAGATTTTAAGATGTATTTAATTGTTAAAAAGATAAATTTCTAAGGAAGAGGAAGTAGTAGTGTCATTGAAACAGGCTGCAGTAGAGGACTGAAAGATAAATGTTTAGAGAATTATTATGTTCCTCCTCAATTCTAGTATGTGACTCAGCAGTTTGTACACAAAAATGCAATGTATATGTTTGAAAACACTGTCTTTAGCTGACGGTGTTGTGATGTGTGTGTGCATGCTTTTGTATTAAGAATGTTTGACAAGAGATGGGGGTTAAAAAAACTATCCCTGAGGGATTATACAGCCATTAGGAGACAAATTGGGTCTCTGGCTGCATTTCCCTATTTAAAGCCTCTAATGAACACTGCAGTACAGAATGGTTGTTACTTCTAGGACTGTAAGTATTTTTGATCTCTGAATAATATTTCCAAGTTGCTAGTGATATTTTTTTTCCTAAGAAATCTGAAAAGCAGGGGGAAATTATTTAACTAGTGATAGTGCTAGTGTCAGACATTGGTTGAAGTGGGATAGATGGGAATTAATTTTGAAAGACAGGTTCCTTAATACACAGAGAAATAACCACAGTGGCCTTGCCAAAAACGAGGCTAATGTGTCAGACTAATGCAATATTGGCACTGGCATTTTCTGACAAAATGCTGCTCCATGATATGCCTTTTCCGGTGGCTCTCCCCTTAATGTCACTTCTGTTTAACCAGAAAAGGTGTATTAACATTATTTTCACCTTCCTCGAGTGACCAGTTCATGTGTCCGCTCTGTTGCTTCCATGTTTGAAGTCGAATGTAGTTTTCCCAATATTTCTCCCTTTTTGTACTGCTGATCTTGTTACAGATTAGCAGTTACAGCCTGTGTCTCTCAGCCTCTGTTCTTGTCTCTTTTGTGTTTGCAGCTTTTAACATTGCTGTTTTTATGTACCTGGCTAAGCCTAAATCTTTTTTACCCTATGTCTGCTATCTCTGTCTACGCCTACAAAAAATACTTCTAGTAGCAGAGACAAATATCTCTTTGCAGAATCAAATTGACTGAGTGACCACATATTCTTGAAAGAACTATGTACATCTATTTACCTGCAGGGATTAAGAAAACCACGCTCGAAGTACAGGAATAACTGCTGGTATTGGGAGTTGGGGAGTGCTTGCTTTTTTCTGCAGTATTTAAGGTCAGTTGTTCACGCTGTTGAGTTGAAACAATCATCTCAAGTGATCCAGCTGAAGATCTGCAAATACTTTTAAACTATATTTGTCCTTTGTTACAAGTGTAACATCTGGGCTCTATAATTGAGTTTTCACTACCCGGCTGGGAGAAGCTTTGATTTCCTGTCCTGGTGTTGGGTGTGGTATGCCTGTTCGGGTTATCTGAGCATGAGAATGAGTCGGCCCCAGAGCAGAGCTTGTGTCGCATTCTTCTAGATTTTATTGCTTGTGTTAGACGTCATTTAGGCTTCTCCCAGCTCAGATACCCCTGAACTCTGAGCACGGCTTGCAGGAAGCAGGCTGGGCCCCACCTGCACACTGTAGGATCTTGGTTTGCTGCGGATGAGCCCAGTTCTCCGTGCGGGGCAGGGAGTGCCCGGCTTGCCGGGGCGGGGGCGTTCGAGGTGCGGGCCCTGTGCTGGGCTCCTGGGACTCGGCTGCTGTGCTGTGCCCCGAGAGCCCGGCGCTGTCACAGCCGCACGGCTCTGAGGAGCCCAAAGGCCGGGCTGCAAACAGCCACCTGCTGCTCCGGCAACGCTGGGGCGAGGGCTGGGGAGGCGTACGGGGCCGCCTTCCCCGGCGGCACTGGGGGTCGCATCTGCAAGGTGGGCGGCCAGCGGGCAGGTGGGGAAGCGGTGCTGGGCCGTGAGGGCTGAGCCCCGACCCCTGCAGCCCAGGCTGCTGCCCCCGGCGTCGCCGCAACCTCGGCAGGGCACGGGTGCGGAGGGAGAGGCCGCTCCTGCCCTACCCTTGCCCACCCCGTCCCCGTCCTGCGTTGGAGTCGGGCGCGGCCGGGTGAGTCAGCGCCGTGCCGGGGGGGCGCCGGGGCGGGGAGGGCCCGCCCGGCCCTACAAAACCCCGCCCGGGCTGCCGCGGGCCCCAGCTGCTGCCAGAGCCGCCCGAATCGCCGCCAGAGCCGCCCAGCCCGCCCCAGCCAGGTGAGCCCGAGGCGGCAGCGAGGCCCCGGCAGCGCCGCGGGGCCGGGCCGCGGGCGGGGGTCGCGCTGCGGGAGCCGCGGCTGCGGCGGGAGCGGAGCGGGCAGGATGCGGAGCGGGGCGGTGGCTGCGGCGGCCGCCGCCCTCCCCGCGCCCGGCTCCTCTTCCTCCGGCCCTGACCGCCTGTTCTTTTCTGTGCTTGGTTCCACTTTTCTGGCCCTGCCCGCCTGTTACTTTTCTGTGCTCGGTTGGGACGGTGGGGCCGCGGGCGAGGCAGCCCTGGGGAAGCTTCGTGCGCCCCACAGCAACTCTGGGAGGTGTGGCGACAGCGCTCAGGAAAGAGGAACGGGTCCCAAACTTCTCCGAACTTCCCCAGATAGTAATTTCTTCTCGTCGTTAAGGTACACAAAGGCTCGGCTGGCTTGACCATAGTGCTGTAAGGTCGCTTCTCGGTGCGGAGGCTTGCAGAGCAGCTGTGGCGGCCAGCCAGGCAGTGTTCATTCACTTGGGGCGAGGCTGGAATTGCTCTCGCAGGCACGGCGGAGCCCCGAGCCCGCCAGGGGCAGCGGCCCCTTCGGTTCCCTTCTCTCCCCTTCCCTCCCCGCCCAGGGTGCGGCCGCGGCTGCCGGAGCCGCTGCAGCCGCTGGCTCGGGCAGCGGGAAAGCCCCGCGGGGCAGCGCCGGGCGGGCAGCGCTCCCCGCGCGCCTCCCTGCTCGCACGGCCAGGCTTGGGCGTGGCTCTGCCTCCCACCCTGCCCGGCCCTGAGCAGAACTGCGGAGATCCTGCTGCTGCCCTTTACATCGTGAGTCAGCTCGGCCACCACTTCCCCCTCGAGTGAGGAGGGGAAGTAGGGCAGAGGAATGTTGCCAGGTATTTTAACTGAACGAGAAGTGAAATGATTTCAGCATAATCGTGTAGAAATGAGTTGTGTGCTTATACGTGGCAGCTTTACTTCTGTTTAACATTAGTTCTTATGTTCATATTCAAATATTATATCTGCAAAGAGGTGCAGACCCCGATGTACAGGTCAAGAGTGAAAGACGGGAACCATTGTGCCTTGAGTGATTCATCCCTGCGTGTGCCTTCTGCTACTAGAGATGGTTTTGATAAACAGCCCTAGTGGGTAGAGTTTCCATTGGCCAATATTTGGTGTAGTTTGCCTTGATGAATCAAAAAAAAAAAAAGCCCCAAACCCAAAGAGGTTTTCTTGTAAGGCCTCAAATGTGAGAATAACTTGAGTTTGAAGAAACAGAAGTCCTTAATTTTGTATGTGCATGGTATCTTCCTGGAATGGAACTTCCTGGGTTATTAACAATGTCTGTGGAAGCAAATGGTTCAAGTATGTTTGTGGTAGTGCAGTTTAATGGATTTTGAAATGCTTTTGTTTAAAGAAGATTTTTTTTTTCTCCAAATGGTGGCTTTAAGTTATGTGCTAAATGTTATTGGGTGATTTGGGGAGATGCAGCCTGGCCTATTTGTACTCCTGCTTAGCACTGTATGTATATGAATTATTTTGAGCCCTTGTTTCATTTACAGCAGATGCTGCAGGTCTTTCTCACTCTCCCTCATCTCTTTTAGCAGGCTTGTCCTAGTTTATGGACACAAATGTGCTCCAAGTGGAAGAGTTTCCATTCTCTCATTCCAGGGATGCCGTTTGCTTGGCTCAAATGTCTGGGAACACCCTTTGCTCATATCTCTGCCTAGTATAATAAGTGCTTCTTAAAATGCTAATTCTGCTTATTGAGCAATGCAGTTGTTTGTGCATACCTGAAACTTTTCCATGTATCACAGTGGGATTTTCCATGTGTGTGAGCTGGCCCTGGAAATCAAGATATGAGGCCACTTTTAAACACACATTATTCCATTTCCAAAGAGCTTCAGGAATCAGTTGGTGAATAGAGACTGGGCCATTATAATAACAGAGTTGTAAACCAGTGCCTTCTGGAAGGATGAGGTCAAAACATGCCATCTGTTTTAGCAGAATAATATGATTCAGGATTGTGTAATGTGCATTTAGAAATTGGTTGTAGAAACTTGCCTTAAGGTATTGAAGTATTAGTTTACAGCTGGAAGGTAAAACTTGATTCCTTTCCAGTGTAAGGAAGAACAGGCTAGTGCAAGTATTTTCTCTTTACATGTTCAAACCCATCCAGAACTTGTCAAAACTACATCAGATAAAATCAGTCCATCAGAGAACAGTGAGAGTCTGTTCTCAAATACGAGTGCTTTATAGAGCAGGGTGTGACAAGAGCTGTGTTTGTTCTCTGGGTAAAAAATCTTTTTCTGTAAGGATTCTTGCAAGAACTCCCTTTTTTTTTTTTCTTTTGCCAGCTTGCTGTTGATGGGCAGTCAGTTGCTATAGCATTGTTGTGTTCTGGTGATATGAACCTGGAGTTCCAGCTCTATGTGAGGGTGTGTTAATTCTGTTCCTGGATTCTGATCAAGTGCTTTGTTCCAACACACCTGATTCAGTGTGGTTTTTAATTGATTAGAAACAGTAGTCTTGCAAACAGCTGTTCAGTGATTTTGTTTTTTTTTTTTCATGTGAAAGGTTATGCTGCAGTTGCTTTGCTTCAGCTCTCACTGATGTTTTCTTTGTGACAAGAAGGACTGAAGGACTTCAGTTTCTCATCTTTGGTAATAGTTGAAATACTGTCAGAGTACAAAGGTCTCAGAGGCTCTTCATTTTATGAAGTGTAAACATTAGGAATTTCATAACTCAGGAATATATATCAATCCCCTCTACCCAGCATGGTTTATAATGCCAACAGCAGGTAACAGCTTATTATAACTTCTGCAGCCTGTCTTTAGAGGCCTGGATTGGATTTTACCCCTGAAAAAAGATTTATTCTCAAATATATCAGTGCATGACTGTAATTCTGTTGTTGTTATTTTTCTTCCCCTGGAATCTTATTTTTGTCGAAATAAAGTTGCTTCTGTTACTTAGACCTAGATTGTTTCAGAAGATGGAAGATTCTCTTTCTGTGTTCTAAGAGAGGAAATGTGAGATAACAGGAATTACACTACAAATGTACTTTGATTTTGCTGCTGTGTTTTAGTCTTGTAGCACTAGCTATTTTTGCCAAAAGTAAAGATTTCTTAGCTTTTCTCCTTACAGGAGCTAAAACAAACAAACAAACAAAACAACAACAGGAACAAAACACTTTTTCCTAGAGTTTTAACCAGATCACTGTTATCAGGAAACTATTTCCAACTTTGCTGGTTCTCCAAGCTCTTAAGTGGTCATTAATGGAGAGATTTGTTTCTCTGGGCAATTGGCCTGGGTGGCTGCTGCTGAGGAAACCCCATCCTATCAGAAGGGTGACTGATGGAGGATTAAAAGCCATCTGAAAGCCGGATGAGAGAACATAGCCAGCACTGGCTGCACAATAGCTGGGAGCTGTCTGGAGGGCATGGAGCCACGGAGCTGGCCTGGGGAAGCGGTGACAGTGTGGAATGAAGGGCGTGGCACCCAGCTGAAAACGGCAATTTTGGTGTCGGGCTCACTTACCAGTGAGTGGAACGTCTCTGGTTTTGGGTGCTGCTGCCCTTTCTCCTGTCCTCTCCTCAACCAGCTCGTTTCCCTGTTTGATAATGCTCTGTGCAGCTGGACTGTAGAGGTCCTGGGAAAAAAGCTTTCATTTCAACAGCCATCCTGGGTGACTGGGTAGCAGTATGTGTAGCAATGTCTGTCCTTTACATAGAGAAATTTGAGAATGGGTTTTGGGAATGTATCAAGCCTTTTACATACTGCCCCTGGCTTACAACCTTTGGAAAAAGCTTTCCCCAACTGAGAGACCCTTTAACTAAAACAGTAATACAGCTCTGGCTCACTCCCTGACCAGAATGCAGAGTTGAAAAAAGGCAAAGTATTGTAACATCAGTTTATCACATCAATGTTTATTTCTGCCATGTAAATAATCTATTCTCAGGGTTGGGATCTTCCCTGTTGTTTTCCATATACAAGGAAGATGTTACTCAGTTCCTGGCAATGGAGCACTGATATTGATTAACATGCCACAATGGCTCTTCTTTTTTAGAGCTACCATTTTAAGATAGCCCTTACCTCATCTCTGATAATCATGTTACTAAGTGGTGTCTGTTCTGGAGAGCTACAACAAAACCACAAGACTCAGCATCTAGGGTTAAAGATTAAACAGGGTTATGGTTTTGTAAAATGCCTGCAAGAAAAGAAATAATTCCACTACATTTCCTGAGTACTTGAGGAATTGGGCACGTGCTTTAAAATGCTACTACTCGTTGCTGTTCTTTGACTTTGAGGTGGACCAAGCTATAATGTTTCTGAATAATTTTCCTGGTACTCAGTTGTCAGCCTCTGTTTCTGAGGCAGAGATTTCTCAGATTCGTGTCTGAGTATTTAAAATGCAGAAGAAATGCTTGTTTAAGGAATTTTTATTGTACAATGGAATGAAGACCTCTTGTTGCATTAATAATAGTGGTGTGTCTTGGAAACACTTAAATCTTCTTTCCTGTTTGGTATTAGCAGATCCACTGGACTGTGTCACTTGAAGTGCTGCAGTGCTTCAAGACTGATGGAACACACTGATGTAACTATAAATATACTTAAATCTACTTTGTCTTTTTTTTTCTCTTCCTCCAGCATTCTTTCAAGATGTCCACTGTTCATGAAATTTTAAGCAAGCTCAGCCTTGAAGGAGATGTAAGTATTATTATCTAAACAAGAACAGTTTGTTTTACTTAAATGTCTCATCTTGTTCCTTTTACAGGACTCTGCACCAGCAATTGTACTGGGCTGTACAGTTTACAAGATTCCACATATCTCTTAAACTTTTATTGGCTAAAGACCTAATCAGCAGTGATCAGTTTTTATCCACAAACCAGCTGTAAACCACAGGACAGTTATATGATTTAATGAGAGTTCTTCTAACTGGCCAGCAGCACAAGCAGTGTCTTCCTGCTGGGCCTTGTTAAAGAGATCACAGGGCAAACAATGGCTCGTTTGCATCTGTGTCCCTCTTTCTTCCAAAGAAACAAGTTAAGGATGAGAACAGAAGATGGAAATATGTTTGGTTTTGCTGATACCCTCTGAATGTCTTCTTTTTTTTTTTTTCCAGTTAAAAATGAAGAACATCATGAAAACAAAAATATTGGGAATCTAATTCCTGTAATGGTTATCACCAAAACCAAACCAGCTCTTGAAAAAAATTATTTTCTCAAACTGATTTTCTGTGTTTTTCACCACATCTGCACTTGGTTTATAGTTCTATTGAAATACCAGAAAGCCACAGTCTTTGTTTGATTTCTTAAGTTTGATTTCTTAAGTTGCAGTCAAATGGTAGATTACCAGTGTGGTATCAGCATATCATACCATGAATTTGTGGTTCTGTGATTGTCACTGAAAAGGAAGTGAATCCTATTCATGCATTATTTCATCACATTACTAATGAACTTGCTACACATACAAATCTTACAGCCGGTAGCTCTGGATCTGAGCTTGGTACAAGGAAATGTTTTGCCAATTTTTGTTACTTATTGCGAAATTAATTATACCAGACTGTGTTTGTGGAAGAGCTGTTGCAAAGAACTGGCCAGTGCACTGTAGGTAAGTAGTAAAACTGGTTTTGTAGTGCAAAAGGAGTTAAGTCTTCAGTTTTCATGGTTGTTTCAATGGAGAATTACTTTTGGAATAATAATAAAGCAATATATTCTCAAGAATAGAAATATTTCTTCCTTGATTCTTGTAAGTAGTTGCACGAGTCAGATTTGAATCCTGTTCCATGGCAGAATTTCCATCAGAAATCCTGCTGCAGAGTGTCACAAGGCTCAGACAGCTGGTTTGTGCTCTAAGTTGGAAGCCAGAATTACTGAGTAGCTCTGCAGCATTAGACCAGTTCCTCTAAGCAATGATGTAGCAAATTAACTGATGTTCAGCACAGTAGTTGGACCAGCAATTAAAATCTTAAAATTTTAACCTTGAGGGTATAGAATGGTTGTGGCTGAACCCCAGTGCTGTCCTGTGCTCTGCATCAGTGGTACAGCAGCTGATTTGAGTGAAGGTAAAGGACCTTTCTTTCCGGAGAGGATGGAGTTCAGCTGAGATTGATCTGTGCTCCCAGTTCCTGGATCTCTCCACAAGAGTACAGAAAGATTCTCAGAATACTCAGGTGTAGAGATCGTGAAAGGGTCCTGGTATTTTTAGATTAAATTAAGCCTCTGTAGTTGTTAGTGATCTTTGCTTCTCCCTCATGTTTCCCAATAGGATTAAATTTCTCAAGCTCAGAGGAAGTAAAGCAGGTGGTGGACCTCTGAAACACACTGAATGCATAGGGAGAAATCCAATTTCTCTGCTTTAACTTGGCCCGGACAGGTGGTGCAGTTGCACATTATCTGGACTTTTACTGCCACATTGTAAAGAATTTTATACTGAACTGAATGGAAAGTCAGTTTGAAAGCTGTCTTGTCTGAAAACATAGAGTACTAGTACTGTAGTATAGTAGTGTACCAGAGTAACTGAATAACTTGGAATTTAAATGGCTGCTTTTCATGGGCAGTCATCCTGATAAGACCTGTCAGGTGTCAAGGAAACTCAGTCTGACTTGGTACATGCCTTGGGTGGAGGGACAGAGGAAAAATGGCCACCAAATTGCAAATATGCTGTGGATTTTGTTAGTGTATGCTATCATCTTTACAGTAAACTATTCCATTTTTCCAACTACTCCAAATCACTCAGAAAATACTTAGAGCTGGGTGGAAGGAGAGGCCCCCAGCTCAGCTAAGGTCGCCAGGTGACTTGCTTCAGATGATGCAGAGTGCAGGTTAGTGAGCAGTGCCCCAGGATGGTGGATGCCTGGCTCAGGAATCTTTCAGGCACACAGATTTCTCTGAGGCTGTGTTGCACGTCTCCATTTACTGTTTCCATTGCCAGATTGATCCACTAAAAGCAAAGGCTGTGTTTTGTGGTGTGGCTCTGGGCCAAACTGGGGCCACTTTGCTGGACTGAACTAATGGCAAAGGACAAAAGAAAATGATTCAGTTTATTGGTGCTTTTTTGACTTCCCATCTGCACAGCATAAAACAGACTTGTCTCCAGAAGGCACAGGGGTAGCTGCCAGAGGAATCTGTACAGAACAGCATGACCTCTACAGGGATGGAGTCAAAATTAGTAAGAAACCACGGAATTTTTTAGTTCAAAGTGCTCCTCTTAAAAATTTGCATGTAAAAAAAATTTCCAGGCATATTAGGATAGCTTAGTTCTGTTCATGAACCCAGCTTCCTTTTGGAGTTGGAAACAAAAGTTTCTGGGGATCTTTTCCAAGAAGGCTTAGTTGTTCATTCACTTAGGAAATGGCTGTGGCAATTTCAGGTGCTAGTAGCTCTACCTCTCTGCCAGAGGTTTAGGTTTCTAAATTGAACTCAGCAGAATGGGATTTGTGAATATTACCCAGCTACTTGTATGAAAATCTGTGGTTTAATTTAACCTTCCCCTGGGAGGTGATAACAAGCTGTTAGCTTACACTGAAGCAGCTGAGAACAGTTGAATCGCTGTTCTGGTCACCCTCTGCTTGCAGCGCTAATCCTCAGGAGAGGACCGTGATAAACAGCTGATAAAATCTGGTAAATTGGAAAATGTTTCATCTGTTCACTAAGTGAGCTTACCTGGAAGTCCTCTTACTCTTAGCAAAGGTAATTTGAAATGTCATTTGGTTTTGCAAGCCTCATGCTGCTTAAAGCAAGGATCTGGAGGCCAAGAGTTTCAAAAGATTATGAATAACTTTTGCTTTCTAGAGCTGTGACCTTAAATAGATTTGGTTTTGGTGTTATCTTTAAAGTTCATGAGACAGTGCACAAAACTGTTTCTGACTTCATCATTGTTATTCTTCGATTTCCTTATTTTTTCTTTATTATTTGTAGCCTGTAATCAAAAGTAAAATATCAACTTCAAATCTAAACTACCATAGACTTTAAGTTTCTTGGAATTAACTTCCTGTAGTCATTTTCCTTCAGATCTAGCCAGAAAACTCTGGATTTTAGAATATTGAAGTTTAGTGAGTAAACTTGGAAAGTGTTGGGCTTTTGCTGCTATAAATATAATACCTGTTTGCATATATTCTGTGTTATAATAAGCATGGCTGTGAGTGGATTTCTGGGCAATACACATGAGGAGAAGAGACTTTAGTGGCTCTAAGTAGAAATCACAGATACCTGATGGTAGTTCTTGCACTTAAACACTGGGCTAAATACCAGGTAACCATTTGTTTTATTAATTGCACAATTTGCCTCTGAAGAGTTTTTTGTTCTTTTCCTTCCAGCATTCTCTCCCTCCAAGTGCCTATGCCACAGTGAAGGCCTACTCAAACTTCGATGCTGACCGGGACGCTGCCGCCCTCGAAACGGCCATCAAGACCAAAGGTGAGCACCAGGGCCTGGGGCTCCCATCCTGGGGTAAGGCAGAAGGCTGGCTTGCAAAAGCCAGAGCAGGACTGTGTCTCAACACCAACATTTTGATATCCTTACTCAAGGATAACTACTTTAGGAGATATCAGATTCCTTGAAGTCTTGACCGAGTTAAGAGTTTGAACCCTGTAAGTGCGTGCTTTGAATGTGCTTTTAAGTTTGTAGCCATGAGATATTGAGATTTTCACTGGAAGTGTCCACTTTTTCTCTCTTGACTCATCAGTGCTTAAAATAATTCTTCTTTTCTGCCACTTGAGAATGAAGTATCAGCTCCTTTGGCAGTGCTTTGGGAGTGGGCTCTGAATCATGGATTTCTACTGGATCATTGGATTGGACATTTCTTCTTCCTTTCAGCTCTCCAGACAGCTGCATAGGGGTGGTTTGAACATTTTTCTCCTGGGTTTTGAACTACATAGTCATTTCTCTTGTATTAATTTGGAGTCAAAGAAGGTCCTAAAAACTAGTTTCTGAAATGAACTTGCAGGATTTCAAGGGCAAGGCAATGTGAGCTTCTCTGAGCTGGGATATTAGATAGGCTTCCCTCTGGTGTATTGAAACCATCAGGAGAGCAGGGAGTGTGAACTACAGCTCTGAAGTAATGCCTTGGTGGCACTCCTGGGGCTGTGATCCTGTCCTGGGACAGGGAGTGCCATGCTTTCCACACTTGCTTCAGACCAGAGGAGCAGGAGCTGGGTGTAGCTGGAACCAGCAACTCCTTTGCCTTCATGTCAGAGAGAAAATTAAAAGCCAAACAATTACTCATCAGAAAGAAATGCTAAGTCTTCCATCAGTGCCAGCAAAGCATGTGTTTGACTTGCTATAAAATGTAAAATATATCCCCTCCATAACAAGCACAAGTCTTTCTTTCACAAGATTTTTTAATTTAACTAGAGAAATTCCTTACTAAAGTGGGTTCAGTTCTAATTTTGAATCATTTATGGTTTGTTTTAAAAAAATTCCCTGATGAGTGAGTTATATATATATATATCATCAGGTTTGGCAGCAGATACTTTGTATATATGTCAAGTTTTGTCTAGACTTTTTAATTTTTTGCAGCTCTGATTATACGGCAAATCTAGACATTTCAAATACACCATGAGACTCTCAGGGTAGGTACAAACTTGAACTCTCAAGCTGCTAATTATTGTAAAAGGAAATTGCAATCTCCTAGGCAGTACAAAAGCTTTTCCAGTCAGGAAAGTCAAGCTCATGTTGTCTTTCCACTTTCTCCCAGCAAATTAAGCAGTGCAGTTAAGTTACATGGCAACCTTTCAGTAAAGAGATGATTTTCAATTCTCTGAGGGAATAAGGAACTTGCTCATGGACCTGCATGTTTGTAGGCTTAAGCTTCTCTCTGCTTATTAGTTTGTTATGCAGAACTTACTTTGGAAAGGTGGCTTTAAAGGGAAAATCTCTTTATGGTTTTGATACTGGATTTCCACCCTAAAGAATCTCACAATGGAAGTATTCTTGTGGAAAATTAAGTATGAGAGAGTTATGACCCTTCTTCCAGTACTGTTTCCTTGCACTTTGAATGCTTTGGAACAGGATATTTTCATCTGCTAATTCAGAAGATATGATAAAATGTGAGCTCTCTAAAATATATGTAGGGTTTTCTTCAAATGAAAATTCCAACTCATCAAGACAAGAACTGGTTTTTATGAACAGAGGAATATGATTTGTTCATTTTAAAACAGTGAGAGAGCTAAGTTATATATGCAAGCTGGTTTGTGGTTGAAAATTTAAAAAAAAGCATGTAAGAACCATTTGGGGGGCTTTACTCTCTACAGCTTAAAGGACACCTGGTATCTGAACCCTTGGGCTTTCTTTGGGTTGGAAATCAAGGTCTGTACATGTTATAATGAGCCTGTGTTTCACACTCACCAAGCAGTCTTTCCAATAGCTTGGAAACCATAGCACTGCCTTGGAAATGATACCTTGTGGAATCTTATCTCTGGCTATACCTTATATAAACAGTGCCTGAAGTCTGGTGTTTGCCATCAGGGCAGGCCAGGTTGGGAGTGTTACCATATAAATAATTATGTGGTAATTATATGGTAATGAAAAGTCCCAGAATTAGAGTAATGAATCTCCATTTTAGCGATTCTTGTGTAAAATGGCTAAAACTTACTTTAGTGCCTAAACAACAGCTGTATATTTGGTCTAAGGAAAAGATCTATGCAAGAGTGTATGACTCTTCTGCTCCATGTAATACCTAAATATTTCAGCATTCATTCACACTCTTCAGATTAATTCCTCAGAGGTTGCTAAGTCATCTGTTCATCTGTGGAGACCTCTGGAAAATACTTTGATGTGTTTATTTGGCTCTACCTGCAAAAACTATACTGCACAAATACATTGTCCAGCCCTTTTCAGGGCTTTGAGTGGAGCTGAATTAAATGCAGGGGGTTTATATATATCCACCAGCCTAGGAAGGGAAATGTCCAAAATGTCTCCAGGTCATATAGAACCTTGTAGTTAACAATTGTTCAACCTAGAAGTTGCATAATACAAATAACTTGTTACAGTTCTGGCTTGTTTCTTTTGGTATAAATGCCATGGCTATGTTTGATTTTTTTTGCTCTCTAGTGCTTCTGCAGCAAATTCATTTAGTGCCTTGGTATCTCCTTTGTAAGTGTTGGCTTTTTGCTGCATAGGACAAGAAGCTGTGTAATTTCTGTATAATGCTCTACTGTGCTCTCTGCATAGATTAGCTGATGTACATGAACCTAAGCAGAAGAAACTGTCTGGAAGGGCACTAAGAGAGCTTATGTTACATTTCCTTTTCATTTTTTCTTGTGGTAAAGACAGCTGCTGAAGTGTCTCTTCTGTTTCAGAGTTATTTCCTGGCATTGACACTTTTGTGTGTATCAAGTACTTGTTAAATAATTCTGTCAGTCTAGGTTGTGAATATTTGTTATTTGAAGCCTTCCATTGAGGTTTCATGGGATACTTTTTTATTCCATGGCTGGCAGACTTCAGGCGCAGGTTTGTTGTAGGAAAGGGCTTAGAACATAGATCTGTAATAAATTCATTACATCCAGAAATTGCGAAAACAATGATGACATGTGAACCAGTCAGTTCAATCTTAGAGAAAGATCTTCTGTATATGTAGTATATCCAACAGGCCCATAACTTCTGATAGAGTTTTTAAGATTATGAAGTAAAAGTTTTTAGCGGATGTTTGCTGGCTTGCTGGTGAGAGAGGGCAGTGCCTGAAATCCACCAAACTACATCAGTCACATATTCCATTTTTTATTTAAACTGTCCCTAAAGAAATATCTCATTACAACATGGTTTGGGTTTGGTGAACCCTTGCTAAGCAAAATAGCAGAGCTGAAATTATGGTCTTGTTTTATCTAAAATTTCCCCTCTGACTCCATTCTTGTTCATTTCCTCATTTTTGCTGACTGAGCTCCAATGCTGTGATCTTACCAATGCCACCACACGTCGCCTCTTTCACAAGAAAAGCTGTTATTAAGCAGAATTTTTCTTTCCATTCCCCATTGATAGAAATGCAGGGATAAAAATCTGCCTAGCCAGAGTAAACTTGAAAATAAACTGTTTCATTGCTTTGAAACTTTCAGAGACTTTAGCAAACAGCAAAGGCAAGTGTTGGAGCTGCTGTCCTGCTCTGCCCCACCTCAGCAGCTGTGAGTCAGCATCCTGTGCGTGCAGCACGATTCCCCAGTGTGAATGAAGTACAAGCCCTCACTTTCCACTGGATACCAGAGCAATGAGTTAACTTCATATTTCCATGGCATGTGTATGAGAAACTTGGATGCAGTCAGTCATTTGTGGGCTTCTAATCTGAAGCAATTGTGCTACAACTTGAAAATGTCATTTGCTTTTTTGAATGCCAGGAATGGTTTAAATTCAGAATGTATTAAAAAGCTTAAGACATTGGCTTGTACTGTGGGCCTGCAACAGCTGAAAGGCTCAATGTCTGTGTGTGGCCATTTCTGGACAGGGAGAATTTGTTTTCTTTTATAATGTGGGAACACTTTAAAATGTGCAGGAGTAGATTATCGCTGAAATGTGCAGTCAGCATGTTTTCAACTCAGTGTCTGTAACTTAGACACATTATACTTTCCAGGGCCTTATGGCATCATTTGCAGGCCAAGCTTGTGGGAATAAGAGCACTGATGTAGGTCTGCTTCAGCACAAGCTAAGGACACGAGGCTACCAAGTGTAGTATTTAATAATGAAAAATGTAGTGAAGAAAGAGAGAGAATTTTTGGATTTGACTTATAATTCTAGACTCTTGCAGCTATGGCCTAAAAGGTTTTTTGTAAGATTCCTACTTTACATGAATCGTTTTTATAATACTGGTTGCAGTTCTTTGTTTCAGGTTACTTGGGTAATAGGAAAAAGAAATGTAGCTGAATTCTGGCAGGGATCTGAGTCCTGCTAGTAGCTGCTGATCCAATCCTTACTTTCTGGGTTTTTTTTTCAAGAAATTATCTTTTACACTCATGGGTGTGCAAGTGTGGAAGGAGTGATTCATAATACTTTCATTTAACAGAGGGAGCTCAGGTGAACATCTGGCTTGTTCTGACCTCTAGATGAGAGCCACCTGTTTGCTTCAAAAGCTGACAGTTGCACTGAAGTGCATGGATTTGGAATGGTTCCCTTGAAAGTAAACCTTTGCTGATGTGTAGTTCACTTACTTGAAAATTAAGTTGGGAGTTTGAGCATCCACATCCTCTAGGTGTACCAGTTACAGCTCAGCACGGATCTTTTGATTTCAAAAAGAAGTAGCACCTACTTAATTCTTCCAGTGTCAAAATACCTTTCTGTCTTTTGACCCTCTGAAACTTATTGACTTAAATATACTGGTTTATTTTCCTGTTTTCATATTTGGAGTGATGGATTAAATGACTTAAATAGAAAATATAACTGCTTTATTAAGACATCTTAATTGAAAAAACTCCACTAAAATGACAGGACAAGCTTTAGTAAGTACAAGTTTTAAAGTCTGTGTTCTTGAGCAGCTTATTACAGAATTCTGAGTGCTTGAAAACTAGTGCACAGACACATAAGTGAAGCACTAGAGAGTGGCAAAGCTGGTCACCAACTAGACTTTGAGGTGTGTCCAAAGATCTGCATCCCATCAGAAGTCTGGGCTCTAATTGGTGGCTTTTTCCCCATGGCCAGGACAGGATAAACACTAACTGGTGAGAGCTGCTGAGCTCTGCTCCAGACAGCACATGTGCTGTGTTTGGAGTGTTGGGGAACATCCTGATACAAGAAGAGTGACAAGAAAACTTCTCTAACTCTCTGTGTTGTGTCTTTGTAGGTGTGGATGAGGTCACCATCATCAACATCCTGACAAACCGCAGCAATGAACAGAGGCAGGACATTGCTTTTGCCTATCAGAGGAGAACCAAAAAGGTAGTAAAATATGAAGAAATAGTAATTATTGAATATTTTTCTTGTGGACAATTAGATTTGCCAGGGTTTGTCTTGTCACTGAAATTTAAGATGCATCTGCTTTGTCCATGCTGTCACAGTTTAGGACTGGTAGAACTTTGAAATATGTTGAATATGCACAAATGGGACTGCAGTGAGTTGGAGATGATGGTTTGCTAGCCTTCAGAAATCACAGTGGAATCCACAGGATTCCCTGGTGAAATGTGCTAAAAATACTGAGAAGTCACTGGCATCAAGTGCCTCCATTTGAAGGAAAAAATGAAAGAGATGCTTTAGGGGATTGGTGGTTTTTTTTTTTCCTTTTGGTTGGTTGATATTTTTTTTGGGGGTGTCAGATTTTTTGTTTATTTTTTTAAGACAGCTCAGGATAAGGGAAGTGTTCTGTTTCTATTCTCACAGCTAGCTTAGCTGAGAAAGGACTGCAGTAAGTTGTGCTACGAGCACTGCAGCTGTGGAATAGTGATGTAATGAGTTGAACTGTCATTAAAATTTTTCCTGGCAGAAAAACTTTAGGTACTGATCTATTGATGGAGAGAAATCTGTAAGATGTGTGCAGAATTCTGCAAAATGAGTCTTGCTGTCTGGGAGGCAAGAGCTCTCCTCTTTTGAAGTTTTGAGAATCTTACCATATTTGAAGTTTCGTGCCAGTGAAAAAGAGGAAACTTTATATAGAGTTCAGATTATGATGAATATATCTCTTCCAGGTTTGCCAGACCCCAAATGGTAGTCCTCAAGCAGCATCCCAGAATACTCATCTGAGCCCAAATGTAAATGTAGAGTTAAATGTGGGAGTTCACCAGCTTTTCTGCATGACTGATAGAGGCATATGCAGAGGCACAGTCAGGTTTGAACACGTGCATGTTTGCACACGCCTGCACATCCTGCCCTGGGGACACGGGGACAGTCTGCACATAAATGGACCCCAGTCATGAAATGTGTCACTTAAAGCTTTGTTAAATGTTCTGCATGACCACAAAAATGTACAGTCAAGAAAATCTGCAACTTTTTTCATTTTTCTCTCTCACTTTTTTCCCTTGCTGCGACCCAAGAACAAACTGAATTTATCAGAAATTTAACAAGTACCAAAGAATAAAAGTCGTATAAACAATGGAAATGTGCAGTAGAAACCACTCAGATAAACATGAGAGGAGGAAGTGGGATATGAAAAGACACGTAGGTATATCTTCTAGGGACAGTGTCTGATGGTTTTCTTTGCCAGCAGTTGTGCAGATTTTGTTAGCAATGTGTTGTGCTGTACTAGGCTGCTTGCTTTGTGTGTTGCAGGATCTGTGAATAGATCATAATTTTTAAATGCCACATAGTCTACCTCTCTTTTAATTCCTTTGAGATAAGCAGTGTCTGATGGAAACTCTTGGTTTAGGTTGGATGGGAATTTAGGTGCCCAAGATGGACACCTTCCACTTGATCAGGTTGCTCAAAGCCCCATCCTGGCCTGGCCTTTTGAACATTTCCAGGGATAAGTCAGCCACAGCTTCTCTGGGCAACTTGTTCCTTAAAATTTATTATGGAGATATGTGCTGTCTTTCCTGTGGCAGTTCTGAAGAAGCTGTTTTCACCCAAAGGAGGGCTGGAGCATTGTATCCCTCATGGAGTGGTTGTACCGAAATGTTTCTCAGTTTAAGCAGCCAGATGCTCCAAACCCCCATTCCCTCCCTTGGTCAATCCATGCAGTAGGTGCATACAGTATTAGCATAAATTAGTGCCCTGGATTAAGTGGGTGACTCTGGAGATTAACTAAATGCCTTGGCTCATTATCTCTGCGGCACAAATTTCTCTACAATTCAGCTCAGGTCACTTTCTCTACCCCCTTTTCCCCTGCCTCTCCAGCTCAGTGATTGTTAGTGAGAAACCAGCAACTGAAATGCAGCAATTCCCTTCTGAATGCTACAGATTTAACTTCAGCTTAGGGAATACATGGATTTGTGTGAACCCAAGACTTGATCCTGGGGATTTCAGCTTTGTAACATACACTACAGGGAAGCTGATAAACTAGCATAATTCAGGTTGCATCTGAAACCCATACGAGGACATGGCCTCTGACTATTTGGTGCAGATTTGCATCCTCTGCAGTGAATATCCCTGAATGTTTCTTTTCCTAGGGCTGACTGGCAATTAACAACAGGGATTTAAGCTACAATCTTCTGATAGTTTCCTTGAAGACAGGCTTCATTTTTCAGTGCTCAGGGATGATTTTTCATCTCCTCAGATAGCTGTTTGGGAACTGGGCCTGGAATAAATGTGGAGTCAATTTTCCAATGTCTTAGCTAGTAAAGGGCTGGGATAAGAGGAAAACCACATATAATACAGTGCTCTTGGGAAGACTGTGGAAGTGTGATGGAGAAGCAGTGACCACAGTGAGTCAAACTCAGATCCATCTGTGCTTATTATCTCCACCAAAGCATCAGTGCTTCAGGATTGGAGTGAAGCTGTTCAGATGTGTCTGCACTGTGCTTTCCAGCACTTTGTCAGACACTGGTGCATTTCTTCTTATTTTCAGAGGATTAGAAAAAAATTGCTTTGCCCTAATTTCTTTCTTAGGCTTTCACAGCCAGAAAGCTCTTTATGTTTCTGTTTTCTTGTCAGTTGTGTAAGAAATACCGCTGTAGGCTTGGAGACTTAAAGCCCTGCAGGTTAAATTCTCTGGAGATCAGAAGTGAGCTTTAATTTCTTTTCTTTCGTTGTCCCATCTATTTTACAGGAACTTTCTGCAGCACTCAAGTCTGCTCTCTCAGGTCATTTGGAGGCAGTGATCTTGGGCTTGCTGAAGACACCAGCACAGTATGATGCCTCTGAATTGAAAGCTGCCATGAAGGTAAACAAGCTTTGAAATTTACTGTTGTTCATCTGATGTTGCTGTCTCAGGAAAGAACATGGACTTCATATCATAATTTTCAAACTGATTTTTTTTTTTTTAGTGCTACAGTTTAAATATCCAGCTGCAAGGCATCCAAAATGAGAGAAATAATGGAACTATGTGGTTTCTAAACTCTTAATTAAATCCTCTCTTTAAGGAAACAGTCATTCTTGTCAGCTCAGGAGTAACAGCCTGGCTGCTCTGCCTGGCTGCTCTTAAAAACAATGCACAAGTTCATAGTATGAGAAACCTTTAAGAGAGCAGCTGTTAGCAGGACCCATCAGATCCTCTGCTGGCATTTATAGGTTTAACAGTAATTTCCAGTTACTTGGTCATCTCACTGATGTGTAAAGAACATCCTGTACCAGACCTGCCCCTTGTAGAAGATGGGGAAGATGGGGCATCAAAAGCAGTGTCTGCAGAAAGAAATATCTGCTCTGCAGGCCTCTGAAACAAGACTTGAGAGGTGCTCATTCCAGTAGAGTCACCTCTGTAAGCAAACTAAGATGTGGGTAATTGTAGTTATAATTATCTAATCATCACTTCCATTCTGGATGTTCTTGTTTGAGTTATTTAAGAATTAAAGACAAGTACTAATGTCTGAAATTTAGAACTTGTCAATGAAACCAATTAATTAACTTCTCCAGATGATTAAAAAGGAGTTAATGAACAAATAAGAAAACAAAACCACCCTCTCCATCACATAAACACACACACTACCCCGACCCCCCCCCCAAAAAACCTTCTTAAGTCCCCAAACCCAAAAAACCAACCCACTATGGAGATGGTAGCTCTTCAACTGTGGGCCAAATGCCCTGTTTGAGCAATCAGATGCTGCCCTCTCCTGGTCTGAGTGCAGCCTATCTATAATTTATTGTGACTCTGACTAGTCTGGGATTTGGGATAAAGACCAAGCAATTTCATCAGAGTAGTCCCAAATGTAGAATATTCTGTGCTCTCCATGGGTTGCTTTTCCCAGCTCCTAAGGAGTTCCCATTACTCCTGACCTGGTCTGAATTACCAAAACCTCTCCATGCTCTGAATTTGCCTGGACTTAGGTTTGGCTTGATACAAAGAGCATTACAAGCTATGACTTTGGCATCAGAGTTGAGGAAAGCAAAGTTATCACTGAGGAGTTAACTATTTTTCTGTTGAACATTCTTGAAAATATTTCAGGAATACTTAGAAAATTATATATGTTGCTAATCTTCATTTTTTCCCCAGATGCTTATTAGAGCCATTGTGTGGAAAGCTCTCCCAGCTCTCTTAGCTTTAAGCCATGTTAATAAAATTACTTGGGTTTGCTCTGCTTTTTTTTTTTTTTACATTTTGGTTTGTCCCACTTTCTTGCCCCTTCAAGGGAGACATTTTACCCAAAGGGTACTTTGCCACATAATTGCCTCCATTTTCCACACATTCAAGACTGCAGCATGAGACTTTTTCCCAGGATATTACTTCTCTTGAAATCCTGTGGAAACTATGCCCATTTCTCCCACCTGCAAAATAACATTCTGTTACAGACGGGCTTAACAAACATCCTAACAGGAGGATAAGACTGGAGTTTCTTCCTGTGCTCCAGTGGATAGAAAAAAATCACACAGGCCATGATAAGCAGCCCTTCTCCAGTTATGCTGGTGAGGAGGCCACTGTTAGACACTCACAGCAGATGCACATTGCCCAGAGAGGGCATCTACAGGATCTTTAAGCCACTAGAAATATTCCATCTGTTTTTTCTCAGGAGAAATTGGAAAAAAATATCCCTGAACTGTTAGAGTGGAGGAGAGGTGATGTCTGTAAAATGTTTCTAAACCATTTAAGCATTCCTGTTCATTGGTAGCTCCTCACTGAGTCCCGTTTGTGTTGCAGGGGCTGGGAACTGATGAAGACACACTCATTGAAATCATCTGCTCCCGAACAAACCAGGAGCTCTGTGAAATCAACAGAGTCTACAGGGAAAGTGAGTTTACTTTGCAAGTTTCCATGTGCTATGTCTTTTACACTAAATTACTTGGATAGATACCCCTCAGTGCGAATTTCATTATTAGAAAGGTAACTCAAATCTGCTTTGATTCTCTGCCATTTTGTACTGGTGTTCTGGGTATTTGTGTGGTTTATATGGTTTTGTCTCGTTGCTTGGTAGCAAACAGACTGAAGGCTATTTAGTACTAATACTAGTTGTGTCTAAATGAAATTTTTTGGTAAGCTTTCCATGAGAGACTGATTGCATGGACCTCATGACTAGCTGGTGGCAATGCTGGGTTTGATGTGGGAAGTGCGGGTTCCATTTCATTGTCCTCCACACCTGACTTTAGATTGTTGCTGTTTATGTGCATAAAACACAGTAATTTTTCTTGCAGAGGAGTACATGTGAGACAGGCCTTTGCCTGAAAAGAACTCTTTGTTTTCTAGTGTACAAGACAGAGCTGGAAAAGGACATCATATCAGACACGTCTGGTGACTTCCGCAAGCTGATGGTTGCCCTGGCCAAGGTAGGGCTGTTCATAGCTTCCCACTTTTTCTAATATGCCTGAGTGGTGGCTGCCAGTGAAACTACTGGGTTTCTGATGCACTCTAAATTTCCCTGTGTTTTCACTGATCTTGGGGGGGGGGGGAGAAAAATATTCAAATGTTGAAGGGCAAAGTGTTTTAACAGAAATGCAGCATTCACAGCATTAGCTTCATAATGGGGGTGGAGTATGCAGTTATTTTTTTAGTAAATTCAGGTTAAAAAAAAGAAAAAACTGAATATATGCATAGCAGACTGCTTACTTTTTATGAAACCTTTCTAAAATA
Source organism: Chloebia gouldiae (assembly GCA_003676055.1). NCBI lineage: Eukaryota > Metazoa > Chordata > Aves > Passeriformes > Passeridae > Chloebia > Chloebia gouldiae. Next base: position 2,527,141 of record QUSF01000015.1, read on the forward strand.
CTGATATCTTGTTGAAGGGCAAAAGGTGTGAAGATACCTCTGTGATTGATTATGAGCTGATTGACCAAGATGCCAGGGTAAGTGCTGGTAATGACCATGAAATATCTCCATCTGGTCAGGCTTTGAGGGATATTGAAAATAAATAGACTCTGGAAGTGGAGAGCATTTGTGAAGTAGGTGTGTGTATTTCAGATTGTCCTGCACAGTCATGTTTGCATGGTGTTAGTGAATCTGCCAGTTGCAATCCTGATGCCTTCAGGTATCAATTTTCAGAGTACTTACCCACTATACAGAAACTCTCAGGTATTTCTTTTAGATAAGTGAAGAGAGAGAGCCTTTAACAAAAGGAAATGTATCCATTGCAGTGAACTTAGTGGCTGTTAGTGCTTGTTTGTTACATTTGCATCTGTCAAGAGCAGTTCTGCTGAGGTAAACAGAGCTAAATACAGAGTAAAGCTGTGGCCAGAGGTGAATACAAAGCAATTAGTCTTAGTGTCAGATTTAGATCCTTAAATGTTGTATACCTCTGCAATGGCTTCTTGTGCAACTCCTGATTTTTTTGTGATTTTCTTTTTCTTTCTAACCCCAGGACCTCTATGATGCTGGTGTGAAGAGAAAGGGAACTGATGTCCCCAAGTGGATCAACATTATGACTGAAAGAAGTGTTCCTCACCTGCAGAAAGGTACTATTCTAGAGACAGACTTTTTTTCCTGTTAAAGAAAGTTATAACAAAATGGTAACAATTTTGTCCCAGATACAATTTAACTTATTGTGAAAAGCATGAAAAATATAGGAAATATCATAAATCTTAATTCATGCCCAAGGTGTTCATTTTTAAAGAAAATCTAGTTATTTCTGTGGATGTGTTGATCTCACATTTTAAGTGTGTACAGCTCTTTTTTACATATGTGTAACAATGCTCAATTACATGTCACATACACTGAAAACAAATACGTTGCAAACCTATAAAATATGGATGCAGGATACCTTGAGAAGTCCTTCAGTTTTTACCTCTGTGCCAGGACAGCTTAGCTATATCGTGTGCTTAAATCTGCCAGTGAAGACTCAAAAGCAGCTCTGATATTGCTGTAAAGCAGCATATGGGAAAAGCCATTTGAAGACTTTTCAGAGCTTAAATCACTGTTGTTTAAAAAAAATAATAGTACAGGATTAAAATGGCATTTTCCCAGATTATGGAGGTGTTCAAGGAAAACAAAAAGTCCACAGCATGGGACCTTTACAAACTTCTGCTTGTATTTGAGAGTCTCAGAAGGAATTGCATTGGTATATATTAATCATGTGTCTCCACATTCCTGTGTCTGTGTTCATACTTTGGTTGGTTATTTCTGCCAGTTCTTGGTCTGGTTTTGATTTCACCTACTTTCTTTTCTATGCTAGTGTTTGACAGGTACAAGAGCTACAGCCCATATGATATGTTGGAGAGCATCAAGAAGGAGGTTAAGGGAGATCTGGAGAACGCCTTCCTTAATCTTGGTAAGTTACCCTGAAGTAAAGACTGTCTTTATATAGGATCTTTTCAGGGCTCTTGCAATGATAAAGGTAGGGCCTAGACTCACCCTGCTGGATGAGAAATTAGCTGAATGTGCTGGTGTTGTTGAATCCACTGGTGTATTTTAGCATATTGCAGGTTATTTTTGCCATCTGCAAGATGTAAAATTTGCCAGTTAAAATGAAAATGCATGTGTGTTGTGATCTGCTGTTAGTTCCACTTTTATTTGATAGAGAGGCTTAATGTTTGTTTCCACAAGCAAACAAAAATGTTGAAATAGTTCAGTGACCACACAGGCTGGAGGAAGAACAGTGTGTATGTGAGAGGAGAAAACAGGCAGGCAGTGAGGGGTAGTGGGGGTAATTGAAGAGCTGATTTGACACTGAATTCTCTGAAACAGGGAGGCAGGGTGTAAGGCTGATACTGTGCCATGAGGTGAAGATGACAAGGATGTCACTGTGTTTAAGAGGAAGTTCTTTAAGGGGAAAATCAATTTCAGACTAAGGATGTACTGAGAGCTGTGTAGTGCAAATGGAGTATAAACGGAGCTCAGCCTTGAAAAGGGGGCTTCTCATGGATGATGAGTGTTTCCAGGATTGCTTCTAGAAATGGAACCATGAACTGGGAGTTGTGGAGGAGGGTTAACATTCTGAAATTATACAATTCTGAAATGATGCAATTTTCATGGAAGAATGAAATGCTCATATTCCTAAGAATGTGAGCATCTATGGTTCAGTCACAAGCTAAACCAAATGACTTCTAAGTAGCAAGTCAGGTAAAAATATTTTCTCTGTGACCCCTTTTTGGAGGAACTTCTGATGAAAACCTTATTTTAACTACATGTCATATCTTTAAAAATGGCTGCAATATTCTGTGTCCTGTGCATGGGCAGGATATTTAACTATTCTTGTCTCTCTCTCTTCAGTCCAGTGCATTCAGAACAAGCAGCTGTATTTTGCAGACAGACTGTATGATTCCATGAAGGTAGGAAAGACTGGTTTTTCTTTCTACTATTTTTTTTGTTGACATTGTTAGGCACTTCCGTTTATATGAAATGTGACTGGCATGTGAATAAACTAACAATTACCTAATATTGTTCAAAAGCTTTTTTTAACCCTTATGAGCCTGGATTATCTATTCAGATTCCTCTGGTATAGGGAAATGTAGGATAAGGTCCCATTATAAAGATCTTTATTAGATCAGTTGATTATAATTAGCAAAGTTAGACACATCTTTTGCATGTAACCAAGAGCGGATAGCAGAAAAAGCTGTTTATTGAATACCAAAATAAGATATTAAATTGGCCTCAGATCATTTTGTGAAGGAAGAGGATGAAAGAGAAACACCTGGTGACAGGCATTAGGCAATTCCAGGAAGATCTGGTGAGCCAGAAGTGCTGCTTACAGTCTAAGCTAAATTTGTGACTGCAAGTTGGTTAAACACTGCTGATGAGAAAGGTACGTTCATGCTCAAATTCTTGAATCATAATAATGACCTTTGTTAGAAGATTTGTTCATTGTATCTTTTGTTGCTTGTCTTGTTTGCCTGTAGTTTGCTGTCCTACCATTAATTAATGGTAACATTTCAGCTATTGCAGCTCTGAATGTGTGTCTGCTTGTAGGGCAAGGGAACCCGGGACAAGGTCCTGATCAGGATTATGGTATCCCGCTGCGAGGTGGACATGCTGAAAATCAAGAGTGAATTCAAGAGGAAATATGGAAAATCCCTCTATTATTTCATCCAGGCAAGTTTTTCATCTTGGGTCTTATATCATGGGCCTTTGCAGCAGTCTTCATTGGATTCGTGGTACCACTCGAATTCATGGGAGGTGTGTTAGAGGCCACAGTGAGAGTATTCTCTTATTTATGTACTTGGGAAAACCCACCTTTATCTTCACAGTCTCCAGCTGATACAGTTCCTGTCAGCCTCTTGACAGTATATGTGGGCTTTGTGCAATCAACTGATGTGTACTCAAGGAAAATTCTGTACACCAGTCCCTAACCTCAGATCAAAAGAAGAGTCAATAGTTCTGTGACTGCTGAATGAAAATAGAGCATCTAAATTGATACTCCCTTTCATTTCAGTGCTCAGGGAGAAGGCTCTTTATTTAGCTAGTGACTTTTGTCCATTTCTGTGATTAGACAGGAGCTACAGGTGCTAGGTTTTGTCTGATTTGGGGCATAGGTAAAGAGCTTGTGTGTCTGTTTCAAAGCTAATCTTCACCTGTACGACAGCATATGCTACATTATTCCTTCTGTAGATAAAGCTGAGTCAAAATCTTAACCCAGAATCTTTTCCTGAAGGTGTCAATTGTAGATTATTAGCAAATTTTTTTACTAGTGCCCTTGGTGTATGATTTTTGCAGTGCTTAGTGAGACAGAGCAGAATCAAGTCCTTTAGCTTTTCTTTGTTGTACTACTGTTTTTCATACCCAAATTTCTCTCTTCCTGGCCTTGCGTTTGTATTGCAAGAATGATTAAATAATTTCACTTCATAAGTAAAACTCAGTCAAGATAGTCTCCTCCAGGCTGAGAAGGCTTCAGTGTGAATCACACACTGTCCCACAGGTTTAGAATATAATTTATATGCTTTCACATTTTCTGGCTGTTTTCTGATATGTATTTTGTATTTTTCTTCCCTTGCTTTACAGCAAGATACAAAAGGGGATTACCAGAGGGCACTGCTGAACCTGTGTGGTGGAGAGGACTGAAAAAAACTGTGATGGAAGAAACCCAAGTCCAAAGAAATGCCTTTTTTGCTCTTCATTTTACTGTAATCCTAGAAAACCTGAATTTCCTAGCTACCCTTGACTTGCACTTTCCCTGCCAGAGCCCTGCTGCAGTTTGCTCCCCTGCGCTGTGCATGCCCCTCTTGGCAGCTGTGCTTGGTTCTGCCAAAGGTCCTAACAGTGTATAGCCAGAGACACTAACCCTCCAGGGAGAAATGGGCTCACAGGTGCTTGTGAAAAGCTCTGCCTCTCTGTGCAATGTTTCTAATAAAACAATAAAAATTACGTTTTACTTTGAGTACAGGTCTTTCAGTCCTTAATTTGAGAACTGTCTGAACAGCTGATGTTTATTTAGCCTTTGCTGTCCATTTTCTGTGTTGTTTCCATTCTCCTCAGGTTCACTAGTTGTGGATGAAAAGTTATCTTCTTCCTTTGAGCCCTTCATCTGTTTAATGATTCACTTTGTCAGCACTTCCAAAACCATTCTCTTCACTGGTTGAGGGAGATGATCCTGCCCCTCTGCTTGGCTCTGCTGAGGCCACATCTGATGTGCTGTGTCCGGTTCTGGGCTCCTCAGTACAGAGAGACATGGAGCTCCTGCACTGGATCCAGTGGAGGGCACAAAGATGATTAAGGGAATTGAAATGAACAGGGCTTATGCCTTTATTAACATTCAGCACTTTATTAAAAAGATTAGCTGGGCAGGGGGCTCGACACGGAGCTCGCCCCCGCTGTTGTAAGACCATCCTCTCTCCTCCTGGCACACTGGTAGCTGAAGTCCAGCAGCAGCTGTCCCCTCCCCTCCTGTTAACACCAGGAAGAGCAGCTGCTTTGTTCCTGCTTCCCACAGCCCAGTCCAGTGCTCTGGAGGCTATGGTGACAGGTCAGACATAGAATGGGGATGTGCTTCCCTTTTCCCCAACCAGCGCACCCATCCAGCCCCCTCCACTGTGCCCAGCCTTCCATTTAGGGGTGTTTTCATCCCCAAAACCCCCTCCCATGGTTCCACTGGTCCCTCTATTTTGCATCCCAGTCCTAGAATGGCAGCGTGGGTGGGGGGTGTAGGTGATTCCCAGGAGAAATTAGATAATTAACATTTCAGTATCAGTACTTAGCTCAACCCGCAGTGTCCCAGCAAGGCTGTTTTGTTCATAACAGGAATGACTAAGGCATCTCTCTCATGAGGAGACACGGGGTGGGGGGAGCTGGGCCTGTTAAGTCTGGAGAAGACTGAGAGGGGATGTAATTAACGATGTAATTATAAAGTCATTGCCAATTGACGATACTGGACTCTTTTCACTGGTTTCCAGCAGCAGGCTGAGGAGCAGTGGCCATAAATTAAAACACAAGAAGTTTCACCTCAGCATGAGGAAGAACTTCACACTGCACGGGGTTGGTCATGGAGTCTCCCTCCCCAGAGCCATTCCAAACCCACTTGGACGTGTTCTGTGTCACCTGCTCCAGGTGACCCTGCCTGGGCAGGCAGGTTGGATGATTTCCAGAGCTGCCTTCCAACCCTGACTGTTCTGTTATCATCTTTCCCCTAATGGCCACTGAAACCTGAGCCATAGCCCCGTCTGCCTGTCGGCA
>QUSF01000015.1:2532979-2665385 GCA_003676055.1 Chloebia gouldiae
GCCTGTCGGCAGGGGGGAACAGTCTGAGAACACGGCAGCCTGTCGGCAAGGGGGAACAGTCTGAGAACACGGCAGCCTGTCGGTGACAGCGGTGTTTCCCCAGCCCGCGGTCGCTGCCCGTTCTGTGTGTGGGGCGAGCTCCCGCCTCCCTCCCGCACCGCCGACCGCCCCACCCGGCCCAGTCGAGAGCCAGGAGGATGCGCTGCTCTTGTCCTACTGAGACACTTTTTCCTGCTCCAGCATGAAACTCACACCCGAGTGTTGGGGGAAAGCTGTGAAGAGCAGAGCTTTGGCCCCAGCTGGGAGTGCGGCGCGCTGCCCTCAGGGGTGAGGGCTGAGGGGAGCGGCCATGCAGGGGCTCCCCGGGGGTGGCGATCACATCCCCCTCACAGCTTCCTACAAGTATCACAGAGCTGTCAGGAGGTAAAATGGTTTTCTCTTTTCGCAGCTGTTGCTCCTTTGGAAATGCAAAACTGCCTGTAACTGTCTGGTGTTTTCCCTCTGTCATTATCTGGTTTGTAGCTGTCTGTTTCAAAGGCTCCTCCTCAGAGATAATTTTGATCTCCTCAGAGATATGAGAAGCACACAAGGAGGCTGTTTCATGCCACCATTAGAAGGGCGAGAGATTTTCCTAAAATATCATTGGCTGTAGACCACAAAAAATATTTGGTGTGAAAATACTGCAGTTGGTAAAATATTGATAACTTAAATGCACAAATGATACAATTTTTCACGAGCGGCTCCAATTTAATGCCTGACGAAACAGCGTCATTCACACCTGTTTACAAAATGCCTCTCTGTCCAGATTTGTACATTTAAAAACTATTGCTGAGATAGCAAATCACTCTTTGAATCTAATTAGGTAAGTCATCTCTATAAATGTTGCTTGCTCAAATGTGGCCTTATAAAAGAAATCAAACTGCAAGCATTTTTCCAGTCAGTGGAATGAACAACTAGAATTTGATGGCTGGCATGCTCTGCCTCACTGCCACAGGATGTTCAAAACTGCAGGCTGTCTTTCTTCAGGAGCAGCACCATGTTAAATAAACCAGCAGGATTTCAAAGGCCAGCACTATTTTTACATATTTTAGACTAGGAAGTAAATTAGTCTCCTGTGATATCTAGAAGATTTCTAGAAATTCAATTTGTTTGTTGGCATTGTTGATTTTTTTAAAATTACCGGCTTATTGATGTTTCAGATAGGAATAAATTTCTAAGCTTTGATGTTGATCCTGTTGTTTGGTTGCAGCTAATAAGCAAGATGATGGGTCTCTGTCCATGATGTATTGCAAAAATCAGGTCTCCAAGACTTTGAAAGATAGGAATACATTGAACAATAACATTTGAGAGTGTTGCAACATTTTATTAGTAAATCCCCACATGGCAAATTAAATACATTATTAAAAACAAACAAAATTTCAGTTGTTGATAATGTAAGTTAGACCATTATCTAAGATCTGTTTATGTTCAGAAGTAGGGGAAAAAAAAACCACATGAAAAACCAAAACCCATACCTTCAAAATTGGTATTCCCAGTCTTTGTTGTCCCAAGAATCTGTGAAGAAATTTTTTCCAGGTCAGATCTTGATTCAGTTTCTTGTGTTTGCTGTTTGGTATTCCCATTCCAATAGCACAAGCAGTAACCAGAAGTTTTACAGTTCATAGGCAGTGTTTCTTTAACTACCCCAAATTGCACAGCAAATAGCAGCAGTAGAATTTAAGTTGATGTGTTTCTTACCAGACCTACTATTTAACACACACACTGGAATATAGAGCTAAAGAACTGTGCCTCTGGGCCAGTATTAAACTTACTAAGAAAGTAGTGATGTTTCTAACATGGAGAGGTGGTTCCTTGTCCTATGTATAAGGGAGACTTTACTGTTTGTTTCAGGACTCCTTTACTCATAATTCAGAGGAATTTTTCTAAGTCAGTGTCTAAACAGCCCAATTCAGAGTAACAGAACATGACTAAAGAATAGTTGTCATGCTTGTACTAAGCCATATTCCTTATTTCTGCAATTCCTGCCTTCATTTGCACAGCACCTAAACATCGTATAAACAAGCAGTTTATTAGTGCTGTGCATTGATGAGGAGTCACGCAAGATGTTTTACAAGTGAGAATGGTTTAATTAAATTTAAACGTAGTTCAGCCAAAACTGAAGCCAACATTTGCATTCTGGTAAAAGAAAAGGTTCCTTGCGAGATGGAAGCTTTGAGTCCTTGCTGTTAAAACACCTTTTTAATTGATATTAAAAAGTTGTCTATAATTTCGTTTCTCACATGGGTAATGTTTGCTCCCTGAACACCGCTTTGATTGTTTGTAGGGATTGTTCCTCGAGTGTAGCTTTTTCCCACGGCAGTGAGGACAGAGGCGCCTTCAGAGGCACCACGTGGAGCAGCAGAGTTGGGGTTTGGGTTCGGGGCGGGGGTCTCTCCGTTTCTCTCGTGTCGCGGCAGAGAACGCCGCGCTCGGTGGCGTCGGGCAGCCGCCGTTTGTCGGCGCGGCGCAGCCGGGCGCTGCGGGCCGCTCTGGCTGCACTGGCAGCGGCCGCCCACCAGAGGGAGCTCGGAGAAAGCGCCAAGGCGCTCCCGCGGCCCGGCGCAGCAACCCCGAGCGCTGCAATCGCTCTCCTTGCGTACGAGCTCCGCTCTCTCCAAACATTTACATTCCCCGACTCTAAGCCGTCCTGTCAAAAATTCAGTTTCATCTTCCAGTATTTTTTTCCTGCTCTCCTCTCTGAAATACTTCACCAATTTTCATAATTGCTCTCTTTAGGTGTAGGCAAACGAAACGATTTCTTAAGTTCTAATCATGATGTGAGTTTCCAAAACGGAGAGGTTTTCTACAAAGAACCTTTCAAAGAGTGGGTTAATAATGACAATAAGTGTAAAGGAATTTTCTTCCTTTTCTTTAAAGGAAGGGGTTTTGATCTTGAAATTATCTGCTGCTTCCTGACTTAAATCAGGTATATGGTTATTTTCTGTAGAAAATTAAATACAACCCCACATCTTTTGCTGTGTTCATAATATAAAAATTGTGAGCATTTTACACTCGTTGCTTTTTCACTAGCTTTGCTAATAAAAAAATATGTGTTATTAAAGTAGCTTTTCTAAAGGAGATATTTCGATATATTCATGTGTATTAACTCTCCTCTCGCTTTCATCTGTTCACAATAGGCAATGTTTTTAAAATTTTAAAATAGAGAAAGAATTTGTTATGTGAGGTGACTGTTTAAGTTCATGTTATGCATTTTTTAGGATCAAGAAAAGAAGATATTCATTAATCTTCTTTTGAGTATGGCTTATGTAAGGTCCTGTTAAATGCTGAACACAAAAAAAAAACCAAACCAAAAAACCAAACAAACAAACAAACAAAAAAAAACCCCAACAAACCAAACCCAAACCAACCAACACCATGTGTAGCTATTTGGGAAGGTACATTGGAACACAGACTATTGCTGTGACTCCTGCTTGAATAACTGGTAAGGAATGTGGGCAGTACTCTCCTCTGCTAGGTGTCCTTAGCTGGCTGGCTCATACTGACTTATTTTCAGGTAATATTTTACTTGTAAGGTAAAAATAAATGTTAGGCTTGTAAAGCCTATTTCTAAGTATACACAGAACTTATCTGAAAACCAGCTTTTAATATTGCTATTGAATACTCATTGAATCTATTTTATCACTTCTGTACAAAAATCAGGATGAGATTCAAAATAGGCATCTTATTAAATGTTGAACTTATCAAATATTTTGCAATTACATTCTATGAAAGAGACAGTTTTATTTAAGGTAGCTTTAACAGATTTTTTTAAAAAAACAATTACTAAAGTATTTTTGATCTGTGAAGCAAACTTTATTGGGTAAGTATTCTGGGAAAACATTTTTGTTAATATTTTGTAAAAACCATATTAAATTCTATTAATTTCTAGCCTTTCTGTGAATATAAATTGTAATTTTTTTTGTTAGCAGGTATGGCAATTAACTTATTCCAAATATATGAACAATTATGTGCTTGAATACATCAGTAAAGCAACAGTTGGCATTGTACAACAAATAGATTAATAACAGGGGATCTAAATTCTTTCCCAGTCCAGTTTTTATCTCCACACTCAAAAAAAAAAAAAAAAAGGTGTTAGGAGCTCTTTATGTGTGTTTTAGGCTTTACTGTGAACTCTTAGTTCTGAATTTTCTTCCTCATTGTAGGAAGGTTTTCCCTGCAAGCAGGAAACAGACTGTACTCTGTATTGGTTCTGGACTGTGACTGCATTGTAGTGCTATTATTGCAAAAGATGAATTACAGGAGGGTTGTTTCCTGGTCTCTTGGAACTTTGTATATTGCGAATGCACTCAACATGTCACGGTTTTAATAGCTTGATTTTAAACACTTTATATAAAAATATCTTATTTAGTAAATCTTTAGGGTAAATCAAGGCAAAAAGAGTCTGATGTGAGCTATAATTACACCTGGAATACTGCAGAGTTTGTTTGTCCTGATTTGGGTTTTGAGTGGGTTTTAGATTTTTTTGCTAGAGAAAGTCTTACTAAAGAAACTACTTTTTATATTCTAGTTGCTTTCAGCTCTCACCTGCTACATGTTTGATGTAGCAATTTTCTTCTTTTTTTCTGCTTCTGCCTCTTCTGCTTCAGTTCCTCTTCTGCCTTGGTCTATTTTATTTTACTTTGAGAAAACAGGCTTAGATATCCTGATAGTTCAAAACCTCCCTGGACATGAGCTGTATTAGTCTGAGGGTGTCATGTAGAATAAAATTTTTTAAAACCTAATAAAATGGGATGGGACTTTTTCAGTTATTTCTCCTTCCACCATTTCTTAGCATAGATATAGAGGCAGGATTGTGGAGAGAAATCAGAAGTGCAGTTATTTCAGAAATAAACTGCTGTATCTGGAATTGGTGATAATGCTAATGCAGTGTTTTAAAACAAGAAATTAGATCTGCATAGGAGCCACAAGGCTGAAAATAATGAACGCCACTAAGGTAAGTGGTGAACTAACAAAAACATTCAGACTGTGTGTTATGAGTGGAGCTCTGACTTAGTAGAACAAAACATAGGAAATAAATTTGAAATCTGCCTTTCTTTTGTTTTAAGCAATTGTGTGGCAGGTATTTTGTATTAGTAGGGGTCATAGCTCAGAAAACACCCTGATGTTAGATGAATAAGCTGCAGAACTGCCTCTCTAGGCTTTGTGTGTAAGAACTGTATTTTAGAAGGACAGGAAGTTGAGTACATAGACAGATTGATCTCCTCTGAGTCAATATTAGAAAGAAAAGAAGGAAATATGGTGTGCAATTTATGGGAGGAAATTGCTGAGATGGCATGAGATGTGTCCGGTAAGGGCCTCCCCGACGTGTCCCTGTGAGCAGAATGCTCAGCTGGAGCCTTGAGCCAGCTGTAAATTCAGGTCTTGTCTGCAGTGTAAAGCATTAGGCACTCCAGTGTCCTGGAAGCTCCACACCTGTCATTTTCAGCAATGGGAATTAGGTGTTTAAACACCTTTCAGTGGCTGAGTCTCCTGTTGTGTGATGGCCTCCTACCATCAGGCATTTATCAGGTTCTGAAGTGCTGCAGGCCCTTCAGCCAGGACAGTGCCCCAGTGATCTTGCTCAGAGTTTCTCCTAAATAGGGCAAATACTGGGCTTGCAGACCTCCTGGCTTTTTGATCCCAGTTTTCTTTGTCTCTTACCTTAATCTTTGTCATCACATATTCTTATGTCATTAGAAAGTCTCATCGTTTTAGTAAAAATCATAGCTGGAAGAAGTTACCACCAATTATAAATAGGCATGAATTGATTGTGAAAATGCTCTTGATTCAGGATGAACACAGTAGTTTATGTGTTTTATATCTGTCCTCTTCTCCCCCCCAACAAAGTGCAAGGTAACATTTGCTACATTTTTCATGTGTAGACATGAGCACATGCTTTGAAACAGTATTACCAAGGTGTACTGTTCTCTGTTTAATTACTCTGGCAGCAGTTTGGACTCACTTATAGAAGAAAAGAAATAAACACACCGTGGAACAGAATCATCTGATTGCAACTCCCTTTTTTCTCCTCATCTATTGTATTATATTATCCAGGTAATTTAGTTTATCTCAGTTTCTGTTTTCCTTTTAAATTGGAGATGAATTTCTTCTTTTTAAAACTAAAAAAAAAAAAAACAAACATAAAACCTATGTTTTTTAGTAATTCCTGATACAGCAAACCTATTACAGCCGTTGATGAGCTGTTTTCATTAAGGATTTTCAGTTCCCAAGTTCAGTTCTTCAGGACTGATTAACATTAATGACTATGTTTCAGCTCAAATGCTGCCTGGGAAATGTGTTTTGAAGCTTTGACCCAATTTTCATAGCCTGTGTATCTGAGTTATTTCCCCAGGTGGACAAGTACTCTCACAGTTGTCCAAGCTGCAGGTCTTGGTCCTACCTTGCACTAGGGCAAGAGTGAATCTGAAAACTTGGGACAAGGCAGCTCAGATGAGAATACACAGTTCAGTGCAAAATATACAATGTTCTGTGGAATAAATGGAGCAGCTGGTGTATGAGTGAACCTGTTAGGCTGAAATATTTGGGCAACTCTTGTATTGTGACAGGGGAACTCTCCTGTCTGTCATTCCAATGCTCTTTGGCCAATCTTCAGTCTTTTGGGGGTCTTCTGTCATTGATGGCTCTGAGTGGGGGTTTTCTGTATCTGTTTTGAAATGACTGTGCTCTGCTGTTCTCTCCCAAATCAATGGGCCATGAAATGTGTATCGTTTTTCAGATCTGTTCTGCAATCTCTTTCATACACATATAGTCCAGGTAAATGGTGTGCTTTGCTTTGAGAGCAGATTAAAGGTGTAATCTCCTCCCTTCCTGATCCTTCTGAACTACCTTCATCACTCTTCTTTTTACCTTTTTCTTTTTTTGTTTTTAATCTACAATTCTTTTCATTTTCTCCTCTTAACTCACGGAGTAAAAAATGAGAACAAGCCTAGAGCCTTGATCTAAAGCTCAGGGAGATCAGTTAAGAAGGCTGATACTGATTTTGGTATTTGGGGATGTTCAAAAAGGCAAGGTTAAGGAAGGAATTTTCATTTCTGTGGTAAATACTGCCCAGATCATTGGAAAAGAGCTCAGCTTTGTATTAGTGTATAGATTTGCCATTAAATCATTAAGAGGGTCATTACACCGATTCAAATTCAGTGTCAGATTTTCCAGATGGGCTTTCTCAGTATTAGTGGTGCCAGTGTATTCAGAGGGAGTAGCAGGAAGAGTGTCCAGCAAAGTCAGGGTAGCTGCTGCTGAAACGCCTCCTTGGCTCATCTAGGAATTTATTGTCATTTAGTGAAAATATTGGTGAGAACATAACCTTTTGTAATGTTTAATGTTTTATTGGCTATAAAAGATAAAATATAGAGTAAAGGGAAGTAAAATAGTATTTTGTTAGATCGGGAGTTAGATTTATGCTGCTACTTACTGATGGAATAATCAGTGGGTCATAAAGATCAGACTGCCTGCCTCCTATCTCTTTTTTTTTTTTTTTGTGTGTGTGTGTGTGTGTATTCAACAATCTCTTCTTTGTGACAGTTAGACCCATGGGAGCTTACCAAAACACCAGGTCCCTTTTGTCCAAGGGTATTAAATTATCTGTTTAGATCAAGCAGAATGTAGTGGATGCTTCTGTTTCAGACATTAAGCAGTTGGGATAGGACTAAATAGACCAGGATGCTTGACATGTGCAAATGGAGCACATGCTCACAAGGGACACTCAGCAGCTTTGTGAACTAATTCAACACACACAGAGTAGGCATTAAATAAATTGTGCATTACCATTTGGTGAGGAGTAATAAGCAAAGAGATCTCAAAGTCTTCAGCTTAAAAGGAGCAATAGTGTATGTTTCACACTGTTTCACGATATGTCTGGTGTGCTCTTACTCAAATAGATTAATAGTGGAAATAGCATCTGAAGGCTTCTCTGAAAAATGGCAACACATTGAGATTTTTCATTAGATTGAAAATCCCTATGCTGTGATAAAATTGATAAGATCATGATCAGTGTTAGAGGAAGCAGGGACTGAGTGGCACCATGGGAAAATTCTCTTTGGTAGAGCAGGGTGCTGTGGCAGAGGAGGAAAGCCTCTTGTCAGAGTGAAATTGTCCAGAAGTGATACAGAGAATGTCATAGTCTGTCAAAATTACAAAGGGCTTTTTTTTTTCCTTCTCCCACACAGGCAGAAGACTGAGGTTAAATTCCTCTAAAAACTTTGGGAAATCCATTAGTGTCCCTTGGAACAGGCTGCTCTTGGCACATGATATTTTGCTGGATTAAGACTTCATTCCCAATTGCTCTGTTAAACCAGCTCTCTCAGAGCGTAGAATGAATCCCAAAGATTTATTCTAAATAATTTCATTTGGTACAGAGAATATAAGAGAATTCTGGTCTCAGTACTGCCTGGTGCAGACAGTGCTTGATATCACTGCTATGCATTTTGTTAATTATAGGAAGCTTGTAAGAACCCTGTACCTGCTTTTCCTCTTGGAACAAAGGGTTTGCTTCTGATCACTTTTCCACTTTTCCTTTTTTCTACTTAGCCCCTTCTTTCTATCCCTCAGTGAGAAAAAAACCCCATCTCTTTTTCCCCCTACAAAACAACTGGTGTTGTGCAATTCAAAATATGAAGAGAGAAAAAACCTCTAACATACATGTCATTCTTTCCATGTCATTCTTTCCATATGCATAAGGCAGTGCATTCTTACATTTCTAGATCTGCAGAAAGAGATTTTTTTTTTTAAATTCAAATCTCATACTCCTGCTTACCTGCACTGTATTAATCGCTTCAAGGAAAAACAGCTGAAATCCTTGCAGTAGAAGGGCCATTATGGTTATGCACCTTTGAGTAAATCCTTTGGGCTCTTGAGGAAAATCAGGCTGTTCTCAGCTGCTGGTGTGGACAGTGGCACAGGGTGGGGGTCACTCTTGACCTCAACACTGAAATGTGACTTCTTCATGGCTTTCCTTTCAATCAAGGAATGCCCTGTGTTCATAGCTCACAAGACTGGCAGTATGGCAAAAAGACATGAAGAACAATACTTTACACATCTTATTCTAGCTTTTATCCCAAGAGATCCCACAGAGCTTCAGTAACTACCATGGAACCTGCCTTTAATGAAGAGGAGTG
The DNA here is from genome assembly GCA_003676055.1 of Chloebia gouldiae. Taxonomy (NCBI): domain Eukaryota; kingdom Metazoa; phylum Chordata; class Aves; order Passeriformes; family Passeridae; genus Chloebia; species Chloebia gouldiae. Next base: position 2,542,153 of record QUSF01000015.1, read on the forward strand.
ACAGGCCTCAATTGTTTCAGTACATTTCCATGAGGGTTTTTTCCTCTCACAGAGTCGTTCATTTTTCTGTCTCTGATGGTGAGGGAAGGGGGAGGAGAGCTGTGTTTGGGGAGGATTATATCTTTGCAACTCTGCTGGTATCCCCGTGAGACAGAAGTAAAGGACTTTTTTGTCTGTAGCTTCAGGATAGTAGCACACAAGAAGGATGCTCACTGTGGCCGTGCTGTTCTGAAAGGACTTTATCTCTGCAAAACTTCCTTACTTTTACAGGGGTGATGTGACCTGCTGCTGCTCTTAGAGTGAAGTTCATTTGCTCCTGGTGTAGTGAATTGTCTTTGATAGTTCATGCAGACACACACTGCTGAAATGCAGTTGTCAGCACAGTAGAATAAAGCAGTCTGTGCATCATAGTGGGAGGGGGGAAACTGAGTTCTCTTTATACATGTGCTTTGCTGGGGCAGGTGACTGAATGGCCATCTCTCTCTGTCACTGACTCTCACCTGTTTGCTTTGAAATAAAATATAATGAGTCTTCCTAGGCTGGGTCAATGATGGGTTTCCCTGCAGCATCAATTCCTTGGCTTGTGGAGCATCTTGATTGTAATCTACTTAGAAACTGAACTAGTTAAATGAGAACTTGGATAACAGGTTAAAAAAAAAAAAGAGATCTTAGAACTCGACAAGCCAAGTGCTGCTCTGTTTGGTTCTCAACACTTTCTGTTGCTGCTAAGGAGCAAAAAGCTCCTTTTTAGGACCAGTTCTACTAATTAAATATGACACTTTATTAAATATGTAAAACCACCCAATTGTCAAGTACACATAATGTACAGCAAAGACAGCTGAGCAGGAGTGCTGGCTCCAGGCAGGGATTTGCAAAGTCTGCAAAAAAGCCCCGCAAGGGATGGGGACAGCGAGCGTTGCACTGCGCCGACTCCTGCAGAAGTGTGCTGTACTTTTCATCTTCCTTCATCGTACCTACATGAAAGGATCTTCTGGAGGGGCAGATGTTGGCCTCCCACCAATTCTAAATAATGGATGGTACCAGCATTTGTATTCTTTTTTAGTGGAGCCAGTTTATGCCCTGTTTTACTGGCTCCTAGAGCCCAAGGAAATACGGTTTAGAGCCAGCTCTGCCTCCATGGCTCTGGTTTGCCTCGCTCAGGAAGAAGCTGGGGCTGTTTCAGATAGGCCATCTGGCTCTCTTGAATGAGCTTATTAGTAATAGTGGAGGTGGGTCTATTAGCCTGGGACAGCAACTCAGAAACAGATGCTTTGTTTATGTGTAAAATATGGCTTCAAGCCAAAGCGCTAATCATGATTGCCTCTGAAGTGGTTCTAATCATCTGTATGAGACTGCAGCCGCTCTCGTGTTGTTTGTACAAGCTGGTAGTTTAGAGGTGTTGTGTACAAGATATTTGTAGTCATAATTTCTCCAAACAGGTTAAGGCAAACATTATGAGAATCAGCATATTAATGTGCTGTGTTTCAAATTAGAATTATAAACACGCCTTCCTCATTGGAGGCTTAATCTGCTAGGAAGAAGCCAGATGTTTACTGATCACACCATTATTTAGAAAGACCTATCAAACTAAGACAAATTATTGTTGTTTAACTGGAAGAAAGCCTAATTTTATGTATCAACTTAGTAAAACAGCTCTATGCTGAGACTGACCGAAGGAGGTTTTTCCTCCAGGCAGTAAGCCAAACATGGATCCCAGCAGATGTGCAGGTTCCCCTTCTGGCCTTAGGACAGCAAAACGAGGTGTGCCTATGTTTCTCTGATGTGTGTGTGAAGTATATGATAACAGGAAATTAGTAGTAGTTCTGGCTTATTTTTACCAGAAAATAATTCTTGAGACTTTTTAAGACTTCAGTTAGCATTAACAAAAGGGTAAAATAAACATTAAAAATTTTGTGGAACATGGAAATTTTAGACATATCCTTCGATTATGGGTTTTTTTTCTGTTTCTTATTTGAATGCCTTCCTGAGAAGGGGAAATTATGACTGGGTAATTTGCATGAATGGTTAAAAACAAGGTTTTAATAGTAAATTCTTTCTTTTGTTTTGAAATGGTATTTTGTGATTTAAAAATGTGATTGTTTCAGGCAATGGCTTTATCCATTCTTTCTTTTTACTTTCAAATCTCTGTTTCCACTCATGCTTTCCTCACAGACATTTGAAATCAAAGCAACTGTCTGATGTCATGATCTCCAGTAAATTTTTGCTTCCATTGGTCTCTTGATAGATTATATTCCATCTTATATAGGTTTTGCATCAAAGTGGCTTTACTTTTTTCTTTCATTAGTCTTTTGCATTTTGGCACTGTATGCCAGCCTTGCCTGCAACACCAGATGCTGTGCTTTTACAATAGCATGAAGTTTACCTTTTCTCTAAAGCATCTGATCTTCAAAATATGCTTAAAACCTAAACCAGAATGTTTACTGTGCCAAACACAGGTCTTTGCTCTGTACAAGGGAAAACAATTGTATAATACAGTCCTCTAAAGATAAGATGCAATATTCAGGATATGTGCCACACTTGTGTGATATACATCACACCGTCTGTGGATGCATACACTGATACTTTTGCTGTGATCTGGTGGACTTGTAGAACTATCAAAGGAAAACTGCCTTTACTGAATTGTCTGTGTGTGTGTGACTTTGAATTGTCACTCTACAAAATAGGATATTTGTATTACTGTAAGAAACACCCAAAATTAGTTAATTTCATTGTTTTTTGAATTGATGTTTCCTAAAACATATGAGAGAAATACCTAAAATATTACCATTATTTCTGTGTAGAACAGATACAAACTGTGCTTTTCATTAAAAAAAATAAGGTGGTAATGTGAAAGCTCTGGTTTAGCTACAAAGAGACTGTGAGTAATAGCTTCTTGGGATGCTAGGTGGCATATAGGAGAAAACATAAATATTCAGTGGAACAAAACCTGGCATCATCTAGCTGTATCTGTTCTCAATTAAACCTTGTAATCTTTCCTTTTCCCTCTTGATTGCAGAAATGTAAAGGTTGGGTAAGTAAAAGCACGCCTATCAACCTTTTGATAGTATTAGAGAACTAAGCATTCTCAGTTCTCTGACTGAAATCTTCTTAGAGGCCTGGACTTGCAGGAACACACGATAGCTCTGAGCAAAGCCTGTAACACTGCTCCTAATGTAGCCTTTTTGTGGCTATCCACTGCAACCCATGAAATGTGCAAAAATAACTCATGGCTCACAAAACACCTCAACCCACCCAGAGTGTGGAAGCTTAATTGGTAGAAATCCCTGCTGGACCTATCACTGTCCTATCTGTAATCTTACTGGGCATGGTTCTCAAAGCACAAAATGAATCGTTGTTTAATTTGTCTTCTGTGCGTCAGAACTTCCCGAGAGCACAGAAGACCATAAAATAAATAGTCCTTTCTGGTTTAATTAGCCACTACCTCATTTTTGCAGCTACTTTCTTTGGCAAGTGCATCATCAGCTTCCCTTGACTTTCAAACTGAGGACAGTGGTACATGGGCAGCAAAAAGGGATCTTTTGCATGCATCAAGAGGCATCTTTCGTGTTCCTGGCATTGTCTAGACTGAGAGCTGTGACTTGTATGAGGAGTTTTATTAATAACTGTGTGGAATTCTCTATGTATCAAATGTAGTAATGACTGCAGTGAGTGTTCTGTGTATTCAGTTCATAAGGAGTTCAGTGGCATTTATGTCTTCATAATGAAAGGCAGATGTAAAATACTCCTCTGCTTAGCAATGGCTATCTTCAAACAGAAGATAGTTGAAAAATTAAAAACATAATTGCGCCCTTTTTAAAGACTACTTCAAAACTGTGCAGGTGCTATTTAGTTGGATATTTGGTTAGGTGGTAAACCTTTTGTCAGGAGAGAAGAGAGTATCAGGAAGTAACTGTGAGGCAGATTCAATGGTCCTTCCCAGAGAAAAGCTCCCACTGACTGGCATTCAATAGACACCACAGAATTGGACCGAGAAGGAATGAATTTTACCTACGTAGGCTGAAAATGTCTAATTAAGGGCCCAAATGGGTTTGCTTTCAAGTCAGTTGGGGCTATTCATTGAGGGAGCAACTGTTCAGTATAAGTGAAGGTGTCTGGCCCAAAAAACTTTAACTAATGTTGCACTGTGTTAAAATAATCTGAGAATCAAACACAGAACAAATGTAACATTTCATTTAATGAGTCTATTATACATGTTTCCCTAGGAAACTTGTAATTATAATTAATTACCTCAAATCTGCTGCTAATCCATTTGAGCTTAGAAAAGACATGAATTTTAAGATAGTTAATTTTCTGGTGCTATGTTACTGTCTTTGAACATTTGAATATTTGAAGTAACATTACAACTGAAGGACTTTAATTTTACATATATCTTCAAATTCTCTTCAAGCTCTCCAAATTCTACATTTAGCTGCTGTTGAGCAAATGCTTATAAAAATTATTTGAGATGGGAAGAAATAGGGAGACTTTGTATTTGTATTGGCTCAATAATAATACTTTTCATTATATTTTCAAAGTTAATTAAAAATAAATGGAGTTCCTGCACTTCTAGAAGCTAAAGGGGCATATGGAAATGAAAATGCTATGACTTCATTGATTCTCAAAGTATATTGGACTCAATTTCAGAACCTCCAACTGTTTGCCAGTTTTTTACCCAACTTCTTGCCCACAGACCTATGTGAGATAATATTTTTAAGAACCCCTGCCAAAAAAAGGGAATATTATGGCAAATGAAGTATTATACCAAATGCAGGACAGATCTAGATCTGCCTGAGCATCTATATATTGAGCATATTGATCTACATTAGCTGAAAAAATGTCCATTATGTGCAACAGGCAATTACTTGACTTGCTTCCATTGTGAAGGGTTGTATTTAGCATATTTAATTTAGGAAGTGAAATTTAAAAGGTGTAAGAGAGTCGACCAAGCCTGGCAAAAGAAATCTCTGCAGAAAAACATAGGGTAAAGAACTGATTACTGAGATCAGCCTTAAAGGCGTTTATCATGAGACTCAACCTTGTCTGTTATCTATGATCTTTTTAGTGTACCTTTCTAGCAGCTTTTTCAACAGGACCTTAAATAATTAAGAAACTACAGTTCTAGTTTCATAAAGGCTCTGAATTACTATTTCTGAATGTCTGCCTTATAATTTATAGCTGATTGCAATGGACTCAGCAGCCCCATTGTCAAAGAAGAGCTAAACTTTATAGTTGATGGTGTTGTATATTTTCATGTAGGTGATAAACAATTTATTGCCTTAATCATTGCAGGTTGCCTTTGTCCAGGAGGGTAAAATAAGCTATTCCTTGAAAAGCACTGGCTGGAAAAGGCCCAGCAGTGACTCCCAAGCAAACCAAGGCAGGTGTTGCCATACAGAGTCTGTCAGGACCCACATTGTCCTGCAGCTTCTCTGCTTGTACAGATTTTCTGGAAAGAAAGCAGTACATTGATAAGATCTGGGCCAAAGAATCAACTGTTCTGAAAGCTGACCCTTGTAAATGGAAGAAAAAGCAGTGAGATCTTATTAATATACCTATATGTAGGCACACAGTTTGTGGCATTTGGGAGTGGGGCTGCAGCCCAGCCTCATCCCCAGTGGGTGCAGCTGTGAGCAGCAGGTGAGCAGCACTGACAGCAATGAGCCATGGAGTGCCCAGGGGCACTGCCCAACCACCAAAGGGAGCAGAGGGCACACAGGGGCACTGCATCAACATGAGGGTATGAAAGGCTGGGATAAAGAACAAGAAGGGCAGATGCTTGTAGTCTTCTGCAGTGATGTTATGCTGTATGGGCAGATGGCTGAAGCCTTCTGATATGGTGTTACTCTGTATGGGGGAATGCTTAAAGCCTTCTGAAATCGTATGGGGATACTCTGTGCATTGTGGCCATTTCAACTGTGACATATGCTGTGACACCTATGAACTGGTTTGTTTTAGAGAAAGTGCTAAGATACTTGAAACTGATCCAAATTGTCCTTAAATAGTATCTGTTTTGGGACATTGTACTTCCAAGGGTGTGGCTCATGGCACTTGCACAATTTTACCTTCTGGCACTGTGATGTATTCTTTACCCTGAAAGAATGCTAAGTGTTCACAGAGTAAGTGTTTTATATATGTGTGTTCTTTGCTTATCCTCTTCCTGCAGAATAGCCTGATGTGTGACTTGCATATTCTTGTTCAAGATTCCTTGCTGAATAATTTTTTTTTTTTTTGCCATTGAAAATTAGTCTTTTAATACCTGGAAAGTAATAATGCTTATGAAACAGATGGAGTAAAAATAGAACTTAGACCTTTCCTCACTTTGAAGTAATTTCATAGGTTTACAAACCAGTTATGTTAATTATGTGAATTTTAGTTTTGCTTCTCTTGATGGATTCTAGGATTGCAAAGTAGTGCCATCAGATTTTCATTTGTGCCTTGCCCTCCAATTAGTTTTAGGAGCTACAGGCCATATTCTTCACTTCTAGCAATTGCTATCCTGAAGATAGGAAATTGATTAGAAGAATCCAGTCTGGGCACCGAGGGAGGAATCTCACTTCAGTCACACCAATTCTGGGAAGCCTCTAAGAGAGAACAGGTTCGTTTTTGTACTACATTAATAGTTAATGTGCCATGTGAGAAAGGCCATTATGAGAAGAAATGTGGTGGTGTATAAATAGATGAGGAAAAGCTTGAGCTGCTCCAAGTTTCTGCTCTGTTCTGCTTCAGTTTCTCATCCTTTTGCATCTACCAGCTTTTAACTCTTTGTGCAACAGGCAACTGGAAAGGTCAGACAGGGAGTTCTGATGCTTTACTTGCTCGCAGCAAGTGTCTAACGCAGCAAAACTCTCCTCTTATGTTGACATTGACATTTTTACTAATATTTCCCAGCACATAAGAAAGCATGGAAATCACATGCCAGGCTATGAATACCTGTGACCTGTATTTCAACGGATCTCTGAGTATTTGGTGGTGGCTTTCTTCCTTTTCTTTAACTTCAGCACCATGTGGATCAGTGATTTTGAGAGGCTTTGTGGGGGGCTGCTTGATTTTGTGTGGGAGGTAGTTTTAATACACTCCTTCAGAAATCCTGTTATACAGAAACACTTGAAAAATGTGTCCTACTACTGTATAAAGCCCCATAATTCAAAATACACATTAAAAAAACCCAAAAAATATTTGGTTTAAGACAACCATGCACACAAAATCTCCAGTACAAAAAAATCAGCTGGTTTGGTGATTGGCTCACATGACTCTGCTGTTCTGACTTTTGTCTGTTTTGCCTTGTTCCTCAACCACATATTGTTTTGCACTAAAATAATCTCTCTTTTTATATTTGATAAATTAATACAAATTCAATTCTGATTCTACTTCAGCAACCTTACATTCCTCACTTTCTTTGTAAAATATGCCTAAATAAATTAATAAATAATTAATGTAAGAAGAATTCTCTAATGTGCAATATGGATATGAATAGATCTAATGGTTTCTATGAAGTGTTTAATTTCTCATGCTACTGATAAATGTTTATGAAAATGTTACATCCACAAATATTCTTTTTAAACCAAACAAATCACAGGTTAAGAACTTTAGACTCAGAACAGTGATTTTAAGTTGCTGAAACAAATGTTGGTTTTGTGTACTGCTTTTTGCTAAGAACTCTTCTGTAGCATGGTCTAGCTGTATATACATACATATATACACAGTTTGGGCGATTGGGTAGTGTTTCAGGTCTAGCTAAGACAGGTGTTTATAATATTCATAATATCAAGAACAAATTACACATCATCTTCTGTGGAAGTCAAGATTATTTTTTTAACAGCAGTTCAGTGTGGGCAGCAGACAAGAATGGGGATTTTAGGATCTTTTGAGGACTCTACTGAGGAATGAAATTCAGCAGTCTTTACTTGGGTTTATAGCACCTTGATCTGCCAGAGTACTCCTATGCCATTATAGATGGCAGCCTTTTTGCACTGAAAATGGATTTGGGAGGAAATTAAGTACACAAGAAGCTCCGACTTGGACTAAAGCAAGCGCGTGTGCCAATGGGTAAAGGGGCAGCAGCAGAGCTTAGCAGCCAATTAACTGGCATTTGGTTAATGAAGTACTGAATGTGTACTGTCTCCAGAGCATCCTGTAGGTTACATGCACGTTCCCGGTATGTATGTGATATACATAAAGTGAACTTTAACTTAAACGTATTTGTACTACTTGTGATTTTCCTGAGAACACTTCTAAAAGTATTTTCTGCAGGCATGGCATTGCTATGGTGAGGACTATCAGTTCCAGTGTTGTACCTGTTAGAAGACAAGCACTGCAGCTAGGGATGGATTGTACTGGAGCCTCACCCCTCAGCAGTGACATTTCTGCAACACTACCAAAGAGCAGGTATTAATGACAGTGTTGATCCACGGTGTACCCACCACAGGGGCTTTATGTCTGTGTGTTTGGGAGAGACTGCTGGGAAAGTGACTGACCTGTTTGCAGAATGCCTGCTCCATCCTCCTTGGTTCCTGAATCCAGAGAGGTTGTGTTGTATTAAGATACAGACAGAAGCAGCATGGATGTCAATTTGCAGTTCTTGTGCCAAGTTCTATCAGTGAAGGTTCTTTAAAAATAATATTTCCAAATTATGTATAAAATGTCTTTTTTTCAATAAATGAATTCTTGAGCAAAAGGATTTTTCCCTCCACAAAGTTTTGTGGTGGTTTGGATTTTTATTTTTTTTTCAGCAGTTACTTGTATTTTTTCAGAGTTTCCTTATTTTTCTTAGCTCCCTGATGTGTTCTAGTGGAAAAAAAAATCAGACTCCAAATGCCTTCTCTGCCTCGGGTGGCCTTGGATATGCAAATCTATCTTGAATAGCAGAGGAGTTGATAACTCTGGCCTACAGCTCTCACACAAAGGAGACAGATTTGTCTTCTTTACCCCCTGTTTGTCTCCTCAGGAACTCTGTTCTTGGTTGACAATATAAAGCAAAATGAAGAAAAAAAATGAAAAGCCTGCTCTAAGCAAAGTAAGAGAAAGGGATGTAAGGAAAGAAAAAGCACTGCTTGTGCTTCAACCAAATAAATTGCTTACTGCAATTTTTTGATAGGTGTCTCTCATTGTTTTTATTCTCATTAGTGGAAATGGGGAGTAAAATATTTCTGTCAGACTTCCATATTTCCCTGTTATCATCGTGTTTGTCACAATATGTCACTTTGCAGAACAAATGTTTCAGAGGGGCCCTGAACCATTATTGCTGGAAAAAGATATGAATTGTATTGTCTACAATAAACTCAATATGTTAAAGAAAAGGGAAATACCTCTGTGGACGTGATTGGAAGGAAAGGTGGCTATTGTAAACACAGAAGAAAAACAAATCTGACTGGTTTATCGGACATATTTTAACAGTGACAGCCTTTTTATTAGTAATTCAATTTGCTATTTAAGTCTTTAAATGTTCAATTAATGCGTTAATCATTCTTGTTTTTACCCTTCATTTGTTGGTAATTGAGGTATTTGTTTATATTCATTTTCTTAAAATATGCAGTTAAAAGAAAATAGTATTGAGGCTTTGAATAGCAATTGAAGATCAAAGCTTTTACAGGTGGTTTGTCACCGAAGGTGCTGTAATGCATATTTCACAGCAATATTCTTAGACACAATTTGCTAAGCTGGTCACTGACCAGCTATTGCTCACCTTCTATGTATCACTGGGTAAATGCAGCAGCTGGGAAAAACAGTGCTACAAACATTTGTAAATTACTATTTTTTTTTTAAATCTGATCAGGTTTACAGTACAAATGAGAACTGCAATACCATAATTAGGAAACTGAAATTGGAAAGGACTGGTTCTTGTCTAACAAAAAAAAAAACCTCTACAAAAGTTCAGCAGAGGGAATTTTTGATGTAGCAGCAGTGTTAACAGCTGCACTAAATTAGAAGCTGCCTATGGAATCCATAATAAAACAGACAGTGAAGCTTCAAACAGAATTTCCATGACTGAGTATGCCTATGTTCCAGACCCATCTCTGGGTGTTTTTGCTTTATAACCTTCATTCTTTCCAATTTCCTTTTTCTGAGTTTGTGTTTTAATAAACAATAATGCAATAAAAGAGTTCTCTGATGTTAATGATGTATATGCATTGCTCAATAGCAAGGGCTTTTTGAAATTAATTAATAAGTTAGTTGGAAAAGTGAGTTAATTGCTGCAGCAGGAGGCCAGTGAGTCTGTAGGAGTTTTGGACTTACCCAGAAAATTGATGAATTGTGAGCAGCAGAAATAAAGTTTCATTATGCTGCCCTACATAGGTGCTTCAGATCTGATTCCAGGGAGTGCCCACTGGACAGAATGTACCTCATTTTGTTCCATAGCTTTTTTCTCTCTAAAGGCAATTCTCTGGGCTTAAAGGAACTGTTCAGAATGCAGCTCCCATTTTGTATGTATTTGTTTAGTGCCTCATGTTTGCGTAGAGCCCTTGTCCCTAAGGCCCACACCCTCAGTTTTCCTTTTGGTGCTTATTTTGGCATCTTTTGACAGACTCCTGCCAACTCTTTCTCAGAAGACTTTGATCCAGGTCAGATATGGCTGAGTGTTATTTTTAGCTCTGTGCAATGTATCCCATGGGACTGCAATATTCTTTATTTCATTGAATGCCACCTCCCTTGCTTACCTCATTGTGTGTATCTGTTTAGCAGAGACAAGTGCTTTCCTTACTAATACAGAAATAGGGATACAATACAGAAATCGGGATACAATACAGAAATTCCTTTTCCATCTGAAGCTACCATTCTGAGGTCCCATGGAAACAAGTTTCCAGGAACCTGTCTGCACTGAAGGACAAAGTGTGGTACAAAGAGCCCTCCTCTGTGTCCCTGAGTCAGAGCTGTGAAGGTTAATGTTCTCTCACCAGGTAAATGAAGCTCTAAGGATTTGTTGATAGGCTGGAGATGTCTTCTTGAAAATTTCTTGAATCTTTTTGAGAAGAAGATTGCTATTCAAAGGTTTGGTGCTGCAGCTTAAGACATTGGGAGAAGAGCATTTCTCAGAAGAATTGAGGCAACTAGACAGGGGCTTTAATTGTCTTCAATGTGTATTTCTCTTGGACTTAATAGGATATGTATTTTATGTTAGCCGAATGCTAATTTTTTAGATAAACATTTATTGCTGTTTAACAGCTTTGTAATAGATATGTGAGTATCTAAGAGATGCGTTACATAGCTGTTATTTCTTAATAAATGTATTTTAGGTAATCAATGAGTACTTAATGTGCAATTACTGTCTTATTAAATCTAAATTGAATGTGTGGTTTAGGAAATGGAGAGCTGGCTTCTTTAGTCACATATGTCTGCGTGTTTGGCTGCAGATGCTATAAAGCTAATTTTACCAACAGTGACTGGCTGGGAAATTAATGTTTTTAAAAATTTACTTCATTCACCCGCTGAAGTTTGCCATGAATTTCTGGACATGTACTTGGCTCCTAGTGGGAGTTTGATTAAATGTTCTAGGTAGTCAGATGTGAAGTACAACTTTGCTGGTGGAATGGGAAATTCCAATGTGATGGTTAATGGGCAGCCTTGCAAAGATGCCACTGCTTTGCTGGAATGTTTAGGGCAGGCAGCTGGGATAGGGAGGGGTAAAGTAAAGGTTTTTTTCAGGTGGTGGTGTGTGAGTTTACTTATGTGATTCTTCCTTCCCTCCCCACTCCGTGTTTTCCTAAGGCATGGGATTTTTACGGAGAAGGCTGTGTACTAAGAAGAGAGACTGAGCAAGATTTGTCTTGTTTGTGAGAGTGTTACTTTAAATTTGTTTTCTACTATATGTGTGTGCCTTTTGTGAGCTGCAAACTCTTTTTCAACATATAGGCATTCTCCTTTCTGTCTTCAAGTCAGAGTGGAGACCAGGCAGCTGGGATGGGTGTGACTCAAACACTGAAAAAGCTTTCAATAGGAATGGCAATCTATTCAAGCACAAACCACCTGGAAAAGCAGCTGGCCCCAATTCACCAAAGGCAGCTTCTGCTTTCTCTGGATAGTGCCTTATTAAGGATGCTCCTGGTAAAGAGCAGAGGAAAGGTGTAAAAGGGCAAGAGATTTGTAAGTTTGTTTTATAAATGGAAGGTTTATTTCTTATGTTTAAAAACTGTAACAAGCATGAGGTGTTTCTTCTACCACAGTTCTCCTAAAAAGCTCATTTGCAAACCAAAAGCTCCTGACAGTCCTTTGTCAAGGACTGATGGAGGGAGCCTAAAGACTTAAGTGAGGAGTATTGCCCGGTGAGTTCATACTGCCCTAAAGTAGGGTGCCTCACAATTTCAAAAGAGGGGGATTTAGCATCCTTATCTCTACTTAGGTTGCAGAGGTTTAAAATAGTGAACAGCTCCAGGTAGCAGTTCAGTGAATGGCTAGTGAGGTACTCCATAAAATTGATGAGCAGTACTCTACAATGACTAGAAAGGTAGGGCTGGCTTTTTCCAAGATACATGACTGTTTTGGTTAATGACTCCTCTCTGACTGTATTGTGCTTATCTTCTTGTTCTGAACCATCTCCCAATTAATTCTGGTTTTATAATTAGGTGCTGCCAATTTTTATATGTTTAGATTAAAGCTCTCATGTAGTGTAGTATCACTCTTGACCTTTTAAATGACCTCTTTTAACAATTTGGCAGTGAATGAGTACACAGTAATGAGTTTACTGTGCCACTTTCTTAGCACTCAACTTCATTTGATGCACTGTGGCACAGTCAAGAGGGCCAATTATTTTTGAAATCATGCTAATTAATAAAAAGGGCATGGCCTTATGGCTATTGAGCTGAGTCAAGTATGCCCTTATCTCCATGATCACTCGATGTACTGCCCTCTTGCTAGAGATGTGAGATGTGTATCAAGAATGCTGGGCTGAGCACATTCCTCCTAGAATAACACTGAGGTCATTGGGGTGGCAATTGAGGTGAATGTGTTCTGTTATGTTTCCAGATGACAAAGGTACATGAATAAAATTCAGCAGAGGAGGACAGTGACATTGTAAACACCTGCACATCACTGTGCAATGACACAGCTGTTTGTCTAACTAGGCAAAGGTCTGTAACTCCTGCAGCAGCTAAGTATGAAGACTTGTAATTCAAGAAAAACTTCTGGAGTGATAGAGTTGGGATTTTTTAAATGGAAAAATTTGATCTTTGAGCAGAAATAGTTTCATTTGGATCATGTATAATGGAGTCTCTTCATGAGTTTCTGAACTTTATGGACTTCTCTATGCTTAAGTTTTCTTGGAGCCATCTCTCATTTAGATCAGCTTAGCACGGTTGTGATAGAAAAAGTATATAATAGAAAATGAAATGCTTTCTTTATCTTCCCTTATATGTAGGGGAGTCAACAGACAGAATTTGAAATCTGAGATTGAGTAACTATTACATTTCAAAGGCACGAAACTTCCTAATCTATTAGAATGAAAGCCAGTTTTTCTTGACCGGTTTACAAACAATGATTAAAGTGAACCACATTTCTGAGGAAGAAATGTTTGACTTTTTTTCAGTTGCTACAAGTTTTAACCCAGCTTAATTTGTCACTGCTATCTCTTGTATTTGTAAAGCTCAGATGCTTTACACCTTGCTTCTCGTAACACGTATTCTGCCACTCCCACTGGGATGGCACATCTGTACATAGATCAATTGCTATGGATGGTCTATAAGTACAGCCTGCCTGCTGAGAGGGGTAGCTGCTTTCAAATGCTCTGAAAAAATTACATGGATCAGCTGTTTCCCTGTTGCCTTCTGTGGAATATTTTGGCTATCCTGTATGATTAATTAGCTTTCCAGTCCCATGCCACTGCTTCATAAAGGGTTGTGTAGTACTTGTGTGATTAAAAAAAAATTTCTGCTGCTGGATTTGTATAGTAACAGTTGTTTTAAAATATAACTGTGGAATGTATGTTTTCTTCTGCTTCATTCTTTCCTTTTCATTCACACTTTCTATGGAGTTTTCAAAGTGTTATCCTGCTAATATAGTTGGCTCCCATCTTCCATTACTGTTCCAGTCTGTGAAAGCTAGGTGAAAGAAACTCTTTTTTTGTTAAAGATTAAATAAAGTAAATTTTATTCCCATTTGTTATTTACAGGTACTCTTTTCATTAAGCATTCAGAGGTGTGTGGTCCACTGCACTCACTTAGGAGCGACTCAGATATTGTCTCAGATATTGTTCCACATGGCTCTACTGGCCAGGGGACTGTCAGCAGTTCTGTGGGCATGTGGCAGCCTGTGCCTGCTCAGCCCTAAGCCACTCTGCCATGGAAGTAACCAGCAGGAAGGGAGCTTGGCAGAGATGATGCCTTGTCCATTCCTCCAGCTTAGACTGTTCTTCTCAGCATCCTCTTCAAACTCTGTATTGGATGATTCTGTACTTTTGCAATTCTCACCTCAAAATGTCCCTGCAGCTTTCTTGAGATACAGTAGTTTTGTTATTGCTTTCTGGCTTAGGCAACTTAGAGTGGAGTCCAACAGCTTCCCACTTCTCAGGAGGAGGTGGCAGCCTCCAAGGTTCCCATATCTTGTTTGACCACTCAGGCCTCTCAGAATGTGAGGCAATGCTGTGGTGCCAGTCAGTCTCCAGAAAGGAGCAGTGAAGAGGCTTCTCTTTCTGCAGGTTGCTGGCTGCTTGGGGTAGCATGGATTCCTTGCCCCTATTTTCCTTCTTCCCCAGTTGCCTGTGCTGGGCAGGAGGCCCCTGCCCTTTCCAGCAGTCAGTCATAATGTAAGCAAGGCAGAGCAGAGGGACAAAGATGGCCTTCTAGTCTTTTAGTCCAGTGTATGAATAAGAAAAAATCTCTAACAGTCTAGCCCCAAGCTACTGTTGTTTGACAAGTGCTCAGAAATGCATTGAAGTTCTTGTCTACCATGAACAGACAAGTCCAGCTCATGGAACTATGGTAAGGATGTTGTTTCCTGTTTGTTTTAAGGCATTTCCCATATTTGTGTGTGTTTTACATACAATAAAGGTCCAAAGTGAAACAGTAACCCAGATCTGTTTGCTGGGTCAGTCTTATCCTTTGTTCTAGATTCCTCCTGAGTTGAAATTCCATGACCTAGAAGTAACATTGCTCACAACCTCTCATCATTCCAACTCCAAACTGTGATTTAGGTATCGTGGTGTATGTTATACCTTGATGCAGCAGTCAGGAGATAAAACAGAAGCTTCTTAGGACATGCTGAAATGTAAATGAACAGGAGTATGGGGGGGTAGAGGGGTATCTAAGTTCTTGCCTCTTTAAATTTTTATTATTTCCCATCCAAGCTTACTGTTTTTGTTTAATCTTGCCATTCCTTTTCTTCTTCATTGTGTGCTCTTGTTCTTAGGGATATGCAAACTTTATTAGTCAGCTCAGCTTTCAAGCTCTGTGCGCTTTTGTGTTTGAGAATTGGGAATCAGGTACTTTTACAGTTAGCCTAAGGGGAGAGCTGGGCAGGAGGAGCCTTTATGAATAATCAGGGTTGACATCTCCAACGTTGTTCCTTCATTATAAATATTGTTAAAGGAGCTGTGACCACCATGGGCTCAAACAGAACAGAGCATGGAGGGGAAGAAAAAGACAGCCTTTGATATCTGCTCTTTACTAGTTATCACTCCACTGATGACACTGGCATTGACAGGTCTCTTAGATTTGGCTGCCTTTTTTTTTGGAAAGTTTTTCTTCTATTAGCATAATTATTCTGTCTGTTGAAGACTGAGTTCATTGTACAAATTGTGAAGGCTGGGAACAGTAGTTAATGTTGCTGCTTGTAAATTTTCTTAAATGTTGTATGCCTAATAGATGGGAAGAGCATTCTGATTTCATCAACTGGTTTTGGCTGCCTTCCTTAACTGGATTTACTAAATATCCCTACCATTAATGAATCACATGCTCTCCATGAACTGTATAATCTAGATGATTGGTTCCCCCCCCCCCCCCCTTCCAAGTACACATTTTTTCGCTAATATGAGAGTATGCAACACAATTTAAATAGAACCTTGCTCTAAGCTTTATTCCCTGTCTTTTAAACTTGATTGTGTAAGAAAACAGCTGTTCAAGCCTGGACTTTCTGAGAGTTTTTCCTTTTAGGAAACTAAAACATATTTTTGCTATCACGATCAGCCTCTCTACTGTATTAAATATTACTGAGAGGGAAAATTCTGTTTAGTGGGATGATTAGTTCTCCAAAGGGTTAGCACAGCTTCATGGGATATGTAGCATAAATTTTCTATTCATAAAATACTTTGAAGTTTTAATGGGTATAAAAGTTAAAAATACAATCCGGTTATATATTCAGAATGATCTTGCTCTTGGAGTATAATACAAAATGTTTGCTAGTATGAGCACAGTACTTGCTTTATCAGAGTCCTTTTCTCTGGCACATATATTTTCTTTCCCAAAGTCATGGACAGATGGAGTCCTTGCTGTAGTATTTGAACTGCCCTGGCCAGTTGTGCAGAAGAATCTGCTCTACTCACCTGGTCTGGATGTCTTCCTGGAAAAATGTTTGGAAAATTACTTCCATGGATGAATTTGGAATCTTCCTCCATGCTCAGCACTGCTGCCAGAACATGAGCAGAGGAGGTAGAGAATACTGAGGAGAGATTCTCTTTTGGAACTGAGCTGGGGAGGAGGAAAGGGGAGATAGAGGTGCTGAGATGACCTTGAGAACTTTTTACTCCGGAATACCCTTTCAGATAACAATGTCTGTACCTTGAGGGGTGGGAAGGGAGTACACCACTTCTGAGGCAAATACTTCATCTGTCAGTCAATATGATAGCTACAGGGAAAATGGTGCTGAAGTGAAGTTCATATTTTGCAGTACCTGGTTCATAGACTGGTTGGAGTCTGTGGTTTTACCTCTCAATAGACTCAACCAGGAGAATCAAGTCCATCATGAGACAGCTGCTTATATGCTCTTTCCAAAAACCCGTTCTTACTCTGAAAAATGTTTTGAGCTCTACATATTGGAAAGAAATGTGTCTTTTGGTTGTACACAAGTGACTGCTTTGCATTCTGATTGAGCAGTTTTTACATATGGGGAAAATACTTAGGTTTGTTCACAGGCATGATAGGGCACTACGCACTGCTTGATTGGCATGAAGTTTGTTGACAAATCCAGCAGATTTTATTTTTTTACTTCAACATTTTTATAGCAAATTTTTTCAATTGTCAGCTAAAACTGAACAAAGAATGCCAAGTTTAAACTGAATTATAGAAAATGTGTTAGATATTACAGTCAGAACATGTACAACTGTGACAATGAGTGGGAAAGAAATGGGATATCTAAGGATATTTGATGGAGGATACTTAGAGTGGCTTGGCTAGCAATCTGTTATCACATTTTATAAACCATAATTGCCTCTTTCTGGTCATAACATGGGGAACAGATATGGTGGCTCTGAATGTCTCTCCCATATGTAACTAATATAAAATGGCAAAGAACCTTCTGTGAAAAACAGCAACAGTTCCATGTGCTTACATTTCTTTAGTATTTTAGTATTCTAGCTCAGTACTTATTCAGAAATACACACACATATTCTGGGATAAAAGGTTCAGCTCTGTGAATGTATGGCACTTCCTATCAAATAATATTTTGGATCCTATACAGTGGAAAACCAGCACTAGCTAGTGTAGTGTACCATGCTATGCCATAAAACAAGTCTGACTATGAGAAGGGCAAAATGAATTACAGTTTTTTCATAAGACTGGCACATATGGAAAAATATTTTCCCCTTATGGAAAATGGAACATGAGTTTGGGTTTTTGTTTTGCGTGTCTTTGAGGGGTTGTTGAGTGTAATGAGATCCCAGGAACTCTGTTCATACTGGACATGCTTTGGCTGTGTCCAGGTTACACCAGAGGAATTTTTTCTCTTATTGTCGCCATGCAACAGAGAGCCATGCTCATAGAGCACAATTCTATGCTAGCTCCATATTGATGAGGGTGGGAAAACAAAAGAACATATAATGGGGACCAAAAGTGTAAGTCAAGCAAATTTACTAAATAATTCTGGAGAATCAGGATAGCAATTCTGGAGAATCAGGATAGCACTGTGAAATATCTACATATACAGTTTTCTTCCAGCTTGTGTGCATTGAACTTTCAGTAGTATTACTGACCTTGTTGTCCCAAGTTTGTGTCAGACCTTCAAGTTCTCATTTTCATTTTTTAATCTCTGCCCTGCCACAAGCAGTGTGATGTTCAATAATTGTTTCCAGCTCCTTTATTTATTTGTATAGGTGTTGGATTCTGTCCTGTAGATCCATCCAAGAAAGCACTTCATTTTACTAATTTGAAGTCATCTAGATGATTGTTAATACAGTATACATGGTAGAAGACATTATGAATGTTTTCATTATTTTTATTAACTTATGAAAAAATGCTTTTGAATTGATCACAAGTTCTGTTTTAATAATACTCTCTGGGAAGGCTGAGTACAGATTTGCTTTTAATAAAAATTATTCCACTGGGTAAATAAAATTATTTTATCAGATTATGAACAATTTTAATACATACTGTGTTCCTTTCAAATGAGCAGAAGTCAAAATTGTGGTGATGTGTACAGAGGAGTAATGAGAGACTTACAGAAAAACAGGTATTTGCTTTTCTACTAGTAAATCACTGAAGGCAGCAGGACCCAGTTCAGATGTGTTTAAAGCTTGTTTACACAGTGTTCACTGTCTGTAGGTCCTGAGTTTTTGCTTGAAAAATAATCTGAATGTGGATAAGAAGCTGGAAGTGGAATTTTATTTGGTTTTGGTTTTTGTTTTAATCTTTATCAAGCTGTTTATTTATGTGCTGTATGATTCTGAATGTAACTGCTGTCTTTTTTCTCTTGGAGGGGTTGGAGGAGATACATAAAATGCACTGATGGTCTCACAATTCTTTTTGTATGAGAAAATAATTACAGAGGTGGGATCTTAAAGAGAATTTAGTAGCTCTTACATCTTTATATCTTCTGTTCTCAGTTTTGATGTTATAGACAACCTTCCATCCCCTAAATTCAACAATTTTTTTAAATTGTGTGAGAATTATTATTTGTGATGTTTTTATTATTTCTGTCCTTATTGTCTGAAGATAAATGGATGTAGATGTCAGGTTCACTAAAAAAAATAGCAAGTTCTGTAGTTTTTTTGAGTAAGTTCCTTGAGACTTTAGTTTTTGAAGTGGTGGATTGTCATGTGCTCTTTACAGGGAAAGTCTCTAGTGTGACTTATGGGTTGGATTTTCACCCAATTCCTCCCTATTCACGAACAGATTTTTGCCTGTTCATTAGTTTGTATACTTGCACCCATGAATCTTAAGAGTCCAGTACCATGTTCAATGCATAAACACTTTATCCAATTCCAGAATTTTAAAAATACTTCCACTGCTTTATGAACCAGGATTTCTGGCTTGCCTTTTCCAGCGTCAGGATATTTGCTGGGCTAAGATCTTTAAAACCAGTGGCAAATAGGTGTTTTGCCTTACTGCCTGCTTTTCTTTCCTGGCCTGAAAAATTTGCCTTGTTGTCATTTATAAAACAGGGAGCTGTGACTAAGGGACTGGTTATATCGGAACTTGATAAACCTTTGTAAAGCAATGTGCTGTTGCGAGTAATGGCCTCCATTCATTATTAGCCCAGTTGATTTTCATTTACACTTGGCTCTAACAATTAGCTTGAGCAGGTGTGAAGGTGATGGAGGGCCAGGGACGCACAGAGGTCAGCCACTGCTCTGTGTGATAAATTAACCATTATTATCTGCAGTGAAAGTGGCTCTTTACGCTTGTCAGCAGCAAACAAAGGGACAACATATTTCACATAAAGTGGAATCAGGGCCACTACTGCAAATGTGATGTGTCTGTAATTTTTGTCTGGTAAATAAAAGCAAATCCCTTTGAAGTGTCACACCTGTGTGTTTCACTTTACAGGGGTAAACCAACCCTGTTTTACAGATGTGTATATATGAATTTATGGATATTGAGTTTCAAAGCTGTTGTTAGTGGCATTTTATAGTAATACGTTCTAATCTGTATTAGAAACTAACCAGAAAACTATTGATAAAGGATTTTAAACATGGATATTTTCAGCAGACTGTAATAAGGAAGTTATCTGAGACCTCTGATTTTTAAATTCCTATATACTAGTTCAAAAGTACCTGCCTTTTTTTTTTTCCCTGAATCACACTGGGTTTCCTCTAACATGTACCTATGTTTATCCTTCAAATGAACTGTCATCTTCTCCAAATCTTAACGGTGTCCTCTTCTAAAAGATGTGGAATTTGGGAATGGATCACATGTAAGCCTCTCACAAGTCCACTGTGGGATACTGATGAATTGTAGAAGCGACAGAACTTGAGTTCTTCTTGGGCTTGGGTGTAGTATTGCTACTTTTATGGATTTCTTGCTCAACTGGACTGCCAATATTTTACATGTCATGAGTAAGTTATAAGGGATCTGCAGGCCTTGACCCTATGTGAAAGAAGAAGCTATAGAAAGGAGGAGAGCCACTTCCCTTCCCAACAAAATAGGGACTGCAGGAAACTGGAATGTTTAAATTGTCTGTTCTACCCAGATCCCCTTGCCCCCCTCATTTATTCTGTTCTTGGAAGGAGAGGTCCAACAGGATATCTGCCTGAAGCTAAGTTTTCATTCTCTGGCTAGCAAAATATTCTGCCAATGTACAATGTTTAAAGGATGTGAGCTCCCTCCACACACAGCTTGTCTGACTAATTAACGAGGAGTATACAAAATTTTGGATACTTTATTATAACCACTGTTGTCTTTATGAAGAATTTTCAAAGAAACTCAAGGCTTTTTTTTAACATTATCTTTGGTGATCTGTGATGGGAGCAAACATTTCCTTGTTTTTTTGGTGGACAAGTGTTGCACCATCACACTCCTGCTGGCACTTGTTCTGGTTGCTCACAGAGTCCTCACTGTTAGCTCAAGTACGAGGCCATAATCCTGATCCCATGGGCCATGCTTTACTCTGAAGTGGCATTTGATTTGCTATGAGACTCCTTTGTTGCTCTCTAGCTCATGGTGAATTTTCTTAAAAAGCCTGTTTCCAAACATCATATACTTGCATAATCCATTTGCATAACTTACAGAAGCACCACTGATTTGGAATCCAGGTACTCCAGCTGATCGAGCAGTCAAATGGCTGCTTGACCTAAGCATCTTCCTTCCCAAAAAGTTAATGAATTAGTAACCAATTTTATGGAAACTGACATCAACAAAATATACTGAGGCCTGAGCAGGAAGTTCTGTTATTAAGCTTCCACTGTGCTTTGGCAGGAAAACCAAAGCTGCCTGTGCTGTCTGCGGTGGGGAGCCCGCAGAGCTGCTTCCTCTGCTAAGGTAAGGCCTTTCCACTGCCAACAGTTTCTTTTGTGCTGGGATTTTACTGCAGATGAGATCCCTACTTCTTGGTCTTTCCAGGACGTAGTTAGGGGTGTGTGCATCACCCTGAAAATGCTGGTGTGACTGCCTTAGAAGCAGCCAGTGGCCCAAGAGCTGGCACACACAAGTTGCAGTGCAGAATGAAGGGTAACGCCCTCCCCAGAGCAAGCAAAATATTGTCAGATCTTAGAGCTGCTGCTTGTCAAAGGGGTGGGGAATAAATTTAGTTGTTTATTATAAAAAGCAAAGCTCTTGCAACTAAGTGGCAGCAGTTTAGCGTTGCATAGAGTCTTGTTAGAAGTAAAGTATAAGTTTAATCATTTGATTTGTCTAAAGGGAGGGTTGAACTCAGGGGAATAAATATAATACACATGGGTTTAATTACCATGGATGGGTAGGCAAAAACAAAGTATGCAAAACAGTACATTTACTCTTCACATATGTGTGTATATACATATATAATTAGAGTTGGGCAGAAAATGCATTTTTTCCTACCACCCACACTTTCCTTGTTTTTTTATCAAAATAAATATTTTGATAAAAAACATGCACCAACTTTACCATATATAGTAATTACTTGTCGCAGACAAAGATAAATAAAAAAGAAAACTTTGAAGTTGCAGCAAAGAAAGCTAATTTTAGTCATTAGAAATACATAAAACTCTAATTGGGAAGGGCACAGAAGGGATCAGAAACATTTGCTGCATGGTAGAGGATAAGCATACTGTAGACAAACACAACTCTTGAGTTTCACTTGGTGGCTTATAGCACATCTTCAACACAGAAGGAGCAGGGACATACAAAGATACATTTCAGTAATTTGTCCAAGACTGTGTTGTAAATCAATGTTGAGGGGGGTTAATACTTTGAGGTTTCTACTCTTAGGAAGGCCAGAAAACAGCTGCCCCATCTGTTCTGTGTCCTATAAAAGTGGGGGGGTAGGGGGGTAATTTGTTTCTTTGGTTGTATTTTTAATTTGAGAAACTTGTGAAGATTGAACAAAAATGTAATTTTTGTCTGAGGCATAAATGAGATAGAATGTTGCTGCAAAAATTAGGGAAGTTAATAAATATGTGATGTGGTGTGCAGTAAGATGTGTTTGTTCTCTTGAGAAATTGTTCATATAGGGAAAGGTCAATAAAAAACTATTAAAATGTACTTTTAAAAAAATTATCAAGACCTTTTATTTTTTTTCAGTTAACCCATGCAAATTCAATGAATTTTAACAGGCTGCTGTGGCTGAAGATTTATCCTCTTCCCAGTATCTTTGCACAGGGAAGCATTAGTTTAGGAAGTTTATGATTTGGAGAAGATAGATAAGTTAGACTGGGCATGATGCCAAATTTGGTCTGCTGCAGATTCATCACAAGCTGACAATGTAAAGAGGGTGCAGATCACTAAAGCTCAGTGATGTATAAATGTTTAAAAGTTCAGCTCAGGTACCATTCCTGGAGCTTGAAGCCATTCCTAAATCCCTGTACTCTATCCTGAAGTCAGAAGAAATTTAGGTGGAGTTTGCTGGGGGTCTTGTATATACAAGACCTGCTGAAGACAAGTCAGGAATAAAACCACGTGGTAAAAAAAAGACTGGGCCAGGTATACTGCATGGGATTGCTTTGTTGGTTCTAATTTGTCATGCTGAAGTAAATTTTACTGAGTGGGTTTTATTCAGTCTGAAATTTCAGAAGTTACTTAGGTCTAGTTAATGTCACAGGGCAAAGATTTCCTTCTAAAGCAATTTGTGACATGAGCTGGAATACCTTTCCATGGAAGAGCCTTACCTGTACTTTAAGTTGCATGAGTGAAGCAGGCAGCTGTGAGTAAACACAGTGTACATTCCTGGGGGAGGCTGACAACGATGGTGATATCGTCTATCTTAATATTCTGTATTCAAATCTGGGAGATTTTAGCATGTTACCTCTAATGAATTCAAACAACATATTTTTAAGTTCAACAAATGTTGAAACTTTGCCTAGAGGAAGGGTTGCACATACATGGTGGCAGGCAGGAAAGCATCCCAGAACTTTGGTGGATGTCTCTCAGAGTTGACTGGTTGTGTGTATTTTGTCCTTCTGTTTTTATTTTCATGGATGTGATTAAAAATGAGAAAAGTTTCGATTATTTTTATGAAGTTTATTTGTGCATTACAAATGTTGAAAACTACTGTAGATTATTGAGAAGCAAATTGTTCAATGAAGATATAAAGCTCCCCTTTCCATCTCTAACCTTGAATGAGCTATGTCATGCTGCTGTGAAGTAATACTTTTTACTATTGGCATTTTTAAAGCTGGCACAAAAGGTGTTGTGTGTTCTTTCCTCTGCACTAGAGAGGGATAGTGCAAAAGCACAACTGCTATAGGCGAAAACTTACTTTCCCTGGAGCAAGTTCTGCCCTAGAAAATATAAAGAATTAATTTTACCTTGTTTTGAAACATGAACTAGAAAATAAAATGCATAAGGACATTGATAGTTCTGAAACCATCTGTTAATGATGCAGCATTTAAAATACTCAGAGGCTTTACTGCACTGAGAAGAGAGAATTTCTTTTTTTTCTGAAATTATCAGATTCGATAATTATCAGATGTGCTGAATTCATAACTAGGTTTTCCCCCCTTCTTTTTCCCATATTTATGTAAGTTTTGAGGGAATTAATCGTGTCTCCCTTTCAGGAATTTATTAAGGCAAATTTATAGCTTTAAGTACATGAAGAGCATCAGCTGGTGATTACCTGACTCTTTCAAGTCTGCCACATGCTGAAATTCCATAGTGGATTGCGTCATTGCAGTGATGTAAAGGAAATCCCTTGGTTTCTTTTTCTTTGGGTATCTAAATATTCTGTTCAAGGTCTGGTGCTTTAAAGTTTTTAGCAGCCGTTCTTAAAGATGTAAACTGCTTTTAAATTGCTTCAGTGGTATATGCACTCTCTGATTACATATAGTTCATAATACATTTATATTTATACACTGCAAATTGTTTCATATGCTCTTGTATGAACTATGCATAGTTTTCCTGATGCTTTTAGGCCAAATTGAGATTTGCTGCATCTCTGAAAGCTTTTTTAAAGTGAAATTTTTTTTTCATTTTTCTCAGTTAAGAAAAATTCTAGTGCTGCAAAGCAAAAATCCGATTGCTGTAAAGTAATTGTATGAGTGAAAGCCCCTGTTTAAGTGAACAGTTTATGGTTACTGTATTAAAGCGAACATTTCAACTTGGCTAACACAACCACTGAATAAACACATATTGATATTATAGAAC
Organism: Chloebia gouldiae; assembly: GCA_003676055.1. Taxonomy (NCBI): domain Eukaryota; kingdom Metazoa; phylum Chordata; class Aves; order Passeriformes; family Passeridae; genus Chloebia; species Chloebia gouldiae. Next base: position 2,566,782 of record QUSF01000015.1, read on the forward strand.
AAAATAATATATTAGTGCATTGCTCATTTGTGCTCTGATAGTCACCCTGATACTATTAGTCATGCGGGGAGTGACAAACACAATTACACTCGAGTGCTAATAGAGTGGAAGGGCAAAACTGCCTGACCTCGGCATCCTGGGTCGATTTAAATGTTTGATGTCTCATTGAATTAGTATCACAGTGTGAAAGACAAAGCTCAAACTAATGGAAATGAGCCTGGACATGCAATACTGCTGATTGGGCTGACATAATTAGAATAATATTCTTCACACAGCTAATAACAAGCAGAAGAAATAAATAACCAAGAGATAACTTAATGACTGCATGCTAAAATGCTCCTTTGAATATGCTAAGGTTAGCATTTTCTATTTACTTATGGAGTACTGAGGGAATTTTTTTCTCCATGTAATCATTAGCTGTGGTGATCAGCTCCACTCTGGTCACTAAGGCCATATGAAACTATGCAGGTTGACCCAACTTTTCCCCCTCAACATCATTATTTAACCCTCAGGGCGTTGTTACAAATATCTGTCTCTCTAGAAAACCTGCCCAATCCGTCACAAAAAGAGGGAAAAAAAGGAGAAAAAAAATGCTGACACATGATGGACTCATAACTATATAGATTTGTATCCTCTTATGCCCTTGATCTCTGAGGTACCGGGTCATAAAGCATGGGTAAGTGTACAGGGCTTTTGAAGACTCTGTATTTCTGTGGGCATGAAGTGGGATTTTGATAGGTTTGATACAAAACACCAGTTTTTAAAATACTTTTTACAGCAGCTTATCAATCTCTTATGCACCTTCTCTGCTTGTGGGGAGGTGATATAGAAACAGCCTAAGAAAAGATATAGGTGAGACAGGTGTTTAAAAAAACCACTTGACATTGCTCATCAGTTCCATCTAGGCCTCATTCTTCATCATTTGTTCCTGATCACAACACGTGCACCAGAAATCCAGTCCAGCAAAGCACATTGACTTCAGGTGGACAAGTCTCTGCCATGGGTGGAACTAGTAACCTGTTCAACCATAAACATGTACTTGCAGGATGTCGTAGGAGGATTTTTGCTTCTTAACCAAGGACCTACTGGGAGTAAAGCCATAGCAATTTGGTGCCTAGGTATCAAGGAGGGTGACTCAGATTAAAAAAATCCTTCAATGGATTAACTAGATAAAATGCTTTTTTCTCTTCCTGCTTCATGAAGTTCATAACATAAATGTAAAGACTTTTCTTATGTGAGTAAATCATTGGACAGAAAATGAGAAGGCAATAACAGCTTCCTGAAAAGGCTGAGGGATATTTTCAGCTAAAGTTAATGTGGTGTCTTTGGTAGGTGTCAGCAAACAAAATGCTTTTAACTTTAGGTTCAATATGGTAACTTTGTCTTGGAATTTGCTAAAAGATGTCTTTTGGGTCAAGTCTTCAAAACAGCAGATCACCAGATTTCAATAAAGTCAGGAAGCTTTGGAGTGTCTTTGGAAGCTGATGCAGGAAAATTCCATTTCTTAATGCAGGATCTGGCAGTGAACTTCCCTGTATTTCTGGAGCTATGACCTCATTCACGAGGGGATATCACCACCGCACAAAATTGCTAATAAGATCTGATTCATTTAAATCAGGCTTGTTAGTGAGAATGGAAACTTTCAAATCTTGAAACACCTAAGACAATGTTCATGGGTTTTTCATGCCCAGTTGGCCCATAAATTTATATAATGACAAGCCTTCTATCATGAAGGTACTGAAGTGGAAGCCTTAGTTTGAAATGAGTAAGATGTTGCACATTGCAGACTTGCAGGTAGCAGTCCCAGCAGAGCATTTTAGCTTTGACCAGCGCGAGGCAGTGAAATGCTGTTCATCTGTTATGTTCATAAGCTGACCTACATCTGTTACTTCCTTTCAAATAATACCAATAAAAAAGAAGGCCCAGCATTTTCAGCAAATCACATTATTTCACTTCATTAAGGGTTAAGGGTTTTATGTCCGTCTATTACCAATTCAGGCTGAGATAGCAGTGCTGAGCCAGCACATGCCACGTTATTGAGGGCTGGCACAGAGGTGGATGTCCTCTGCTTCCAGCACAATCACCCTCAGTGCTGGAGGGGTCTGACTGGGGCTTGGGGTTATAAACCAGTGGCTTGAGTAAGTACAGCTGTCATGTGGGCAACAAGAAATACATAACTGATTCTGTTCCACATATTTTTGATTCTTAGAGTAAGTGACCCAAAATTGTCCCCTCCTAATCCAAACCCCTCAGCCTTCTGATCGCTGTTGGTTCACTTGCCTCTGTCAGCTCTTCCAGTCCTGTGGAGCTGTCCATGCTGACTTCATGTTTGCCCGCTCTGGGTTGTTTCCACATCCTTACGGAAGAAGTCCTGGCTCTCCTTAGTAAGAAAACTGGCATCACATAAGAGGAGAGGGAATAACTATTTTCCTCCATAATATGGAGAAAACAGAAGCAACAAATATACAATTTTCTGTCATTATGCTGTGAGTAGCACCTCTTTTTCCTCAATCCTCATCTTTTGCCAAGAATATTAAAACAGTGAGATTAACTACGGGATGAGAGGTTGAATCTTGAGGTAGTTTGAATTTAATGGTGAGGGATTATTTTCCTTCTCTGTTAAGCCCATCTGAATTTATGCTGCTGAGCCACCAAACCTGCTCCATTCAGCCCTTTAGATAACCTTCCAGAGTTTCTGTGCATAATGGCTGTTTTGAATCAGGAAACAGATAACAGGCCACTAAAAACAAAAGGTGAATATGCAAGCAGACCAAAATGCTCTCATTTTTGCAGAAAATTTTCTTTAACCAAATTGTCTGGCTTTTGCTCAGCCCGGATACTCATTTTTTGGTAATACACTGAAGACTTTGAGGCTGGAGTCAGAGCCCTCCACGTACTTAGTGCACCAGAGCTGATAATAATAATAGCTTGACTGATTCTGGTAGTTGAGCCTAACATAAATTCCATCCCTCCATAAATGATTTCAAAGCTGAACATATTGAGCACCTTGCAGTGGTTTCTTGATGTTAACCAGTTGGTTTTATGTTTTTTCTGTGTTCATTGTGTTGCATTCTTTATTTGGTGGCAGCTCTGTTTTCCCACTCCGTGTAAATGCTTCTGGTAGTTCACCCATATTCTTTCTAAAAAGGTTGTCAGCAGTCTGTTGTCCCTTACTCAACTCCAGTTTCTAATTACAAATCTGTTTATGTTACAGCTCAGCATAATTTGCACATCATTTGGTTTATTAACATAGCTAATTATTTTAAAAACTGAATTCTGTTTTCAATAGAATTGGGGGGAGAAAACCTGTTAAACAAGCAGTGGTTCTGCCTTTTCTGTGGCTCCTAAGGTAATATTTTAGTGAGGTCTGAGTTCTGAATTTTTTTGTCATAGTGAAGTGGGAAAACTCTTTCCTTTAAAATAAACTTTGTCAAACAATGACAAGATGAATAATGGATCTCAGTTCTTTATGTCCTTCTTCAATATGTACCTGTTGACACATCATCCCCTGAACTGTAGGTATAGGTATATATCACATACCTGAAGAAGCTTTTCACAGATTTCTCATTTATATCTTCCATGTCATCTTCGTGCAGTGATCACATGAAAAGTATTATTTGTTTAATTTTATGCTAAGTAGGAATTTAATTTCAATTTAATTTCAGCTTTTTCTGTGTTTTAAATTTCTACAACAGTCTTCTCCTGTAGTCATAAAAAAATCTGAATCAAGGTCATTGGCATAAGTTGGAATATTTTGATTAAAGTCTTTTGGATTCCCAGTCAGCAAATGTGTGTTTCAGTTCTTATGTTATGAAGGAACAACAACAACAGTCAGGGTGTTTTTCAGTAATTTCTGGTGCTCATAGGCGAGTTAATGCCCTGAACTGGAAGGTCTGTCTCCTTCCAAAATTTGTTAGTTAGATAATGTTCTTTTATTTTTATCCTCCAGTGGCCTTAGTCTTGATTATACCTTTTGCACAGACTGGTACTGCGTATTATCACAGCAACAGTTCTCTAATGGAAGGAGATTGCTTCATCTCCAATACTCTGCATCCATTTTGAACAGAAAATCCAAGTTCTGCCTGCCCTGATACCACTGGCAGGGGCTGCTGACAGATGTACAAGCTGCCATTTGAAGTGGGGTACTTGGGGGTGTTCTTATGCAAAACACTGACAACCTTTCAGAACAGCAGCCTTTCCACGTCATTAAGAAAAGATAGAAACTTGAATAATAATTTGAAATAAAGTCCTTTGTGTATTCAACTCTCCTGGTACAAACCCTCCACTGGCAAGGAATGTACTGAAAGTGGGGGTATTTCTAGTACCAGTTGAACAAAAACAGCCTTTGGCTGTCTGGACTAATAAGAATGAACACTTGCAGATAGAAAAAAACAAGATTGTTTTGTTTTGAGCAAATGTAGAAATATCACACATAGCTGCAGATTTGATTTACTTTTATGCCATTTGACAATCTGATAATTTTTACAAAGATATGCTTAAAATGCTGTTTCATGCAAAGTTCACTTTTTTCTTGTTTAAAAAACACTCCATCTTTAATTTGCAGGGCTGTGTATTAATTTTGCTGAGTACTGTTTATTTCCCTTCCCTTCCACTTAAAATAAAGTCAGTTGTTTACAACTCTCAGGCGTGTCAAAGTCTCACCACTAATAATTGCTTAAGGATCCCTAACTTCTATAAATGTTGGTTCCAGCTAAAAACCCTGTGCAATATCCTTATTTGAAGGAAAGGGGGAGGGAGGGGGAGGGAGGGAAAAAAGGGGTGGGGAAAAAAGAAAAAAAACCCGAGAACTTCTTCTGATGAATTTTTGATTTTCCTTCCTAACAAAGAAATGTCTGCGATTCAAAGAAATAGCTTAAAGTGATATTATAAAATAGAATATGGAGTGCACTGTTCTGAATGACTCTTTGCTTTTAATGTGAGGCTGAAAAATTGTCAGTGCCTTTTTTGATTAGATGAGACTTTTTTTTTCTTTTTTTTTTTTTTTTTGTTCTTGATCTAAGAATTGAGGAGAAAAACATGCTACTTGCATTTGAATATGGTATGAGCTGGCTGTAATGTGTTGAAGATAAAGCAATACCAGTACTGCCTCAAGGCGGCACCTGTATCTGTGGGTCAATGCCATTCCTCCTTAGATCGCTGCGGAGCCCCTCTCTCGGCTGCTGCTTTATTAGGCCTAATTAGGCAGGCTGTCACTTTTATTGGTGATGGAAAAGGAAGATAAGTAGATTACTTGTGTCATCTATCTCTATCCGGACGTGTCTAAAAAGTCTAAAGTGATTGCTGTGGGCCACAAATATATTTCACAAGAGGGAGGAAAAAAATAAGAAATGTATTAAACCTCTAGAAATGACTTACCTTTGGCACTACTGTGTGTAATTTCAAACCCACAGAGAAAAGAGTTACAGTACATACATAAAGTCCTTTTATTTAGAGGGAGAAGGTTGTCTGTAATGGTTTTGTGATATCAAAATAATAAAAAAGGCTGTTTTCTACTTAAAATTCTAGCAGCAGTTATATATATTTTAAAGTTAATCCAAGTTATAATTAGAGTGCAGCATCTGTGGCTGGTGGAAGGGGCTATTTTGATGACAGGCTTGTTGACGTGTTCCTCTGATAGGTTTGCTCTTTGGATCATTGCTCAGGGCATCTCCAGTTTATGCAGCATGTGTATATTTCTAATGATTGTTTATAGGAATAATTATTTTCTAAATAAAGTATCAGATATCTTCTTAAAGAAATTAATTATTGAGAGCTAATATTATCAACAGCAATCAGCACTTGCAATATTTTAATTGTCTGAAACATCATGTGCTTTGGAAGATGATAATCTCCAGAATGTTCCTTCACAGAAAAAGCTTATTAGGTGGTAGGAAAATGAAACTACCTTTTATGGGCTCTTATGAAAAGGAAATACGTTCTTGATTTAAGAGTGTTGGTAAAGTCAGATACTAATCATTACAGAACTTTAAGCTCAAGGTGAGTTTTGTGGTTTTAAAAATTCTTTTAAAACCTCAAATAACAACCAGACAGGTGATAAAATGCTAGAAATTTGGGGTTTTTTTCTTTTGGAGATGGGCTCTTACTTCAACTGTTGGAGCATCCAGTCATGTGGGTTACAAATTTTGACCTCTCCATATTTGATTGCAGCCACAGCACAGGTAGCAGAGTGTTAACATAGGCATCTTTAAGAAATATGTTAAAGGTGTCTGTATGAAAATTCCTAAAATCTCATGGGTCAGTGTCTTGGACTAATAGCTACAATAAATGTATAAGTATCAATGAAACTATTTATAGACTTCAAATCAAACTCAATTGCAACGCAAGGGCAAGATCAGCCCCTATCTGGCATTCCTTACTCAGAACTCCCATAGGCTTGAACAATACAATTTTAAGAAATGTTCTGGTGCGTAATGAGTGCTGTGGAAGGTCTAGTTAAAGACAAGTTCTGAATGCTGCACCAATGGTGTCTTTATTCAAGATTCTGTGTTCCACAGGCAGTCAGCCATTCTATTTGGAAGCTTCAAGTTTTCGCATTCATTTTTCAATTCAGACTGTTTAGGCTTGATTTCTCTTTGCCTTAAAGTCTCCTCTTCACAGATGTTGTCTAATTGCCTCTATGAGTATTGAGATAGTGCAGTGTCATGGAAATCCACCATTAGGACACACAATTTCATAGCTCCTGTACAAGCCTTTTTTTATAAGGCTTGAGTTATTTGAGTTATGGAGTTTTTTGAGCTATGTTATGATAAAAAAAATTCTTAATGTTGGACAGAGGTACCTAATACCAGGAACTTTTAAATGAGTTTGTCTTGAAGAGCTTGCAGGTCATTATTAAGTTGAAGAAATTCAGAAATTTGATGTTTTGGGGTTTTTGTTCTGCCTACTGCTGTAAGCTGCAACTTTTACTCAATACCCATTTCATTATTATTTCTCTTAATTACAGTATCTACCCAGAGTGCTCGTCTTTCAATCTCAAGGTGTCAAGGTCTCTGAACTACAAAGGAAATATTTTAATATGTGATATTTATTTTCTGAAGTTCAAGGCTGAAACTACTTTCCTCCATAATATGTAACAGTCAACTGTAGTGTATAAAGGCAGTATATTTAGTTCTCCATGTGGTAGAAATTCCCTTTGGAAACTGTAGGCTTCTGGCAGTCAGGTTCAACAGCAGCTTCATGGGAGTCTCACCAGAATTCCAGTGCAACTTTTGAGGAACCCCAAATAAGATTTTGTATTGTGAGTTGTTGAATTGTCTGAGAAACAAAAGTTTTTTACTCTAGGCAGTGCTGTGGTCTGCCTTCAGGTCACTTATAGGGAGAGAGTAACTGCTAATCTACATTCCCCCATCAATCTGTGGCAAACACTGACGGTGTCACTTTTCATGGGCTGCCAAGAGCAGCATCCTCTGTCCTTCCTGCTTGGCTGGTAGAGCCCAGAGCCCAGGGATACGGCATGCATTCCCAGATTTTAGGCTTAGGTCCTAATTCTTCCTTCAGGTTGTGGATCTATCTGATGCTTTTAGACCTCAGTTTAAAGCATGGGTACATACTATCCATGCCTAGTTGTTTATAAGGAGACTTACCCGAGGATTATTATAGGATAGAGCGACTGGTTCCAGCAGCTCATCACATGGAGAGCCACGCCTCAGTTTACTAAACCTGGCTGATTGGGCATTCACACCCAGCAGTAGCTACAAGGTGGCGAAAACTGAGGCTTCAACTCAAGGCAAGTGTGAGAGTTATTAGCTGTTTACTGTCTCTGTGTCTCTTAGCGCCAAGACCCACGGTTTGATCAACTTTGAGATCTCTAAATCTATCTTGTCTTTAAGGTAAGGAAAAGCCAGTCTCTAGATAAATATTTTTGCCATTACATTGTTTTCTGGATGTGTCTGTGTTTTGTAATTGTTGCTGACATTCAATGCCACCACAGCAGTGTATCTGAATGATAAACACTGAGTTCTTAAAAAGGTTCTTTATCGTTCTAATGCTTTTGAAAGATTTAGAGAATGAAATTACCAAAATCACATCACAATTTTGTGCTTTCAGTATAATATGCCTTATTCCATTATTTCCTCACAGTATCTGAAGTTCACCGGCTTTTGGCTCATCTGATTCAAGTGACTCTGTAAGGTCTCAAATGAGAGTTCTCACTTGAAAGACATGGAACAACTGTCCTTGCTTATGGGAAAAAATATTTTAATTCATTCTCTTTTTCCTCTTCCCCACAAGCATGCAAACTGTCCATTCTCATGCCATGCCCATGTCCATTCTCATGCCATGCAAGACCTATGAACAAATCAAATTGCTGTATTTCTAATTCACCTGATCAGAAAAAGACCAGGAGCAAAGAGGGCATCTGATTTCAAAACTGTTTCTGAGGGAGCTGTTTTCTTCCCTGAGCTTCCCAGGGAAGCTACTGTTGTGCACCTTTTAAAAACTTTGAAAGCTGTACAGGATGAATACAACTGGTTAGATTAGGAGTGTTTTTAAAATACACAGTTGTAGTTGGTTATACAAACAGATGTGTCAAAGTCTTAGTGAGAAATAAGGGATGGTGGTAGTTTGATAAGAAATATAAAATATTTTATTATTATTTTGCATCCTTTTAGCAGGTGCTCTTTCTTCTCAAGGCATGATGCTTGCCTATTTCATGGATATGTAGCAATAAAAGCCTTTGAGAACATTTTTATTTCCAATTTGCTTCCTGGTCATTTAGGGATAGATGTGAACCCAGGTTCATATCATCACAGGCTGCTGCAGCCAAGGACGAACATATATGGAAGTGGAAGAATAAATCAGTGATGTCTTCTACTAACCTTTTCCCTTTTTATATTTGCAGTCTTGCAGGGAACATGTGAAATTTTTGTATTCTGTATGCATTTATCTAGAGAAGATTGGCCCTATAATTTCTACAAGCTTTTAAGTTATGAACTATAGCCCAGTTGGAGTCTAGTAGCTCAAAAGCACTGAAGTAGCCAACTGAAGCCAATTCATTTTTAAGAGGTATTCAAGATTCTAAGACATTCTTGATTTCAAAAGGCAGATTGTGTTTCTCTAATCATGTTTGTTCCTTCTCTTCAGCCATCGAACCAATTAGACACCAAGAAATATAGTCTAAAATAATAAAGTTCATTGCATAAAATTCTTACAGAGTTAGTTGAGATCAGTTTTAAAGACTCTCTAAATTTTTAAAGCAGAATACTTATCCTCCTCCTATTTCTGTGTTTCTTGTAAAGCCAGAGCCAAACTCCCTGTCAGCTACACGGGCCTTTGGTGAAATAATTGGTTCTCATATTTATTTCTGATTGTGTAATTTTTTTGTCTTTTGATATTAACGTACTTCTTTTATTTCAAACTGATGACATCTGTGTTGGCAATGTAGGTAATTTGTGAGGAGAGTTATGTGCTAAAGATAATATCAACAGATAACTGCAGATACAGAACAGTTCTTTGGATGTGGCCTTTGCACACCTATGTGGATCAGGAAGGAGGAGATAGGAATTTCCTTTATTTTTTGGTGGCACTTTCTTTCACAGCACTTTGACACATCTTAGGCCACATGGCTCTCAGTCCAGCTAGGGTCCCGTGCACAGATGGATCTCAAATTCAGCAGCACCATAAAGGGCAATATCTGGGCTTAGCTGCATTTATGTTTTTCCTTGTTTCTTTCACATCCCATTAGCATTAGTTTTTGCTTTGAGAAAAGAAAAAGCTAGAACTAAAGTGTGCAAATATTATTGTTCTGTATTAATGACTTCTGTATCCAATTAGTGAAGATCATTATTGCAATATATTCTGACTTGCATTGCACACAAGAGATAATAAACAAGATACCCTAGCAGCAGCTTTATAAATAGCTTCTCTGCAGCATTCCTTGACTGTCCCAGTTCTTCTGGTTTGTCACTTTGCCACACAGCAGAGTGCAATGGCACCAGTAACAAGCACTTGTCACAGGGTAAGGGTTCCATCAGAGCCAGAACGGAGTGCAGGAAGTACCAGCTTTCCCCGCTCCCCATCTGTCTCTTGTAGGATAAGACCATTTCAGTCTTGTGGCTGAAGCAATTAACATTTCATTGCAGGTGATAAAACCTGTTTGTTAAGTACATTTAAAGGAGATATATTGTATTTTAATGGACATTTAGTAGCTGGCTATCATCAGCCTGTGCTCCCTGCCTGGGGACAGCAGGGAAGATTTATTAAATATTAAGAAGCTGTTCATTACTTTATGAAACTATGACAACAGAACATCTGAATATTTAGCAAACAGTTAACGTTCTTTAGAATAGCTGCTTCAGTTAAGGGAAAGGACTAATGTTTGTCTGGCTAAAGATGCATAAAAATGTAGTGTCTTCTTTGAAGTTTGCTCTTTGCTCCTGCTACTTGAGAATGTTGAAATTAACCAACACCGCATAATTTAGAACACAAGTGAAAGTACATTTTCCCATTAGAGAATGCAGGAAATCTGATATCATTGCTTTTGCAATGTCTTTAAGAATCCCAAAATACATCGGGGTATATTGTTTAGAGGTTTGGCTGTCGCCAATATCTTCTGCCTTTGTATGCAGTGTACAGAAGCTGTTCAAATTTCGTTGTAGATCTCAAGGAAAAGATTAGGTCTTTGCAAAGAGATGACACCTTACTGAGAAAATACCCACAGTTTTTTTGGAAAACCTTCCTTCACTTCCCCCAGTTTGAGGCAAAGTAAATGCTCTTTGTCTATTGGCTGTTTGAATAGCAAGGAAGATCTTCAACACTGATGAAGCCAGTTACATATCTTTGTATTCATGCTTGCTTGTATGGGATGATTCAGGAAATGAAAAAAAACCTCCAAACTGACAGAGCTCTCTTTGGTCCTGATCTTGCCAGTCACGCTGAGTGAGCAGAATTTTGTTTCCATGTGCAGTAGCTTGTAGCAAAACTCCCTCAGTGCTACCATGGGACACAAGACATTCAAGTGCATCTGTTGTGAAGGACAGGCAGCAGAATCATTTAGCATGAGACATGATTTTACCTCTTAAATGTATAGAGTTACAAGGGTCACAAATGTATTACCACTCAGTGATGTGCAGATAATGTTTTAAGAGTCTGGGCAGTGGGGGCAAACTACAAAAACTTTATAGTCTTGTATGGACAGAAAAGGTGTTTTCCAGTCTTTAGAATATGGAACTACAGAACCTTTTTGTATATTTTTCCAATTCAGCACTAAAAATACTGACAAAGAGAAACAACATTAGCTGGCAATAAACAACCACGATATCTGAAAATTATTTTGCATTGATCCCAATACCTGGACTCAGTCAGGTAATTGTCCTGAGTGCCAGAACAACTGAGGGTGAGGATGGACTAAAGTAACCTTAAGTCATCTTTCTGTCTTGTATCTCAAGCTGGATCTGACTCAGTTGTGCTGTTGTGGCAATAGAGAGGCTGAGCAGGGAATAGGAACTGGAGTGGGACGGGAGCTCACTGCTCAAATTGGTAAAGACCAGAAAGGACACGTGGAGACTGAAGACATTATAGGAGGCTACAGGATTGTTTTGTCATAGAAGACACTACAGTTTACATTTACTTTCAGTAAATGGCAGCAGCAGGGGTGCTGAAACAGATTTTGGGGCAAATCTGTTTGATGGGAAGTTATAACTTCCTGGTGCAAACTAATGCTGTCAGATCAAGGTGACCTTTCTGTGGTGGAGTGGTTTAGATGAGCCTTAGGCACAAGTGGATTTCAACTGCCAGTTCCATCCCAGCACTGTAAAACAAACTGCTCATTTCAGGACTCCTGGGTAATTACTTTGCTGTCTTGTTCATTTTTCTGTTGTGTTCACCTGACCTGAGATGTGCTCATGTCTCTTGGCCATAAGGATCTCCTTCCACTGGGTTTGTACCTGTGTTTTCTTTGCCCTCTTTCAGTTCTTCTCTGTTCCTCGATGTTTTATTTGCTCTTTTCCCCTACAAACACTTTTCTTTGCTCCCTGTGCCAGGAACTTTAATTGTTCTTGGCCTGTATGTCTTCCTTAAAAACTCCTTGCAACCTCTTACTGCCCTCTGCTCAGACCTCACCAGCCCTCCAAATCCTTTGTCTTTCTGAGCTCCCTGGCTCTTCCTGCCTCTTTCTCTTTTGGCCCTGTAACTTTGCATTCCTTGTCTCTGAAGGATTACAGCACTCAGTTTCTGCCACTGAGCCAGAGAAAGGCGAGGAGCAAGTCCAGGGCACAAAATAGCTGACCTGGAAAGAGTCAAAGTACCTGTCCTGGGTGTGGGCTCAGTCCTGTCTCACCCTCCACAGACAGTGCAGGAAGACTGGGCACACATCAATTTGCATGGTACTGGCTGTGATAACAGATTTGCGTGGTTTGATAATAGGAAGATTTTCATAAGAGCTGCTCTGGTGAGGTTTCTGGCAGCTCTGGGTTCTTTGAACAACTCCATCAATATGTTGCAAAGCTTGGCATTTAGGAAAGGGTAGAAAATAGTCTACCCAATATGCCAGAAAAAAGCAAGGGAAGGCTATTTAATTTCTTGCACTTGCTGCAGTTAATTAAGAAACTAGTGTATGAGTTTTATAGGGGAATAGCATGCAAAAGGAGAAGAAAAAACATCTATGGGGAACCAAATTTCCCAAGAAATGTTTTAACGGAGGGGAGAGGAACAACCCTAGAAACTTTTCAGAAAGGAAGACCTATGATGGTGCAAACTGAGGCAAATTTCTGCTTTTCCAAGTCTCCTTGAACTCAGATTTTTCTCATCTGTGTATGAAGTAAAGTTTAGAGAATTTTCTGTTTTTCTGATCCTGCTTTCTAATAAGTTTGCAAGTCTCCAACTTCTCTCTGAGCCTTTGCAATGTTCTTCTCTAGTGGGAACCATCCCTTGGGTTCTTCCCCCACAAACAGTTCTTTGGTTTATAAAGGAAGTGCTTTTATTTTGTTTTTGTTGCTGGCGTCCAAGACTGACAAATGGGTTTAGTCCCAGGCTCTTCTTTCAATTATTAATGAAAAATATTGTATTACCTGAGGCTAACCCAACATTTCGTTCCATTTCCAAGCCTTTGGCAACCAGCAATCTTACTGCTGTCTAAAATGCAGAGAAGAAAATCTTTTGCCTATTCCTTTTTCCTCCTCTGCTTCTGCCTCGCCTCCCTCCCTTAAGAAATTCACCGCATAATTGCAGGATGACTCCAGTGAGTGTGCTAAGAAAGCATTGTTATAAATAAAAGTGAGCATCATGCACTCTGATTGTCACTTGTTTAGGATTTAAAGTATCAATTCCTGAACATTACAGAGATTTAGACATGGGTTAATTAAACATTTACATACATGTGTAGAACAATATATTGTATGGTGCAATAATATGCACTTTAATCAGAATCTGTGGGTGTTGTGTGTTTGCTTGTTCCATGTTAATTGGTATCGTGCTGGCTCCTAGCTTAGGTCTTTGGCTGGATGGAACAGAATAGACATGGTGTTTTAAATATTTTAATTAGGACCAGCAGTTCCCGGCTCACTCATTTCTCATTGGATTGTTTTTCATGCATGAATAAATTAGCTAGCATGGAAGTACTTTGCAGAAAGTAGTTGCCCTCTAGCCATAAAATGAGTCCTGTTCATTAATACTTTAATGAAATTAGCTGTGAGCAAAATATCATTCCTTTTAACTGTGTTCTAATTTCTTAATTTTAATTAGGCACATAATTGTAGTATACTGAAATTATCTTAATGTACAGCAAGAAAAGTTCTATCACCGTGGGCCTGTGGCTGAAACTTGAGCATACTTGCAGCATATTTCAGCTTGCAATTTTTCTCTTCAACATTTCCTAGCTAATCAAAATTTTTCCTTGCTTTGTCTTATTGCAACATGAAGTCAGGAACTGATTAATGCTTTCAGATACCAGAAAAATTAAAAGAATCACTGATGCCATGTTTTGTTGTTGGCAACATTCATCTGACAGCCTCGGTTTTAGAGCCCAACATAACCCAGGAGCACTTCTAGGGAATAATGGAATACACAAAACCTGTTTGTTGTTTTGGCATTTTCCCCTGAGTTGTTTCATGCTTTGCTAACCTGGAGTTGCTACATCTAATTTATAAGTATACAAACTGAGGTAGGAAGAAGTAAGAATATGTGAGAGCTGAGAAATTTAGATTTTAGCAGCACAAGCATGTCATCTTTAGTATAAAGTTTAATTAGTATAAATTATTCTGGGCTGTTTTATAGATACCTCTTGTTTCCACTTTGGCAGATACTGTTCTAGTGGATGCAATTTCCTTACTGCAAAGGCAAATATATTCTGACAAAAATGAAAACTATCTAATAGTAAGTTTGACATGAGTATTTTGAGTGAATGTCCTCATTCTGATAGAGAACTGTGTGTAGAAACACTAAAGTAGATACATTCTTTTTTAATAGGAGAGCTAAGGATCTTCAATCCAAATTTATGTCAGGGGGGGATTTAAACTTCAGCATTTACTACTTTGCTCAAAACTGCAGAGAACTGGAATAAGAAGCCAGGAAGGGATCTTGAAAGTTCTAAAATACTGAAAAAGGAACACATATTCAGCCCTAGAGTTTTTGCATCCAAGTGCTTTGAAGACTAGGTTTTGTATTTATCACTGCATTCAGCAAAGAGAATTTCAAGCAGTAGTGACTGTATAGATATGAAATGTGACTTTGACCAAAGGAATTTTAAGGTCGAATATGGTGGATTTGTGTAGTGATTTCTCTCTCCTGTACTGTGCTGTATTGAGCTGCTCTGCAGGTGTGTCTGTGGCCACCTTTCCAGAACTCCCCTGAAATCCACGGTGCACTGAGCAGGTGAGCTCCACATTCCTGCCCTCCCTATCATGCAAATTGGGGCTCTTGGCTCTTTCACAGGGTGATTGGGACCTTTGTCTTTGCTGAAATTGAATTTCTAATTGAAATCCTTTTTGGCAGCATATTTCATTGCCTGCTGTAATTGGCACCTGCTCTAAATAATATTGATATTTCTTATTTAAATAATAAATTATGGCTAATTGTAATACTTCATTATGCCCACAATTAAGTGAACTGAGGTTAGTTTACAATTAATACTAATACTAGCTGATGTGCAATTTGAATGTAATTTGCTGCTGTTAGCAGATTGCCAGTGGAAAGAAGAAAGCTAAGGGATTTCTTGTTTCCAGTGGCAATCTTGTTTTTCTAGACAAACAACCTTAAATAAAATGTGAGTTATA
The DNA here is from genome assembly GCA_003676055.1 of Chloebia gouldiae. Classification (NCBI taxonomy): domain Eukaryota; kingdom Metazoa; phylum Chordata; class Aves; order Passeriformes; family Passeridae; genus Chloebia; species Chloebia gouldiae. The sequence goes on from QUSF01000015.1 coordinate 2,582,009, forward strand.
TTCAAATCACCAAGAAATTAATTAGACTAAACATCTTGGTTTTATTTCTGATCAATCATTGTCACTCTTCTACTGGTAAACAAATATTCAAACTCTCCCTTTGGAGAATCTAATTCCAATTATATCTATTAAAGATTAGTAAAATTAATGCAGTGCATCTTTAATTGTTTCGTGTTACAGGAGACAAATTCAGAAAGCTCAGGTGTCACTCAGGCAATCTCCAATATGATAGATTTGTATCAGAATGCTAAGCCTGTATTTGATCACAGATTGCTCTGAGTGCTAACAGAAGCTCTAAAAAGAAAATGGGAATGGGCTGGAAGTTCTATGTGGAACTTCAGCCATTGACAACAAATGCTACAGACACTGCTTGTTCTGAAGAAAGAAATACCATGGAATTTCCTTTCTTGTAATAAAATATGTTTAAGTGTATTCAACAGCTTCCAAGCTCTCTGTACCTTGAGGATTATTTGCTGTAGAGGCAAAGAACGTAGGCAGATGGACGTTAGTTGGTTCGCTCTGCTTCACCAGTCAAAATTCTTCAGGTCCTTCCAGCATCAGAAAGCATTTATAATGTGTGCTTGAGCAGCAAATTCCAAATGTATCATCACTGTATTCAGTTTTCTGGCTTGACAAATTCTTATTAGAAAAATGGCTTTTACTTCTTATACACCCATCTGTAATAAGGCTTAAAGAAAAAGTTAAATTTAAAATTGCTTTCATCTTTTCTATGATCAGATAAGAAACTGTTGAAATAGAGCTGAAGTGATAGTATAGAAACTTAGGAATCTTCATCTCAAACCTGTATGTAAGCCTAAGTAAAAAAAAAAAAATAGAATAAGCTCCAAGGGAATTTGAGTAATGAGCAACATAAAGGGATGGATCAAAAGCCTGTTGCAGCATTCGAGTACTCACACAGTTGTAACTGGGGTCCCTTTCTTATTTCTTATTTCTGTGACAGCACAGTGACTTACTCTGCATTTTGGAGTAAGGTAGTGGACACTTAATATGATATTCAGCTACCAAAAAAGGAACTTAGGCAGTGGCAATTAAATAACTTGTACTGGAATTGTTTGAGAGAATAAACACAGAAATGGGGAGAGGAGTTCAGTCTATAACGTTACAATACTCTGCTTGCACTACAAACATTTTTCTGGCACAAGGAAAATTTGTGTGTCTGAACAGATGTAGAGTGAGATTGATTTCCTCTGCCCATGCTCTGGGGTGATGAAACCTCTTAGGATGTAAGGTTGGTGAATGACATGCCCAGAGTTACTTGAAAGGAGGACATGAGATGGAACATTATGCTACGGTGGTGATAGATTTAGTGATCTTATTGCCACATAATTCTTGGTTTCTTTAGTTTGCTTGTGTTTTTAAATAGAATGTTATGGCTTCTTAAATAGCCATTTGAGTATATCACTGGTCATTTAAAAATTATTTGAGGGAAAAATTTGATTAGATACTTGGGCTGAAGAGAAATGTTGGAGTTATGAAAGTCCAACTTAAATTGGGGTCACTTAAAAATTAAAAAGCCATCTGCACCATTTTTAACTTATGATTTTCAGATCAGCCAGAAGCTGCCCAAGATGTATGGAATAGAAAAGGAAAATGAAATAGAATGTTTCTTTTTCTAGAGGAGCAAAAGCCAATTTGGGAGAAATCCCAGGGTTCCTTTACCAGATCAGCAAATAAACCAGAAATTTCAAATGACCTTGACAGAACATGTAGCTGGAGTGATTTGGAAAGAGATATAGATGAAACATTTTAATAATGAACATCCTTTACTGAATTATTTTTCCCTCACTGATGACACTTCCTAGTCAAAGAATTAGGAGATTCTGTGACAAAAAAAACTCCACCCTAATCTTGTTTGCTTCTATCTTTCTAGATAGCTCTGTGTCATAGGATTTACTTATCAACTGTAACATTAGCATTAAAAATCCTTTTAGGTTCCCTGCTGTTATCCCAAGATGCCATTTTTAAGGCACCAATCACTCTCTTCAGATTACGTCTGCCTTCAGTCAGTGGCGCATCTGATTTCACTATAATTATGTTATCATTTAGATTAATCAGTATTTTGCTGTTTCAGTTGATTAGAGAATTAGAAGTTGAACACAGTATTCATAATAAAAAATACAAACTAGATGGTAAGAAAAGAATGCTGGAGATGATTGTGTGTTTAACAGCCTGTCTCTAGTTCTGAAGTCAGAGAATATCTTCTTACTGTTGCCACAACTTCCGTAAGTCCTTGATAACAATAAACCATCAGTGCCTCTGAAACCAACAGCGTATTACCCTGAGGGTGGCTGTTCATTTGTCCAGTTATGGAAAATTTCCTTTTTTATACAGTGTATATAAATCCTCCCTCTGCCAATGAAGCAACTGCTTTGAAATTGTGTACCTCTTCTCACCAAAGTGTTTTTCTTAGAAATTCAGAAAAACAACAAGCTACTGCATTCTGCTGTTGCTCAGAGTTCTGACTAATTCTTATTTGTGGTCAGCTCTGTACACTTTGGGGTGACTTTGAGTCTGAAAATTATGGAATTGTTTAAGAGATTCAGAGAAGACTTATGGAGTTAGGCTTGGTGAACCATATGACAGAGGATCAAAGACTTATTTTAACTGCTCTTTGCTATTCCTTCTTTGATAGTGGTGTTAATCCTTCCTTTATAAAAGGAAATAGTAAACATTAATATTTCTAATAGTATTAGTTAGACTTGTTTGAATGTCTCTGCTATAAGTTGTTCTTGCAAATAAGGAGCCAACGTGTCTTTGATACAGATCAGACTTATTTACAGTATTCCATGAGTATAATTATATAACCATAATGATCTGGGGCAAAACAGATTGAACTGCCAGATCTTCTACTCCACGTGTACCTTTACTGTCTGATCTGACTGGCTACCTCCAGTTCCAAAAAGCTTCCTGCTTAGACATCCTCTATCAAATCCTTTCTGCAATCTTTCATGCAGATTTTACTGTATTTTCTAAAAGAAAAAAGCATCAGACACATCCTCTGCAAGCTCCAAGTTCTCTACAACCACCTCCTTTATTTCCATCTGAGAATGCAATCTATCAAGTGCTATTATGTATTTGTTATGGAATCCACTCCTAATGCCAGAGGGCTGTGACACACAGCATTCAATGCTTGAAAAAATGTCTAGCTCCTTGAGAGCTTTCTAGTAAATTAACCCAGTTCAAGCAGAACAAGGTTCCACTACTGAGAAATCAAACAAAATCAAAGAGAATATATTTCCAGGTCATGCTTTTGCAGAAGTGCTAAAGATGGCACTGGACAACAGGGAAAGATACTTGCCATATATTCATCCTTTTAAACACATTGAATTTTAGAAGGTATTGCCTTTTCAACATTGCCTCCTTTACTAGCTTCTCTGCAGGTTGATATTCCATTGCAGAGTATAAATAAAAAAAAAAATCAGCCCAATTCATAGTGAGCTTCCACTGGCCTTAGAAGTCCAGTCTTATAAAGTATAACAAAGCAGTGTCTCTTGTCACTCCCTGACGGTCAGGTCTGTTTCTCCCCTGTAATCATGAACACATTTTGTGAACATATCTGCTTGTTTTGTGTAGCCTGTGAAAACAACCTAGGAAACCACAATGTCATCAACATATTTCTAGTACGTATTTTCAGACTTCACAAGAGAGATAGTGGCATGAGTATGCTACCACAATAGCAATGTAATGAAGTACTCATTAAATTTATGCAGATGGTAGTTTCTTTCCAAGGAAGATGTATTGATGTTTACCATTATGAATATGAAATTGTTAATTGTGGATTTTGAAACTTCAGGAGGCATTTTTAGCATGCAATTTATCTTATGACAAAATTTATCCTAATAGAGTTGTGTTGAGCTCTCAGAATGACAAAATCAGCAGGGCAGTCAGGCAGACTGTCCCTGGGGAAAAAGAACTGTTTTGACATCTCTCTGAGTACAGTACTGCTTCTGGTTTTTCCTGGACTAATATTACACATGTTGTGTTTGGAGCCACTAAGGGCATGATGCTGTAAGCTGGTGTGTGGTTCTGAAGGGGGCTCCAGGTCTGTGAACACCGCCAGCTGTGTGTATTTAAAGTCAGCTGCAATTCAGAAATGCAGAGATTCCTGATGTCTGGAACAGGTATCCCTTCCAATCAGCCCTCCTTGGGCTGATGTGCTGCAGCTTTCCCAGCCGAAGCGGGGACGCGCTGTGTGTGTGGAGTTCGTGTCCCAGGCACAAGGAAGGGCAGCGGGAGGAGGCGCCAGCAGCCGCTCCTGCTGCGGGGAGGGCACCGTTCCCTCCCTGCTGTGGAACCGGTGGGCTTTGGCAAAGGATAAATTCGTGTCTTGCTGGTGCCTGGTTTCAGTTTGTGTCGAGCTGCCTCTTGCTGATCTCAGTCTCCTGATCTGCCTTCCCCACGTGACTTGTTCTTGCTATGCTACAATACAAACCGTATTTTTTAAAAACAAAATAAAATCATTTAAAACCCTCAAAATCAAAACAAACTTTTGGGGCCTTGAGATTTAGAATTAACAGTACTTTTTTTTATATTTTCTAGACAATTAAAAATTTTAATTACAACTTTTTGTGCTTGGGAATGTTACCTACCTTTATTTTTTTTTTTAACCTTTCTGTCTTGGAAACGAAAAATGTAACTTTAGGTCCCCCTGTGAGAGGGGACAGGGATCACCAGGTGGCGTTGGATCCCACGGACTTCCAGTCTGTTCTGTGCCGTGTGAGCTGCTGGGCAGCTGAGGGAAAGATGCGCCGCGGGGCCGGTTTGCCGCAACCCCGAAAATGTGCACGCAGCCTTTCCCTTTGACTTCAGCGAATGTTTGAGGCACGGCTGCTCTGTGGGATTCAGAGCGTGCACGGCTAATGAAAAGGTTCGCAGAAAAAAATGCTGCTCACGCTTTAGAGAGAAAACTGTATAAAGAAATTGTGGAGTCGAAGCACCTCTACTGTTTTGTCAAGAAGCTTTATATGAAACATTTATTTTCCCCTTAGAATGGTAATCTTGAAAATTATTTTTATCAAGAGCGGGTTGATCTACCGAGTATAAGGAAACATTATTTTGGACTGAAGTGCTTGAGCATTTCTATCTAATTTTTTTTACAAGTCCCTAGGAGGTCCACTTAGGTTCTACACATATGGAAGTAGGACAAGACATTTACCAAGAGTTTTCTGCTTTACTTAAATGCTTTTTTACATTATTAAACAATGCAGTGAGACAGGAATTAAGCCAGAATAAATAACACACAAAGTGTTATTAATAATAGTGTAGTTAACCATGGGAATAAAGTCTATAACTCACTTTTTCCAGGAGGTATATAAAAATTCAGCAATGGACATGGTCAAGCACAATATATATATATAGCTTATTCATGACTCATAAGGTCTCCTACTTTCCCCACACACAACTGACTGAGAAAGGTGGAGAAATTGTCTTTTCTTACTGAAATGGTTTAGAGATTTCTATTTCATTGTCACATCATGCTCCCTTTTCCAGCTGCTGGTTGTTAGCAGATGAAAACCCATTGTGCTCAGCTGTCCCAAGTAGGTGCAAAAACAAAGTGGCATTGAGGATCCCTCTCTTCCTCGGAAAGCCAGTCAGAGAAGAGGTTCACACTGACTCTGAGAGCACTTTAAATTAACATCTTTTTCACATGGATAGCATTTTGTGGCAGATCATTCTCTTAATAAGAATCAATTACCTGTTCTTTTTTTTCTTTTTTTTTCTTGAGAATCCAGTTGTATGGAACAAGTCTCATGGGAAGTGTAAGATTATGTTTTTAAACCATTAATTTCTTCTGATTATCATACTGCTTTCCTCATGCTAATTGCTAAACCCGGTGGGATCTCACTAACATGAGATACAGCCAGGAACAGACAACAAAATCGAAAGATAGCAGAGGTGGTGATTTTAAACCCAACTGCCAGGCTTATGGCACAGTACTGAGAGATGGAAAAGGCCAGTCCATCTCTATTCCTGCTCAGTATTGTCCCCACAGCACATTGTGAATGTGTTTTGTCTCCTGTGTTTTATGGCTTTCAGATGATGTAGGGAGTTTCCACACTTCCCTGAAGAGATTGTTCCATAAACTTGTGCAATTTATTGTGAGATGTTTTGCTGGTGTTCTACTGTAATCTCCTCATTACTGAGATATAATTATCAGTAATGTAATTATATATACTGTAAGGGATTTCTTTTCTCTCTGTGGTATTTACACCGTCTTTTAGAATCATAACCATTTTTCTTTGAAAGCCTTTTAGCTAATACATGCATTTATGGCTTACTCTTTAAATGGTTCAGCATTCTTTATTCAATCTTTTTTCCTTTTATAAAAAAAATTTAATGCATCATGATAGATAGTGACTTCTTTTGAGTGAAAAACTTTTAGCTGACCAAAACCTTGCCGTCAAAAAGGCGTTTTGTTGTTTTTTTTTTAACGGAGGGAGGATAATAGTAGTTCTCAAAAATGCTTGCTTCCCTCCAAACCACCAGGTTTTTGTTGTTGAAGAATCAGTAATCCCCTGATTACTCAAAGGTCAGTAGCAAATGTATTTGTACACTTATTTTTATATTTATATTTATTTATTTATATAGTTATAATATACAGTCATATACTATAAAATGCTTTCTTGGCAGTGTTTACACATAAGTGCTGATAGCCAGGTGTTACAGATACTATTATGCATATATCAGATATATTATGCAAGTAAAAATACATTTCAGAGTGACTGTCATCCACTTTCTGCTTTTAGGGCAGCCACACTTTGCTTTTCCATGTGCTGTTCTGAATCTCCTTGTAGGATATGGCATTATTTTCCTAACTTGGATGCTGTGAATCTCTCTTTTGTCCCTGCCAACAACAGTATAATGTGTGCTTGTTTGTAGTACTGGCTTTTAAAGCTCTTTTTACTTTGCTAATGAGAAACTTGCTCTTCTCTTTGGTGGCGGTCATCATGGGATTACCCAGTAAAAAAACAATTGACAAAACAAAAGTTTCCCTATGACTTGGGGTGTTCCAAGTGGAGGATATTAGTGTAAAGAACTGCAGGCTTGATGTAATGAAAGAGAGTATTCCTGCAGGATTTGTTTGTCAGGGAAGGGAACTCGGTGTCTGTTGCCAAGAAACTGTCACACTTGCCTTAATTATGATTAACAACATACACGTGTAACTGAGCAGATTTTTTTTCCTCATTGACTTTTGTAGGCTGTCCATTGCTAAATATTATTTCACTGACATCTGCTATTGTAGTTTTTATGATAAGAGCTGGTCTCTAGTGCATCATCTATCTATGCAGGAAAATTATTTCCAGTGCCTGCATCTATTGCCAGTTTGAAATGTCTTTCTCAGCAGATTTCTGTTCTAGGTAGCACTGAATTTATTTGTGTAGTTCTTGGCAGTTGTAAAGTCTAATTCTGGTCAAGAGGGGAAAATTGCTTTGAACCATGAGAAATAATGCTGGGGCTGTTTGTGAGCAAGGTATTTATCAACATATTGAGCAACTGGCTCTAAACCAACCGGAGTAGTTGATAATCTGTATTGATAAACTGCTCAGACTCATAGTGAATGCACTAAGTTTGCATTGTAGAGTTTCTTAATCTGCCTTTTCTCTGTTTCATTTGTTGCAAGAGGAATGTCAATAATGCATGATATGTTTTTAAAGGGAAGTACAGTCTAGTCCATACATTATTTGCTTACAAGGATGCTTTCAAACACTCAAATTCCAGGATCATTACTATTATTACAGCCAAATTAACTGTGCTATAAGTTCTAATTTTGCAGTTACTTTACATTCAAAAATTATTGTATTTTCTAGGAGAAGGCAAGGCAAATCAAGCAGAAATCAATAGAAACCAATGATTGTATATTCTAAAATAAACAATGTATTGAGAAATAAGCCAAGAAAACTTATATTCACATTATTTCATAGAATCACAGAATAGTCAGGGTTGGAAGGGACCTTTGGAGATTATCCAGTCCAATCCCCTGCTCAGGCAGGGTCACCTGGAGCAGGTGACACAGGAGTGCATTCATGTGGGTTCGGAATGTCTACAGGGGTGTATACACACACACTCTTAAACAGACATGTTTTTTAACATTTATTTATTTATATTTGTACACACACATTAAGGCTGTCCAGACATTACTAAACTAATTTATCGTTTTCCTCATCTCATTGTGCTGTGCAGGTAGAGTTATTGGTCACACTCCTCCAAAGTCAGCAGTAGAGAACTCTGTCTATGTCTTGTTAATTAGACATTTAAGCTCTAATTGACAACACTTAAGACAGGGAGTGTACGGGGCATTCACTCACCGGCAATTGTATCAGCAGTTGATCTTATCAATGCTTTGTACTCCAGAAGGATTTACTTATTTACAGCTGAGTAGCTCCAAAGGACAGCTGGTTTAGGTACTCACAGATACCCAGTAAGGTGCAGAAGAGCATGGCTACAATTTGAACATCTGACTGGTTTCCAGTGGGAAATATGTATGTGGGCACATTTTGAGTTACAGTGCCTATCTACATTTTCAATGAAAATGGTTTTGTAAATGAATCTCAGTGCATGAGGAAAATGGAAGAGGTGTTCACTAAGAGTGCCAAGCCAGATCCCAGAAAACCTCTTACCAAATATTTCTGTTTTCTGGGAATTGAGTGAGGAGGGGGAGTTTCATTCAGACTTGAGGATATAAAATCAAATGCAAGTTAATTTGGAAAAATAAGGGAAATTTTGAAAATTTATTCCCTTTGGAATTACTGGGATAATGTTTTTTCTTCACTAGTATTTACCATCTTTATTTTGCTTCAAGTGATTTGGAAGCCAAACTTGCCCACTGTTTATCTGTCACTTCAGTTCCCTGGGAGCTAGTGCAGTGTCTATGAGGAATATTCTGCAGTGTTTATACATTGCTCTCACATATCCATTCTGGAGCAGTAGCAATGGCATCTTGGCAGTGAGGTGCAAGTCTGACCTGACCTCTGAGCTGATTTGACCTAGGTATCAACTTCCCTGTTAGTGTATTATAGGGTTTTCACATCCAAGAGGTAATTCTAAGACATTTTACCCACTGCAACTAGAACTTCAGCTGCTCAGGATCCAGGGTTGGATTCATATTCCTGAAAATCCTATTCCACTCAAGGCACCTGAAGACTGCAGTGAGGCAGGCTCAGCTGGAGGAGCTTCACTCCACACAAACCATAGGTTACAGCTGGCCTGCAGCTACAGTAGAGACATCTGGCTGAGACCTTCTGCACCAGAAAGTGGGACAGCCCTGCTCAGCCTCTTTTCCCCGAGCCACTGACCAACTCTCCTTCTCCTTAGCACCTGGGAGAGAAATGTAACCTTTAGTTGCTGGGGCTCATATTTTAATCAGCACACTTGGCAAGCATATTTCAATCCCTTTCTTAATCAGGATTGTGTACTACTTCTGTATACAGAAGGAGAAGGTCCTTGGCAATGAGATGAATGTTGAATGTTAATTTCTTTCTGCAGTGTTACTGTTCAAAGCTCTGTCACAGGTACCAATTGAAAATTAATTTCCCAAACTCACAAAATTTCTTTGGGTCTTTAGTCCCTGATTTGGGAGTTGACAGTGACTGATCTTTAAAAATCTTTCTTCTCATGGTTCCTGCTGAGCCTCATAGCACTTCTCTAGAAACTCCAGAGAGCTGTGTTTGAGGGGAATTAGCAGGTTAGAGGGAAGGTGCTTCTTGTGTCATAACCATCACCCTACCCTAGAGCAGGCTGCCTAACTCAGAGACTTTAGAACCTCTGCCAGGAAACTCAAGCAAGCTCTGTTCTATCTGAGTGGGCTCATACTCTAGGTTGTATTCTACCTTTGGCCATAGGTTATATCTGCACCTTTTACCAGGACACTGCAAGAAGCTGTGGGCAAGCACCTGGCCAGAAATCAGCCTTCCCAGACGGATTTGTAGAGGATTGTTTGTGAAGGCTGTCCAGACACTTACCTTCATGGGCTTTGAAAGCTGAATGAAAACACTGAGCAAGTGCTAAAAATTTTGAATCTAGTAATGTGCATTTAAAAAAACAAAACTAAATTCATATGAGTTTAGTGTTAAAAGTAGCCTGGTAGAGTTAGATTGTATTAATAGCTGGATTATGTCAATTTAAGAGCAACCTTCAAATTTTGTCAAATAATGTGATTTTGGGTCATATCTGTAGAAACAAGACTATTTCATTGCATAGCACTGTAAAAATGCTATGAAATCAAACAGAAATGGTCTTGCTGGCCAATTACTTGTGCAGAGAGCAACATCAGCTGTTGTAGAGAAAGACTTGGTGTATGCATCTGGCTGGACTCAAATGTGCCACTACAATTTCTTCCAATGAACCACCCTTTTCTGTTATTGCTCTTCTGAAAATGCATCCGACAGGTCCTGCAGGATTCGTTTTGGCTGAGCTTTAGTTTGCAGCACTCAGAGTGTTTAAAATGAATGCCAGTTCTGAAAAATTCTACCAGTTTGAGAGGTACTAGCTGCACTTAGGCTCGGAGAATTGGTACTGTACCTTCAAATGTGGCAGTGAGTGACAGCAGATGTACTGCACTGGGTGTAGTGTGTTTGTATGTTTAGATTATTTGGGGTTTATTTTTTTTTAAAGTACCCACTCAAAGCAGTGTAAATTTATTTTTTCCTACAGTTTACTTTACCCATGTTACTTTTGTGGTTGTTCTGAAGCTTTCAGTTCTGAGCTTGCAAGAGTTCAATAAGTTACACAGTGTAGGCAAGATATCCTATAGCTCTGGAAAAATCTGCACATTTTTCACTATGTGAGTGCATACACTATTTTTTAATATAATAATCACTGAAGTAGGTGTCTGAGCTCCAAGAAATTAAATTGCAAATATTTTCAACTATACTCCTTAAGTAGCAGCTCAAGTAACCTGACATGATGATTTTTCAATAAGAAAGTAACTCATAACTACCATTTTTATTCAAGTTGACTTTCTTGAAAGAAGGCTGCTTGTGGCCATATCATTGGCATTAGTCCCCCTGTCCCTGACCCAAAGCCTTTTCTACAGCTAATCTTCAGAGAAACCCATGCTACATTTAACTTTGGTATCTCTCCTGTGGTTCTCAAATTTAACCAGACACGGCCGATCTGAATATTTCCTGCATGTTAAACAGACCATTGTAAGCCTTTTCCTCCAGGCTAGATTGTTATAAATGCTGTTTATGATCCTGCTATGACAACTGTGAAGGACATGGCAAAGAATTTATCACAGGATTATTCATCCACCATCAGAATACCTAATAAGATTCTAAATGACCCAAGATGATAATAAGATCTAGCTTGTAGCAATAAGGTATTAATAAACTGGTTTTTTCAATAAGGAATTGTCCTGGCATCATTACCCTGACATATTTGTTTTCCTTCTATTTTGCTGGTAACGTAGCTCTGGTGCTTTATACAGCAAATTTATAAAACCCCATGATGTATGAAAAATACACCACATATGAAGTGGAACCCATAGGTTAAAGTCAAGAGCATTCTGTTTGCAATGCCATAAAAGGACTAGATTTTTTTAAGTCATAGATCCTATTTTTTCCATGCTCTTTCACTTTGTATTTAAAAATTATGTATAGAAGAACACATGCTCTACATACAAGGCCATAATTCAGATGAAGAGATTTTGTCAAAATCATAAACCCAGAAAGTCCAGGTCGTGTGATTAATGACTGGCACTGGAACCCTGAAGTCATCCTGAGCTGGAATTACACCTGCAATCCTTATTTGCAATGTCTCAGACTTTAAAACCATTAGCTTCCTGGGGGTAAAAAATCCCTTATATAATGGCATAAAAAACCTGACAACGTCTGTTGCTGTGAAAATGACAGATGAAAAGTACATGAATGTGCAACAGGTCTGATTAGGCAAATAGTCTGGGATCTTTGAAAAGACCTTGTGTCAGTACAACCTGCTCCCCTGTTCGTGTGCACAGCTGACTGCTCCCCTCTCAGTGCTGGGCTAGGGAACTTCAGCTTCAGTGGCCACCACTGCCCCCACAGGAAAGACTCTAAATGGGAAGAAAATACTATCTCAACATGAAGTTTCTGAGGAGGGGAGACATGCTAAGTACAGGAAAGAGCAGAAATGTAAAACTGCTACTTATCCACCTGTTGAACGAGTGATAAAAAGCTGCATTACTCATTGAAAATGCAGAGCTGTTACAGCTTGTATAAATAAAAGTTTGCACTGGCTGATCTCAAACTCTTACAGGTTGGTTCCCCTCCTGCATTTTTAGTAAGGTGCACGAAACAGGTGGATTGTTTTGCTCAGAGCTCTGACCTGAGGCAGTGATGGAATAGTAATTCCTGGTCTCAGTCAGTTACTCTGCACATTAGTCTACCTATGACCAAGGTAATTTTCTTAAAAAGCCCAAGATGGGTGTATAGCTCATTATCGCTTAAACTTATATCAGAAGTTTATTCAAGTTGGAGAAAAGTGAGATTTGGTGCAGAACACTATAAACTCTAAGATATAAAAGGGATTTGGATTATTTGAGCTCATTGCTTTCAGTCATGTAGAAGAATTGAGTGGCTGCATGTACAGTCAAGTGACCTGATGACCTTGCAAGGCTAGTTCATGACAAAGTAAGCTAGCATGGGACATAAAACCCTTGTGCCCCTTTTCCTTTCTGAACTTCCTTTCAGAACACTGGGAAATTGCCTTGCTTCTTCATCTGAAGAAAGAAAATAAAAACATTTCCTACCTTAAGGGAAGGTTGTGAAAATGACTACCAAAAATTACAGTAATGGAAGTGCTCAGACATTAGTGGAATAGAAGCCTTGTGAAAGTCTTACAAGGTCTCATTTCTGAAGCAGTAGCTGGTGCTGTGCATATTTGATTTTTCTTTCTGATGCAGCAAAAATAACCACTTGCGTATCTACATCCCAAACGTAAAATAAAGATTGCATGTTTCTGTGGGTGCTGTGGGTACACAGGGAATATGTACTGAAGTGTGCAAGTGTGAAATTAAAGGATAGAACTGAACAGACCTCTAATTGAAAAAGGAGTGGGATCAAGGCTTTGGTCCCATTTAATTATGTTTTCCTCACTGACCTCTGATAATTTTTAACCCGCTGTTCACTGAAAGTTTCTGTTTTCCAACAATCCTCTTTAGAGGGAATAAGCAGGGTAGTAAAATAGTTGGGAAATAAGTAGCAAAATGTGTTATGTGTTTTACGTTTTATCTTCATCCTGTCTGATGGAATTCAACCAGATGGAATTCAGGTCCATCTGGGGTCTGTTAATGGTGCTAAAATAAACATGCTAGAAATTTGTAGTCACATTCATTGCTGGTGGTAATTCCTTAACTTGACCAGACTTACTAATACATTTAAAAACACACATCTCCAGAGTTTCCCCATTATTTATTTAAACTTTATTAACACTATAATATGTGGAGATCAATAGAATTTTATGGAGAAGGGGCTTATGCCAGCTCTGCTGGGCTCTGGAAATAGGAAATTTAGAACTCCCTTTGCTTTGACAGCTCTTGTATGTCACCCCTTCCAGCCTCATCAGTCCCTTTGCAATCACTGCTGCTCTCTGTGTAAAATGTGAAAACACAATGGAGAGAGAGGGCAGAGTGAAGAACAGGAGAGGCTGTACAAAGGATGGCAGAGGGCAGAGGGTTAAAATAAAATATTATTGTCTGTTAAGCTGAGAAGAGTACTTGTTGCTTTGGGGATTGGAACTACAGTGAATTGCTTGAGAAAGGTGTTCATTTCTATGGTTTTTTTCTTGTGCTATGGATGATTTTCTGGAAAAAAAACTGAATACTTACAATAGTATAATCTGGTAAAACCCCTTGCTGAGTTCAATATCTGCTTATTGGGTGTCCTTCAGATATGTTTGGAAAAGGGGGTATTTTGTGAAAGCAGATTGTGAGAATGCAGCGTGACCCTCAGTTCTCTAGGAAGCAGGATAAGTTTTCCATTCCAGCAAAGAAATTCTGTGAAAGCTGGAGAGAGATAAAAGCAAACACTGTCTAAGAAAGTGACCAGTTGTGAAGTTGCCTGGGACCAGCACCTTACAGGAACCACCAGCATTCCATCAGTGTTGCTGGGAACAATGCAGGAAACAAGAATGACAGCTTCCCTCAGCCTCTCCTTTCAGGAGATGTGTACGGCCTTACTGTTTCTCCACCTGCAGTTCCCATCTCCTAGTCTCTCTGAGGAGCCCAGCTGCAGCACCGAGCACTGGAGAGCAGAAACTCTGGTGTTGCCAGTGCTCAGGAGTTCTGGGACAAGCTCAGAGCCAGGCCTTGCAGGCAGCAGCTGTGCCAGTGAGGGGCTGAGAGGAAGAAAACCCAACCTGCAAGGTCTGAAATGGACATCAAGAGCTGTAAATGTGGGAGGGGCAGGTCAAAAACAGGTTCAGCTGCCCCTCCTTGTGCATCAGTGTCATTGATAGCCTGAAGATTTTGTAGGATTGTGGTAAGCCACAATTTATATTCTGGAACAGAAATGTATTCTGGTCCCCAGTGCCTTGTACTTTGGACTGTTTAGGCTGGTTCTCTGCTACAGTATCTCCAAGGAGTCTTCAAACGTCATTCTTAATTTTCTCTACTTCTGCACGTCTTGCTGGCAGCAATGCCAACACAATAGAGAAAGTAGGCTAAAAAAGGAGAGAAAGCATGTTGATTTTTTTTTCCTTCAAGTTCTCTAAATAAATTAAGGAGAAATATTTATCTCTATAGTATTTCAAATCCACTGTATTGCTTCATCTGCATGAGTCTGCTTTCTCTGTTGTGTCCTATTTAGCTCTAGTAAGTCACAAGCATATTGAGGGCAAATAGTGGATACAAATCTGACAGAAAGCTAATGAGCTCCTCTGTGATTATCAGTAAGGACTGTGACTCATTAAGTCCCATTTCCTGAGAAAGTCCACATGAGTAGAGGAAATTACCTGGAATAAAGGTCTAAAAATCTAATTCAATCAGATTTATAGGAGTTCTTGTTGCAACAAAATAATCAATGAAAACAGAGGAACCTTCTAATGAGAGCTTTTGGTTACTGTTCACAGAGAGGAGTCTGTTCCCCTTTTGTTCAAGATTCAGGCAAATAGCTGCCCTTCTCCTGAAGTAACATGTTGTGAGTATTTTCACTTTTCATTTTAGATGTGTGGTACAACTGTTGTGATAAATAGATGTTGTGTGCAATGTGACTTCCATTCAAAACTATGCTTAAAAATGAGGCTGGCTTGTCCAGTTTTTGGTGGGCTGCAATTGCCTTGATGCAGTGTTTTCTTCTTGGATGGCACATCTTTGTGTGGTACATTTTTTGTACATTATTGAGAAAGGAAAAGCCTCTTCCCTGTTGCAGCGAAGAAGAAAAACTTCCATTGATTTTAATGAGCTTTGGTTCACCCTCTGATAGAGTAGCATTTAAAGAGGTTTTTGTTTTGACAGTTTTTATCTTTGTGTAGAGATGATGTACTAACATTAAATGGATGTGACAAAGAAAGAGTTGGTGTGGTCTCATGGAGCAAACAGCAGATACCCATCACTGCCTGACAGGCAAGGAACATGGGCAGCTCTTTTGTAATTCATTTGTAATTCAGAGTGTGATCTGGAGGCCTCAGCAACTGAACTGACTTGCCTTCGTAACTAGATTCTTGCTGTTGGGAAGGACCTTTGATTACAGCAAGCTCTGGGTTTGAACTGTTTAAATTATCAGCTTTCTGGGATACTGTGGTGTGATGGAATAGTTGATCCTCTGTAGGTACACAGTCTGTGGTCATTGGGAACGGGTCCAGCTGTGAGAAACAGGTGAACATTGTCAGCAATGAGCCATGGAGTGCCCAGGGGCACTGACCAACCACCAAAGGGAGCAGAGGGCAACAGGGGCACTGCATCAACATGAGGGTATGAAAGGCTGGGCTGAAGAACAAGAGGATCAGATGCTTGCAGCCTTCTGAAGTGACATCTGTCCATGGTGTGGGCAGATGCCTGAAGCCTTCTCATGAGGTATGGTGTTATTCTGAATGGGTTAAAGCCTTCTGAAATTGTATGGGGATACTCTGTGTATTGTGGCCAACTGTGACATATGCTGCAACAATCCTGCTGACATTAATTTATCTTGGAACAGGGAGATTAAAATAATAAAACTATTTACTAAACAGAAACATATCATTTAGTTTGAACTCACAAGCCTGGATCAGAAATGAGCCCAATTTGAACATCTGGGGATTGTGACTACTCATGCCTTTCTGAACAGCTCTGAGTTTTTTTCAGGGTTTTCATTTGAGCTTTTAGGTATATAAAAGTGTATATATCAAATCCACTTCTTCTGGCATGAGAATGAGGAATTTTTATGTTTTATCTGGACACAGTTTGAAGCATGACATAAAAGGGAATGTAGGAGATGTGCTTTTCATGTGGACACCTTAGCAACTCTGTGTTAGGAATTCCATTTTTGTATGCGTTTTTGTTGAAGGGTTGTTTCCTTTCACTTTAGCTGTTCCCAGTTCCTCCTGCACATTAAATGTCATCTGTGGGTGTGTCATTCAGGAATTAAAGGAAAACCCTAGAAAAATACGCTGCTGTTTATAACTTGAAAAAGCATTTATTAATGTGAAGATATAAGGTAGGAGTTAGAGAGAAGCAGTTGTTCATGTGCTATGACTCACACTTTTCTGTTTGGGAAATGAAAGTTATTTAGAGGTTCTGTGTGTTTGTCAATGGAATTTGCTCCAGGACTGTTTTATAATGACAAAAGAATTTCTGTGCTATGTGCAGTACAAAGATGATAAAAGTTATGATTTCTTACTCTACTGGGGAGCACAGCAAAAGAGACAAAGGAGTTAGAGAAGTATAAATGTTCCTCTGGTGACGCTTCAAAAAATGCCACTTTTAACCCTGTGGTGGGAAAGACTTTGGATCATCATCGGTGAGTAAGTTTCCTTGTCTAGCATGTGTGAAAGTCTGCAGCTTCACATGACATTTTAAGTTAAAAATCTGTAAAGGATGGTAAAATCAGAAGATTATCTTGAGGGTTTTGCTGGTTTGGTAGTGGGGTTGATTTGTTGTTTCTTGGTTGTTTTTTTTTTAGATTGGAAATTGAAGATTAGTATCTTAAAGACTAAAATGATGAAGCATTACAAAGAAATGTTTGGAAGGGCTCCAGAGTTATAACACTGCAGCCTGAAGTAGGCTCTTTAAGATTCTGGTGTCCTGTTCACTGTCTTGATTACATTCTGCACCTAAACTGGCATCCAGGACTGGGAGCAGAGTTTTGCCTAAGGATGTATAGGACATTTATATGGGTCACACTGGGATTGTAGCAAGGAGTGATGTTAAAATAAGTTAACAACCATTCCATGTCTTTTCTTGAAAGCATATCCTTATCTCTTTTGGGCTATGTAGGGGATCTTGATTGTTCTGTTTATTGGTATCTGACAACAGTAGTCAAAGATCTTGCTGGTACTTGGGGGGTAATGTGTAATATCATACTAGTGAACAGAAAGTTCTTGTGCTAATCCTCTGAAGGCCTCTGGTTCAGAAAAACACTGTTGAGAGCTATATTAAAGTCTAGAGAGGTTGATTGGTTGTGTGATGTGAATAACTCAGTTTAATGGAACCAGACCCCTCCAGGCTGATTTGCTGCCTCATTAGAAGCCAGTGAAATTCCTTCAGCATCAAGTAGTGTGTTTAGATGTGTTTTGTTTTGCAGACACTCTATTTCTGTGTAAAGTGTAGAATTTTCAGACAAGTCTGGAAAACAGACTACAAGAGGACAATCCAAAGGTGGCAGAAACATAGAACAATATCAGCCATGTGCAAGCAGAATTTTGGTCAAAAGCTGAGGAACATGTGATGAAAGGGAAGGGGCTTGGATATATTGATAGCATGGAAGCATAATCAATTTATACACTATCCACAATTTACATATATTTAGATTAGCCTGAAATCCATCAGATTGCCCTGTCAAAAGCACACACTGGGTATTTGTTCCACCTAATCCTCACTGGTAGTCCAGACTCTCCAGAAGGAATAAATCAGAAGCACGGTAACCATATAAGGCTACTCAGTTACCACCTCAAAACTATTATTAAGCTAAATATAGACATCTTGCCCATCAGTCAATCTACCTGTCATTTTTTCCATCTCTCCTTGTGCAAGAGGATTGGATTTTTGGCAAAGTGATAATAAAATTGTAACAAAATGCAATTTTTCAAATCAAAAGCTAGAACTCTGCTTTGGGGCTCCATTTTCTTTCTAACAGTCTAATAAGAAGGGACAGGCAATTATTATTATTTATTTCACTAATTATCTGGATAATCATTCATTGTAAAACTCTTTAGTGTTAGAAATATGTTCCTTGTACACTTTGTTTAACAGTTTCCTTTTTATCAGACTGAACCACTGTATGACATCTATTATTAGGGGGGCAATGGGGGCCGCTTGAAAAAAAAAAAGGAAAAAAAACCCAGAGGAATAATTTTTGATCTACGAAGATAATGCAACAAGAAGCAACAGTCCATAAAAACATCTCCATTCAGTCTCTGAAGACATAATGCTTTATGATAACCATAAAACATTTTAGTGCAAAATAAATTGCTGTCCTATTCAAATTCTTAAATGTACTACAGTGGATGTCACTGAAGACATACAGCTATTTTTTCCAATACTGAGATATATTTTATCATAATTTGTAGTGTAGCTGACAACCTTGCACACATGATTGCCTTTTCTTGCTTAGTTAGCTTGCCAAGGTCAGAGTCCTTTGGCCTTTTATGGATGTAGAACTATTAGGAAATAAACAGGATAACCAAGTAGCATAAAGACAAAACTTGTTTCCTTGACTGGTTAGTCATATACCCCTAGAGATTTCATAGTATTCTGAGTATATACTGTCAGGAAATTTTCATTTTAAATGCTATAACAAACTCTTCTCACTCGTAAAGCACATAGGCAAATTTTCTCATTTTCTATCTTTCTTTCTTTCTTCCTAATTTTTGTGTAGTTATCTTTTCTCTTCCAGCTAATGAATGGCATATTGGTTTTGGAGCTGCTATGAGGAGAACAAGGAGTGGCAATTAATGGAAAATACTGCAGCTACAGTTCAGCCCAGAAGCCTTGAGCCAGGTAAGGACTTCAGTTTCCTCATAGCTGAATTCCTCTGGTGTCATTTCACGTTGTGCCACTGGTGAGGTCCTTGGAACACCCATTCTCAATGAGCTTCTAGAATTTCATGTTCACTTTTTGCATCAAAGCAGCAGAGAAGAGAGTTTATTCTAAAGTATTGTTGTGTTACTTCTGCTGATGATTTTGCCTATGAAGAACTGCATGGAAAGGGTGTAGGAAAATATAATGGTGACCTCTTTAGTAAAATCATTTAGTAAAATCATGGAGATACATCCCCACCCCATTTGCCTTAGCTGGTTTGTTAGATCTGATATGAAGTGTCATAGTTTATTGAATGGAATTGAGAAAAAAAGAAATTGGTCAAGTCTCTATGGAACCATAGAAATGTGTAAGAACTGGTTGGAGACATTTCTGTAAGTTCTATACTAGTGTGAAGGAGTAAATGTAAATGTATTTTATATGTTTCCTGTTAAAACACACTGAAGTTTTTGAAATAGAAAATGGTTTATAACAAAACTTTACCTTCTCTTGAGTTGCTGGGATAAAATTGTGCCTCAAAGGGAACCAGTAGGGTCTTTAATGTAAATAAAACTTGAGCTGTTAATGTGGATTTATTTATGTGTTGATTTGTGTGATGATGTATTTAAAATTATATTTTTCCACTGTGCCGTGGAAGACCTTTTCTTCCATGATTAGTGAACACAGGCTGGTAACATTCGACGTCTTACCAATGTCCTGAAAGGATGGGTGTAAAATTGTCTGGAAATGGCTGCTCCCCCAAATGAAGGATCTAACTTGAAAAGTTCAGAAATCCATAGAGATTTGATGATTTGGAAGAATGATGTTTGAGTTTGTAGACATTTGAGTTTGTAGACCTGTGCAATTGTGTGAGCTGGATCCTGTGAGACTCTTGGCAGGACAAGAATTTCCATTCTTCCTTTCACTGTTGTTTCCAATTGGTCATATTCATTTAAAAATGGCTTATTAAAGGTTTTTAATTATTAAATGTTGCCAAAATGATGAAGGTGGTACTTAAATACAGAGTGCTAGCCAATAACTGGACAAGAGAGGGTTATGAACAACCTTTTGGACTCAACCATATATTTCAGCATCTATAAGGTATTTATCCCTTATTAAGCTATTTAGAAATGTGCAATTAGTATAACATTACTTTCTTGATGTCTGCATATTATGATTGACAACAAATAACATGTAAGAAAAGTTACCCAGGGAGATGGGGATATTGAGGCTTTTATTATTTTTAAATATTTTTCCATTTGTTGCCCATTGCTTGTTGACAGTTTATTTTAGATTTTGCAAATATAAAAGCAGCTGCAGTAGTACTGTTTAGCTTTTGGATTCAACAGACACATATATTTTAATCTAAATGACAATATTTAGCAGCAAAATTGCTTCATTTTAACTTCACTGCGTTTCCTAATCTGTGGGAACTATAATTTAAAAATAATGAATGCAACAGGGTGAATATATAGCTTCCATTAATTCCAAATACTGCTTATTTCCAGCACTTTTAAATTATTTGAATATACTTCTCAATATATTTAACTGAAGTGGAAAAATCATTCAAACCTCAGACCATTTACGATTGCTGGTGTATGTGTATCTGTAACTTTCCTTCCAAATTACTGAACTTGAGAGTAACATTTCATTTTGAGTATCTGTTTTTTCTGTGTATTAGAAAGTACTACAATAGTTGAAAAGGAAGTTGTGAAAGATGCAAGTTTCATAAACAATGAACAGCAGATTATGTGAATCAGTATATTACAGGTTCTACTAGGAAATTGTGTAAAAGGCTGACTTAAACCCAAGGACAATAAGGTAACTGAGAGTCTGTGCTGCATCTTGCACTCTTATCCTAAAACAGCACTTTCTTGGAGAAACAGAGCTCCACAGGCTGTGAGGGTTCCTTGATTGCTCAGAACCATCAACTTTAATGTCTTCTTTGTGCATCCTATATGCAGGCACAGGGAGAGATGTAAGACCAGGTCTCACTGAACACTTTTGTTACCTGCATTGTGGATCTGGTATGAAATTTTGTCTTCTTCTCATTGAATGGTGCTCCCTTCTCATGGCTGAGACTACACATGGAGCTCGTTCCTTGTTGTTAACATAATCATTTACAAAATTTCATACAAGCATGGCCTGGAGAGAGATAGCATGAGCCTGTTTATGTCATGAGGCTTGTGGGTGCTGGACACTGAAAAAGTGGGCAGCAAAAACTGTGTCCTCTTTCCCACATTTTCCTGACTGTACCCAAAACCTCTTAATAAGGAGCTGCATGTGGCTCAAAGGTACCTTGTGTGCTGGTGGCAGGACTCTGATGTGGTGTGCATTTTAGAGCAGTGCTTGCACTTTACCAGCCTTATGGCTTGAAAGTGAGCATGGGGACTGTTACAGTAAGAAAAACAGATTGATATATTAATGCTTCTCTTTTATTTTATTTTTTATGTGTTCTTGTGCACTTGTTTGTGTTCACATAGACCTGGGCCCTCATGAAGAGCTAGTTTAGACATTACAATGTGTTGGTTAATAGGTATTTGAGCAAATAAGCCCTACTTTCCTTGCTGCTTAAACAGAAAAAAAAAAATGAAACAAAAATATCTACTTGATTGCTATTGATCCTGGTCAGCAGCTGAGTTTGAAGCATGAGTACAAGCTGTCTATTCTTAGGCTATGATTCCTCATTAGAAATCAAAATACCAATTAGAGTAAATTCTTATGGCATCTATTGGTTTTTTATGAGACCAAAATGAATTAACTTTTTAAGAGTTTCAGGGCAGCCTGACATAGTGCCTGCTACAGTCATTGTGTCTGTTTAGCCATCCATTTAGTCAGCTTGCTCACATTTTTGCTGCTACAATTGCAGGTGGTGAGAAAAAATAAGCCTTGGGCCAAAGTCATCTTGTTTAGGGAGATTTGTGGTAGGGTTTTTTTGCTGCTCTGCCATCTGAGCAAATTTTGTCAGCAAGGGAAAGCTAATGAGAGTTGGGAAAAGGGATGTTACCTGGTGAATTTGTTTCAAGAGCTTTACCCCATAACTGACAGGTCTTTACTGTTGAATTCCTTCATTGACTTCAAGGTTAATTTTTCCTTTTATTCCAAGGTGCTGTGCACTCTGCATTCTTTTGCATTGACACATACACACTCTGGCTTTTCTCCCTTCATGTCTCAAGCTGACACACCAGCTCTTCTTATCTTTGTGCTGACTTCTCCAAACCTGTGATAGTTTGGGGTTCTTTTCCTCCCGTGTGCCAGATCATTAGTTTCCCTCCATTGAAGTCCTTCTGATATCAAATCCTGTTTTGCAAGGGCACTCTGAATTAATCTCTCACAGGAACTCTACTCCAAGAGAAGAATATGCTTGTGATTAAGCTTTTTAATTCCCTGTTAGCTGATATTTTATTCCAGAACTATGTCTCCCTGTGGTTGCAAGTCCATGATTTATCTCTAAACAAGTGCCAGCTGCTGCTGATAGTCAGCAAGGGACCAAGTGACCACAGCAGATCAAGTAACTAAAGTCTTTGCTCAATTTCCATTCCAGGTACTATGAAAATTTCCCATTTTTGAGTTTAAATGGGCAAATAAACCATGAGGAAGCTGATTTGTGTACATACATAAAGAAACACTTCATGTGGTGTGGTTCAAGCAGAAGATACCTGAGCAAAATGACTTCCCATAGGGAAAGAGCAAACACTAATTATTTGGCTCTGGTGGGCCACAGCTTTTCCTTTTATGTTGCCCTGGCTGCACTACAGCCAACTGATATGTTGGAGAGATGGTGTGGCTCTCTTTTCTGAGAGCTGGCAAGACTTCTGAGATGATAAGAAGAATGCAATAGTTCAAATCAACCATAGCCACCATAGAATTACAGACAGGCTTGGCTTGGGAGGGACATAACAGCTCATCTAGGTCCACCTGCTGCCAGGGAGGGGCACCTGCCCAGGGTGCTCCAAGCCCCACCCAAACTGGCCTTGAGTGCTGCCAGGAATGGGGCAGACACAGCTTGTCTAGGCAACCTGTGCCAGGGCCTCACCACTCTCACAGGGAACAATTTCTTCCCAATATCTAATCTAAACCTGTGTCACTTTGAAGCCCTTCTCTCTTATCCTGTCACTCCATGCTGTTCTCCATCTTCCCTGTAGGTTCTCTGCAGGTACTGGAAGGCTGCAATTGTGTCACCCCAAAATGTGAAGCTGTGTTCAAAAGGTTCAGTCTTTGTTCAGTTGAAACAGCCAGGAGCTCCAGGGATTTACTCAGATTGTGTTAATTGGATACCCAGCAATCACTCCAGTTAGAGATTACATATGTGAAATTAGGGGCATTGTCAGAAGCTTGTGTAGGTATAAGAATTGTTCGGTCTATGAAATCCACTTTAGAATTGCTAAAAACTGCAGACCAGCTACTGAGATTTTTACCTTCCATGTCTTCAGAACATTCCAGCCAATTTACAGGCAGCTGCATGGTTATTTGCAGGCTCGTGGCCTCAAAGCTGAGGAACCCAATAAATAAGAAATGTGTATAACTAAATATAGCACCTCTACTTAATCATTTCTTTCCCTTCCACCTGCTTCCAAAGAACAAAGTTTCAGGCAAAAATCCCTCATGTCAAGTTTCATCTCTCTTACCATATTTCTGAGTGAATTGCTGCTCCCCCCTGCCCCTCCCAACAGGAGTTCACAGAAGTGCAGCAAGACCTTATTATTCTGTTTATGATAGGATGGTCTGTTCCAGTATGATGCAGTCCATAGTAAATCCATCTACAGAATTAATTCTGGGCTTGTGAGGAAGAGATGCAAGTAAAAGCTGTAATGATTTACAGTTTGAAGATGCAGCTGATATGAAAATAAACATTGAATCAGTTTCTTCTATATGTCTTAGTTCCATTAGAATAATAACAGTAGGTGGCATTTTTCACATTTTAATTGGTGTTTTGCTGATTTTATCAGAATTTCTGCTGATCAAAGCAAATTGGCTATTTATTTATTTTGCAGTGATGCTAACTAATCAGTGGAAGTTTAATGTACTGTAATGAATTTTAAATATCCTCCTAGTCATTACAAGTGTGTGAATCTAGACTCTTTCTCATAACAGTTTGAATAATTAATTATATGAATAGCAAAAAAAGGTAACATTTAATATAATAACATTTTCTTTGAAATATTTCACTGCATGTTTTATAGTACCATCTCAAATTAGCAAAGGATAATTTTGAACAATGTATCACTTCTGTGTGCACACAACTCAACCTGATTCTGACTACATTGAGTTAGACTGATAGTAAATACATAAACTACTAGTTTATTTCAGTAACTTGTTAAATGATGGTTTTTATATTATTTATACTTCAACGTCTTTGTTTTAATTGGTTTATTTTATGTTATTTATCTATACAGGTTCTTTAAAAAGCAGATATTCATGTCACTGTGTTGTTTCCTACCAATCATGGCATGTTATAAATTGTCCTCATGAGTATAAAAGAAAAAGGGAAGCTTAAAATGAAAAAGAGTAATAGAAAAATCCGTGTAGTTGGTTAACTTCTGAAAACAACTCTTCCCATACCCTCTTGTCCAGGAAAGAACTTCACCATTCACTCAGATATTTAGGGCTAGAGTGTGTTCCCTGAATTACTGCTAGTCTTTGAGGACTTAGTGTCAAGTTGAAAAGAATTTGTTTTTGGTTTATGTACTGTTCCTGCACATCTGTGATCAGGCCCTGGCACACTTTTTGACACCACACTTTGTGTTTCCATGCTTTGCTCAGAGCTGCATTGCATTCTAATGCCTTCAAAACTGTATGTGCAATGTGAGAGGAGTGCCTGGGATATCATGTGTTTATATTTCTGGATTTTAGCTGAGGCAAGGCAGACAAACAAAAGAACCCTCCTTATTCTTCCCATTGAGCTAAGAGCGAGTCCAGTTCTGCACTCAAGAGCCATATTCAGTTCTCAGAGTGCTGGGTGTTGGCAAGGGGCTTGATGTCATTTTAGCTTTAGTGCACACTTTCTTCTAGAATGCCCTTTTTCAGTGGGATGTATGGAATGACATGGATGAGTTCCTCAGCAGATGGTCTGAGTTCATCCTTTGGACTCAGGAGAGGCGACTTCTTGTGCCTGTGCAAGGAAAACAAGTGCAAACAGTCAATCCAAGAAGAGCTGTTTTACACTGCCACTCCAAGGCATGAGCCCTGTGAGCAGTCTTTAAAAGAGAACAAAATTTGGGTTATTGTAAATTGAGAGCATAAATAGGAAATTCATGCTGCTCTAAAGAAATATTTTGCGTATATTATTAAACATTCTTCAAAGCCATGGGAATCTTGCATCTCAGTCACTAGATCAGATGTAGACCCTGCTTATAGGGAGTAGAGGGGGTTTCTTACATGTCTGTTTGGATTGAGTGTCCAAATAAGAGATTTTAACCATCTTTGATAACATCTCAATGTGAGGCTGTAGACTGATTTCAAAGTGCAAAGTGTAAATACTTAAATTTCAGCTAAAGTAAAAATTCTCTTAAGGCTTATTTTATTTATTTTTTAAATTTTAGCCTCTTAGAAGTCTGTGGAAGCAATTCATGAATTTTGAGGGGGTTTTTGTAATGATGTTTTAATAAACAGTAATGTTTTAATAAAACAAATTATAAAGTAATGAGCTGGTTACTATGTCAGTGATTAGATTCTGAACTTGCATGTTAAAATTCATCTTGCCCTTTCTCTAACTGTAAAATAAAGACAATTTAAAAGAAGAGTGAAATAGTGAAACAGAAAGTATCCAGGCTCATACAGAATTCACGTCTTCCACTAAGACACTGTCAAGAGAGTCCAGCTAATTCCAGTAAGATTTAGGTCTAGTTTGAGAAATAAATTCAGCTATTCTGGGTTTGAATGGAATGCCACAAATCGGAATTATAACAGAAATATCAAATTAACTTACAGGCAGATAGTTCCTCTCTATCTCTGACCATTTAAGATCTTTAGACAGGCAGGGCTGGTCTTCCAAGGAGCCTGGGGAGGTTCTCCATGCACAGCTGGAGCCTCCAGGCCGTGGCTGAAGCTATGCAGGGGCCGAGCCTGAGGCACCGTGACTGGTGCCTGCACCTGGGCTCCGGGCTGTTCAGGGATGAGATCCCCTGGGGTTGTTCTGGGCCACTTGGGGTCTGAGGGACAAGGGCCTTTCCCACCCTGTAACTATGGCAGAGAACCAGCAGAGCTTCTGCCATCATCAAAAATAATGGACAGATGAATATGTGCATGAAGTTTTAATTATTATTTACTTCCAGAATACACTGATTGTATTCTGAGTGTCTTACCTTTGCTACCCCAGTAAAATCGATATAATACTCCTAAAATAATACAAATAAAGAGTTTACTGGAGGGCATTATACAAAAAGACTTAGAAATTAAACTAAAAACATTGATATATTGTGATTTTATTTGTTGTCTGTTGCTTCTTGAAGTGCGTTTAACATGTAAAAAAGACAGAGCTGCAATTTGTAGAGAGAAGAGATGAGACTGATTTTGTAGCAAAATTTTTCCTTACTTATCAGGAGCTATGCTGGAATCATCTGGTCTGTTGGGGTTTGGTAGCTTGAGGAATTAATGAATATTCATTCCTTTTCCCTGGGTACAAAGTAAAATAACTAGTAATTAGTATAATATTTAATACTCCTATTCAAAATAAATAAATCTTTTGTGAAAAAAATCTAATTATTATAATGTAGCAACTTCTGCATGTGTAACTGGAATTGGATGTGCTGTTTTGAAAATGCTTTTAAGCCCTCATTTACATGTTTCCAGATCAGTTAATTATTCCCCTTGTATGCATAAAACAGAACTCTGGATTGTACTTGCATATATTATTCATTTTGCTATCTATCTTCTAAGTTTAGCTGATTCTAATATTTTAATTTTACATTATTATTATACCAGTGATATTTGTCTTCTGATATGAAAATTATTCTTGTCTGCACTTAGTTTTATGCTCATTTTTAAATGCACTGGCTTACACGGTAGTAAGCGTGACTATTCCGACTTGGGTCTTGTGTCTTGCTTATCACTCTACATTAGTCACATCCTGTCTTTCTGAGGAAGGTCTCACATGGGGACCTTGGCCTTTGTCCATGAAGTTATGATCCAGAGCAAAGTGGAACAGGTAAAATGAAGGGCAGGAGCCTTGAATCTGGTCAGCAGAGTCAGAGCTTGGGAGCTGCTCTAATAGAGCCCAATTCTGAGCTTGCTGGAATCTGCAGAAGGATTTGTTGTAGATTTTAATAAGGCCTTTCATGTTTATCTCAACATTACTTGCTGAATTTAGTATTTCCCTGATACTCATTTAGGTTGTCATTGCCACAGGCTCTAGATCAAGGCCATTCCTGGCTATGAAAGTGTAAGTGGGGAGATATTTGACAGCAGTGAGCCCCAGTGGAGCTGTACAGTTCCCCTGTGGGAATGTACAAACCAACACGGCCTCGTGTACACCACGGCCACTGGGGCTGCTCTGTCCTTCAGAAAGACACCAAGTGGGACAACCTCCGTGTCAGTGTGTGCAGGTCCATGTGTGGTGCTCATGCAGTGCATAGCTTGGAAATCATTGTTGCCTTCTGACCTAACTAATTAGTGCTAATTAATTTCCTCCCCTCCAAGAAGGAACTCTCAAAGGGGCAAGACAGGCTGTTCTTGTGTGCTCTGACTGCTGCAGTTGTGCCTCTTGGTGTGACAGATGGAAGCTGAGGCTTCTGCCATCTACA
Source organism: Chloebia gouldiae (assembly GCA_003676055.1). NCBI lineage: Eukaryota > Metazoa > Chordata > Aves > Passeriformes > Passeridae > Chloebia > Chloebia gouldiae. The sequence goes on from QUSF01000015.1 coordinate 2,609,894, forward strand.
TCCCAATCTTGATGACCTAATAAAAATAACTTATTACTAATGTAAATTTTTCCCTGATTAGTTTTATGTGTCTCATATATCTGAGAAAGAATCTTGAGCAAAACCTGTAGATATTAAGGTTTTAATAACACTGTCATGTCACATATTTTTCTTTCTTTTTGGGGGCACTTCAGAATTCTCAGTGAGCTTTGACTAGAGCTAACAGCCATGGAGTGTAAGAAACTATGAGGTACTGAGTGCTCCTTTTGAATAGAAGTTTAAGGATGTCAGAAAGGATGACATAAAATATGTGTAGGATTCAGGAGGAACTGTTTAATGCTGAGTGGTAAATGCCAGGGGAGGAGTTCAGAAGCACAGGTAAGTAGCTGGTCTAGATGAGATTAAGATACCACAGCATTTTATGGACACCCACAGAGAAAGGGCTTAAAGGATGCTGACCAAACAGGTAATTGTATTACATAGAGGTGGAAGAAAGAGGTTTGTCACACAGATGATTTTTTGCTGGTTCACAAGGCATTGCTCTTTTTTCTAAGCTTCTTCTGAGAATACAGGAGGAAAATTGACAGAACCATGATTAGCAAAATGTCGGTTTTTGTATCTGTGTCTCTGTATCTTACACTCAGGAAGCCACATTAAAAGCTTACCAAGTCAAACCCTGAATCCCTTACCTGTATGACAGATAATGCTAGCTTTATATCAGTATGAATATTAAGGCAGTATTTCTTTTCCTACAAGACCCTGACCATTTTCAGGGCCCAGAACATATGGTTGCCTTTTAGTAGGTTTTGTGCCCTTATTCAAACATGATGCATTTATTTAATATGTGCTTTTCAAACTTTGCTTTGAAGAACTAATGATTAATTTACCTGGAGTTTATACATGTTTTCAGACATTAATGAAATTGTTTTCACCTTTATGAAGTGAATAAATAGGATTATTCCCATTATAGGGATTACTAGTTGAGGTACAGTGCTAAAAAGTAATTTCTAAATTTGTGTGCAACATTTTTTCAAGCTGCAGCATTTTTTATCCTCTTAGCATTAAATGCCATGTTTGTATTCAGACACAGTGCCTGTTGATTTGGGGCACAAATGAAGATTTCATCAAATAAGATTTTGAGATATCAAATTATGAATCTAGAAATGAAGGGTGTGCTATGAAAAACATTCCAGGTTTGGTTCACTCTTACTTTGATAAGGAACTTGGTGGTGGTTTGGAATAGATTCCCAATGCTAAATAACCTCTGAAGGTTTGTAAGCCTGAAAGATTTCCCCAGCATCATATTTGTATGTCCTCTCTGATTTTACTTCTGTTTCTCTAGTGGCATCCTGATAACAGAAATACTTTCAGCCTGCTCCACCCTGGTCCTACTGTCATCTGCTTGTCACATTTGTGCCCATGACCCAGGACTCTGCTGACTGTGATAACTGCAGCTGATGTGGGAGCGCACGTCTCTCTGTGGCAGGTGGGTGGGAGGCACTGCTGCCAGAGCAGAGCAGTGAGAATGTTTGAGGAGCCTTGGATTCCATGATGGGGCTGTGGGATGGTGAAAATTCTGGTAGTTTCATTTTCCCACGTCTTGTGGATTGCTGCCTGCTTTCTGGCCTCTCTGGTCTGTCCCTGTCCCATCTCACTGTCTCCTTAGCTCCTTTTGCCCAGATTCATTCGCTGTCCGTCCCATCCCAGGGCTTCCTCCTCATTTTCCTCCCACAAGATGAACTCCACTCATTACATTCCAGTCAAATGGGGTGACTGCAGGTTCACAGCATTATTGCACTTGCTCAGATTCTCCTGTGGAATTTTCTGTGATGTGAATCTTTGTCTTCCATGTTCAGTTTTTCCACCCTTAGAGAAAGAGTGCAGGCCTCTGCTCTCAGCCATGTGTGAGGCTTTGCCAGAGGCTGGCAAATCTTACCAACTTCAGCTCTTGGCTCAGGTTTTTGAGGCTTTCACATCAACTGTCATGACTTTGTTTTTAAATGAAATAGTAGATTGAAAAGAGGGAGCATGAAGGATGTGCCAGCCTGCTGTTTTTCATGTGCTGGCCCAGAGTCTTGCCTGCATACAAGGAGCTAAAGAATTGCAGGGGGGTAAGACAGGCTTATTCATAACAGTGAAATTGAGAAACACTTTTTCTTTCTTTTCAGTGCTGAAACGATTGAAGGCCTGGTCTCAGTGTGAATAGCTTGAGACTCTTTGTTTTAGTTGTTCTCCTTGTATTTAGTTGTGCTACAGGTGTATGTGGCACCTGTTGCTTTAGGTGCTGTGAAGTTTGATATCATTAAGTTGTAACTGAACTGAAGGCATTAATATTGTAGATATTCCTTGAACATTAAGAACTTTTGGACAGTATTGTCAAAACATTGTTATTCGTATTTAGAATCAGTTAGTAGATGATTCTTGGTAGTTTACTTTTTAATTATTCCACTTTGCTGTTTCTTAATAATGCCTTTTAAAATTTGCATTGAAGTATATTAATGTAAAAAGTATAAAAACTTGATTTAATAATTAACACAGGCCGTTGGGGCAGGAACCTGCCTTATCAGTTATGTAAACCTTTATGCATAGTTACAATGCTGCAGGAAGAATCATTGATGGTAATACTATAAATTGTTGTCTAATAAATTTATATAGAAAGGTTCTACTGGAAAAGCTGAAAAGACATGAGGAACAAAAATGAATAGGCCTAGAAGGTGATGTTATAAAACCCTTTTACAAAGCATTTTATTGAGTGGAAGGCAAGAGAATTTACTGTGCTGCTTCCAGGTAGAACTATAGTTAGGGACAAATAGATTTTAGCTTCTAACATTTAAGTTCCTCCAGTTGTCCTTCAGCTCAGCTCTGTCCCTGCCTCTGTTGTGTCAGAGGTGTCATGGTCAGTTAAAAAGATGTGATTCAGCTGTCTTTGTGTTCATCATCTCCAAGAAGCTAATGAACACTGTACTGCTCAAGTTAGAAGTTGGTGGACTCTTTTTAGTCCTCTTGTGCCATTACCTTGACTACAGCACTAGGTCCTTGTTCCTCTCATGACTTAGCAGTTCCAGTTCCCCAAAAATCATAGAATGGTTTGGGTTGGAAGGAACCTTAATGATCATCTCTTTCCAACCCCCTTGCCAAAGGCAGTGACACCTTCCACTAGGTTGCTCCAAGTCCCACCAACCCAGCCTTGGACACTTCCAGGGATGGGGCAGCCACAGCCTCTCTGGGCCCCACTTTTGATGCCCTTTTAGATACTGAAAGGGCCTCTAAGCTCTCCTCAGAGCCTTTACTGCCCCAGCTGGGTTCAGGGTGTTCATAGCAGAGCTCCCCCAGCTCTCTGATCATCTTCGTGGGCTCCTCTGGAGTGGCTCCAGTCCATGTCCTCGCTGTGCGGGGTGCAGCAGTGCAGGAGGGCTGTGACAAAGGGGATGGATCAGATGGGAACGATGCCCTGACCTGCTGCCACACTCCTTTGGATGCAGCCCAGGACACAGCTGATGTCCTGATGCTGCTGGGTCAAGACAAGGTTCTCTTCCACCAACACCCCCGAGTCCTTCCTGGGGCTGCTCGCACTGCATCCCCTGGGCAGCCTCTGCTTGTGCCCAGGACTGCCCTGGCCAGGCCCAGGCCCTTGCACTTGGCTGTGTTGAGTCCGTGAGCTTTGCAGAGGTCACCCCTCCCACGTATTCAAACCTTCCTCACCAGCTGACCTGAATCACCTGGATTTTTCTTCTTGTGAGTGAAATGAAATTGCAGTAAATGATTAAGAAAGAAAGAAATATTTTATTCTGCTGATATTTTGACACGTGTACCATTTCTCATTTTAACAATATAATTAGACTGGGTTTCATAAAATGTATTGTTGAGATGAACATATTTATTTTAAATGCTTCAATTTTATTAAACTTATATTTCTGTGAAAATCACACAATATGCAGTGTTTTTTATAACTGTCTTGCATTTGTCATGTATATCTGTTTTTCACAGAGGCATGCCAAGATTTATCACTAAATTTCTGTGTTTTAAAAATGTTAGCAGAGACAATTGCTTAGCATTTTATATAGGAAGCCCATTGCAATTTTCATAGAGTTGTACCTCCTTCTCTTTGGAGAGGAAAAAAACTGTAAAATACAAAACAAATAAAACATTTGAGATTAAGAAATTTTAGAAGTTTTTTTGTTCTCTTTAGCCTTTTAGGGGAAGATGCCCCTAAAAAACAAGAAACCATACAATGCAAAGTTTCAAGCATTCTTTGAGCTCCCAATATTCCAGAAAGCTTCTCTGGAATAGGAATAGGAACTATTTGCACTCATGCCAGAAGAATGGTGTATCTTCCTCCACTTGCTTGTGGTGGTTTTTTTCAGCACTTAATTTCCTTATAAGCCCAAGGGACCTTGAGGTACCTATTCCTTTGTATTAAAGTAGCCAGTTCTTTGAAAAATCAGTTTGAGGCGAGTGCCTTTACATCTCCAGAGAATTCTGGTGGAACTTTCCTGATATACTTTGGGTTGCATATTAAATTAAATTGAAATTCATGTCCCAGTGGAATATGGCAACTATTAGGTCATCTGTGAATGTTTTAACATCAGTGAAGCCACATATTTCTGACTTCTGCTTCTATGAATCCAAACCTTCCACACCAGGGAATTAGCAATGCTGTCTGAGTTTGTTCCATAAAAACAGCTCAGGTGTTCAGTTATGTAGAGAGCAAAAGCCTCTGGGAATCATTTTGCTGCTGGGCATGATTGCAAACCTTTCCCTTTTCCTTCCAAACACCCACTAGTCAGGTAACTGAGATGTGCTATTATTGATCTGCAGAGGTACCACTGGGCTAGTCACTTGTCATACAAAATGTGTCAAAATTTGCACATCAATTGCAGCAGTTACTTCAAAAATCACACTTCTCTATGAAAATAAAACAGAAAATCACACGCCACTTAAACACCTCAGCAATAATTCTCTTGCTTCAGGCACCTGAGCTGTAATAAATGTTGGCATTTTCACTCCAAACCTTTCTTTTTTTTGGAGAAATTTTAAAAAGCAGTGTCAATTCATGCCATTTTGAAACAACCATAGTGTGCATGAATGGGACAGAGCTGGCAATTAGGCTGTCAGCTGCCCAGTGTTTGCTTTTTTCTTGCACTTGCCATCCTGCTTCCCTGACCTGTTACTGTAATTTTGCAGGATACAGTGAGGTGTTTTCTCAGCTGCATACATAAAATTCTTCTAGAATACTGCTTTGGCAAGAATGTGTTGTGTCCCACTACATGCCCAAATCCAAATAAATACATGATTTTTTGTTGTTGTTGTTTGGAGATAAATAAAATATATCAGTAATATAACTGGTCCTATTGAAATTCACTGTTCAGCAATATGAATCTCAGGGTGAACTCATCCACTTTTCTTCCTGAAAACTTCTAGCTGAAACATCTTGCTCTAAAATATGTCTATATTTTTTCACCATCTAAAATTATTTTGGAGGGACATGGAAAATTTCCCTTGAAAGAGAACTTCATTTAAATTCTTAAACAGAACAATGTTTATATTATTTCTTCTTCTAAAATAATGGGTGACCTTAAAATCTTCCAGTGTTTTGCATTTATCAATGTTTCATCAGTGCCATAAAATACTTTTTTTTTCATTTATAATTACTAGCTTTTCAGGGTTTCACACATTTCTCAGAGGAACTGTTTTGATTATGGAATGGTTATTAGATGGAATATTAGATAAAACACAAAATGTAAGTGAAATATTTGCACAGAAAAGTATTGTTGATGTACACCTTACAAATCAAAAGGAAGACTCTTGAGTCTTATTGTAATTAGAGATCAGTGAAGTGGTTGTTTTATTAGAAATGCAGATTCTCTTGGAATAACTCATCTTGTTCTACATTTGTGGAACCTAAATCAAGTTAATCCTACAGAAAAATGCTTTGAATGTAGTGATGGGCCAGGCTGTCCCCTGGGAGAGGAGCCTTGCTGACTGCAATGGGTGGGTTGTTGCATTTGTGACAGGCCAAAGATTTCCAGTGAGATGCTAACATTGAGTTGCATGAATAAGACTGCAGAATGAGGATGGAGGATGCATCCTGACTAGAGAGGAGAACTTTTCCAGTACTTACTGACTTCTGAGCTCAGCCATGGACTTTGCATCATTGAGCAGCTGCAGGATAGAATTCTGTCCCTTTCTTTCTTCTTTCTCATCTCTCAGGCATTTTTTGTTTATATTTTTCCTGCATAAAAGAAGCCAGTAAAGTCTGCCTAAAGGGGAGTGGTCCCCTCTTTCACTTGTTGTGCTTCTGAACTTTGGCAGAGGTGCTTTATTGATGCCTGGAGGAAGTAAAAAGGAAATAGGAAGCCCAAATACTCAAAGCTGTGTGCGCAGACATACTGTGAGACTAAATTATCTGTGTGGAATCAGGGTAATTTCTTGGGAAATTGTCTGCTAAACAATTTTCAGAATTTGGGTCTGTACCAAGCAATTCATATGGTAAATCCATTTGGGCTTTCACCTTAATATATTTAGCCAGCTTAATGTTTAAACAATTATTTTATTAAGTGAAAAATGTTCTTGTCTGTTCATGGGCCTGTACAGCCTATACTTTGTGAATGCAGAGCTCTAGGTGTCAGCAGGAATTCCCTCGAGAGGGATTCATGGGATCAGGGACTGACCTTGGAAGACCATCTGAAAGTACCAATTATTGCCACAATATTTCTCATAAAATATACAGTCCCACACAGTAGTTTTCTATCACAGCTTTGTAATATAATCCTTTACTTGCCCAGTTCACTGGTGAGCTTTTCTCCTACCATGGAAATTCATTTTCTATTTAATATCTTAGTATGTGTGGCTGTCCTGCTGTCTTGGGACAGAGAAATTCCCATTTTAGTTTGTCCATACTGAAATAAAATCTAAGTGCAATGTACTAAAATACAGAGAGTAAAACTAGCAAGGCTCCCTTCCTGAATACATGTAGAGAAGAGCTCTGTTAGCATTTACTCTGTTTATCTCAACACACTTACACTACTCAGAAAAGGGCTGTTAAATGTTCTTTTTCTGAGTGACAGCTTTCACTGGGTGGTGCAGCCTGTCTCACAGCAGAACTCTGAGTGGAATAGTCACAATCCTTTGCCTCTTGACTAAGGGCACAGTTCTGTGCAAGTGTCTCTCGTGACTTGCTGCACAGGTGCCTGTGCCTGGAGCTGGCTCTGAGAACTGGCTTGTGTGGAGAGAGAACTCAGACTCTGGTGAAGGGTGGAGGTGGAGGTGGTTGTGCTGGTGGAGGGTGAGTTTGTTGTGGGAATTATGCCATTACAGAACTTACTGGGAAGGGGGATTGCTGCTTGGTGGATGGTGTGCCCCACATTGGCTGACTGAACCACAGATGAAATGATACATGGATGGGCCCATACTGCATTCTAGTTGTGCCATTTTCTGGTTTTGTTATCATCTGCTCTCTGAATTATCTGAAACTGAATTATCAGGCTTGGTGTGCTTGTAAGAATCTGATCTTCTCAACATTCTTTTTCAGTCTTTTTGTTGCTTGGCTGACCTTGTTTTTATGTTAGTTGGGTTATTGATGGGAGTAGCCAATGAAATGGGTAGTGAACATGGGAAGCATTTTCAGAATGAGTTATTAAACTCCTGCCAGAGATTGCATTTATTATAATTATCACAAAACTGTTATGTGGCCCCATAAACTTGCATGGTGATTTATAAACTTAGGCTTAAATTTTGCTAATGCATATACATGATTTTTTTTTTTTACTCCTATGAAGGAAGTTATACCTGTGCTTCCTATAGAATAGAGTTGGTTGCTATATTCAGAAGGTCTTTATTTAAACTGAAACATGGCTCTGGAAATAAAACCCAAAGTAACTTGCTTGCATTTCTAAAGTCTTGGTGAAATTTACTTGCAAAAATAGTATGGGTCTAATCCTGCAGGGCTCTGAATCCTTTTCATACTTTTTATACGACTGGAAAAACAAGATAGTCATCATCTTGCACAGTGGATTGTAAAGTAAGAAACACAAAACTGGGCCTACAGAAAACTGCTTTCCTGTTTTCTTAGCATATTAGCCAGGAGCAATATCAACAGAAGGTCTTTACCTTGTAGTGGCAGATGGTTGGATGCTACATCTCTGTATTGTTTAAAATTCTTGCAGCTTTTCCAGCTTCTAGAGTTCCTCTAGAAATGCTCTTACTATCCTCATTTGATTGTATTTTAGATATTGATTAAATTTGATTTACAGTTACAGTTTTATTTCTTCATTAAATTAGATTTGATGTTCTTAAATCCTTGAGTTTACAGATCTGTTTGCTCAAGGGAGCTGAAACCTGTGCTGGAGATGGAGGAGGCTGAGTGACAGTGATTATCAGATGTCCAAGCTGCCTGTGCCCAGCTGACAGTCTGTGTAGTGAGGAAATTGGGTTAACAGGAAGTGAGTGCCTCATTAGTTGCTCTCCTGCCGCCTTGAAACACGGGCAGTCCTGCTTTTGACAAATGCAGTAATACTGATTCTGAGTGAGTTACTCAGCACTGCTTATCAGCACACCAACAATTCAACAGACTGAAGTGCAAATAACATTCTAAGAACTGCTCTAGAGCCTCTGTCCTGTCTGCACCCAGCACCAAGTGTCTGAGGTAAAATGGTTTGAAATATGCTTGAATCATCCCCAGACTTGGAATAAATGTCAGGCATCAGAACAGGAATCACATTCCACATCCAGGAATTATCAGGGAAAGTCCTTCCCAACAGACTAAGAGCAGAGCAGGGTAAGAGGAAAGCATTTAAAGTCAGGACTTTGAATAATCTGACCTGAACCAAGTTCACTTTTCTCACAAGGACACTTTTACCTTCAGGGACAGGCATAAACTGCTGACTATTGTCTGAATGAGGATAAAATGCTCTTGGTTTTTCAGTTTATTACAGTTTGAGGAGCACAATAAGTTGCCTAGAATGGTTTTGACTACACCATGCCAAAATAATTTGTGTCTTCAGAGAAGGATATAGTTTGATTCAACTTATTTTCTGAACTCTGTGTGAAAAGATTGTTTATATTTATGGTGGCTCTGCTTAAACCATACAAAGGGAATTTTTAGGAAAATAGCTACATAAATCTTAGGAAATGCAAAACTAACAGACATATGAAGGATTTGTATTTAGAAAAGAATCTCCCAGTGGGTTGTTCTCAGCAGAAAATGAAAAGGTCTTTTTTGCATTCAGTTGAACTATTAGTGTATTTTTTGCTGATATAGCAGTTGTACAGGTACGACCACTGTCACAGTCCCAGATCTCAGTGCTGTAAATTAGCAAGGTTTTAACTGTGCTCCAAATATCATGCTAGCTCATTTTCATTATGAAAAACGTGGGGGGAGGAGAATGGGACAAAGTACCTATTGGCAAAGCACAATATAATTGTTTAAGCAGGCCCCACAAGTCATGCATTTCAATTATTTGTTCAAAGCTGTCTGCAATTAAGAGTTGCAAACAAGGTTTTTGAATGCAAAGTCAGACAATTAAAATGTTTCATGAGTGCTTTAGAGAGAGAAGTTCTGAATTAGCACTTTGAATACTCAAGACCTCTTGTTTCCTAATCTCCTTTCCCTTTTACTCTGTGGAATAGAGAGATCTATATTTTTCCCAGAATTTTTCTCTTTAAGCCAGGCTGATCCTAGGAAAGATTGAATCATCCTGGTCTTTGACTTGTACATTTGAATGTCTTTTGCTCCTTCAGAGATCATCCTTTTTGCCTCATAATGGTCCAGGTGCAAAAAAGTTACTTTCCCCAGGTCTGGCGTGTTCTCAAAGGGGGGTTGTAAATCACTTTGAGCATCTCTCCCTCTTGTTTAAACACCCAACACACAAACACACACACACCACCCCCCTGAATCTCCTTCCTTCCCCTTTGAAGAGGCAGAACTATTTTAACTGGTGATTTGTGGCACTGAGAGTGCAGCCTCTGTGCTCAATAAGCTGACAGACAAGATGTGTGTTGGCCTGTTAACAGAGTTCTGTGGATGGTGGTGTTGTATCTGCTGTTGGGGATCAGCTCCCAGCTGCTCCCAGGGAAAGGACAAACTTCTTTCCCTTTAGCAATGAGAAACAAACTTTAGTTCTGTGAAGTTACTCCTTTCAGGAGAGCAGTGCTGCTCAGGGTTGGGGTTTTCATCACTAATGCCCATTTGCATGCTGGCTGTTTGCATTTAGAACTTGCAGTTTGGGAGTTTTTCAAGGTGGTGGGGAGTTTTGTTGGGTTTTTTCCCCACTATGTTTTATGCTCAGAAGTCCACAACCTGAAAGCATTTGACCGTAGTGCCTGTCATGGAACCATTTTTAATGGTAACCTTTTTGATGCTAAGAAGAGCAAACTGCTGCACAGTTTTGGCTTGTGTAGTTAAAGGTGCTAACCTGTATCAACTTTTAAAAACACATCTGAGTATTGAACTGCAGAAGAAAGCATCAGGTCAATTAATTACTGTCAGAAAAGCAAAGACCACACGGCTTGTGCTATGACATGCAAATTCAGTTGTCATTGAGCTTTTCTGGGGTTTGATGATTATTATCTAATAGCCTATTTTTTTGTGACCCTGTAGTCTGTGTTCTGCATTACTGGAGTGGGAACTGAGAGTACAACAAGGAAACAAGGTTTGCTACTCTTCAGGCTGAGTGATAAAGTTTATTCTGCTGCCTGGGGCTCTGGACTAGAGAAAGCAGAGGGAAAGGAAAGGAAGAGCAGGGCTTTAGAGGAGAGCAGCCAAGGCAGAGTGAGTGCTGCTGTTGCAGGTCTCTGCCCATTCTTTGCTTTGAGTGTGGGGGTGTCCCACTGCATCCGTGTTGGCTCAGGTGGAGAGTTTGCCCTGCAAGAAAGAGCAGTGTGAGGCACACAGTGAGATGGGACAGAAAACATTCCTTATCCTGAGGATGTGACTGTGTTTGTGTGCTTGGCTTTGTTTGGGCTTTCTTTTTTTTTTTTTTTCTTATCTTGCTTTTGGATTGTCGTTTTTTTCCCCCCCAGTTAATTAGCAAGCAATTCCTAGATTTGTGAATCGGGGATTTTTGCTAGAAATTAAGGAGTGAGGTCACTATGTCTTGCTTAGACTGGCTGTTGTGGAAGTATTAAAACTTCTTGGATACTGCTGAGAACAGCAGTGATATCCTCCTCAATATTTAAAAACAGATTGAAGTCATAGAGGGAAACCAAAGTTAGCCATTATTTGTGATGCAAGGAATTACTGATTTTTGCTGGAATGCTTGTACTGGACAACATTCTCAGCTACCCAACACTTTGTGTTTTCCTTAATGCTAGAGATTTTTTGGCTAACCTTAAATACAACTTCTTTTTCTTAATATAGTAAATTATCAAGTGGGAAATGTGTGACAGGTTAGGAAAGAGTAAATGCAGACACACAGGTTGGTGATGAACTATGGACAGTACCAGATTCTGCATGTGCACATTTTTCAAATTCTCTCTTTGTTCAATAGCCATGCCAAATATCAAACTGCTTTTGCAGAAAACTTTGAACCACCTTTATCTTGGGCAACAATGGAGGAGGAGGGACACATTTGGAGTGATGGTGTCAAGTCACCTGTGACAGGGCCCTGCTCTCCTGGGGATGGTTGAACCAGTGCCCAGCCATGGGGAGCAGTGAATTGATTCCTTGTCTTGCTTTGCCTGTGCATGGCTTTTGCTTTCCCTATTAAACTCTATCTCCACCCATGAGTTTCCCAGCTTTTCCCCCTCTGATACTCTGCCCCATCCAGCTGCTGGGGGAGTGAGCAAGTGGCTGTGTGGGGCTGGGCTGCTGGTGGGTTTAAACCTTGACACTGGCCAGTGAAATATCTGGAGGACACCAGGTAATTCTGCCACTGATGTCTTAATAACTTCAGCTAAAAAGCCCAAGTTATAGCATGGACAATAATAGAGTTGAGGGCTTGTTTCTGGAGCACAGAAATTAGGTAATGCTGCTTGTACTGCTTGTCCTCTAGAACTTCAGGTAGGATCCATCAATAGTATTATTACATATAACATTTCTGCCAGGTATTTTTACTTGCCAGGGATACAAAATTACTAGCTTATGTTTTTTTTCAGTATGTAAAACTTAAATGGGCACAACTCCTTCTGCCTTATCCCAGACAGTGCTGAATTTTAATCAAAAGACAGTTCTTCATGAAGCTGTATTGAAAAACGCAGTTAGTAAATTAATGGCCTCAGCAGGACAGTAGCTGTAGTCATCTGCCTGGCTTAGTTTGTGTTCTCTGCGTTGGGAACCTTCATTTGAATCCCTCCCTTTGTGCTCTGCTTCACCTCCTCTGCTGGCTGCGCTGCCCAGCTTCTGTTCCCTGTCCCAGGTCCTCTGCTGGAGAGCACTGTCACTGCTGGAGATTTGGGCCAGAAAAAGGCCATTTGTTCTGTCCTCTCACACCTTTCCATAGCAATGCCGTGTTCTATTCCAGCACATCAATTAGAAGTCACTCTGGACAGCACCCATGCTCGCACTCGGCTCATTAGATCTTCATAACACTGTGCAAACATTAACTAATTAATCTCTCCAGAAGAGCTGGAAGAGTAGGTGGAAGTTTTCACTCTCAGCAAGGGAGTGTTTCTAAGGTGCTGCTCTCTGTCAGTGGCTCTTGACTAAGCCCCTGCTGTCTGGGTGCCTAATTAGGCACTTTGGTAGCACCGAGCACAGTTAATCACCTGGGGCAGCTGCCTGCCTTCCCCATCACCCTTTGGTTGCTCCAGTAAAATGGGATTATTCAAGGATTTTTTTCAAATGTATTGTGCTGTGACAAGAATAACTGTCCAAAATTAGCAGGCCTTTGTTTGAAAGGCATTGAGTATGGATCTGGCCCTTTTTTCACATGCAGCACTGTCCTTAGGGGGTCTGATCTCCCACCTTCAGCAAAGGGGTTCAGCTCAACCAATGCAAATACATATACTGTTCATCAGTGCACCAGAGAGGGCCCACTGCAAGAGCCCCAGGAAGTTTTCCAGCTGTGGGGACACAGGTCAATTAAACTTTGCTGCTCTGCAGGGCCTTCATTTTATTTTTATTCTGGATGCAAAGCACTGATTCTTGGAGGTTTTGTTGTTTCTTCTTTGTTTTTGCTCTACATGTCATTGTTATCATTGGAAAGCACCAGCTCCCAGGTGAGCGTTGACAGGTTCTTGAAAGACCTTTCAAAGCTATGCTAGTGCTGTGAGTTTTTGCACTTGAGTGAGTAAGGTTTTCCTCACCTTGTAAAAGGGAAGTAGCACATTCAGTGGTGAACTTTGCAAATAACAGGGCCAAATGCCGAGAGGCAGCTGCACCTTGAGGTACCTTTGTCCTGCGAGCAGACCTAGAGGAGAAAACCATGAAAGTCTCACTTATCTGTTTATCTAGCTTGCAGCAGTCTGATGCCTTCTGCCACCTTTACTGATAATGGTCCCTTTGAAGTTGAATACAAGTGTGAATTAATGGTTTTGTAAAGACTGGATTCCAGAACAGGTCATAAATTACCTTGTTAGACAAAGGCTTCTGGGGAACAATTCTGGGGAACAATATTGCCATACAGGCCCTCCCTGTGTCATTATCCTGATGCATCTCTTGCATGGCAAATAATTGACCAGAATGATATGCTGACCAGTTCTCCAGTCAAGCTTTGAAAGTTGTTTGTGTAAACTCTTCTAGCAAGAACAGCAAATTACATACCTATAGCAAATTCTCATCATTGCTCTTAAAATGATTCTTGAGGCCAGATGACAGGCAATATTCTGAAGCCAAAGAAAATTAGGATCTTGATTTGCTTGAAGTAGCATTTGTTTAATTTGCTGCTGTTTCTTCTTAAAAACAAAATTTTTTTGAAATGCCAAATGCCTTTTCCAGACCTTCCAGGATGTGAGAGTAAACAGCAAAAGGAGTCGGGAAAAGTAGTGAATACATATTTCAGATATGCACAAGTGGGCCAGATCTGAAGATTGCCTGCTTTAGGGAGAGCAGAGACCTGATCTGCTCCTCAGTGAAGCTCCAAGTCAGGGAGCAAGGCATTCCACAGTCAAGAGGTCTGTTTGAAATTGATGGCTGTCCTTGATACTCTTCTGCTTTATTGAACACAAGCAAAAAGGGAGTTTGCCTTCAGAGTATAAAGCAGGTGGGGTTTTTGTGCTGAGGGATGCTTAAAATAGTTTATCCTCTCTATTTAAATGTTACAGGGATGTCTAACAAGACAAAAGAAAAACACCCCAAAAAACACCACCAACAAAAACCCCACAATTGCTTTCCTTAAATAATAAGGACTTCTGTGGTGGAGGGAGACAGAAACCTGTCATAATCCTGTGGGATTTGTACCATGGCTGCCTTATTCCTGCTCTGGTCTGTGAGACAGCTTTCTCAGGAAGACCTCATTCCCTATGATTTATCACTTTTAAAAGTTGCCGGTTATTTGATTTTTAAGTCCCCTTTAGATACGTAATTATGATTTTATTACCTCAAAAATAATTTGACTCCTGTCTGCTTCACTAGAGAATTCCAGATTTGAAAAACAGACACAGAGACCCATGGCCTTTTGAGCACCTGAATTTCATACTGGTGGTCCCTCATGATCTGAACTTCCCTAGGCAGTTGTGATTCTACATTAAATTGTTAAATATACTTAGATAGGCTTATCTGTAGCAGAGCACAAAGGGATTCTTTCAAGAGAAAATTACACTGTATCATCTCTTAATCATAGTATTTTTATTTTAGCCTACATTCATATATATCTATAATTATTTGTAAATATTTATAGTTTGCTATTAATATAAACTGATTAAATTATGTTCCTGTCTTAGGCCAAAACATAATTTAGGACAACGTTGCAATTCTGGTGGGGTTTGGGGCTTTATTTGTTTTTTGAAGTGCACGATGCTCACTTTGCAAAGTGGGCACACTGGAATCCTCTGTTTAGGTGGTGTGAAAGGATTTGTATAAAAGTTCACAGTTGCTTTGTAACCAAAGTTTGCTTTCTTCCCTCTCTTCCTTGAGTCTGCAGTGCTGGCAGGATTCTCTCGTCATCTGCTACTAAAAAGTGGCAAAAAAATTTGGTTGGAAATTACACTTAGTTCATCTGTGCTAAAATACATGAATTTTTCTGTTCCATTTTTCCTTTCTTATTGACTTGCTCCCTGGAAATGGTGACTGCACTAACTAAGGGCTGCTACCCTTTGTTTCTGGCTGGCATCTCAATGTGCTGTTACTAAGTGAGAAATGATTGAGATTTGTCTGGACAACTCTTCTTCCTGAGGGTTGGGAAGGAGCTGTGGTGTGAAGAGAAAAGCAAATAGACAAATAATGGAGTAATCACTAATACAGATATACTAGGATGTGTGAAAACACTTTTTCTATAGATGTTCCAAAAAATTCCTATTGAATTATTCTCACTCACTGGCTAAATAGGTGGCTGTCCAGCATAAAAATCTTTCAAAGCCTTTCTGAGGCATTGCTTTGGATTGCTCCTGTGCCAGCACTTTTTGAAGTCCCAGAATAAGGTATGTCTTGATGTAAGACACACAGTAAGAAATTTGAAAAAAAATAGATTGCATCAATTCCCTTTGACAGTCTGGTTTCTGTCCACTCCATATGGATTTTGACAGATAATTAGCAGGGCAGATACAGTACATTTGAGGAGCAAAGGCTCTTATAACCCGTGGACAGCTAGTTTGCCATAAAAGCCAGATTATGCTGTTAAAAGAAACTGCAAAAAGTTATATTGCTAGAACTTTGACACTTCTGAAAAGAGATCATAGAAAAAGGTTGAATTGGCTTTAAGGCAGGACCTAACAAATGGCTATGCAGTTGTACAGTGTGTGGGATGAAGTGGTAACCTTGTTATTTTATCTAAGAAAAGACTGGCTATTCAGAAACAGCATAGGACATTGTTGACATTAGAACAATTAAGAGAGGGTGACACAATTGAAATGCAAAGTACCAGTAAACCTTGTATTGAAGTGTTTGTTCCCTTCAGCGAAGCTTAAAAGATTCTTAAATGCTGGATCTGTGGAATCATTTGCTGTTAGCTTTTATCTTGAATGCATTTTCTTAATTTACCTTCTTTTTTTGTCTGACACTAATGTTGTGATCTGTGGTAGACAAAATACAGAGCACAAATACTGCACCCCACAATACTGAGTCAACAAATTTCTGTCTTTAGAGGCTGTCTTCAGTGAGAGACACTTTGCTGAATGCCAGTAACTGGAACCCAGCTGCTGTGGTCACCTCGAGCCATCAGCAGAGTCACTTCAGCTCTGCAGGGCTTTCTTGTAGTATCAGAGACAGTGTTTCAGGAGGGAGTGGTTTTATTTTTCATGTTTCTCCCGCATCCAGAGGAAGGATTCACAAAGAAGGTTGTCCTGTTAGTCACATAAATGTAGTAGGTCTTCCTTTGTGTCATGTTTGAGGGACAAGTCGTGACATATTTTCAGTGAAAGACTTCTGGAAATAACCTAGGTCCTCTAGGATGACCTTAAAAGTAAAATGCAATTGTGCCAAATTGAGATTCAAATTTTTCAAATTATTGCAATGTGAAAGTGTGATTCTTAAAAATTTTGTGTAGATTTTATTTTTATTTTGTGACTTAAAATGCAAATATTTTAAAGTAGTTAAATTTGGATTTTGTTAATTTTCAATTTGACAAAGGATTTAAAAAATCTATTATAGCCATTATTTAAAAGTTAAGAAAAATTGATGTTGGTGCTTCCACTCTGTGTGCTGCATGTCCAAAGAACTGTTACACAAACACAGACTGAGAAGTTACAAGAAGAAAAGGAAATAATAAAATTATTGAGACTGAATGTGCCAGGGAATGCAAGAGATTGTGCTCACTCACTCCTTTAATTGGGGCACAGCATTGTTGATTAGTCAGAGCAGAGGAGAATCAGATCTCTGAGCTCAATTAAGTTCAAGCTCCAGACAGGCCTATGTGGAAAATGCCCCAGTAACTGCAACTTCCCTCAAGGCGTGGAGTCAGGCTTAACTGATGTCCAGCAAACATTTTAAAGGGTCCATCAGGGAGCTGTACAGCCCTTCTGTGTTGTGTTTGTGTCAATGAATAGTTAAAGTTTTTAGCATAAAATTATTGTTCTTCAGATTTACTGTGTGATAATGACAGATTTAATTTTTTTCTAAGTGCTTCTGCGTTGTTCGAGCTTGCAAATCACTGCAGGTATTAAGGAGGTAAAACTGAGGTCAAGTCAAGTGTTATTGATGTTTGACATCATTTTTACTAGAAAGTTAGGGAAGAACTTCTAGTATGCCATCCCAATTTTTGTATGATGAATGTCAGTAATAATGAGACTGAATGGCTGTAGCCTTGTCAATACACGCCAGACACATATAGTTTGTTTTATTACAGATATGGGCTTTGATCTTTCCTATGTTTGAAGACTTGATTAGGCCCATCTTATTAAAGACATAGCACATGAAAGCTGGGAATTGGTTCCTTAAATAGCAAAGCTCTTGAGAAAGAGCTCCTCAAATTAAAGAGCAGAAAACACCTCCTAAGGGCTGTGTAAACCTTCCCACACTCGGTATGAAATGTATCTGCAGATGTTTCTGTGCCAGAATGGTGTTTCTTCCCCACTCTTTCAGTGGTGCTCTGAATTCTGGATTTGGCTGTCGAGGAGTTCTTTCCTGAGGCAACCTGCACACACCTGTCTGTGTCCTGAAGGAAAAGGTGTTTGTGTGTGCTCTGGGTGCTGATACAGGGGATGGACATGGGCTGGCAAAATAGACTAGGGCAGAGTCTGAATAGCTCCACTGAAAAATATTGTTGCACATACTTTCCCCTTAAGTCATACCCACTAATAAAGACTTGAGTTCAAAACTTTTTGGCACTTGGTCCTGGTTATCTCTGTGAGGAAAGGAGTAACGTAGTGTTTCAGAGTGTTTCTCCTCTGTGGGTATATTCCATCCTGGCAAAACATAGGCAAGATGTTGCTGGTGAGTACTGAACAGGAGGCCACATTAAGATGTAGCCTAATGCTGTTCCCAAATATTCCATTTATTTAATGTTAACTGTATTTCCTTTTTTGGTCTGGGCCCTTTCAATACGAGACAGAAATAAATTTACACGTAGAATAAGAAATAATTGTTAGCTTGAAAATATAATTTCTGTATTTATAAAAAAAGCTTTATTATCACACTTTTCTGTTGTTTCTTTTCCTGTTGCTTGGTTACCAGGTCATAGAGAAAACTACATTTTGAAGAGAATGTAAGTTAATTATCAGCTATTCCTAAATGTGCAATTAAAATCTCACCTCCAGATTTTCTATGTTTTACGTTCTGTCAATAGCAGCAGAAAGGAATAAAATATTTTTTTTTCTGCTCCCCACTCTGCCAAGGAAGTGGGTACAATGTAATGGTCACCCTTGCCTGAAGCAGTTCTTACAGAACTCTTGGATAAATATTTCTTAGCAGCTGCCTGTGAAGTAGTTTTAGAATGGTTTTCTGTGGAAGTAGCCAGGAGCCTTCCTGCCTCACTTTTCTCCAAGCCACATTTCAGTGTGTGCTGTGGTGGTGACAATCATTGTAGAATCAGATGAAGTCTTGTCTTAGTGATGGTAACTTGTATCTTATTTTTTCATCTCAGCAACAATTTTGTGCTACTTCTGGCCCTCTTGTTACTTGGTTCTAGCAAGTAACCTTCAACTTGGCTGAAACATCCAGGTCTTGCAGTTTATGTGGAGCCCGAGTTTACCCAGGCAGCCTGGTGCATGGTGGCAGCTCCTGGGGCCGTGCCCCTCTCTGAGCCACAGGAGTGCTCATCCTGACCCAGCAGGATGTGGGAGCTTGGGCTTTGCTCTGCATCCACCAGGAGGGTCTGGCACTGCTGCAGCTTTCATCACTGGTGGGCCTGCTTTGAATGAGAGGGTAACATTCCATCACATTGTCTTGTGTGTTTTGCTAGGGTGCTATGTGTTTGTATAGGATGCTGTGTAGATTTATTTATTTTAATAGTGCAATCTGTGCTGTCCACTAATTTAGATAGAAGAAGGTTTTAACTGGAAGGTTTAAGGTTTGATTATGAGGTTCAGGTTATATTTTTAATCCTATGTCTGTTAATCCTGCTTCTTGAATTATTGGCTTTTCACACAAACAACTCCTATGGAAATAAGAGCAAGAAGTTAATTATTTCCTTTAGACAAGAGGAACCACTTGGTTCCTCCACAGGAAACAGAAAGTGGTTGAAGCACCTGTGTGAAGACTAGATAGCCAAGGAGTAGAAACAAATAAATAATCTTTTGATTATAATCACTGTATCACTACCCAGCAAAACCATTTGAAGTATCTACTCTAAAATCCTAAGGCATTTAATATTTGCTGGGAGTCTTCATTTTTTTGAAAATGAAAGAAATCCTCTTGAAAATATTGTGGTTATGAAAATTTAATTTAGACAGAGCAATTTGTCACTAGCTAAATACTCATTAAAACTTTAGTATACACCCATGCGTAAAGTCAGTTAATCTGCACTTGCCTTGGAGCTCTGGGGATTTCATTGCAACTTGTGCTCTTTGATGAGGGTGATGAGATTGGAGCTGTTCAGTTGTTTGCAGGACTCCTGACTGATGTCAGCTCTTTGGGAAAGTCTCTTAGATGCTGTAGTTTTAAGGTTTTTAAGGGTCTCTTTTCCTCTGGCTGTAGGGGCAGGGGTTTAGTTTTCAGTGTGCATTGAGTGGAGATTTGTAGCATTTGCACCCTCATGTTAAACATTTGTAGAGAACTTTTATTTTTAGTCTTACATTGAGGACAATTTGTTTACCAAGGACAGTGATGTGATGGAAAATAACTAGATTGTACTAGGTGGAATTTTTCTGTGAATGTTCTATGGTTTGTGAGGAATTTCTATTTTCCTATTAGTATCAGCAGTGAGGGATGTAGTAACAGGGAAAGCAGCCAGCTTAATTTAAACTGTGTGTTTGAATAAATGTTTGCCCACAGGAGCACAAATATTTCTTACTTTTCTGGTCTAATTTTTTTATATATTCAAAACTCAGGGTCTTCCTGCATCATTAGTTTTATATCTATTTACAAACAATAAAAATCTTCATTTGAAAGAGGTTTGTGGTAATGAATTTTGAAAACCATGTTATTCTTTTTAATAAACAAGAATATAAAAGCTCTTGAAGTAAGACACTGCAATCACTGCATAATTACAGTGGAGGAGTTGCCCTCCTACACACCCTCCAGCCTAGGTAGGACCCAGATTCCAGAACCTTTCTGCCTATTCCTTTGGTAAAGGCATGCAAAGTATTAGGTATGTCACTTCATCAGTTTGGATTGCTAGCCTAGGGTTGTTTAAAAGCAGGTGCTAAGAATAGGTGCATCAGTAAAATGCTCTGTGATGAGGGTGATTTATGATGGGAGGCTTGAGCAAAAAAAAACCACGAAAATTATCTCAAGTCAGATGAACAAAGGGTGGCTGTAATTAAGCATGTATTATTAAACACGAGCACTACAGACTCTCAGCCAGTGACTTGGTGTTTGCTGTCTTCCACTGGTGGTACTACTCTGCACTGGCTGCTTGTGTTAAATCCACACAAAGGGGATTCTGTGTTCCTATCTGGTTTTCCATCATGATCAAGCTGGAATGACCTTTAAAAAGCCAGATAATATTTTATTTACATTTTTTCTCCCATTTTCTGCTAAATGTTAATGAAGGTAAGAGATTCAAATCCTTGCAAATAAAGCATTTTAATTGACTTAAGTGAAACCATAACAGTAAATTTGCTACTTTACATGGAAAAGCTTTTTGGTATTGTTGAAACACACTTGTACAGTCCTTTCATCTGTCCATAGACTCAGAAATTAGAAGCAAACATTTCCTTTGTTTCCAGTGACAGGGGATTTGAGAATGTTTTGAGGATAGCTTTCCCCAAGACTGGTTGCTGGTCAAGTGCTCCCCCGAGATAGCTCCACTTCAGCCCTTGTTACTTTCCAGTATTCACCAGCAGCACTCAGTCCTAACAATGGTTACAGTGGCCAAGATTTCTACTCAGCTTTTCAGACTACCTGTTCATTTAGGACAAGCTAAGTATCCTCTATTGTCTCGCAGTGTTGTCCGGCAATGTTGCTGAGTTTGGCCTGGTATTTCAGCTAGTCTGAACTTAATTGCATCAGTGCTTTAAGATAAAAGAGCATTTTATTGCTGTATTCATGTTAAATGGAAACAGATCAAAACTCTCATTCTCTTCCTAGGAAATTTCCTCCAAGCAACTGGGGTGCTAAAGTTCCCATCCCTCCATGTGGGCTGGGGGATGCTCCTCACAGCTGCAGTAACCCTTTGGCCTTGAGTGTTAAGAGGATGGGGGGAATTGGATGGAGGAGTTACAAGGTTTAATGTTGCCTTCTAAAGCAGAACTGCCTCAATGCAGTGGTGCTGAGGCATCCTCCACTCTGTGAGCAGCCTTGTCCAAATTTGCCTAAAAACCAAGTTGAAAAGAATAGTGGTCCAGGAACTGGTGAGACCCTCTGTACATGACAGTGCAGGGGCAGACTTGCTGCCACAGTCCCAGCAGCTGCCAGTTTTTCTTGACAGACCTTTCCAGGTGAACAAGCTCTGTGAGACTCACAGCCTTTGCTCCTTGAGCCTTGGGGATCCTGGGGCTGTATCAGACATGTTCTGTGTGAGAAAGAACAAGCTGCTTGGAACAAACCTCTAGAGATTCATAAAAGAATATTTCTCCTGTTCAGGAGAAATTCTTTTCCCCTGCTCAAAATGGGGGCAGGAGGGCAGTTCAGAATTGGTGTTGCTGAGGCTACCTTGAACATGGGGCAGTTAAAGAGATTGATACCTGACTGTGTAATTGCACACTTAGGTGTTCAAAGAGCAATATGCTGACTCAGGAAATAAAAGACCAAATAGATGTTTAACTTTAGACCCATTTTAGTTTTGCATTAACCAAAAGCAAAACATCTACTTATAAAGGCATGACCAAGTCCTTGGAATTACAGAATCATTTAGGTGGAAAAAGACCTCTGAGATCAAGTCCAAGCTTTAACAGAGCACTGACAAACTCACCATAAAATCATGTTCCACACTGCCACCCTATATCTCTGAATGTCTCCAGGGATAGGGACTCCATCTGGCCACTCCAATCTACTCTGATTCCTGGGCAACCCTTTACAGTGCTTGACTGTGGTTTAATTCAACCCAAACCTGCCATCACACAATTTGAGTCCACTTCCTTTCCTCCTGGTACTTGAGAGAAGAAACCAACCCCCCCTGGCTCCACCCTCCTTTCCGGAGAGTGCGAGAGTGAGAAGATCCCCCTCAAGCCCCCTTTTCCCCAAACTAAACACTCTCAGATCCCTCAGCTGCTCCTCATCAGACTTCTGCTCCAGACCCTTCCCAGCTCCATCCCATGCCTCAGTCTGGACATGCTCCAGTACCTCAATGTCCTTCTTCTCTTGAGTGGCCCAGAACTGACATAGAACTCAAGGCATGGCCTCAGCAGTGCCCAGTACTGAGACAATCACTTGATTGATGGAGCTCCTGCTTCCTTTCAGTGGCACTTCCAGCCCCGTGGGGCTCCCTGCTGGGTGGCCAGGTAGGGAAAAAGTCGTTCCTCCCACGGGGCACCACTCAAGGGGGATGAGAGACACGAGCCCGGCTTGGCAAGCACAGCCAGTTGATTACACTGACCACTCGTATTTCTAGTTCTCAGAGTTCCATACAAAATTTTCCACTTGGACCCCTTTGCCCCTGGTCCCATAGCAATGCAGTATTTTCAGCTATCAGGTCCTTGTTACATTATTTTGTGCCAGCAGTGTCCGTGTTACATCTTCTGTCATCAGAGTGACCAGACATGATGTCTTCACTTTGGTTCTTGCCTTGAGTTTCTCTCCCACAGCCTCCACCATACCAGGACCAAGAGGTTGGCAGTGCTACCCAGCTCAGCTTCTGTAGCTGTCTGATCTTCCACATCCCTGGCCTTGTTGTCACACCATTGCTCGTACAGGCCAGGTGCCACTGCCCTTCTTGGCACACACCCACCAAGGGCACACACATCTCTTTAAATCCTGAGCTCCAAGACTAAGAGCTGTGTAGTGAAGCAGGTCTTAGACACAAACTTCTAAAACAAGGATTGGGATGTGTCATTTGACACTGACAAGTAAACACAGGAAGATTTTTTTTTTCTAATATTGCAACAAGAACTGTTGTTAGACATGTAAAACTGTTTCATCCCAACACTGACGGAGCTGAAGATATAGGGATTTCATTCCCAAATTATTCTGGACCTGATGGAACCCAGAGCCACCTCTTCCAGCAGCTCTGATTTATGGCTTGTTATTAGAGGAGAATTGGCATGAAGAGTTAGGATCCTCTGTTGTCTTTGTGTCACACAGCCCAAGGGTTCTGAAACCAGCAAAATTCAGACTGGGGTTTTACACTCCTTACACAGCTCCAGGTAGTGGAAGAATTTGCCCTTAGAAGAATTTACTTTGCTGCCAGCATGTGAGTTGCTTCCACAGACTGTGTGTGGCTCAGAAGTGGGATCTGTGCTCAGCCTCATTTCC
This sequence comes from Chloebia gouldiae, assembly GCA_003676055.1. Taxonomy (NCBI): domain Eukaryota; kingdom Metazoa; phylum Chordata; class Aves; order Passeriformes; family Passeridae; genus Chloebia; species Chloebia gouldiae. The sequence continues at coordinate 2,633,412 of QUSF01000015.1, forward strand.
TTCATTCTTTCACTGGAGTGGTGCTGTGTTTGCTACGCCGCACTGACTGCTGTGAATGGCATCAAAGCTTTGCTGCACTTCTGGGTTGTGCCTTTTTCTCTTTTTTCCTTCTTAAAAATTGTTACAAAAAGTAGCACAGCATATGGGAGGAGAGGAGGGGTTGACTGGGTAATATTTTTACCAGTATATAAGATGCACATTCTAGTTTTAGTTTTTTATAGAGAGCTTTTCCAAGTACAGTGGGAGTTCTCTACAGGTTAGATAAATCTCTTTGTAGTTATTTTCCAGGCAATCTGATAGTTCATTGAAGATGAGCATAAAATTCTGTTCCTCACTCAGTAAGTTAATTTTATCAATATTGATAAACGATTGGAATATTTTTATTGTAGTAATTACACATTATTATTAAAAGAAATTATCTTCTCTGCTTTATTAGGAATCAGATCTAACTTATTAATTCAAATTCAGTTGCAAGCTGATTGTATAAGGAGCTGAATTTCTACTGTCCTGAAAATAGTCACATACCCAAGTCACATATTGCCAAAATTATAATTCCAAACTTCTCTTTATTGGCTTGGTATGTTTTCAATTTAGAAACCCAGCAACCTGAATTGTTTAGGAAATGATTAGTGACAAAATTCAAAACCTAATTATCCTTCTTTCCTTGCACAGGTTGATTCCTTTCTACTCAGTACTTTTCTACCTTCCAGTGGAAGGACTTAGAGGAATTTCTTTGCTTTGTGTGTCCTGGGCTGAAGCCTGCAAGTGCTTTTGGGAAGCTGAGTCTTCTGAGTAGATCACATCTGCTTATGTGTAGCTCAGAAACACTAGTAACAACCTTCATTAACCTGAACCTAAGTTGCATTTCAGAACAGATTCCCTCAATAAAATGTTTTCCTGTTTATGAAAATTCCTCTGTAATACGTTAAATACAAATCCCTTCAAAGAAGAGACCTCTATATATTAGTAAAAAATACCCTTTTGAAAGCTCAGAGATTTACAAACCTATCTAGGCCTGTCTGATACATATGAGGTTACCCCTTTTGTCACCACAGATCCTCACTTTGCCTATGCACTGTCAGGAGCAGCCTGGTGAACACAGAGCACTCAGATATCTTGTTTAAAAAAAAAAAAGAGTTTGGGAATTGTATTCCACAGAAAACAGCGCTAATGATCCAGCAAGCAACATGTTTGGTCAAAGCTTTGTGGTCTCTGAGGAACCTCTGAATATGACAGTAGGCTGTACAATCATTGCAAGTGATTTAGAGAAGCTTGGGGGATTGGATGTTTTCTGTTTGCTGTGTGCAACTATTAGAAAAATAAAATTTGGCAAAAGATTGAATTTCTCAGGATTTGTTTTGTAAATCAGACCAAAATCAGATTGGATCCTTAGAACAAAAGCAAATGTATTTTGCATTTGAATATAAAACCTATCAAGTGGGTGGTGGGCAGAGAATGGGTAAATAAATACAAAACCTCTTAAGGGTTTCTTTCTGGGTTGATTTCAAGAATGTCCCACAAAACAGGTTTTCATGGTTGTATGGGGCAATGTGATGCCATTCAACTTTCTTTCCTTTCTTTAGAAATTCTGAAGAAACTGTTGAAAACAGCTTCTGGGCTTTTACTAAAATAGTTTCCAGAGATGAGGAAAATGAGAGAATGCATATACAATCTTAGACAAATGATCTGCTCATATATTGAAGCCTGGATTGTAAAATGACTGCTGTGCCTTCCAGTGAATGAATATTCAGTGCTTCCCTGCTGGGTTGGCTTTTCCTATTTGAACCAGCTACAGCTCTGCGCTGTGATTCACTTGTTACCAAATTAAACTCTTTACACACGTGGGAGATCCAACTTTATAAAGTCAAATTTTTCAAGTGCTTTCTGGTCAGCCACTGTGCCTGTCACAATCTTCATAACGCACTGAATTAAGTTTAAAATATCATCCATGTGTGTTGTTTTCTCCTGGCTGTTGAGCAGCCCTTCTGTACATCATGCATTTTTCTGTTGACACTACATATCACTTAGCAACCCAGTGAAAGGCCCTATATGCATTGATTGCACACAATTGTCTTTATGGGGTGGAAGTGTTAAGTGAATAAACCCCCACAGGTGACCAGACGGTCATTCCTCTCATGTTGATAATCTGTTTACATCAAAATATTGTTTACTCAGCTCTCTGATCTTCAGGAATCTACACAAAGCTGAAAGAATACAGTTAACTCCCCACACTCTGACACACAAGTATGAGCTGTATTTACATTCTCAGAGATGGATAGATTAAGAAGAGAAGGATTGTTTTGTCTTTAACTTAGCTCTCCCAAATAAAGCATTAAAATGCATTTGACAGTTAACCACAGATGATAATGCAATCTTTATGCTGGGGTTCCCATCGTAATGGAGAAGTTACAAGGCTGTCACTACAACATAAAGAAAGATCTTTCCTGCACTCTTACTGCTGTCTTTTCTGCTTTCCTCTTTGTAAATGCTGTTACCAAATTTCCTTTGGAGAACTTTGATTGTTTAGACTTACTTTTCTATACAGGGGCAATAGCTGAGCTTTTAAAATGAACTATAATGTTCTCTGCAGAGATTTGTCCTCAACATAAAGTATTCCAAAGAGACAAAAATAGTTTTCAATTCCACTGTTTTTGTGTAGTTTTTTCTTCTGTTTTGTTTGGCTAATTATAGCCTTATTAATAACTGAGTGGGGGGATGGAGAGGCAAGAGAATTTTCCATTGTGACAAAGATGTAAATTCTAATGCAAGTAGATTTTTTTTTTTTAATTAAGGTTTTGAGAACTCAACAATTTAAATCACAGAGAGAAAAAACCAGCACTTTTGAACCTTTTTTGCTCATTTGGACAATTCTAAAATATTTGAATGAGAAATCCTCTCTTTTGAAAAGATTCCAAAACCACATACCCTGAAGTAGGTGAAGCAATAGAAAAATTGCAATCTCCTGCTGTGAATTTTTCCCTTTTGTTGTTGTTGTTATTTTTAAAGGTCACACTGTAACAGTTGTTAAAAATACAATAAGTGTAATTGAATTAAGGGAGTCAATTATTGCTGCATTTTCTGTTGGGTTTTTCCCAAGTAGTTAAATATTATGGTCTGAGTCTTTATAGTCCCTTCACATAAACCTATTTTTAAAATTCTCTGCTGGCGAAACACGATAAAGACTTTAACTCATAAGGCTCTGGAAATGCCTGTTACATCGACTTTTGAGCTTGTAAAATGATAGCTAGGCCACAGACATGTATGTGGTACCACAATGTGTGTTTTCCAAAGTCAGTTGAAATCCATCTTTGCAAAGTTTGACAGATAAATGATCTGGGGTTTCATTATGTTGCCCATCTAATTCCCATTGAAGTCCATGCATACAGTCCTGGCATACTGAAAATTCCTATTGAATCAAACTGCTCTTTGGTGCAGCCCATGGAGATACAGCAGTGATTCATTTGGCACATCACCTTCAGTGGAATTTCTCAGGGGAGGAAGGGAGTGGGCATTTGTCCCAGTGAGAGCCAGGCTGAGCTGGGCATGGCTCTGGGATGGGGCACTGGGATAGGTGTGTGACTGCTCTGGATACAGAGCACAAGGTGATGGCCAGTGGAGGTGCCTGCAGTCCATTTCCCTCTGAATGACTTTGGATAAAGTTCATTTTTTTAAGCTGGAAGATCAAGCTGAGAAATTAACTTTTGGTTGAATCATCTAAAAACCTTGTATTTCTGTACATTGCCTAGAAAGGTGATGCTGGTCCTTAGTTCTGCAACTGATTGAGTGGCTTCTATAAACATTTCACTGTTAGAAGTAAGATTTTTCACAGTATTAACTTTAACAACATGGATGTTTGCTATGGATTAAAACCTTAAGTTGATGTTCTGCCATTTGGCCTGTTAAAACAAGGGAGAAAAAAAAGAAGCTAAGATTATAATAGTTTCTGTGGTAATATTGTCTTCTGATACAGGCACTTTTTGGTAATTAAATTAGAGCGAGAAAAAACTACTATTTTCTCTTAGGATATCTTCTACCTTTACAGCATGGTGTGTTTTGTGTAGTTTTTCATTAATTCTGTAATAAACCCAGTTACTTTTAAGTATCCTGTATTGCTTTCAAATATATAAAATCAATTTTACTACAAAATGTTGACTTCACATCTAAAAAACTTTTGATTTCATAAGAATTCACTTTGAAATGCTAGGAGCAACTTAGAAAAAATTGTGTTTTTTCTGTCTTCTAAAAAACCGATTTGTATTTCTTTGTATTGGAAAGAAGCCAGACTTAGAGCCTTATTTTCATGTGTTCAAAAGTTTGGTTGCTCAAGCTACTCAAGCCAAACATTTCCAAGGCTTTTTAAAAAAAAAAAAAATTAGTAAATGGCATTGCTTCTTAGGGAGGCAATTTTTAACATACGGTAGGTGATGTTGTTTGCCATTCCATTCTACTCTGGCCATTGATTGTTCTTAAAATCTTTAAATGGGACGTGGGTTGGGGTGGAGTGGGGGGGTGACAAAATTCAAGACTGAACTGTTCATAATGAAAGTATGTGGTAAAGGAGCAGCAATGAAATTGCTGAACCTTTTTCTGGATTGTGCTGCTTGTGCTTGATCATAAACCCTCTCTCAACCTATATCTTTGTTTGTCTCCATATTTTTTCCATTCTGACAAAATTCCAGGCCTTCTAAGTCTAATGATGTTGACATATTAAAATGGTAGAGAGAATGTGAACTGAGCCCCTCCTTTTAGCTAAATGTTATCTGCTTAGACTAATATTGCAATTGCCACCCACTGACATAATTTGTTTCACAGTCACAGCCTGGCAGCATGAATCAAATGTTGACATTCTAATTTCATGCACACATGGGTGTTTGGCTGAGCAGGCCTCAGCCTCTCAGCCATTCACACCATACCTGTGTAAATCAGGGAGACAAGGCCTTTTCACAGCTGCCCAAAGGGAAGTTCCTACCTTCCTGCAAAGTCTGGGGCTGGATAAAGCTGCACAGCCCTGTCCTGTGCCCAGGAGCTCACACTGCTGTCATTGTACTAGAGGCTGGCCAGACATGTTTACAGGAAAACTAAGCAATTGGTTTGTTGTTTGATTTTTTTTCAGTGTGTTTAACAGATTTTTCTCATAATTCCTGTAGGAAATAGATGGGTTTATTCTCAAAACTGTTTAACTATTTCTGTCTGGCTTAAAGTTGAAAGAGGTCACAATTTTGCTCCTGGGGACTGATGTCCATTAATGGTCTTTCATCATTGGAGCTAAAATGAAATTCAGCCTCTATATATGCACCTAATCTTTGAGCACACTGGCCAGAGAGAAAACCACAGCCTGATTCAGACACCCACCTGCCAGACACTGTCTTATGGTCAGAGGCCATAAGGCTCAAACATCTTCTCCTTTTAGTCCCATGACTATGTCCCTGGGAGCAGTGCAAAGCTGAAGAGTGAGACAGGATGTGACCTGGCTGGGGTTGAGCTGCCTTTGCCACAGGAAGGGAGAGATGTGCAGCTGGCACAGTGTGGTGAGCTGTGGGGATGGCCAGGGAATTCCTGACAGGGATTGCTGCCTCCCATGGCTTCTGTGCTCTGCCCCAGCAAAAAGCCTGGCTTCTTGTGGCTCTTGCATGGCCAGAGTGGGCTGCCCTGGGGACAGCCCTGGCTGTCTGCTCTGCCATGGAATGGACAACTTTGCCAGTTGCTCTCTGAAGAGACCTGCTTCCCACTTCAGTTAGTGTCAAGTGTAATCCTGAGGCTTCTTGGGATAATCGTGGCACAGTCAGCCTCAGAAATCTAGCTTTTCACTACAAATACAGTAAAAGCATGCAAGTATGAACTGTGGATTTTTCTGTCTCCGTTTTGTAGTTTTGTTTCAGTTCCATGCAAAGTGCAGTTAATTGTGGTGAAAGAGCAGATTTATTTTGCTTTGAAGAAAGTCTTTTGTTTTTCTTGAAAGGCACCCAAAAGTCGCAGCAAAGCCAAAAGAATGGCTTTGAATAGTTATTCACAGATCTAGAGGCACTCTGCAATGGCACATGGCAGAAACATTCTCAGAGCTCCATAGTGGAATTGCTGACAAGGATGCCAAAGAGTTGCTGTGGGGCTTGGTGGCACCTGATGGTTGAACAGAGCAAACTGTCAAACACAAAAATACCTGCCTGCTGCTTTCCCAGTGTTGTGTGAGTTTGGGAACACTGAAAGATCTGGATTGTTATCAAGTACTGATGAGAATAATAGGTACTCATGAGGCATGTGACATTCCTCTGTTTTAATTCATTATGGTCCAGAACTGCCTGTGGCTGTGATCCAGTGCTTCAGCTTTGGCATCCCTGGATCTGACAGGACTGAACTGACTGAACTGTGTGAGCACAGGAGCGTATACAGATCTCCTGTCCTCTGGAAGGATTCCAGACTCTGCATGCACAGCCCATTAACGGGCTGTCTGCACTGAGCTCCTGGAAGACAGGACCTAGCTGGCACGGGCACTACTGCAGCAGTGCAAAGGGAAGAGATTGCAGCTTAGACACTTGGACAAGTCCTCGTGTCTGAGATGTGACAGATCTTTAAACTTCATTCAGCATAAAAAGGAACTTGAGGGGGTTTTGAGTCCAGGAGAATGACACTCAGTAAACTTTGCAGAAGCAAATTCATTTGCCTCAGAAAGACAGAGAGCTGAGCAAACCCTGTTAGTATCAGATGTGCTGTTTCAGGGACATGTGAACATTTCAGACTGGAAGCCTGCTGAAGCACTATTGAAACAATTATATTAAAGCTAGCAGAACTAATTATCAAGTAGAGACTGATGTTACTCACCCACACGAAAAACCCTCAGCAAATCTTCACTCATGCTCAAAGAACAACCTTGAGGGCATCCCCACACAAGGAAAGAATCTCCACATGCTCCAAGAAGGGGTATGTTAGAAGACCCTGCCATTAAAAAGTGGGACTGGTGTTGGATAGTATGAAGTTATCAATTGCCAGTCTGCAGGCTGGCTGAGTCACCTCAGTATCTTTAGATAAGTTGTCAGTAGTTATTAGTTCCTTTTATCAGGTACTTTGTTTTACCTCAGAATGTTTAATTTTGGGATTGATGATTCAGACTGGTTTCTGCATTTTTCAACACCAAAAGCAGCACAACACCCCCTGTTCCATTCACCACTGAGAGCTTTGCTAATCAGGTATCGTTCAATTATCTTACCCCACTCTAGGCAGAACATCCTGCCACAATAAGTTTCAAGAATCTGCCAAGATTTGCTATTAGCAGTTAGAGGAAAAGAATCATTGGATAGGAAAAGGAAACAAGTTGGATGTGGATGGTGCAATGAGTCTGGCTGATAAATTATTATATTCTTTATCAGCTTTCTGTCATTGTATTTCAGACTCTGGGCATGTTAGACGTTTTTGTGACAACCTACAATTTCTCAATGTCCTTGCAATTTGTATGTATTTAATGTCAGAAAAAACAACAACAACAACAAAAAAAAAAACACCCTCATGGGTTAATGTTGTTGATACTCTGCAAGACAATGTATCAGCATTTGTATTTCTCCCAGGAGGTATTAATGAGGGTTTTTTTTTGTCTCCCTTATGCTTTGAAAGAGCCCTCTGGCTTGTCCTTGGCTCTTCCTTTTCCCCAGTAAAGAAACAAGATATGGAAAAGACTCACTCCTCTTCCCTACATGCCAGCAGGCAGGACTCCCTTCCTGCCCATTCAGGGCTGGCAGGTGTCAAATGTGGTCTGTGCCTGGACCTGCCCACTCGACCTTGGCCTTGCAGGAGATTTTTATCAACTGGCTACTAAGCAAAAAGTGGGATTTATTTTGATTTGGTTTTGCTTTTCTTTCTCAGTGTTTTATTTATTTGTTTGTTTGTTTTCAGCCATCTGGTTAGTCCAGAAGGAGAGAGCTGGAAGGGAGAATTTTTTGGTTTGGATATTTTTATATAATGAGAACCTGGCAGTGGAGCTATTTAAGCATCTCACAGAGAAGAAGCCTGATCAGCTGGCACTTGGCTGTGTAGCTCCTGATGTTGGCTGGTGTCTTACCAAATTGCAACCAAAATAATGATGCATAACTTTTAGATTGAACTTTAAAATTCCTTGAGAAAACCAGGCTGTAAGTTGCAGCTTTTCTGCCTGCTTAGGTAAGGTAAACAGAGAGAAAAGAGGGTTAAATAATGTGCTGTGTAGTGATATTGCTGTGCAGGCATGAGCAGAGCTCAGCAGGAACACTTGCTGTGGAGGAGCCTGAGGGGGCCTAGGGATGGCTCTGGGTGTCATCGTGTCCCTTGTGAGGAAGCCCAGGGCCACAGGGATGCAGGCACAGACACCCAGAGTAGGGTTAAAGCATATGAAGCCTCAGAGTTGATTAAAGCATTTCAAATCTCTCCAAAGGTTTCTTTATTCCATCAGGTCAAACATATAGTGTCTGGATTAGAGAACATTATCAGCTGGGCCAGCCTCCTAAATCAATTAGGACTTGAAGGGCTTAGTAGCACATTTAGAGGGGCTTAGTGATAAATTCTGTCTTGTTATTTCCACTGAAGTGGCAGTAGCTAATGTGAGAGTAACTAAGGTGGTGTCTGTGAGAGAAGGAAAAGACACTAGAAAGCAGTGAAAAAGAAGGTAGAGAAAATAAGAAAAACATGTCTGAGAATAAAAACACACAGTGATACTATTTGCCCATCTCATTCATGAAAGCTTATGTCACTAGAAGCAATTTGAATATCATCTCTTTGCCTCAATTTCTTTACAATTTGGGTAAGAATGTAATCACCTTCCTTCATGGAATGCTAGGGGGAGTGTTTTATTGTGTGAGACAGTTTGTGCCATGACTGAAATGAAAAATCCTTGCTATTGCTTCAGAAAGTTCCATGTGACTATGCCTCTCCTGTCAGGAGCAGAAGCCAGACCGTGTTTGCAGGTCATGTTTGCTAAGTTGTGAGCTGCTGAGGGCAGGTTTACAGTGGTGGGAAGTGATAAATGCCCTTGGCAGGCTCGTTGGCTCAGCCAGCATCCACACTGCAGCTCTATTTTTGGGATTTAGCTGAGTCACAGGGAGCCAGCTCAAATTCATCTGGACTGATCCCCCAAAACTTTGGGTGCCAAGGTTAGCACTGGCAGAACCATCTCCAGTGTCTACAGCCTATAGTCTGTAGCCTAAGTCCAGCAAGCTGGTCATTTCCTAATGCTGATACATCTCTTTCAGAAATAGAGACTGTCTCAGCCTGACAAGGATGTACAGAGGAACTATTACAAAAATGAAAATGTCACAAGGTTTTTGAAAAGAGTGGCTGGATCTCAGCATGAATCGCATGGAGATCATAGCAGAGGAAAAGTGAGCATATGACAGAGGGTTATGTTTGGCACTGTCCTTTATGCCAGTGGCTTGCATATTTTATTAACCATGCCCACTTTGAGGGTGGTTTATGCAAGGATTTGTATTCTCAAATGCCTGGGGGTGAATTTACTACATCCTTTCTAATCCTTTGTTCTTAAGAGTGTAAGACTCCTCAAGATCTTCTTGTGCATTAAAATAGGCTGTTGCTGGTTCCTTTCCAAGTAACATGAAGCCAAAATTCCCCAAATATTCAGATGGAAATGTAGTTCTGGTGGAGTTGATAGTATGAGTACAAATATTTCTGAAAGGAGTTTCCTGAGATTTGAGCAACTTCACAAGCCTTCAACAGTGGCAATGTCTTTGGTGAGCCAAATCACTGTGACTTCTTTTATTTCATAACTGAAGTTGCTACGAGTTGCTATGAGTTACCTTTATGAGAAGAATTATAAATAATTCTTATAAATTCTTATAAAGGTTTTTCATAGCAGTTTCACAGGTTCTCTCTAAGGAATGAGTAATGCAGCCTCTTCCCCTCCTCCCAACTCCAGCCAAATAAATCTTTAGGTAAAAATAACTCCATCTCTCCATTTGTGTAGTTTCCTGTTGGGAGAATATCTTTCATTTTCATGTGTACTTGGAGTGTAGTACTTACATTTAAGATGGCAAACAAAAATTTCAAGCAAGGCATTAAAAAACCCTCATTCTGGATGCTATTCATTTGTCTTCCCTTTGTCCTTAATCTTGATTTGCCCTGTAGGTTAGTCTTATCATAAAGACAGTATGAATGACTGTCTCAGCGCCTTTCCTCATTAATGCTGCAGGAAATTGATGAGTAGATCTCTGGAACTGTGGATTTTTTTGGCAAGAATTATAGCCCCTATTTATTTTGGAGGGACCCATGTGGCTTTCTAAGTAAATATATGTTAAAATTTTCCCCAAAAATAAACAGTACAAGTAATTGCTTGATATATTAAATTGACATTTTGGCTTTGTGATTTGCTATGATATGTAAAAATCTAATTTCCTCCTTGGAAAGATGCTATTGCAAAATTGTAGGTAAATTAAAATCAGTGGTTTATTCAGAAGGTGAGTAATACACTCTGTTTTAATATATCAATATTTATTCTGCAGCTTCTCAGGTCTGCCCAGATATGTGCCATCTAATGTTAAATGTGTGCTGCCTGTGATATTACCTTTGTTGGTAATTGAAATGGATAAAGATTGATGTAAATGTCTTGCACACTCACTCCAGCCAGGATTTGTAAATAGCATTGCTCCAGATACTAAAAGAGCATTACAGGAGTTTCACTCTGAGCATCATATTTGTATACTCTGTTTACTGACTTGCTGATAGGCACTTCAATAATTGTACTTGAATTCTAAAAAATCAGAGGATGAAATGTAATTTTGTAAGTTTAATGAAGCTGTGTCTACTGTTAAATCTCTGCCTTGAAGGAATCTGTTGGATAAGTGCTATATTCATAGCTTCTTCTATTTGTGCATCCTTTTCTAATTAAAATTAAAAATGGAGTCCAAGAAAGAGATGTAAATGGCTTCATGCACTGAGCACCTTTTGACTCACTGAGGTGCCCAGTGAATTGACGCTGATAAAGCTTTGGACATGTGCCACATTATTAAAAGTAATGGCACTGAGCTGGATGGCAGAGCTGTGGGGAGGAGGAGGGGGTGGCCAGCTCTTTAAAAGAGCCTTATGCTCTTTTAAGGGCATAGGCACCTCAGAAAAACAAGCATTCCAACAAAAATAGGTTGAAAACAACCAAGTTAATGGAATTATTTTGATTTTTCAGGAGTAAGTCTGGCTACAAAGCTAAAAACAATAAAAACTCTTTAATAATAAAGCTAATAAAATCTGTCATGATTTTAGGTCTTGTAGTTCATAATAAGGTTCAATAGTATAATTATATCCATGCTGATGAATTATAGAAAACTTGTTCCTCTGCTTTTGTTCTGTAGCTGATGATTTTCCTGACTGAAGCTGGTCAGTTGCTTCCCCAGAACCTGAAAGTCTGAACAGTTGGCTTTGGATCATACTCTGAGTTTGGGGATTGCTGAGTAGTATCCAATTCAAATGGTCTCCTTTTATTATATGGAAATACAAGAAAGTTTATTTAAATTTGTCTTCAGTTTTAAGGGTATTTTATGAAATTGGAACATCTGCAGTTTCAACCTCACCTCTAGTGAAATTAATTTCTCTCTGTAATGCTGTGATCTCTTTGCATAATTTGATGGATTGAGCAGGACTCCAGTTTAACAGCAGAAAACTAGACCCTTCTTTATAAAATTTGCTTGCTCACTGACCTATTTTTTTTTTCCCAAGACCAATTTTCACAAATGTATTTCCAAGGAAGTACACTTGAGAATTTTCACATTTTGGAAAAAAAAAAAAAAAGTGGGCTAATTACTCTAAAATACATGTGCACCTCTTGGTCACTAGTTAGTCTTAGCAATGTGAGTTTTGTTAGGTGATGGTTGCTGTTTTTAGAAGTTAGACTCTTCTGTGTTATGGTTTCTTTTTTGTGTGGCAAAAATTCATGCAGTGGAATCTATACAAACATGTGCATTTGTGACTGAGAACTGTTTTCTTCCACCATTTTGTCCTCATTAAAATTCAGTTAGTCTGAGTTATCTGAATGTTGACAGAAAAGAGGACAAAAGGTCAGAAATGTGTAGCACAAATAATACATTAATTTGCAGTAATTCTCTAGCTGGCATTTCTCTATTACTATATATTCCAGAAAACTTGAAAAAAAATCTTAATATACACAGATTTCTGCAGATTGTTTTTTTAGTGATATTGGGACCAAGCCGTAGCTGAGAGATACTGGCAGAAGGATTTCCATGTGAACAGAGTATTTTGATCCAAAACAAAGTAGATTTTTGTTGGCTCTAAGAGTTTGTTTCAAGCCACATAGATTCAATTTTCTTAAGAGAAAAATATAAGCTGTCTTTTGTCAGTACTTTCAGTAAGATTGAGGCCTGGCCTGCCATACTGTTGTACAGGGCAACTCTTACTAATTCCTCTTTCTACTGGGAGTGTGGGAGTGGGAGATGTTTAAATCAGTGCCTGGATTGTTGTTTAGAGCCGTGGAGTGGGATCCCTAAATAAGAGCTAATCCTGTACAGAAAATTTTCATATGGCTATTGATACAAATAAATCAGAGAGGAAGCAAATAAGGATCATTTGGTGATACAAACTCCAAAATAAACATTTGACTTGTATCATACCTGTGTTTTGGAGTGAAAGTCCTGCTGTAGATAATACTTCAGAATTACTCAAGAATGCAACTCAAAAAAAAAAAAAATAAAAAAAGCATCTGACTGTCTGTCCAGGAAAGAAGGTGACATGAGGGCAGGAGGTGCACAAAGACCTGAATTCACTTCCAGCTGCAGAGTTCCTGTGTTACCTCAGATTAATACCTGTAGCTTTTGTGCTGTTCTGCAACAGGCAGCAAAAATCAAATGTAAATTCACAGAAAAGAAAACACACATTCAGCATTAGGCCTAATCCAAACCCCATGTACTTCAAGGACTTTCCCCACTCAGGCAACAGAAGACATGACCAAATCCAGCACAGATTTTTTTTTGAATGCTGGAATTGTGAAGACTTCTTAGTGTGGGTAGAGACTAAGGGGAACTGGGAGAGCAAACAAGTCAAATATGTTGACAAGACAAAGGCATTTGGGGGAAATAATCTACCTGTGTAACAGCTAATGAGTTTCTGATTAACAGAACTTCCTGCATCTAAGTGAAATTTGTATTTCAGGCACATTAATTCAACTGGCCTTTGACAAGGATGAACATTTCTTATGCTTTTCAGTGATGAATAGATCACATCCAACCCTTCTGCACTTGGAAAAAAATGATCAGAGGAAAAAAAAAGTAGCACACAGAGCATTTTTCAGACCTGTTCATTTCAAATCTTGCAGAGCCCTGCAGCTTTACTTCTGCCTTCTGTCACCCCACAAGGTCTTTTCCATCCACCAACCCAAATGTCCTTAAAGCTGAACTTGTGCTAAAAGCCAGTGCAGATGTGAAGGTGGTTCCTGTGGTGCCCCTATCCTGCCTTCAGCCTTATAGCATACAGCTTGTCCTGAGTAAGCTTAACTGGCTGTCAGCTGAAAGAGGATCTGTAGCTGAGGTGGTCTTTGGTCAAGCTTGTTTCCTTGCTCTTACCAGAAGACTTTAGAGCCTTCTTGTCCAGCAATAAACTTTAGAATTCCTCTGCTGGAGTGACAAATCTGGCATCTGACAGTCTTGCCAGCCTCATATCCCTTGCCCCAAACACTGAGATCCTGTTACCACAAATCTGCCTGACACCTCTGGCTTTGCTCATATGGAGCAGAACTCTCTGACAGGAGCTCACTGGAGCTCAGGGCTTGAACTTCAGGTCCGTGGGGCTTAGCAGGGATGTCACTCATGAACAGCAGTATAGGTCCAATACAGTCATTTGTATCTAGGGGGGCAGATTCACGTGGCTCTGTGGAAGAGAAACTTCTAGCTGCTCAATGCTCAGGGCATTGTAGCAAGGTTAGTGAGGTCTCCAGTAGCAACAGCAGCTCAAGGCACTGTGGATCCTCTGGTGGGCACCTCAGTGATGATGGCACATGAGGGCTCAGTGAACTGCATCCTACTGAGAATGGATCACAATAGGGTGTGGGGCTGGTTTGGGTTTGGTCACACCGTATTGCTGTGCAGTGAGGCTGTGCCACTGACAGGCAGTCAGGAGCTGGAATAAGTAGGGAGTGGAAAGGCAGTAGGTCAGGGTGCCACAGAAACCACTGACTTTGGATTGTGAATTTATACTTTGAGGATTGCTGTCTTGGAAACTTTTGCTACATTTACTGCTTGGTGAAAATTTTCGTGGGAGCCTTCCTTGTGAACTACACATATGTGATAAGTGTACTCGGTGTTCTGGTAGCTGATGGGAACCAGAGACACTTACTGGATTCCTTCCTTAAGAAAAGAAAATAAAAAAAACCTTTCTTCCTACTGGGTAGGCAGCATTTTATGAAGAAAATTTAAGAAATTAATTAACTATAATAAAATTTCACCTCTTTAACCTTAGCTCTTGAACAAACCTGAGCTAAATAAACATCTGACCATTCAATCTCTTCCACTTAAGGTTAACTTGAGTTTATTATTCAGACTACTGCCCCTGTGTATTAGGCAAAGCATAAATTATGCATACTAATTACCTTGGATGGGGCATGACTTTAATGAATTCTTTTAATTAAACTGCAACACAGTGGTTTTGTAGAGGATGGTCTATATTTCATCCTTAAACTATGTAACCTTCATCTATGTCTGGAAAGATCACACATTTGAGTTGGTTTAATTCACTTAAGTAGTAAATACAAAGAACAAGCTACCCTTGCTATCACTGGGAAATTTGAAAAATGTTCATGTTCTGTTGCAGTGCTAAGAAATGAGATTCTTCAATGAAAAGCTATGATTGTGTCAGGAAAGCAAGGGCCAACAAGCAGGGAAAGGATAGGCATTCTTGAAGGAATGAAGCTAAAGAGTGGTGTAGTATTGGTAACTTCCAAAACAAACACAAGTAAATCATTTCCCCGGACTTCTCATTTACTTGGCATTTTATATTAGTGGTAAACCAGCAGAATAATCTAAGTCTCTGGTATGGTCTTTCTAAGTGGCTTTGGCTTCTCAAAAATGATTCATTTACACTGTTCCCTGCAAAGGATTTGTCTACAGTGGCAGCACCAGTAGCTTAATAGCAGAATAGCAGCAGAGAATAAATGATTGATTTGATTCCGATTCTTAAAAGCAAACCCTGTATGTGCCCTTTCTCTTTTGCCTTTCACTGGAGTTTACTATTTTGTTCTTGTCTACCTGTTCTTTTCTTTTGACTTTCACTGGAGTTTACTATTTTGTTCTTGTTTACCTGTTCTTGGCAGTTTTGAGGCCTCTGTGCCTTCTCAAAATCCAAATAAACTGTTCATTGGATGTGCTTCAACTGCCAGACAAGTAACTGCTGGGTCAAAAAGGAGTGTTGTGGCTGACAAGAGAGTATTTAAGAAGGAAAACAGCAAAGGTTGTCCATCTTGACATCTCTTCTCTCCCATCTATGCAGGTCACCTTCCTTCACAGTCCATGTAACAGCAAGGTGTGCTCCTGGCCAGACATGCTGGCACATTCATGTCCTCCTCTTTCCCTGTTGATCTAACATGGTGTCCTGCCTGTTTCTTCACAGCTCCCTGTTTGATTGTTTGCTGCTTGTGCACTGGCCAAAGTGCACATCCATACAAGTAAATGGGATTTTTCTGGTTTAAATTCACTGTTTGTGGATAGTTCCAACCCTCTGATGCTCATCCTTTGGTCCCACCCTTATGATTTCTTTGGTATTGTTTCATTTCATTTCATGTTGCTTTGTTTGAAGGGAATAGCTGCCCCATACAGCTGTTAGTGTGCTTATCTCCTACCACGGAAACCACTTTCAGTGATACAGGAAAAGACTTGGTCAAATCCCTTCCAACCCAAACCATTCTATAATTGCATGGCAATAGGAATAATTATGGTCCTATGTACTCAGAGCATCCAAATAATTTTATGTGTTTGCACACTATTTAATCTAAGGTATGTTAGGAAGAAAAATTAACAATGTATGGCATGTGTGGCATCAGTCTAACTTTTAAGATTTGTTTAAATATTTTGTGCTTGACTCCCTTCTTAGGTTTTTTTTCTGAGGTCTTCTGTGGCAACACCTAAATTTCACGTATTGTAATAGAAAGCAAAGCTTCAGTTACAGTGAAAATGAGTTAAAAGGCTTGTGCTCATAGTACATGACAGGTTTATTCCATGTAGAAAGAGCCAGATTTTAGAAAGCTGAAAACTTGCTGGCATGCAAATATTGCATCTCTCTCTATCTCCTGTTTGGGGAATGAATTTTAATATGCACTTTGGAACAGATTTAATCTCATCTGCAGTTCCTTGGGTGAATCTGCAGTTCAGGCTTTGCCCCTCGTTGCAGCGATTCCTGTGTGATTTCAGGCATTCCTTGATGCCATTGTTTGCCATGGGCTTGTCTTCCTCTCGGTGCCTGCAGGCTGTGCTCTTATATAGCATATGCTTTGACAAGCCATCTGGTTTCAATAGGTTTCCCAAGTGCCTGCCTTCTCACAGCCTGTCTTTTTGGCAGCCACCAGTGCCTACAAACTCTCTGCCTGTCTTTCTCAATGGATCAGAGATTTTTATTTTTGCATGGAAGCGTTAACACTTGGGATAAATAAAGAAGCGGTTTATAGAACCAACGGGACATTTTGGTGTAGGGAAAGGGACTGAAACCAGAGGACTCAGCCAAACTCCCATGAATGCCCCTGTCTGACACACAGGGGTGAGTGAAATGGGTTTAGCTGCTTTCTGGCTGGGCACGGTGCCACCCAGAAGGTTCTCAGCACCAGTAACCAAGAACCCATGCACAGCATGTGTATCAAAGGTATTTGAAGACAGCATTGCTCCGAGGGGTGAATTCAACAGCTGTGTATCTTACACTTGCACATCTAATCATCAGAAAACTTGCTCACCACTCCTGCAGCTTTTCAAACCCCCACAAAAGAACAGAATTAGCAGAATTGAGAAAATAGCAGCCCAACTGTTTACCTTCCCTCTAAGAGACGTGGGGAATCAGTGAAAAGGTTGCACTGCTAGGTGGCAAAATGGGTACTGAGTAAATCCAAAGATCAGGATCCATAAGCAGAAATAAAAAGGCATTGTTATGTACAAAGTCATTTTGAGATAATAAAAGATTGACTTCAGCCATTATTGCATATCTTCAGCAGTTTGTATGGGGAAATAGAACTGGGGGGATGTTCCTCTGCTTTTTCTATTGCAACATAATGAAATTACATTAATTACTGGTGTTTATGTGAGTTGAAAGCATAGAAATGCTGCTCACATCTGCCTGCTGTAGTAGTTCGTAGAACAGTGCTGTAGTTTGGATCACCCCACATGCTGAATATACGCTTGGGCATATCCTGTAGATGAAAGACATGATTTTGCATTCTTCCTCTTTAATTTTTTTCATTTCTAACCCTCTTCTGACCATAAATTAGTTGGGCTATTAAGAAGAATTAGTTGGGCTATCTAAGAAGATTAATGTAAAGTTGTCATATCAAACAGTTTCTGCTTTGCCTATAGTGAGAAATAAAACTAAATCTTAAAGCACCTTCTCCCCACCCTTCCCTTCTTGCCAGGGAGGGGAGCTTCACCCCTGCTTTCACTAAGGATACAGAATACCTACAGCTAGATTATTTACAAGGAAGTCTACTTGAGATTAATTTGGGGTAAACAGAAGCAGTAGATGGTAATAACCCCATCAATCATTTGCTGTTTCACAACCAGTTTCAAGCAATACTGTTAGATTCTTTTTTAAGACACAGAACAAGTTTTCCAGAGCTCCTGGCTGCCAGACTAAGTAACCCCCCCAAGGCAAGTGCATCCTTTCTTGACTGATCACTTCTACTGAAGAGCATCAGGAACAAATAGGAGAGCTGTAACTTACCTTGGAAGGACTGGATTTTAAATGTTACATTTCAGTGATTATTGTTTGCTCACTACAACCAAAAATAGTTTATGGAAATGAAAAACCCTTTGATATTTTATTGCAGTTTAAAGAAAATTAAGATTTAAGGAATATGCATGCTTGGCAGACAGAAGTGTGTACAATGGGTGATGTGAACAGAGCCTGGAATACTCTGACATTGTATGCTTTGTTTAGGTTGTACCAGCATGCCTCATCTGTCTGCAGTTTTTCCAGCAGAAAGCAACATATAAAGGCAGTTGCATTTGAAAAAGTAAAGTGATGATCCTGTGAATTATTTGCTTTGTTTAAATGCCTGTAGCAACACAGAATTTAATTTCAACAGGAATCCGCAAAAGCATAGGGGTCATTTCATTTTCTAACACCTGAAGGTGCAGGGAGTAAGTACATAATGTTGACTATTATTTTATTCAGGTTCTAAGTTCTACATTAATTAATTTGCAAAACAAAGCAGTAAATAGAAACTAGATTTTCTTTTCCAAATACATAATCAGGAAAATTCTGAATTACATTGGAATAGTTTAGTATTCATACAATTCCTTGAAACTCTGCCATGTCTCCTCAAATTTCCATTCTTCTGTAAGTGTATGACAATTCCAAGTCAGCCTGGTTTGTGGATGTGAAGTGATAATCATCTTAACTGTATACTTGTACCTGGGGGAGCTACTCATGGAGTTCTGTTGATTTCCTTCAGGCCTGCCCCACTGCAGGTGAAAGATTTTTTATGGCAAGGGGGCTAAAAACCAGTGTGTGTGGCAGCAGTTTCCCACCTACCTCTCTAATTTAGTCTGGCTGATCTCACAGAATCATACATTTCTTGTATATGACTGCAGAAATTCCTGCTGTACCCTTAAAATCAAGCTTTATTTCTTTTCAGAAGGTAGAATCTTTTTGTTACATCATTATGTGGCATGTGAAGCTGTAGTGACATGGTGGCAGTTCAAGTGCTTTCACAAGCTCAGGCTGCCAAAGGCATTTTCTCACTGCTGCAATTGCAGCTGCTGAATTTGGTGACCAGACTGAAGTGCTTCCCAATAGTTGTGTGTTCTTGTGTATTGAACTCCCTGGTTTGGAGCTGTGACCCTTTTAAACATAAAGTGTAATTCTACTGGAGAGTTCAATAGAACCAGTCAGGTGCTTAGAGTGAGACAAGCAATTGATTCAGTGTTTCACTAAACTAAGGAGCAAAACTTTTGAATAATGCTGCTGCAGCCAAGATGTGACTTACTCATACAGAGGTGCAGGCCTGGTGATGTGTTTCAGCAGACCCACTGATGCACTTGGGAAAAACAAGGAAGTTTGAAGGTTGCTAAGGTTGGGTTTATAGTTTTCATAAATTAATTGATCATAGAAATGCATATCACTTATTCTTTATTATTTTTGTTGTTTGTCAAGGTTTTTTCCACACTGGAGCATGAAAATTTAGCTTGCAGTGGACTTTGTTATTGCATTCTCTTTAAATCTCTATTCTTAGTTGAAGTAAATAAACCAACAAGGTAAAGAGAGCTGATAGCTACTCCATCTGTATTATGGCACACAATGATGGCTGGAAGTTAAAGGTTTGATATATAGATCTATTTTTTTATTGCCAGCCCCTGCCCCTGAAGAAAGTATTAAAATTTCCAGATGAGTAACCAAACAATAAATAGATGAGACAGTTGCTGCGAATATCTGATTTTTTGCATAATAATGAGATATTGCTGGATAATATGCTTTGCAGTCCACAGTTTGTCTACATTATCATTTTGATTGGACAAATGCATAAGAAAGATATACAAGTACAGCCATGCCAGGTCTTCTATTTTAAATTGATTCCATGTGAGAGTTCAGTTAAATTTCTCGGACATCTTAAAAACAGAAGAAATTCTAGGAATATCCCTGCACACACACACGCAGAGACATTCATTTGCACACATCCTCACACACAAAATATACAGCCAGTATCTGGCCTTATAATTCTGATATGCAGAAGAAACATTGTGTGCAAACTGCCAGCTCTTTCTCAGGCCAGTTAGGTTAGAATTACGGGCATTTTCAGTGAGCATCTTCTTTCCTGCCTTGCAAAAGGCTCATGAAAGCACATATAAGGGGGTTTTTCAGCTCACTGCAGTACCTTGTTCCCTCCCAGAACAGGCCAAAGCAAAGGAGGCTTTGGGCTCAGTCCCAAATAGTGGATAGATACATTTCTAATTGGTTTCACTGTGGAAAGAAATACGAAGCTGAGACATGATGATCTTCATGAAGGGCTCAAGTGTGTGTGACATCTGGTACCATTTGGGTGCAGTTTTGATGGGGGTGCCAGTTGAACTACCTGACAAGTTTCATATAATTGGCAGCACTGAAGCAACACCTCAGTCACACCTTATTGCTAGGAGATGCCCAGCAATACTGCCAGTGTCAGTGTCCAGGTAAAAGCTGTGTCTCACTTAGGAAGTTGATTGACAAAGTTATACTAAGACATTTTTAAAAGTTATTTTTGATTTTTTTTCTTTTAAAGTTTTATTGAGAAACATGGAGTCAGAGTTTAGTTTTCATTATATAAACAAACAAAAAACCAACAAACCAAACAAAAAAGCAGTATAGTTTTTTTAACAGTTATCTATTTTCTGCACTTGACCTTGCCATCTGGACAGGGAGATGTGTAAGCCCAAGTTTCAAGATGAGTTTCTTCTGGTATGCAGAATTCTGCCTCCTGTTCTTGGTCTGGTTTAAGTCTGACCCCTCAAAATCCTGCAGGGGTATCACATTCTTCCTTTCTCCTATATTTTTCTTAGGTCTTCCAGTCCTCTCAAAGTCTTCCCACAAATATTTGCTTCCTCCAGGTTTTGACAGAGCAGGATCCTGTGTTCCTTACACCTGGTGACTGCAGTAAGAGTCCTTGCTGTGCCAACAGTGACAAACCTGGCTGGCACAGGTCTGGTTTCAGACCAGTGGAACACTGGCAATTCAACTGCAAACATCTGCTGGTTCAACAGAGGACCTGACTTGGCTCTGTCTTCCTTTTTTTTCTCCCTCTGTTTATATATACATGTGTGCACGAGATAAGAAATCCACACACTTAAAAAAACAACAGTAAATAAATAAGGAAGCCTAGCAAATATGACTTAGATGTGTCCTAAAAACACTTATGGCATCACCTTCCCTCAGCAACAGAGATGAAACCCACTGCTAGATTAAAGGAATTTACACAGCTACTGTGCTGCAGCTCTGCCAGGACATGTATGATTCAGCTTGCAGAAGGACATTGCTGATTTCTTGATGATCCCCCCCATACCACATTTATGTAGCAGTAGTTTCAGACCCTGTTTCTTCACCATAGCCTACTCACTGTATTGAGAAATAATGCAGGATTTTCCATGAGTTTTAAGTATCTATCAGCATTTCTGTCATGGAGGATGTCCCAAGAAGAACTTCCATGATGCACAGCCATTCAGTGTAGTACCCAGAAGCCATTCAACCACAAAAAAGAAGTGGAACCAGGTTTTGGCCTAGGTACTCATTTCTGCTGGTGCAATGTCCCACAGTGAGAGTGACACCTGGCATATGTCCCCGTTCACTTTCTCATGGTCCCTCATACTGTAACCAACAAACAGGAATTTTGTGGGCTCTTTTTCCTCAGTCACGCAGGTCCAACCCATATCTCCAAAGCACAGTCAAATTCAGCCCTTAAAGCACAGGCTATTTTCATCTACACCATGACATTCCCTGTCCTGGCAAAATTCCAGCTTACTGCATTTGACCTCAGAAATGAGATGTAGCATGCTCCTACTATGCTGTTGAAATTATGCAACTGACCAATTTATTATATATAATATGGTTAATGGGCAGCAAACTTGGTAAAGTCATCAGACTAAGTGTACTGCAGGTGCAACATCTTTTTTCACTAGAATTTGATTCATTCACAAAATTATTTATCTATTCAAAACAACTGTCATTCTTCCTTTGTCCATAGATAATTAAATAAGCTTTCCAATTTATTCATGTATTCTAATTTACATAGGGTACCGACCCAAAAACCTTTCTGCCTACCCAGAGAGAAGACATAAAATACATAGATAAATCTAAGTGGCAGCCAGGGCACAAAAAGAGCAATTCTGGCTGGTGAGGGCACTGTTGCTGTAGCTGGGAGCCTGGCCCTGGCTGGCTCAGCAGTGGGAATCGGGGCTGGAACAAACTGAGTACTGCCACAGAGCTTTCTGTCTTTTCTGAGGTCACAAGAAAGTGCAGGTCTGAGATGCTGAGCTGTCCCATGCAGAGCTTTTGTACTTGCACCTTGTCTTTACTTGCACCTTCTTTAATTGGGCTTTCTAGGGTACAGGCAGGTACTCGGAGCAAGTTTCTCCACTTTCTTTTCACTTCTTTCAGGTGCTGGTCTTTGTACAGGCCCTCTGTGATAAGAGAATCCCATCCAAAGCTCATCAGCTCTGTGCTGTGTTCTGAGCCTGAGGCTTCCTGCAGCTGAGGTTCACATTTCTCAGAGGCTCCTTATATTCAAAGTTTTAGATACTTCTGTGATTCCTCCTACCATAGGATTCAAATCCTTCACAAACATTTGTGCACACAATTGCACAATATTATTGTGAGTTTGGCAAATGGCGCTGGATTCTTTATGGAGAAGAGCCACAAAGGGGCCCAATAAACAATATTTGCAGCAAAGAATATATAGATCATGTTGCAGAAATACCAGCAACAAAGATATTTAGATACTGGAGCATTGTAGGGTGTTATAAACCCTTTGTAAGTTTAGAGAAGAGAATATACAAGTACTTTCAAGGCAGTCCAGGCCTGTTTCAGGCTGTCTGGATACAGGACAGGCTGGATCAGTGAGCTGAGGCCACCTGTGTGAGGTTCAGCAAGGCCAGGGCTGGGTCCTGCCCTTGGCTCACACCAACCCCTGCAGTGCCACAGGCTGGGGCAGAGGGGCTGGCAAGCTGCAAAAGGCCCTGGGGGTGCTGGTGAACAGCAGCTGAACCTGAGCCACGTGGCCCAGGTGGCCAAGAAGGCCAATGGCACCTGGCCTGTACCAGCCATGGTGTGTCCAGCAGGAGCCATGCACTGACATCTCCCTGTGCTGGGCACTGCTGAGGCCACACCCCGAGTGCTGTGTCCAGTTCTGGGCTCTCATGAAAATAAGGACTCAGGTGTTGGAGCATGTCCAGAGAAGGGAAGGACTCCCCAGAGTCCAGGGGAAGGTCTGGATCACAAGTCCTGTGAGGAGTAGCTGAGGGAGTTGGGCAGTTTAGCCTGGAGAAAAGGAGGTTCAGTGGAAATCTTATTGTTCTCTTCTACTCCCTGACAGGAGGTTGTAGCCAGATGGGGGCTGGCCTCATCTCCAAAGTAACAGGTGACAGGATGAAAAGAAATGGACTCAAGTTGTGCCAGGGGAGATTTAGGTTGGATATTAGGGGAAAATTCTTCATGGATAGCATTGTCAAGCACTGGAATAGGCTCCTCAGGGGAAGTGGTGGAGTCAAAATCCCTGGAGACTTGGAAGATGTGTAGGTGTGGCACTGAGGGACATGGTTTAGACATGGGCTTAGCAATGCTCTGTTAAGATTAGACTCCATCTTAGAGGCATTTTCCCACTTGAATGATTCTACAGTGTTCTGAGATTCCATCTGCTCTAATATTTTTTTCCTTGTGGAAACTTCAGGAGTCCATGAATGAGTTGGAGTATTAACCTACTTTTCCCAGGTTTTAGGAAGTGTATGTCTGTTTCCATTGTCCTGTCTCTGAACCACAAAAGCCACACATGTGGTAGCTGTGAGCAGACAGATTTTAGCCAACACAGCTGGGCCTTGGGCTCCCCAGCAGCCAGTCCTGCTCAGGCTCTGGGTACAATACCCAGGACTGGATCCACAGCTGAGGCAATGCTCCAGACAGTGACTTCAGGGATTGTGTGTGTGAGCTGATTTATGATCCTCAAGTGTGTTGTATAGTAGGTCTTTTTTTACCCCAGACGAGGAAATGCAGCTTCAAACATATCTGTCTTATTTATAAGCAGTTTAAACTTTACACTCAAGTTATTTTCTTCTCTTTCCCCAAGCTCATAATTTAAGGGGAAAACCATCAAAAATAAGTACATAACATAGCAGAATACAAACCCTTAAAAACTAGCAGAACCTTCAGTCTCTGCTTGTTTTCTTTTATGGTATTTTGTTTTATTAATAAGGCTGCCTCTGTATTCATGACAAAATAAGAAAGCTATTTCCAATGAAACAGATAAGTCTTTGTTAGACATCAAATATAACTAATATTTGATGTCATAAATATTAATGACTTTCATGTCTTCAGATACTTTAGAATCAATTCCAAACATTTTTATTTTGATTCACTCTTATTTATTTTTTCACATTGAACTGGTAGAAGGCACTTTCCCCTGTTTTCCATGGAAAATGTATCAAGTTCTGCAGCCTTCTTTTCTGTTTGAATTAAGACGTTGTTCAATGTATTTACATGGCTGTATCTGTACAGCCAGGCAGAATTAGCAGTTAGGGTCATGTAACAGAAATGTAGATATGATGGCCACAAGTTCAGCTGTGAATTAGAATTGATCCTGGGATTTCCTAGAAGAAGAGAAAATATTGAAAGAGGCAGGCCTTTACCTGGAAACATTCAAGAGACCACATTTTTTTGGACATATCACACAGCACAACCTGTCATTTGACATCTGTTTTCTTTGCCAGTTCTCTGCAGGTACTGAACGATAATTGGCATCTCAGCAAAAATCAATTAATATTTGTTGCTCCTTAAAAGCAGGACATTTCTCTTTCTGAGGGGAATTGTTCTGTCTCTAATCACAAATGCTGAGATCCCAATTATCAGATTTAGACCACAAATTCAAATTTTCCTGTCCTCTAAATAAATGATAAATAATGTTACCAGTGGAATGAGTGTTGGTGCTGAGAGCAGAGTCTCCCAGAGATTAGATATCTGAACCTGATATAACAATCAGGGACCAAGTTAAAATATCCATCCACACATGGAGGAGATGTGATTCTTTGCCTGTGGAGGGTTGGTCTATACTCAGATCAAAGGAAAAAAAAGTTTCTCGCCTGTGATGGGAAATGTAGGAAAACAGTAAATTAAAAAAAAAAAAAACATACCTTAAAAAGAGTCTGAATGCTTTCAGAGCATGAAGGAAAGAAATCCCATGTTCTTTCCAAGCCTGTGGAACATCTTAGCTGTTGTAAATAGGCCAGTCCCAAAGAGAGTACAGATGTTCCAAATGGGAGGAGATTATTTGCTGCAACATTTTAGCATTTATCAGTAATTAATGGAAACTTGACAGGGATTTTGAGCAAAATCATTCAGTATTTCATAAGCCCAAGATTTGGCATAAAAATGTTTTACTTATGGCATATTCATATGGTGAGAACATAGCCAAGTTGTTAGCATTAATGAAATCCATTCTAATTCTTCTTTGTAAAATGCAATATTAATCTGCTGTTATTGAACAAAGAGCTCAAAGGAGTTAAGACAAAGAGTAGGACAAGGAGAAAATACATTTGAAAATTGCATAATTCAGAGCATGAACTAGAGGCTGAACAGAATTGCTTCAGTTTGGTGATGAGATTGATGTGTTACTTGGGTTTTTTAGATAGTTGTGGAGGTAGAGAATATTTCCTGGGCAAGCCTAGTGACTGCATGGGATTTGGTGGTATTAACTAAACTTGGAAGTTTTATTCTCGTTTGCTGAGGAAGTGGGGCTTATGAGATTATATTTTATGCCTTTATGTTCTCTCCTCTCAACCCAAGCAATGTTGAATGTTTTGGCCAGCTTCAGTCAAAATTGAGAGAAGTGAAACTCCTCTTTCTACTAATTGAATTCCTTAGTTTTTTAAAGTGTTCTCTTAAGTGGTTTCTTAAAATGTTGTCTAGATAGAAAAGACAGGCTCAAATTAGTCCCAGAGGGAAAGGCAGTCTGAACTCAAGCACTGTTCATTGTGTGTGGCAGTAACAAGGCAGCCATCAGTGGTGCCTCCTCTGACAAGTCAGCAGGCAGCTCTGTTCCCTCTGCTCTTGTTGGGTAGGTTATCATACAGAAATAAGGGAGGAGGGCTCCTCAGGCAGGTATAGTTTAGGGAACAAAGACCATTATCTGTAGGGTATCAGGTAAATTTATTCCAGTGCTTACACTACAGTGTGCTTTTCAGTACTGCTGTCTGTCAGCCATCCCCACTGAGATCAATGGGAGTTGTATTGTGGACTGAAAGGATAACAGCATAAAGAATGGGAATGTACAATCTTGAAAAGCCTCTGTGTCCAGAGAAAGATCCCCGAGTGCCAGTACTAACAGCTCCTTACAGATTTCCAGAAAGAAATCCTTCTGCTGTTCCCAACAAGATCATGGGTCTGTAAGAACAAATTAAAGTTTTCTTTATGTCTTTGTCTGGATGCTGCAACTAGTTGAGAAAACACTTAAATATTTTAGCAGATCTTTTTCAAACTGTTGATGTTTCCAGTGATTTTGTGTTAATTACACAATGGCAGCAAGTGAAAGATTAAATGGAAACATCCAAAATAGTCTTAATCCTTTGGTTTACACAATTGTATATGGTGCTTTGCTGGCTGCCTTGCAAGGAACAAGTAGATACATGGCCAAAAGTTTTTTTATTGCTCAAAGTTTTGAACTGTCCACAAGGATTGAGAAATATGGTTTTATTTTGAAAAGAAAACAAAATTGGTGGCATTTTCATGCCCATTTGCTTGAGCCTAATGGGCTTGCTGCTTTCTGTGCACATAGTGGGTACTTGCATACACACCTTGGCAGCACAGGAACTTTGTTCATGAATTTGTGTTTGACAGTCTTGCTCTGCACAGCTGAAATGACACCAGCTCTGCTGGGCTGAAATAAGGAGCACACAAAGCAGGCTTTGGTAGCTTGCTATAGAGATTCGTGTTTGTTCAGTCCATTTACTCCAGTTAAAGCAGTGTATTAGGAGGGTTTGCCTCCACACAGACAATATGGGTCAATCATAATTCCATCAGAGTGAAGAGAAGGTTTAGGCAGAATGAAAAAATATTTGTAACAAAGAAGTTTTCTCTTTTCAAATTAACATCTACCATTTGCTAATGCAAAGACAGAAAGTGCATGGTGTAGCATGCTTGGAAGAGTGGAACATTTTCTAAGACCCGGTGAGGGGCCATGGTTTGGAGCTTTTGAGAGTTAAATCAGCCTCTCTGAAGCCTCATGCTGCTACTGGTACATGAATTACCTGAGCTAACACAAAACAAATAACTGAACCCACTGCCCCAAGGTCTGCAGTGCAAGGGACAGCCTTTCCTCTCATCTGACACTGAAGAAATGGACAGGCATGTTTGCATCCCCCACTCCAGGGAGAAAGGCTTTTACCATTGCTGTTCTGAGAGATACCAGGAATTCTACTTTGTGCCAGGATACTCCAAGGATCCAGGCTTATATAATGATGCTTGCTGTTTTTCTGTAAGATCAGTTCCCAGCTTTCCTAAGAGATATTTCCAGAGCTCAAGTGGATGAATACTGACAGCTTCTGCTTTGTATCCTCAAAAGGATGAAGGAGAAGACAATACTGAAATAGTACTTAACTCTGTGCTGTTGACCTCCTACCCAACTGTGCCACATCCACATTCACAGAACCATAACCTCCCTGACTTGCATTGAGAACTAAGGAACGCATTGTTACTGACCCAAATTCATCCCATTGAGTTTCTTTGCAGTGGCATTTGACCCCCAAACTGTCCTTTTAAGCACTATATCTTTACTTGGAAAGAAAAAAAATCAGAGTTTGATCATGGAGAAATAGTTTGGGGTTTGGCTTGTTTTATTTAGTTGTAGGAAAGGACAAAGGAGAATGCCCAGGAAAACAGAATAATGTCGAGGAACTTCTGATATTCGGAACAAAAGAAAAAGCAGCACTTAGATATACACAGTCCTCAGTGCAAAGGGAGGGCTAACGAGGGATCGAGAGTGCTAGATGTGTCATGTGCTTTCTTCTTTTCTAATGTTCTGGGTGGCTGTGTGATCTGACGGCTGTCAGACACTCCGTGGTCTGACAAGGCTTTACTTCTCTTTAGAAATGTATTTTGTTTTATAATTTATGCCTGTGACCAGTTAGGAGGAAAATGCTGTTCTCCGAAATACGACTCGGACACATCAATGCAGATAGAGAAAGAGGAGCACTTTGATAGAATTGGAGTGCTACAGGCAGCACTGGGTTTATTTTCCAATGGAGAGCCTTCATTTGAACATGCAGTAGGTGCCCCTGGTGATTCCTGTGCAATGACTTCAAAAGAGCCTGATCTTGAGCTTATGGAAAAAATCTCAGAGTAATGCCAAGCTGATAAAAAGACATATCTTTGTATATCTTCTGACAGGGAAAAAGAAAAAAAAAATTAAAAAATAAACCCCTAACCCAAATTCCTCAAAAGCAAGGCTCTGCAAGATGAGCCTGTGCTTTCAAAAGACTTATCCCAAACCATCTTACCATAAAGAGATTTATAAGATGTACGTATATATAGGCAGTAAGAGAAATTGTAGTATCTAACTATGTACAGACAATGGAATTTACTGTTAATTGTCCCTCCCTTTGTTTACTGAAGGAGTGAGGAAGAGAAGGAGGCAATTTCAGAGCAGTCAGCCCCTAGCTGATTGCAGCTATTGGTGTCCATTCTCCAGACTGTGCTGGGCAGCGCTGGCTGTGTGGGGGCAGAGGAGGAGTTTCACCCTCCTTGTGCCCTCTTGCTCCTCTCTGGCCCTGTGTTCTCCCCTGTGTGGACATGACCAGTCCTATGGCTCTGATTTAGCTAAACCTCTCTGGATTCCTCACTGGAATTCCTCTACCAGCTCTTTTAGTCATGCTTTCAGAAGAAAATCCAGTATTAGTGAGATTTTATCAAATGTTTTACATTGCCTGATGCTTTGCTTAACAGTCCTGAATGCTGGAGAATTTCCAGTGATCTGTTTGTTGTTAGAAAAGGAGGGAGGAAATCCATTTGAGGTATTACTGATGAGAAGCAGATGATGTGGTTTTGATGCAAAAGGATTTGAAAAAATCATCACTATCGAGAAGGTAGAGTCAAAACATAGAAAAGATAATTTCTTAAAATTTCTAGGGTTTTATCAAAAATATTTAGGACTGTAATTTTATTAATATTCAGATGGATGAGTCCACATCTTGAAACGTACCCTAGCATCCTAAAAATGGATAATGAACTGTCCTTTCTTCCTCCAAGGATTAAAAAACAAACAACTCAAACCAACCAACTTAAAAAAAGAAAAAAAAAACCCAAACAAAAAAAAAACCACACAAACCAAAAAACCACCCACCACCACCAACACCAACAATGCAAAAACACCCAAACCTTGTTATAGGCAGAGAGGAACATGGTTTGGTCTGGGTTTGGCCCTTCTTTGGCAAATTCTTTTGCATGTGAGGCAAAAAGAAAAAGCTTCTGGCTTATGGTTTGAAAGCACTGGACTAACATGTGAAGAAAAAATGACAAAGAATGTAGACACTTTCCACAGCTTTCAGAGTTGCCCATGACCATAAAGCATTAGGGCACCTGTGTACAGCTGCATGTGACCTTCAATATCCACTGTATGTGACCCCAGACTGAGAGAAAATAAATTACTTACCTAATCAGAAAATCATCTGAATGCTCTGAAAACCTTGATAGTGAAACTCTATTCAATTCACCGGGAACCCTTAGTGTATAAGGCACTTGCAAGCATGAATTGGGTGAGCTGTGTTGTAACTGCAGGACTCTATCCCTGAGAGGTGAGAAAACTCAGCAGTGGTAGGGCAAGCAAGAAGAGACAAGCCTCCCCTCCTGGGGACTTGTGTGTCTTCCTCTGCCATACTCAGTACTTGTCATTCTTAGGGAGAAACTACTGGTGCCAGTCTTGCAAATCATGGATGGCTGAATATAAGGTACATCTAAAACACATCTTTTGGCTGAGGAGAGCAGCTCAGGGTGGTCCAGCTTGTCCCCAACCCTATTTACACTCAGGAGTCTGTCTGCTTCTCTGAGCCTCTGGATATAGTCAACCCTTCTAGGTGTAGCAAAGATGAGGAAGCTCTAGCTCAATAAGGAAACGAGTATGGCTATTAACAACTTTCTGCAGGTGTAGCAATCATTCAAATCTGCTTTCATGTCTTTTAGAATTCCTCTCTCTCCCAGAGTTCTCACAGATGCAAACAAAACAGCAATTTGGAACCAAATTACGTGTAACAGGGATCAACCCTCTCTTGATCCTCTTCCCTGTTCTCCAGAGAACCTCCTTAACCTGAAAATTATATGAGTTAATTATGAAATTATGTTCAACAAGAGCTCAAGTACATTCAGCACAAATTGAGAAGAAACACAAACTGTTTGTGGTGTCCTTCAGCAGGTCCGTGCAGGCTGATTCCCGTCCTTCTGTGTGTGAGCGGCTCATTACTGGTGTGAAAAGCCAAGGAGAGGAGGAGCACAGGGACACAAGCCATGTTTCTGTGGGTCCAGCCCTCTAATGAGAAACACCTGGGGGAACTGTTGATGCCCCATTAGCCTTCAGGGAGGGATGTCTCCAAGGCACAAAGCAAAAATGTTTTAAAGACCCCAGGATGCAGACAGCACCTTTCAGCTTTTCAGTATTCTGCTCCCAGCAACACAGGTCATTAAGCTGAGGTGAAAATTTGGTAGTCAGAGCCACAGAGAGAATGCTCATGCAGGAGAGAAATACAGGAAGAGGTGAGAGAGAATCTGATGGTGATATTGCATGAGTTGGTAAAAAATTGCACTTTTGTGGTGTGGAAGAGGTGGGCTTGCAACTGCGTGAAGAAATGGTTGCTATCTGTGGCTAACAGTGGAGAATTGCCTTCCCTGCTCTGAAATGGATGCTTTGTCCACCTTGATATTCTGCAGCAGAGTTTCCTGTCTGACCTAACCTTTAAAGCAGCTCTTTTTGGCCAAAAGCGGGATGGCTTTGTGTGCTTTTATGTTCAAGTATTCCAGAAGACAGGCTCTGGTAACTTTTTGCTTGTTTCATTTGAGTTTGTATTTGTTTCATGTTTAATTTGTAATGCAGTGGCACTGCTGATAATAGGAATAAATGTGCCCGCTAATTAGTAGCTTAGACTGTTAAAATATGGAACTAACATGGACTCAGGAGAACAGCCTTGGGAGCAAGAGTTCCTAGATCCTCTGGCAAGAAGTAGTTGTACTAGAGGTTTTTAAAGTCTGTGAAGGCACCTTAAGCTGTCAACACCATGGCTGGTGAGCCCACCTAGGAGTACAGCCAGGTCTGGGTTTTGGACTCAATCCCTACTTATTTATTGTCTATCTAGTAGTCATTAAAGCCAGCAAGGAGGATGGAAGCTGCAAACCTCAAAATGCCTTGATGTCATCCCTGGGAAAAATGTCTACAGGTTAGTGCTTGCAAACAAGCCCAACACATGCAGATGGTCTGTGCTGTCTGTGCTAATTGGGGGCAGTGGAAATGCTGAGCATTTTCCTGTGGCATAAGATTAGTCTTGGCTGTAATATCTCTCTAAGGAGCTGCTCTAATTAATGCAAAATACTCTACTTACTACTTAATTAATACTGAGGCCCTACAAAATAGTGCAAAACTGAGAGCCTTTATGTAGTAGTACATGCAGTTGTGGTGTGAGTTAACCTGTCGGACACATTGGTGTGGCCAAGTGAGGGGTATGTAAGGGAGGAAGTGCCAAGGCCCTCCTTGGATGCCAAGGTGCTCTGCCCTGCTCTGGCTGCCTCAGTGCTGAGGGCCCCAGCAGACAGAGGATAGCAGATAAAAACCTCCACATATAAAAGCTGCAGGAGAAAAGGGAGGGTCACCTGGTCCTCATACAGCAGTTGGCACCCCGTGGTCCTCCCCTGTGAAAAGAGTGGCCGTGTCTCTGCTGTCCATTGCTTGTTCCCAGAGGCACAGATGGACACAGCTGTGCTGCCATGCCCTGTGATGTGCAGCATGGGCACAGTGCCCGGCCTCGCCTGCGGGCATAGCCAGGGCAAGGCCAGCACTGGATAAAGGGGAGGATCTCCCCGTGCTCTCCCAGCTGCAGCCCTGGCCCC